>CP136868.1:13682115-14882115 GCA_033000465.1 Sciaenops ocellatus
ATTTAAGTTACAACTTCCCATATTATGCTATTTTTTAGTGTTGAAAGGAAAACATTAAAGTGAATGGATAAGTTGATATGTGTCAATATGACACTTAACTAATGATTTATAAAATGAATCAGCATCAAAAATGTCATTTTTCTATAATAAATGCTGTCTATGTTTTGTTTTCCTTATCAGATTATATTATATTCTACATTTGTTATATATATTGTTTGTTTCTCTCCAGTATCCTTCTTTATAATGCTGCAAGAACCATGCCATGCACTATCAAAGGGGGTATGTGATCCCATATTGTTTAATGTCATGTTGCCTTATCAAATAATCCCTTATCTCATCATATCTGATGTCATTTTATCTCTTTTTGTCACATTATACCTCAGCTTCATATATTATATATGTCACATTATCTCAACATATCCTAACTCGTTACACCTCATTTCACCTCGTGCAGAGGCTGTTGCGTGTGTTTTTGTGTTGCACCATCCATCATAGTAAATACAGGTTTTGCTTAATATGTGTTTTTGTCCAGTCAGTGACAGAGCAGCCATCATTCTCTCAGCAGAACTCATCACTCTTCTTGTTATCCTCTCCTCATCCCCTCTTTATCCTCTCTTCTTATCTAATCTCTTCTCCTCTCATCCTCCTTTTCAGTCAGGAAGCCCCTGGATCGACATCAATGAGACTCCACAAGAAGGAGCGAGACGGAGAGATAGAGAGAGAGAAGAAAGAAAAGAGAGAGGAGGAAGGGGAAAGAGAGATGGAAAGAAACAGAGAGAGGGACAGAGAAAGTGAAAGAGAAAAAAGCAAAAGTGACCAAGAAAGAGGAAGAAGGTAAACAGAAAAATTAAAATAAGGACAGAGGTAAAGACATGAAGGGGGGAGTAAGTAATTACAGGACTCCCAGTGTTTTCAAAGCCCCTCTTTTATCTCACCCTTCCTGTGGCTGAGAAAAGGAGAAGCAGCGGAAAGAGGGAGGAGGAGGAGGAGGAGGAGAAGAGAAAGACTAAAGTCCAAGCTTTAGTCCAACTCAGACACCAGGCACCAGTCATCCACACAAACACACTCATTCATTTATAGCTTCTGTTTCAAAGACATTTCATCATCTGAAACAAGATGTTTATGTGTGTTTTTGTGTGTGAGTGTATGTGTGTGTGGCATGGGCTTTATGTATGGTATCAGTGTAATGGTGACATTAGTAGTATTATCAATAGTTGTAATATGCAGCGTTTCTGTATTCACCTATAAATACTGTTATTTTTCATTTTATATGCCTGTCTATATGTTGTCACTGTATAATGAGTCTTACTAATGAATACAAACTGCAGCGACTCTGGTTGTGTGGCCATTAACGTAAAGTGAAACAGTAGTAGTATTAACGTTTGTAGTAGTGTAGAGATAGTAGTAGTAGAAATAGAAGTCGAGCTATTTGTAGTGGCAATATTGCTAGAATTATGGCATATTATATGATGGCAAATTAAAAAAATATTAAAGTGAAAGTTGATATGTGTCAATGTGGTCCTTAACACACAGAAACATGCAGTGTGTACATACTGACAGAGAGCAGTATAAGCAATATGCAAAAGAATACAAAATATATCATAAATGTCAAACCTGTATTAGTGAATACATGCCCTAGAAATATAACTTTTGTGTACTAACGAACTGTTAACTTTTAGTATGTATTCACTAACTAATTCATGAATTTAATATATATATTAATGTATATATTATTGTCAAAATCTTGATGGTTGCTATGAAGACTTGAGTTCAGTCTTTTGAGTCTTGGTGCTGCCACTGCAGGCCTGTGAACACTAGATGGCGGAGTTGAGTTGTAGCCTGCAGCACGTTAATTGCCCCAGTCGAGAGTCTACCTGGGACACGTTAATCTGTTTGTTTCAGGGCGGAGAAAAGTTCTCACTTTTTTTCTCATCAAGGAGGAGCCTGCAGACACACCGACATGCACCCGAAGTGGAGGCTGAGACACAACTTGGACTGTGTGGAGTAAAAAAGTAGCAGAGAGACAGTCCCACGGCAATGCTTATCCGACACCACGCTAGAGATTGATCACCGATCATCACCCAGGACTGATCAGCCGTCAGCAGATCACCGCAGAGCACAGCGGAGAAACCAAACCAGTGTGCCCCCCTCTCTGAGCTCCAGGTAAGACGTCTGAGCAGCTCCGCTCTCAGGAATGCGAGGACGGATTGCTGCAAGACTTCGGGGAAATTCCTGAGCAACACTTATTATGCCAAACAAACATGTGCTTTAATGTAATTTTACTTCCAAGAAAAATAAGTCTGAATTGTTATTCTTTTTTGCTATAGGACATGCAGGCTGACAGAAATACTGATGATGCATGCCAAAAGAAAAAAAAGAAAAAGAAAAAATGCATCAACCAAAGTTTATAAGCTAAATACTGTTTCGTATCCAAATATGCAAACACTGCGTTTCCACGTTTAGAAGACATTTAATTTACTTGACAGGCTGATTCTGACTGGTATAGCGTACATCTCAGGCTATTCATGCAGATTTGTTTGTTGTCAAGTGCATGAGATTGCAGAGATATATTGGTAATATTGTTACTTGCATGAATGTCATCTCCATGAAATACCTTTTTGAGTACAGTCTGTGTGTAACAAGCATATCCCCATATCCGTTCTGAAGTATGTGAAAGGTACGTGTTGGTGCAAAGGTTGTAGCCCAAGGTGGAAGACAAATGAGATTGTTTCTCACATCACTACCTTCTCACTTTAGGCCTGAATTGCTTCTTGACAACGTTGTGATTTTTGAATCCCAAACATGCAGATGTGAGCACAGACTTCATTCTGTTGTGCTGATTTTGATCAGTGTGATCAGAGCAGAAATCCATGCAGTAGCAAAAGGGGTTTTAAGTAATTCATTTCTGGATTCTAAATCATTTCAATACTTCTAAATAAGCTGTATCACTACTATAGTCAATGATGTGTCAGGGAGTTTGCCTGTGACACCTTATTTTTGGTGTGTTTGAGCAAGTGTGCATTTGTGACCTTGCACACCTTTCTCCTCTGTCTGCATAATTGTTTTTTTTGGTGCCGCCTGACTGTCCCGGGCCCCGGGGCCCCCGGGGGAAGTCCTGCCCGCAGACAGGCAGCTTGGCCCGGCTGGGGACATGCCGAGTCCTGCCGAGCCTCTGAAGTCTTCTGGCTGGCTTTGAACTGTAGCTGCTGGAGGTGGAAATCAATCCGTCTCTACCCCCCCCCCCACCCCCCCCCCCCCACCCCCTTACTCTCTCTCTCCCTCTTTTCTATCTCTCTATCTGTGTCTCTCTCTCCCCCTGCAGCCCCCAGCACAGCGCGTCTCCGCTGCCATTGAATCTTTCATGTTCACAGGTAGAAAGGCAAAGGAGACATAGAGAAGAAACAGGGGAGGGAGTGTAACTCATCTTCAAAAGAAGTTCATATGGTTTCTGAGGATTAAAGGGATGAAGGCAAAAAAACTAACAAAGCCAGCGCCTGTAGTCATGATCATCCTATACTAGACTGAAGAGAATAATTTGTTTACTTAGTAGTCGCTCTGTCGCTTAATGCTGCTTGGTACTAGAATTCACACAATGACCCTATTTATTTTGGAGTGATATCATAGAAAGGAAAGAGATTCTTGTGTTTTTTTTCTTGTGAAAGTTATTGTTGAGATTTATGTCACAGCTGATTCCAATCCACACAGCATATCCATTTCACCCCGTCGAGAAATTTATAGAGCTCAGGAGGCCTGTTAGGGTTGAATGTTTCATAATGCGTCACACATCTAAGGCGAAATTATACTAAACACGTCAGAGAGAGTTTACATATGGAAGTGAAGTTATTTCAGCTCATTAGGTTACTACATTTAATTTATGGCACAACTGTTTGTTGGAAGCTTTAATCCAAAGTGCCTTAGCAGAAACACGACCGTGCACAGGAATTACAGTAATCTTTTACATTTTGCATAATGTATAGGATTATAATAATTGTCTATGAGTTTATGAGTGTAATAGATGGAGAATTTCCTGTCTATGAGTTTTAGATTTATAATGATAATCTAGCGATCCAGTAGAAGATAAATCTTTACCTCTACAGCGTTATAGAGATTTACTTTTTAGGGTATTTTACATCTAGAAAAACTATGAAAAGACTTGACAAAAATACTGCAAATACTTACGAATATTAGCCTGGTGAAACAAAAAAGCTTATTTTCAACATAAAAACATAAAAAAGTTCTGGCATCAAAGTCCAAAGTGACTAAAAGTTACTGATGTTATATGTAAAAAAATAGACATGAAGTATCCTAATTAAATGATACACACATGAAATATAAATAATATATTCATATTTAAGTATATTTAAGTCTGTGTTGAGTGTTAATGCATGTTCATTTGTAAAGCTTTTTTTGACCCTGACAGCATTTCTGAAATAATATTTGTCCTGTATCAGAATGCTGAGAAAATTCATGTGCTAAAGAACTAATAGCGTCTACAAACCAAGACAATATACCCTATCTTACTGTGTTCATTCATCATTCATCATTTCCATCAAAACCATCTCCTCAGGCTGCATCTCTAATAATTGCTGCACAACACACAGTCACCACGACAGACAATGTAACTTAGATAAGTCAGGGACTATTCGTTACTCCCTGAGGGGCTTTCAGGAGGTCTCCGGCAAAATGAGAGCTAGCTGCATTTCATTATATTTTAATTTACACGCAATAATTCCAGTAAAGTAACATAAAAGGCAAAAAACTTTTCTAATCATAGGTTTCACTCTCACCGCTATTATTTCCCCATGCGTAGTACAGACAGTTCAGCAAACCAATACTAAATCAAGAGTTGAAACCTCTCCATGTAGGCCCCAGGGTGCAAGTTTAATCAAATTGGGGTTTGTGGTCTAATTTGCGTCTACTTAAGAGTCTTCTGTATTGGGGAACCTACTTCAGTTAGTCATCAGTTTCTCCTATACAGAGAGTCATACATTGTGGAAAAACAGAAATACTGTGTGAGGTCTTGAATATCATATTTTATATCATAAACTAAAATCTTGATAAGATGAAGCTATAGCTACTGATTGTTGTGTGCTGCTGGGTGTTTAAAGGAACTTGCACACCATGGCAGGTTTAATCCTATGATGTGGTGTTTCTGGCTTGGTTGGTGAGGCAATTGGCAGGTGGGAACCTGGTGAAAGATTGTGTTGTTGGTCGAGGCACCTGTGCATAGCGTGATCTTTATCCCAGGTGGAAATATACATTACTATAAGTAAGCATGAAAGCTTCTGTTGGTTTGCAACTTTCAACCTTCTAACTAAGTACTGAAATTCTTCAACTCTTTACTTTTTCAATGGGCTGAGGAGGATTTGCGCTTTGAAGATACCTCCGACCTCACAGCTACATCCATCTGTCATGACAAGCTGCTGCTCAGACTAGAATTATCTACAAGCATGAAACACTCCAAAAGCCCTGAGATTTGTTGTAAGAAATCTCTACAGAAGGGTGAAAACACACCTACAGTTTAAAGAAATACTGTGTATTACTGCAAAGCTGCCAAGTGGAAACAAAGAGAAATGAACAAGGGGGATACAATGCTAATTTATTTGACTAATTTATACTGCATTACCTAGAAACAAGTGGATCATCTAACAGGGGGGGACACCATGCACAATACAAGGTACATTCTGCCCAGCTTAGCTGTTCTGCAATCCCTTTATTGTAGGTCAGTTAGGGGGAAGCAAAAGACACAGAGATGACGGCCTGTTGCAGATTAGACTTCCCACCTACAGCCACTGCAAAATAAACAGAGACTGAGACAGGCAGAGCTAAAGAAGGGAACAAGGGATTGTGGAGAGGAGACGATGAAAGACAGATCACCGGCAGGCAGAGAATCAAAGAGCCTGCTTACTGACTTGAGCTGGGATAGGTGTGTGTTACGACAGTGTGTGTGTGTGTGTGTGTGTGTGTGTGTGTCTTTTCATGTTCCCTAAGAGTTTGTTTTTCTTGCGCACCGAGTGGGAAGCTGACAGTAAGTCTGTAATTAAAGCAATCAAAAGATGAAGAGAGATGAAGAAACGATTCACACACACGCTGTATGTGCACGTATAGAAGCACACACATTTTATTGAGCACTTTCGCCATGTATGTAACTCAGAAGTGAAGTGTTGAAGTGTTGCATGAAGTCTTTCCATGAGGCAGGAAGCACTTGAGACATCAGCTCTGTGCGCGTCTGTGTTGCAGTAGTTTTCTACTCTGATTTGTTGGTGGAAATTCAAGTTACTGCGAAGCATGTTTTGACACACTGATAAACCGTGATGCTGCAGTCGGATGGGATTGTAGTGAATTGATTTTTAGTCAGCAGACGAGAGCCAGCTGTTGTCTGAGGTCTGCATCAGTCTCTGAAGTTGGAAATCACTTTAATCAAGGGTTTATTTTCATATCAAACTTTGACGGTAATCACGTTCCAAATTAGACTTATCTATTTCTACCTCATTTAGTTCCTGATAGCTGAGCGCTGATGGCTATTTTGTTTGGTGAGTTTGACTTCTTTTAGCACTTATAAAGTCTTTTAAACATAGAGAGGTTAAACAGTGATGGGAATGAACATTTGAAAACATGTCAACAGTGCAAAGTGTGAGCCTGAATTGGGGAAATGCGATAATAATGATTGATGTACAGTACGTTAGTGGTATCTTTCTTTGTTAGGTCTCCAATGACGTCCAATCAGTGAGTTCTGTTTAGAGAAACTTTGAGACTCATTCATGGTCTGATTCAGCTGAATGTGAAAGCGGTTGGTCTAATTTGACTGACAGACCTGCCGCCACCACCCCTCTATTTGCTCTCCAGCTGCCTCCAAATCATAGAAAGGAGACAAAATGCCAACAGCACATTCCTGCTTCATAATTCACCTTTTAAAGGGAAAAAAAGTCAGACAGTGGTGGGGGGGGGGGGGGGGGGGGGGGGGGGGGCACTTATAATTACTTAAAAGTGGATTGACAGTGGAATGGCCAAATTCTTGAACAGACATTTATTATTGGAAGTCAGAGTGGAACATTGAGTAACACTCAGATTATTAGAAGCACAGGTAGATGATTATGGCCACAGTACAGTTAATGACATGGTATTATATTGAATTAAATGGTCTGATTTCTTTTCCTGATGATTACAGCCTATCGTAAGATGAGTTTCTTTGATTGTAATATCCTCAAAATTCAAAATTCATAATTACAGTGTTAGCATTCACTTTGTGGGGGCTGTTGTTTGTTTAAGTACTTAATCTTTGACCTGCTTGAGTGGAAAACCTGACATGAAACCTAACTAAGTAGATGGATTCAGATAAAATTTGTTTAGTGTGTTTGCTTGGTTTTCACCAAAGCTCGTTGAGGTTTAAATGACAGACTGAAGGAACTTGATAGAGGGGAAATCCGTAGTGTTAGTGGTTTTCTGCTTCACGTTTTATCTCCAAACCCACCAAGTTGAACTTTTATTACCTGAGTACTGAGATGATCTTTTGGAAGAAATAAAATATATTATTAATGTGTGTGTTTTCATTAGCGTATAATCAAACGAAATACTGGATCTAAATAGGGCTTTGGCATTTTCTCGAGTTTCACTGCCACTGTAGTTTCTCCTACAAGCTTGGATGTGGTGGGTGACGCGAGCAGGTTGCAATCTACAGCTTCACTGCTAGATGCGACTAAATCCAAAACACTGGTCCTTCAATCTTTAACTTTCATAGTATCTCATAATTATGTTAACCTCTTTATGGTGTAAATAGCTAGCTAGATGTAGCTAGCTAGATTGAAATGCGCTACCGTTACAGCTATTTTTTGTTTGGCTTAGTTCATATGAAATTGTACACTTGGCACTGACAAGTGAGAAGTTATGTATCAAACCTTGTGTTCACAGAAATGATCTGCAGTCTGTAATAGTTGGAGAATTTCCTTTTAAGACAGACATCTGCATCATGTGAAGTGAAGCTAATGACCATCTCTTCTTCTGTCAGGGCTCAAAGATGGTGAGTGGGATACACTCGCTGCTTGGTTGGCTGGAAAACAGCAGGATTTGGGTTGTCAGATGTGTCAGATTGAGTAACATGTGTTTGAGATCTTGCTTGGATTTGGCAGGTTGAGAACTTGGTCTGTATAAGGATAAAATAATTGGCTTTTTCAGGGATAGAGCTCCTCAGCATTGATTAACTTTGGAACTTGTTTATGGCCTGGAAGCAGAGGGATTATGTGTGCAAGTGTGTGAGAGTGTGTTTGCGGTAGGGTTAGGTCGATATCTTGGTTAGCGGATGTATGGGTATTTCATTTTGAGTGAGATGTCAGATTGACGGTGTCAAATATTGGCAAAATCAATCATCAGCTACCAGCAGTCACACAATATCGGTAGTCTAGTCATAACATGTACAGTTTTATTTGGATGACAAGCATTTCAAGCGTATGTTGTTTATGGATTTTTAGATTTAAAATATATCAGATAAAAAGACACGAGAGGAAGTTGCTTAAAAGAAAAAAAGTAAGTAAAAAAAGAGGAAGATTTCAATTGAAAGCAGATTTTCCTTTTAGAAATCCCAAAGCCAGGATGACAGAGACCCCTGGAACCGCACGCTGCTGATTTAATTGTCATCAGAAATTAAGTGCTATGGAAGAGCCCACAAACCATCCACTAACCACTTTCTTCATCTTCTTCATTGGTTTACATCTTGGCCGCGTTTCCCTCGCCACTGATTGGCCTATTACTTAATCGGGCAGGAAGTCATTATCAACCAGCGTAATAAATATCCTTTACAGGGTTAAACACAGATGGTGAAAAAGCCACTTCCCACACAATCCGATGATAATGGTACTGAATAATAAAGGTAGAAAGATAGAACAATGCAAAGAAAGATACTTATTTGGTACATTTCCAAATGAAAGTAAATGGAATTAAATTAATGAGGGAAGGAAAAAGTGACAGAACAACGTTTAACACTGTTAACACTATGGTTTCCATTACATGCTCCAATAAAACTTAACAACAACAGCAAATGTCTCAAAGTTGGCACTGGTTTAGCACAAACTAGTTCAGTGTTTTGCCTCTAATGTGTTACATTTGAGTCACGGAGCTAAGGATCAGATTTCCTGAGATCCAAACAAAGATGCTAGCTGCGAGATTTTGTGTACATGTACATGAAGAGGGCTAATTTCTGTTTTGGGGATCTGACACCTAAACAAGACAGCAAATGTGGTTCATTCACATAGCGACCATTTACAAAAACATCAAACATCAAATTAAAGGTTGAAGAAACTGAAATTTTATCTTGTAACTGGCTTGTTCTACAATAACTGCATGCCTTTGGCTCAGTCGTGTGCTCCATTGAGACTTGC
Organism: Sciaenops ocellatus; assembly: GCA_033000465.1. Taxonomy (NCBI): domain Eukaryota; kingdom Metazoa; phylum Chordata; class Actinopteri; family Sciaenidae; genus Sciaenops; species Sciaenops ocellatus. The sequence goes on from CP136868.1 coordinate 13,691,487, forward strand.
TGCATGCTGCTGTATTACTGACTGCTACTGGTTGGCATCTTGGGGATATTGTGAGTCTCTCAAATGTTAGACTGCAGCCCTCCTGAGGCCAAAAGCAGCAAGTTAGTGATGATGAAGACTGCAGGGAATTGGGCATTCCACTCTGGTTAGATAAATGGGATAAAGTGACCTACCACAGACTAATCATGCAGTAAAAATCTACTACTTATTAAAGACCAAAGGAAATTTGTCAGTATGATTGTGGTGCCAGAGATGTGACTGTTATTTTCAAGTAATGACCAATGATGACTAATCCATTTCCCATTAGAAACATAATGTGTTTTTTGTCGTTCAAGACCCTATGACTTGATTAATGGACTTGGGGATGTTTTAGTTTTAATAGTGTTTAATGCTACGTTTATAGAAATTGACGCACAATGTGCTGGCACAGTAAGGCGTAAAGCATTACCACAAAGAATACAAACACAAGGATGAATAAGACGAGTCTGATTGGCAGTTATGGGAGGATTCCTGCTCCGACTGCCAAAAAAATGAGCGTAGAGAATTAACAGGGGTCCCTGTCTGCTTAATGTATGTGTGTTTATATGAGCTGATCTGTGGGAATTTCCATATGGCAGCCCCTCCTTTCACCTACAGGGTCTAAACATCATGACTTTTAGCTAAGTCTAAGTCTCTCACATTTGGCTGTCATATTTAGCTGTGGTCCGTATCAATACAGACTTAATTCTGCTTTGAAGTTTTGTGCTGGATTCTTAATGATATTAAAGAATTATACTTGTCACTGAAGGCCAGGGAGCTTTGATGAAAGACGTCTTTTTTTAGGGCTTGTTGAATTGCGTTGTATGCATTTTTGAGGTCAATGGTTTTTGTTATTGTGCATTTTTTAATGAAGCAGAGTAAATTGTATTCCCATAGTTATGTGGAATTTCATATTGGATTTCCACTGCTTACAAAAAGAGCAATCAAATGCGACCAAATGAAAAACAGGGATGAAGACAGACCTAATGAAGGGAGGGAAAGAGGGAGGGAGGCTTGGAGGGAGGAAGGGAGGTTGCAAAAATGTTGACAAATTATTAAATCTGGTAAACATTGCAAAATAGTAAGGTCTTTTGTTTGTCCATTTGTTTTTCCTCTGGCACCATGCGTTAAATTAAATAAACGCATTCATACTGGGAGCTGCCCAGTCCGATCGCTGTGTTCTACTGGTGCCCCAAAGAACTGCACAGACTCTACCTGATAATGACACAGCTAAAGACAGAAGGGTTATTTATCAGAGATTATGTGGTCGTTAGAAGATGAATACCCTCGGGGGGGAAAAAGACTTGAGCTGACTTTCATCTCAGACCTGCCCCAACAGAGAGCGAGCGGGGGTTAGAGAGACACAGAGAGGGTAGAAAGAGGTAGAACAGAGTGTCAGGAGACGCTGTCTTCAAACACAGCGGCGCTGGAGTGTGTGTGTGTATGTGCACACATCACTTAAACGCCATAATGAGTAGCCTTGAGGGGGTCCAGAGCCATTTGGCAGTTCTTCATTTCCTGATTTGAAAAAAAAAAGCGCTATCTACCCTTTTATCTCTTCAGTAGCGATACACAAGTCTACACACGCGCGCACACACACATGTAGACACACACACACACACACAAAGACCGGTTGTGGTCTTACCACAAGGACTTGTGCAATTAAGCCTATTTTGCCCTCAGAAGCCAACTCTGTGCGTATTTATAGGCCATATATCTACGATTTGTATTAATTTGTGTTTGTGTGTGTATCTGAGTGCGTGTGTGTGTGTGTGTGTGTGTGTGTGTGTAAGCTGTAATTAAGCAAGATCAAACCCTCGGGGTTGGGGAATTAGCCATCATTGAAGATCAGAAGGTTTTTCACTCAAGTCTGCGACATGGAAGAGTGGAATCAGAGGTTTGGAGCCAGACAGACAGATTTTGACCTGAGATAGCAGATTTAATGGCGGCTTCTTCCTCTCTCTCTCTCTCTCCAACACATGCACACACACACACACACACACACACACACACACACACACACACACACACACACACACTTTGATGCTTCCGACAGCTTCAGGTAGATTTTAAACTTTAGCTGTTAATGTGTTGAATTGATTCTGTCCTGACCCCAGGGGGCACATCAATCAGAACAACAATATGCCTTTATGCCAAAACGTCAGTGTAGGTGCGTTTAGGCAGTTTGGTGAAAGTCAGGGAATGACTGCCTTCATGGTTACTGGAGAACAGTGCTGTCTGTTGTTACAAAGAAGTCAAACACTGGATACCATGCCACTCAGACCTCCACAGCCATACTTTTTGTTGTGCTGTAAAACAAAAACGCACGACAGAACGCAAAAAATAGGTCATTAATTATGCTGTCATTTTTAACGGCTGTGACTAGGTTGTTTTAAGGATTTTGTTTTAGGTTCCGCTGACATAATTGTGATTTAATTTTAATGTAGATTGAAATTGGATTTTGAATATCTAAATAACAAATTAACTGTTTGTCAGGCCACAAATGCACCTTGGACCCACATGAATTAAAGCATCCCCCGCGGCCCATTCGCTGGCCACATCTGTGTATTTAAAACATTGTTCATTTGTTCATCCAGTGTACAATTGGTGTTGCCGACTTTAAGCTATATGCTTTGTTCCTTTTTCAGGAATAGTATTTAAAAGCTTCCCACTGCTTTAGTAAAACTGGCAGCAAATTATGGCAGAAAGACTTCCTGCCTCTTTCCTTTGTTCTCCTGTGGGGGGTCTGGGTGTGTTATCAGCAGGGCTTAGGATGATACTGGGTCCCCTGTTAAACCTCGGAAATCATTCATTTACCAGGGCATGTATGGAAGCCTTAGATCCATGAAAAGCATCTATACACACATTCAAACATCTACAACCTTTTTTAAAATTTCTATATTGTAATTAACACTCAAAGAGACTCCATGAGAAACAAACCAGATAACAGTAATTAAGAGTGTGTGTGTACATCTGCAGTCTGTGTGTGAGTGCATGCTTTAACACTAACTAGTGTTTGGGCTTGTCGTCTTTACTAATCCAGTGTACATAAATGTGACTTATTTAGCTGTGAAAATACGTGTTACCTTGGTAGATGGGAAAGAGTGGATTTGAAATATGTGTTTGTAATAAATACATTTGTTTTATGCTTTCGTTGTTGGCTGACAGCAGTCTCATATTCATCATTACTCTCATTACAAAACTGTCTGGAACAGTGACTTACAGTTTTATATTTGATCTTAATGGCCAGAAAAATTCATTTTTCCACTCGCTGAGTTGATCAAAGGATTGTGCTTTTGATTCTTTAGGCCTTATTGACACTGATATGGTAGAGTTTGTGAGTTCAAAATATTAAATGTAATCCATGTAATTAGTTGTAGATTAGAAGCAAATTATAATTGGAGAGAGTAATTTACACCCAGCAGCTCCAGTGTATTTGTGGGAAACCTCCTGTGCTTCAGGAAAGAAAGCATTTAGTCAGCGTGCTCTTATCTGTACTGCCACCCTGTTGGAGACCACACACAAACACATACACACACACACGCACACATTTTCATCCTGCAAGATAGGGAGAATGTATTTGAAAAGTAAATGTTTGGGAAAATGGCATGTGTAGTAGTAGTAAAGATTACATACGTTTTAGTGTGGTCCTTTAAATGAAAATGTTTGTGTTAATTAAGCATTCAAGCTGCTTGTGCTGAGTTAGTTTTTTATAGACATTAAAAGAAAAAAGAGCGTTGGTGTGTGCTTGTGTGTATGTGAGTCCATCATCCATGATTTAAAGACAGCAAACTTCAGAGCACACTGATCAATTTGCAGTTTCTTACTATTAATTGCTGCACATCAGTCAGTTTGCCCCACTGTGTTTCCTTCTGAGGGTATTGATTTACACCAGGACTGCTGTGTTTTCTGATTATATATGATATATTATTAATTTTGTTTGCAACTTGTCCTGAGCAATTGGTTGACTAATTCTGGGCTCATCATGTCTATTCAAGCACAGTCCAAGAGGTGATCCTTTACTGCGGACCCTTGCAAAAACCACATCCTTTCGATTATGATTAAGATTACAGTTATTTACGCACACACGCACACGCTGACACACAAACGCCTTATGCTCAGTGTAGACCGATGCAGGACAAACACACAGTAAATACAATCCTGATCTTGTAGACACATGTACAAAATAATTGAATAAGCAATTTCACACTACCACGCAGGCACATTGACTCACGCGAACACACTAATTAATTTATGCCTTGGTGAGAGGCATACACACACACATAGACAGACTTTGTGCGTTGCCATAAACAGCATTTAAAAGTACATCCAAACACAGCCATCATTTCACAAGTAACAAACCGAGCAGAACACATTTTGACACATTCCTCTCTGACTTACTTTACCTTTGCAACCTGTTACGTTTTCTTGCCAAAGTCGTTAAGACAGTTTTCAGCAGCGGGACACAGATTAATTCAGCTTGGTTGCTAAAACAAACACACAATCTCTTAATGACTGTTTACCTAACCAAACACTGTCCAGCGCAATATCACAACCACCGTTTGTTTGTTTGTTTGTTTGTAATTTTAACTCATTTTGGGGAAGCTGTGAATGGAAATTTAATATTTTTACAAGTTTTTACACGTTGATCATTACGCCTTATCCACTCCACTGCCATGAAACAGCAAGTTTAGGTGTTGTACATATTTATAGGTGTAAAACTTGACTTTAAAAATGTTTTTTACTGGCATTTCAATAAAGTTTTGGTTTTGTCAAAAACTGAAACCCTCTCTTGTGTGAGAGAGCCATAACACAGAAATAGGCAGATAATTGGCTGTTATTAAGTGATATCACCATCCTTTATTGAAGCAGAGGTTAGCCAACGGTGATGTGTGCTTGCAGTTATGAGCTAAAGGAATGCCACGGGCTGTTCTGTTGCTATTACATGTTTATGGGCGATGACGTGATGGTAACGGGACAGTGAACTCATCTGGGCCACACACACACACACACACACACACACACACAACGTGCCCACTGACAGCACTACTGTTGGCAGGAATGCTTAGATTCATGACTTTGCTGTTTTGTGAGGGAAGTTCGACGCAAACGTGCGAGTGCATTACGATGAGTGACGATTTCTCTTTCTCTCTGTTGTCTCCAGGAAGAAGACGCAAACATGTCAGAGAGGAGAGGTCAGAAGAAGTCCATCTTTCTGTCGTCATTATTAGTAAGTTTTTATTCTTTCCTTTTGTTTCCTCTCTCTTGCTTTTTAATTTCCTCTGACCACTTTAATTCTCGTCTTAATTCCAACGTTTCTTTACTTCATTCAGCTCTAATCCCAAACTAATTTAATTTCCTAAATTTATTTCCATTAATTCTTTCCCTCGCCCTCCATTGTGTACCCGTTTTTGTTCTTCTGTTCTTTTTCTTTTGTTTTTTTTTTCTGCTTCACTTCCTCCTTCCCTTCGCTTCTCCTCTTTAAAATATCGTAAGAGCAGTAGCTTTACACCAAAATCTCCATCATCATATTTCTTCACATATTGTCGGTCCAACAGTATGGATCACAGCCGCAATCGACTCCACACTTGGCACTGCATCATCCAGACTTTAGGTGTTATGTGCCAGCAGCATGCACTCGTACCAATTAGTCAACCACAGAGTTTTTCAGAGAGCAGATATCTTTATAATCTGGGCGGGAATCTCGAGATTCTGTGCTCGTCTCAATGTTGAAACCCACTGGCAGTGTTCCCACCCGCCTCCTCTACCTTACCCTCTTCCATCTACTCCGTTTTCCTCTGATCCTTTACTATGTGCACATGCAGGCTGACACAAGAGCACTTAGTCGAGAAGAAAGCGATATTTGGACTAAGTCAGCGGTGTCAATTTACTACACCACCAAGCAGTGGCATTAGAAATTCATTGCCACTAATTCCAAAACCACTTGTATAAACTACATTACTGGGGAAAGTGTGGAAGGATGACAAATGACTGACAGAGGAGTTCACTGCTGGTGTAACACTGTACAATATTATATACAGAGACAAGTATGATGTGTTTTTGTGACAACCAGGCTTCAGTCAGTGGTGGAAAGTAACTTTTACTCAATTACTGTGCTTACTTTACTTAAAGGTCCAGTATGTAGAGCACTCTCTTTAAAGAATATGGCAGAAATGGAATATAATATACACACGTGTGTTTTTATTATTTCACGGTCTCTACAGTAGCACAGCGTGGACAAACTGCACACTCACTCTAGATAGGAAAACTCACTGATCCTTTAATGCCCTATACACACATGCTTGGAAGGGGAGGGTAAGGTATTCAGTTGGTTGCAATCTGAAACTTCACCACTAGATGCCACTAAATCCTACACACTGACATTTCATGAGGCTTTCTGCTTCTTCTCCACAACATGGAAATATTCTACTTTTTACTCCACTACGTTTGTCTGACAGTAGTGCATTATCAGAAAATGAAGGTTCAAACTGCTTGCTTGGATAAAACAAGACATTCAAGGATGTCACTTTTTACAAACCAAGCAATTAATGGATTAATCAAGAAACTAATCAGTAGACTAATCCATAATGAAAATAATCTTTGGTTTTTGTGTGGAGCCCTATGTCAAATAGTTCTGCTTACACGTAGTATAAGTAAGACTGTAAGGCCTAACAGTAAGGACCCACTGTATGTGTTGCGAGCATGCAGAGGTGTAGGCTCCTAAACATCCTCCCAGAGAGAAGTGTCAGACAGCTCTTTGTGTAGAATTTGGCTGCGGAAAACATTGGTGTGACAGGAAGTTTGTTTTTCCAGCTGTGGGAAAAATGTGGAGAAGAAGATCATTATTGCAGTTGCTTCAAGTAAACAAACAAAGTGCTTCACAGTGCATAGTTGAGAATGTGTGCAAGAGAAAGCCTATAAATATGGTGCTCGCTGACAATTGCTAAATAGCTACAGTGACCCATAACTGTGCAACACGCTGACTTAGAAGAGCATCGTACAATTGCTGTGCTTGCAGTGGCTCATCAAAGTGTCCAAAATGTGTGTGCTCGTCTTATAATAAAAACTGGACAAGCCTCCTAGGGTAAAAACTGTGGCCGCCAAAGGTTGGGGAAACTTTTGTGGACTGACTAACTGACCAACCGACAGAGCTGCTGTTTGAACTTCGTGGAAATGCATCACTGAATCGCAGGTGTACTCATTTAACCAACAGAGCGTCTACTGTAAGCAATGATAGGCTGTGACTAATGGATCTGATGAGAGGAGCCACCGGTGCTGAATGCTCCACTGCTGCTATTTTTTTCATTAGGTCATCTTTATGACCAAGTGAATCTGAATGTGGTTTAAATTACAAACAGATTACTTGGCCTGAGATGATTGGGGCTCCATACAAACACTTCATATACACATGCAGTATACATTTGTATGTCTGCTCAAATAGTGTCTTGTGTTTGCTGTCATGAGATGGTTATGAGGAAGAGGAACAAGAGAGGGAGATGTTATTAAAAACAATAGAGAAAAGATGGAGAGAGTTAGTCATGCACTCGTTTTCTTTGCCTCCATCATTTTCTGGACTGCAGATGATTTTTAAAAGTCAGTTAGTTTGTTTGGAAAAGAACAAAGTGTGCTGGTAAAGCTATAAATACCAGCTGCTACTTATTACAGTGAGCCACAATGTCACAATGACACAATGCCACACACACAGACACACACAATACACAATAAGCAAATGGTATTGTGCAAACAGCCTCATCGAACACACACGAGCAAGTCGAACAATGATCTCCACTAATCTGAGTATCACAGATGAAGAAGTCGGGATATGATGTTTGTTTTCTTTGCTGTTTGGTTTTTGTCAATTAAAATAATGATGTTGATTCTTAGCCAGTTGGTTTTACTGAATAAATCAGCCATCATCCACTGTAGTCATTTATCTCTGCTGCTGTTGCAGATGTTGAGTGTCAATCATAATGAACTTAAATGCCTTAAACAGAAACAAGCGAGCGCACAGGATGATGTGTGGTTTCACAGTTTGATAGCTTAATGCGACCATTCAGCGGGCTAATTTGCAGTCACCAGTCCACCTGTGACATGTTATGATGTTATGATATGATGCAGTTTGCTTGATGACATGATGACATGATGACATGGGGTATTCATTGCAGAACTGATCAAATCTATCCTGTCTATCTGTGAGAAGATCTATTCATTCTCAAGAGATATTTGGACTTCCCACATGTATTAATCAATTTGAAGTTTGAGTCTTTGTACATTGTATACACAGTATAATTGTGTCACATCCCAGTATAAACATTTTAATACTGAAAAAAAAATCATTTTCCAGATTGCAAGAAAAGTTAAAGTCATTAACACAAGTGAATTCTTGCCTTCAGGTGTCAGTGCTGTTGGTCAGACAAAATACATTTTAGGTGTTTGTCTTTTTTTGACCATAGTTTACAGATTAATTAAAAAAATGTAGCTCTTTTGTTTTTGTTATTATACTGAGAAATCACTCAGTATAATATGTTTAGACAAAACTCTAGAATGTCACCTTAAACTAAGTAATAGTAAATAAAAGATTTAATTGAGAATCAGATCTGACAAAACTACAAATGAGAAAAGTCTTCCTGAGTGTATACATTTTAATGTTTACATATTCATTTGTATCCATATTTATGGTCTATATACCATGGACAACAGAAATAAAGGTTTAGATGTTAAAAATACCTATAAGAATAAATCTGTATCTACAATAATTAATTCATAAATACAGATACAAAAACAGAACTATTAATCATGAATGCAGTTGTCAACATTTAACACCTTATACATCTTATACATCCAGACCTGTATACATCCTTATACAGGTCTGGTACTAATCTGGGTTCTCCCTCCTTCGACAGTCACTGTTGATGTGCCCCTGAGCAGGCTGACATTTGACCCTCAGTTCTGTTGTTCAAATTGCTGCCAGTACACAATATTATCCATATTTAATGCAAAAGTCTCACTTTTTTAATGCCTCTCTCTGTGTCTGTCCCTCCAGGTGTGTTGTATGTTTGCTAGTGCGGAGTATTCCAGCTGTGGAGAGTACGAATTCTTCAACCAGACCAGTAACAGTTGCCAGGCCTGCCCTCAGTGCCAACCAGGACAAGAGCCACATATGGTGAGACACACAGCCACACACACACACACACACATATTTGCCACTGTAATTAAATAGCTTTTTCATATCTATATACTTTTTTAAGTACATTTTATATTCTTTCTGCAATTAATTTGGGGAAGGGAGTGGGATAAATAGATCAATCCAGAGTCGATTAATAACATGAAAGCTGACTTATTATGTAACTTTTGCTCAGACCTCCCACAACACACAGAGAAGTGCACACATAGCTGCACAGTGAAGAGTGCCTAAATTCAAATGAACAATTTCTTCTGGTTTATTGCTCTCATTGACATCGGTGTGAAGGCATGCATTACATTGAATGACTTGCAGTAGTCACACAGTGATTGATTGATTTAGCCTCCATCAGGCAGTCTGCCGACAACTAAAGCAAACAGAGCCAAGGTAAACGCTTCAGTTGGCACCCCGGGGTGCCACACCCTCTTAACAGAGACAGCCACACTCAAGGATGAAAAGAATGAATTATAGTCACTGTAATTTATTTTGGTGCTTCAAATGTTTTGTATTTTAAGTTTTCTTTTTATGTAAGCACGATGCTGCAGAGTGCAGATTTATATATACAGTATTACAATGGGTAAAATTAGAGCTGGATCAACCTGTGCAAACATGGATAAGGTATTATGAAACTCAAATTTAGTTTAGTCTAGTTTAGGGTTACAGTTCTTTAAAGTTAAACCTGCAGAGCTGAATTTGAATTGCTCAAACGTTAATAAGCTAAAGATGTTCACTCATGTCACCATGCATCTACAGTTTTTTTAAACCAGAATGAATTAATCACATGAATTTCTGAATCTGATTTTATAAAACCTCGATGAGCAAGCCTAAGAGTCAGCAAACAGTCATACTAGCGACTCTGTGAGGATCCACTTAATGCTAACATCAACATGCTAACATACCAATGTTTCCGTCCAAGAGTTGTTGAGACATTTCACTCAAAACCACAAATATCAACCTCATGTTGGTACTAGAGATAAAAGTTAGGGGATCTCCAAAGTCAGTAGGAGTCATCCTCTGGGGGCCATGAATATCTTTACAGAATGTCAGTCCATCCGGTATATATTGAAATATGTTAGTCATGAGTATTTCCATTTTAGAGTTATGGCACTAGCATGCTTAAAACAAAGGAACAAACTGAACTTTCATCCTTCACACTTCCTTTTTTCCTTCAGTCCTTTCATCTGTCTTTGTCTCTCCTAGATCTGTTAGCTAATAAAGATCTCATGATTGTTCACACTGTGCTTGTTTTTTCCTTCCTTTCCTGCTTCCCTTCTTCCTGCCTTGCGCTCACTACGCTCCCATGTGCTTCTAGTAAACGTCCGCAACAATGTGTTGTGTTTGAACTTGTAAAATCAGGTAATCCGCTGTCCAAGACAGAGATGGAAATGAGTAGCTCGGTCTGATAAGCACAGAGCTCTGTTGTGAAAAGTAATTTGGACATTTGCGAGCGATACAAACATGAGAGAAGAAAAGATGTTCAGTCAGTGAGATGAGAGCCCCCTTTGCACTTTCTCCTGTCTGTCTGATCCTCGGTGCCACAGTCTGTAATTCATATGTTATTTTGCTCCCTTGAGATTTCTCTGCATGTGTGTGTTTCTTGACACCCTTTTAATCATGGGATAACCATAGGGTTCCTCCTCACAACTGAGACTTCAGAGGGAACATGCTCACACACACACACACACACACACACACACACAGACACTGCACGATACATCACACATGATAAAGACATCCAAAGATGCTTTTATTTAAATGCATATTGTGTCCAGATTGTGTGTGATGTTGCTGGATTGCATTTTCATGCTAGTTTACACAAAAATAAACACTGAAGTCAGACGTATATTCCAGATTTCCTAACCCTTATTGAGCGTTGAAAGTTATGGAGATGTGAGGAAACATTAAAGACTTTGGTATTGAAGTTTCAATGCCGCTTGCATGATGTGTGAAATCTACTCAACATTGAGGGTTTGCTCCCTGGGGGGACCTTGTGGCCTGGCAGTTTAAGATGTGTAACATGTACTGCAACCTCCCCTGTTTGATTCCGCTTGGGACCTTTGTTACATGTTGTTACCTCCTCTTTCTCCCTCTCCATTTCCTGTCCTTGCCTTCATGGTCAACTTTCAAAGTAAAGCCAACAATGAAAAAAACTCAAATTTAATTTAATTTTTTCTCCCCTACCTCCTAGATTTATGATACACAACATTCAAAGAGGCGACAAATTTGCTTTGAAAAGAAATAAGATTTCAATCGGAGCAGCTTCTTGAGTGAACGAACAGAAGCAGAGCCGTGGTGATCCTGTGTACAAAAGATCCAAAGCGAGTTTTAACCCAAAGCGACAAGATGTTGCCGATAGCTGGGCACAGTTTTAAATCAAACAATCACACTGAGACTAGTGGAAATCAAACAGGAGGGAAATAAATATCACATTTCTCTAAGAGTCGGTCTGCTGTAGCCCAAAGCTAAGAGGCATAGGCTTCTTTTAACAAACAGATGAAAGTAAGAGGAAAACGAAAGATGAAAGAGAGGGACCAAAAAAAAGAAAGTATGTTTCTGTATGTGTGTGTTTCTGTGTGTGTGTGTGTGTGTGTGTGTGTGTGTGTGTGTGTGTGTGTGTGTGTGTGTGTGTGTGTGTGTGTGTGTGTGTATGTGTGTATGTGTGTGGCCTGTTGTTTGGCCTCCCCACTGCGAGAAATTAACATGCAAAGATGGGAGGAGATCGATGGTAGAAGACAGAATGATGAGGTGGTAATCTTTAACACTGACAAGCATGGAAAGCTGTAACCCCCCCACAAACACATATAAACATAAACACACACACACACACACACACACACACACACACACACACACACACACACACACACACACACACAGGGACCCCTGTGACCAATCAGATTTCTCTTTTGTCATCTCAAAACAGTAATGCCAGATTGCTAAGGACATGGATAGAAACAGATGTGTGTTTGCGAGTGTGCGGTGTGCTCTTTTTGTGTTCACAGCGCAGTTGTAAATTATCTCATCGATCTGTGTTGAGCTCATTTAGAATCGGATTTTAACAGATGTAATGTGGGACACTTGTCTTTATGTTTATCTGTGTGTTTTACAGACCTGTGGCTACGGTGTGAAGGATGAGGACTTTGCCTGTGTGCCGTGCCCACAGGGGAAATACTCCAAAGGAAAGTATGAGATCTGCAGACGGCATAAAGACTGTGACGCCCTCTACAAAGCCTCTGTACGCGTAGCGGGGACGCCGGACAGTGATGCAGAGTGCGGACCTTGTTTACCAGGGTAAACACCAGAAACACGAGATTCAAAACCCATTTGCTACAGAAAAAAAGGCTGTGCTGAACATCTTTCAAATATTATTAAAGTGACTGCACAAAGAGCTGCGACTGAAGCAGACTGCAGGTTCAGTGCCTTCCTTAAAAGGTGCCCCGAACAACAGCAAAAAAAGAGTTTCTGTTTATGTTCAGTTTTCATTGAGCTTAAAGTCGATTTACTGAGGCAGCAACTCATTACGCAGTCAGCTTCTTGACTCCGAAACACACTCGGTGAAGTCAGTGAAGGAGAAAAGAAATGATGACTGAGAAAAACTCTGTATTTTTCAGGTCTAACAAGTGTTGAATGCATTTTTCCCATGCATCCTCCCCAGAAAGCAACTTGAACCATGTTCATTTGCAGTCTCCGTCTTCCCTGCCTTTACTTGCTGCATTTCTTGGCATGTTACTGCCACCTATAGATCACTGGAATCCTATGTAACCATTGACAGAAATGTGTTTTGAATCACCTGCGCGTGCGCAATTGTCCATCACGGTTTGCATGGCGAGAACAAACAAAATTCATATTTGACGGCACCCTGATGTTAGCTTAAGTTACTTGAAACTATTTGTCGTTTTCCACGAAAGTGTTTGCATGAGCGTTTCATAAAATAACCATAAAAGGTGTCCTGATTACACACTTCACAGGAAGTAATCAATAAGATGCGTTCTGACATGCACACAAACAACAGCATGAGCAAATTTTGGAAAAGTTATGGCATCCGACTTGATTCAGAATCTCCTGGAAACTTTCCCCACAGGAACGCAGGAACGCTCATTAAAATTGGTAGAGGACGCTTGTAAATGATACATAATGGAAGGCAAATAGTGTCTTTGACTTCTGAGCGTGCAGAGTAGGATTTTGGTGGAAAATGTAGATAACACTGACAAATACACAGATATTTGTCTGTCAAAGATTGCCAAATTTTTATTCATTATTCATTTTAATTTGAAAGTTAAATGTTTTTTTTGCCTTATCAAAGTGGATGCAAGACAAATCCTTATTTTACTTGGCCTGGCCCACATTTAAACAGCTGAATCAGACATTCACACTTGTTTATTTTTATGCATACATGGACACATATACGGTGCTCATACACTTTCTTTAAAGGGATAGTTTGGGTATTTTGAAATGGCGTTATATAAGGCACTTATGCATAGTCATTGTGATACCTGCAGGAAATGACAGCCAGCTTGCTCCTTGTTTTTAAGACGCAGACAGGGATCCTGGCACAGAAGTTGACCAATGCACTGCTGTGTACATGTCAGCAGAAAAATGCATAGTGTGCCAAGTGTGTTGTGCATTGTATTATGCAGCGGATCAGTTGTTTGGATCAAAGTTACAGAGTCACAGCCAGAAAAAACAAAAGCATGAACCATCTTTAAAAGAAACAATTGAAACATGTAGTTTGATTTCAATTGGCTCTTGCAACTTTTTGATGTTCCTGATGTGTAATTTTACAGTGTGTGCCAAGAAAGAGGTTGTATGAAAGCACGATGCGATATTCTTTAATAGCGTACATTTAATTGCATATTGATATTTTTCAGATGGGCCTCTTTTATGTGGCTAGAATATGTTTTTCTGCTGACCCTGTCCACAGCAGTGCTTAGCTCTGCTTCTGTGCTGGTTGCATGCTAACCACCGTCTGCTCTAGGTTATACACTGACTATGCATAAGTATTTCATACAACCCCACTCCAAAATACCCAGACTATCCCTTTAATGTAGCATGAGTTGGACCACCCTGTTGTCCTCATTTTAATATGCTGCCTCCCTTTTATGTGCAAACACGCACTAAATCCTAAACTTCTCCATTTGCACATGACAGCGTTGGATGCAACTCCCTGTCACTTAAACATATTAAGTCAATAAGGAGTGTTTAAATGTTACCAGACCTTCCTCTTCTCCTCTTCCTCGCTCGTCCTTCCCATCATCCATCACTCTTTGACTCTCTGGAGAAATTGACTGGCTGTGTCAACACCACACTGTTTCTTTCTTACTGTTAAATTGGTCTCCTGCTGTGCAGTAGATATTTTACACGTACATTTTTGTCAAGTGAGTGCATGATTATTTTTCTGAATCATATTTTGTGTGATATCTATAATTGAATGTGGGCGGTATATAATTAAGTACATCTTGAATGAATTGACATAAATATAAGAGATTCATGATTTGGGGCTATTGGATAACCGTCCCACTCCAGCAGAGAGTTTAATGTTTAATGTTCCTCCTCTTGTCATCAATCTGGATGCTGTCCTTCCGCCTTCTACTTTTCTTGGCTCTCAGTTTCCTTTCACAGGATGTTTTTGCTTTTGATTAGTGATTAGGATTGTGGCAGGAACGAGTGTGCTCAGGAACACTGAGTTTGGTCATGTCTATGTCTATATCTGAGTAAATGCCGCAGCGTATGTATGGGTCTTTGTACGCTGCAGTTTAGCAGAGTCCATACATGTTGGATGCAGAACAGAACAGGCCTGAACAGTTGTAATCAAGTACAGTTAAAGCCTGTATCTCAGCAGAGGAAAAGACCCGGAGGAATATGAGAACACGTCTGTCGCGACAGACGACTGCTCGTTTTTCTGTGAGCAACTTCAGTAGCACTTTGAAATAATTAATGCTCAAGCCATAAGTAAGCACTGACATTATTAAGCACTAAAAATTAGCTGCAGTTTTGCACATGTAAATTCTTCAGGGCCCATGAGGATGAAGAAATATCATCTGTGTGTATGTGTTTTTTATCTGAATGCACAACAGCATGAACTGATATAATGTGAGAGATTTTTGTGTCTATAAATCATCAAAATAATTTGCTAAATTATTGCAAGGTTGTGCAAAACATCTGTGAATTTTAAGCAGATTTTATGCCTATGACTGTATCATACAATACAGCAGACAATTTAAAATAAAGAAGAACGGTCTGAGTTAATACTCTGGAACATTTACATAAGTGTTGAACGAGTAATTTGACATAAATGATGTCAGATGATGTCTGCTCACTGTCATGAACTGTTAAAATCTGTTTAACATCTGTAACTGTGCATAACATACATTGATTAATGTCTAATGGCAGAAATCCAAAATCAATCACCAGTAAACAAGTCTGACGATCCCTCAAACGCGCGTCCACCACAATCCTTCGAAATCTCTAAATGAATTCTTCTCAGAAGCCACAAGACTGAACCAGTATCTCTGAACTATATTCAGATAAATGAAAGGCGTCAGTTAATTACCTGCACGCTGACTGCATATATTATGCATTCACGCTGCTCATGTTCTCAAGCCTAAATGATTTCATGCCACTCAATCACAGACTCGACTCCTTGTTTCCTCACCCTCTCCTTTCCTCTAATAGATGCTTCATGACTCAGGGAGATAATATGTACCAAGCCATGTTTAGTGCCTTTAGGGCATCAATTATGTACATTTCTTCACTTAGTCAAACTTTTCACCTCAGCTGCCTCCCCATACTTATGCACCACGTAGGTACGGTATGTTTAAAAGGGCCCATACCATATGCACACCTGCCATGCTTCCAATTCATTGCAAGTGTTTTATAAAAAATCTCTTTTCCTTTACAGCTAATTTTTGGAAGGAATCTCTTTCCGTTAAGTTTGCAGTAAGCCCAACCAGGTCTAGTGTAGCTTAATAATATAGTGTAACAAGTTGCTGGTTCATATATTCATGTATTTTATGTCTTCCAGGTATTACATGCTGGAAAACAGACCCAGGAACATCTATGGGATGGTTTGCCACTCCTGCCAGAATGCACCACGTAACACCAAAGAATGTAAGAGCAACCCATTCCTTCTTTGTCATCCCAACACTTTCTTTTTATTCTACTTTCAACTATGAACCCCTTCATTTCTCTACGAGCTTTTTCTGTTCAAACACTGACCTGGTTTCCGCTAGATTAAAAGCTACCAAACATTGAAGTTTTCTGTTTAAATGAAAGGAAATAAAAGAGGACAGGCTGCGTAAAAGCAGATGTTGAAAGCATGGACTTAGTTTGAGGGGAACATTTGGAGGTCAGAGGTTGTGCTGAGTTCTCTCTGACCCTCTGGTCACTGTCCTTTCCTGTCAGTGGGCCTCACTGATGGACACAAAAGATTCGACACCCCACCTCCCCTCCCTGCATCTTTGCTTTTCTGGCTCCAGAAGGGTGTTTGGCAGTTTATCCATAACCTCACTGCCTCACTGATTATTCTGCATACCTGACTGTGTGTACATGCATTTGTGTGTGTGTGTGTGTGTGCGCGCGCGTGCTTGTGTGCACACACATGAATGGCGCCAACTGTTGCTGCGACCACGTCTCGGGACAATAATATTTACCGGAGGTTGTCTCCATTTTTCCGTTTCCCATTTACTGTCAGCCTCAGCGGTTCGTAAACGGTCCTTCACACTTAAAACACAAAGCGTGAATGTTCTCGCACTGATCATCCATAGATTGAGACATTTTGTCTACAGTTTGTAGATGCCTTTAAAAACCCCAGTAGATGGCAGTCAAGCAAAAAACAAGTGGTGGTAATGGATACAGGAATATTGCAACCATATGATGACAGTGTGTAGGTTTGATACTCTTCCTCATGAAGCTGCAGACAGCCTCTGTGATTTGTCAGAATATAGTGCCTCCTTTGGGTTATCTTGCTTAAACTATTATTTAGATCTCTATCGTTTTTATCGTCACCTCTTTCTCTTAGTATTCATCATGCACAGCAAAGTTTGCACTGCCACTTCTTTCACTTGTATGCTCTGCAAATCGTTGTCTGCAAAAGAGAGAAAGATCAAATGTAATCAATCATCACCGTGTGTCTTTCTTATATAAAAAATAAATAAAAATAAGTAGATTAGATACCATAGATAACTGTCTTCATGGCCACAAAACGTCCATGTTATCATGCAGTTTATTTTGAAAATCTACAAATGTAATCTTCATCAGAGTAATTGGAAAAAACCTTTTAGTAGTGTTGAGATTAATAGACTTTTAATGTAAGCTTATTTGCTATACGTTTAAAACAAATCAGGAAAAGAAAAAAATAAATAAATAAAACTCTGTCAGTGAGATGAATGTTTGTGTTAAGCTGGAGCCGGATATTTTCACCATCCTGTTGTGCCTTCTGTGGGTTTGTGTGTCCAGATGTGACAAATAGATCACATTGATTGAAAAAACGAGAGACCGTCAACAGGATCTGAAGAGTGTGTTTGATCCTCACTGATACATACTGCTGTGGGAATTATATTTATTTTTTCTATGATATTTATGGGCCTATAATTGTTCAAAACCCCCTTTGAGTGTAATTGAAGAGCCCAGAAATGAATGTTATTGTCATGGTGTCATATTTAATGAGTGACTTTTAAAAGATGAAAAACCCAAAAAGCAGCCCAGGCCTGCAGAGGAGAGGGTGTGAAGTAGGAGCAGGAATATGTGTGTGTGTGTATGAATACACACTTGCTTTTCAACAGCACACTAATTGTTTCTCCAGGCATGGAAATGAGTGATTCAGTGCTGCTGTGAAAAAAGGAGAGATCGAATGATGCAACAACAAAACAGTAATTTAATCTTGTATCCAGATTTATTGACCTTATTTGGGAATTACAATTTTTTGTGGTGACAGATAATTCAATTCTTCTTCTTCTTCTTCTTCTTCTTCTTCTTCTTCTTCTTCTTATTATTATTATTACATAACATACAATATAACACATTAACTTAGTGAACGTGCTGATAGGTGAATTTTGATACTTTGTTACGAGGCTAACTGTTTTTCCCCAAACCAAGCTAACATAACATTCATATTCATATTTAGCATACGGACATTAATCCTCATCTAATTCTCGGCAAGAAAGCAAATTACACCCAGTCCAACCACTCATTTTAATACTTTAACTATTCTTACTTGGCAGAGGCTTTCTCACAAGTGTAACCTGAAGATTTATAGCCTTTAATGACGTGGATAGAGGTGTAATTAATGTGTAATATCGAGGATATATTTTTTTAAAAAGCAGTACAACCTCATCAAAAAGAGCTGTTCTGAACTATGTTTAATGAGTCTGGATAAAAAGATAACAATCATACAGAACTTTCTCTGTTTCTCCCTATTTGTTAAGTCAGGCTGTGGTACAGTTTAATTAAAGCCTCTCCTTTAGATGAGAACTTATAAATAATGCACCCCCAACAGTAAATATGAAAAAAAAAGGAGCTGAAAGCTGGGAGTTCTACTTGCTCAGGGTGAAGGCAGGCTGACACTCGCCATGTAATCTGTAAATTACCCTGGCTCCTACCTAGCTCTATGTGTGTGATAATTAAAACTTCAGTGGGTATGAGAAAGAAAGATGATTAGCAAGTTAGTGCTTGCGCTGATGCTACTCTTTGGCAGGCAGACATTTTGAGTCTGTAGGCATCGCTCTTTTTCTGTCGCATTTTTGTTTTTTACTGACTTTTATTGCCATTTTCTAAGCAGGCGCCAATACACCTAAATATTTAAAAAGATGGGATTTTCATGATCAACAGAGATCATAAACTGTGATAGCTGTAAGACACATTTTGAGTTCCCCAGACACATGTGGCTTGGTATCACAATTTCACACCGAAGCATTTATCACAAGTTAACCTCCGCTTCATCCCTGCTTACACATTCTTGCCTCAAACAAAAAATGCTTTGATTTGTTTTATAGTTTGTCTCCTGCTCTGTAATCCTGCACCTCTCAGTTTGTTTGGTACTCAGTACTCAGTGATTGCCCTGCGAAATGATAATTTTGCAGTGTGTGTTCAGCCTGCAAGACATGATTAAGAGATGAAACCGCAAGACGCTAAACAGAATTCCAGTTCAGGCTCATATCCTTATCCAGAGAGTGTAAACACATACCCCGAGTTAATGTCTGCAGCCACAGGGCACTGATGTGTGTGTGTGTGTGTATGTGTGTGTGCGTGGGTGTGTGTGTGTGATGACATGAGGCTCTGAGACCACGGGAAGCGGCAGGGCACATGCCAAAGAGGTCTACAGTATATCAACTTGGTGAAATAAAAGACTGATTAAAAGAGCTGATTTATGAGCTGCCAGGAGTTTACAGCTCCATTAGGAAAGAGGAAAACCAGTTGATGAATAATCCAGAAAGAGACAGAGGGGAAAGGGGGGTGTGGGTGGTGGTGATTGGAAGCGATGGAAAGTGAACAAAGAGAAAGAAATTTGGACCAAGAGCTGCCTCTCTGTCTATATGCACGCTTCCCAGTACAACAGTTTATTTACTGTGGCAAGACAGGGAGATAAAGTTTAGGACAGACTGCTGTTAGTGCAGAAAATGTGCTTTTGAGAAATGTTACTGCTTACAAAATTATGTCATGCAACACTATTGAGAGGGGAAAAAAATCAATAAAATGTAACGCCAAAGCTATATTCTCCAAGCCAGACAGTATTTCTGGTGCTTTCTCCTCGTGCATCACTCATCCAACTTTGAAGAGACAGTTTGGGAAATTTTGACATTGATAGCACTGTCGTGCAACAGCCAGCAGATGGCTAACTTAGCTTAGCACAGAGAAACAGGGGGGAACAGTCAGCCCGGCTCTGTCCTAACAAAATCCAACTACAAGCATGTTTAAAGTGTTTAATCGTTACTTTGACAGAGGCTTTTGTGCTAAGCTACGCTAACCAGCTGCTGACGGTAGCTTTATATTTAGTGCACAAACACGAGTGGTGTCTCATCTTAATCTCAGTAATATTTCCCAAAATGTCAAACTACTCCTTTAATCAAAATTGCCACAGCTTGTTTGTGGAGATGTGTATGTTTAACCCAAATGCGCATGCGCATTGAACTGAATTGGAGTCTCTGATTTGACCACAGGCATGTGCGTGTTATCACGGTGACTAGCTAGGGATTTGCTTGTAATAGATGGATGCAATGGAACTAAATATTTTTACTCAGACAACCGCAATTAATGAACTTTGAATTTTGAAGGTATGTGTCTGCGTATGTGTCTCACAGGTATGTCAAACGGGCAAAAAGACAAACCTCTAATTGACCCTGGCAGCACAACAGTGTTCCCTCATCCACATAAAGGTAAGATGCACACATAAAACAAAGGCAAAATATACGGGTAGGCTTCATCTAGCTCCTCTTACCATCCTACTTCGTCTTCATGTTTCAGATTCCACCGGACAAGGTCACTTGGCAACCGCTCTCATTATCGCCATGTCAACCATTTTCATCATGGCCATCGCCATCGTCCTCATCATCATGTTTTACATCCTGAAGGCCAAACCCAGTAGCCAGGGTGAGACACAGACACACACACACACACACACACACAAACACGCACACACACACCACTTACGTTAAGGGTTGGTATTTATGTTTTATGACATTCTTTGTATGTGTGTGTGTGTCGGCAGCATGTTGTTCTGGACAAGTTGTGAAGGCAGTGGAAGCACAGACCAACAAACAGGAAGACAAGAAAGATGTCCCTGGTGAGACATGACACATGCACACAAACACACACACACACACACACACACACACACACACACACACACACACACAGCATCTAAGCATCTTAATTGCTTCCTGTTTGGTGTCTCTCACACACTGACTTAACTCCTCTCTGTATTCTGGTCTCATAATTGGGGGTCTCTAGCAGTAAAAACAATAAGTTTGTTTACATAAACACAAGTATCCTGGTTTTGATTTTGTCCCGGATATGATGTTTACATCAAGCATATGTAATTGCATTACTTATATCCTGGTTCTAACATTATCCACATTTTTGGCCATATGCATTGACTCATATATATGAAGACATTGATGCAGGTTTCTGAAAACAAGTTATGCTTGAGCTCTAAGTGACGCTATAGTGTCAGACAATAAAACTCAACAGTACTTGAAGATGAAAGTAGCTCTAGTTGCTGTATAGCGGCTGTACTGCAGTTTATTCAAATCACACACAGTACATTTTCTTAGATATTTCTGTTATGCATATAAAAGTACACGAGGTTATATTGAATTTGGGGAAAAACAAACTGCAGCAATGAAGTAAATTAAGCGCAAAATAATTTTGTGACATTAAAAACTATTTATGTAGAGTACAGAGCATCTGTTTTTTCTTCTCCAACATTCTCAGTGTTTTTTTAAGATCTGTAAGAAATAAACAGGCCAACAGTCACCAACTGATTATAACCATGTTTTCATAAAGCTTTGCTCGCACATTACACAGTTCCTACAAGAGAGTGCACAAAATATAATCTAATAAGAGATGCAGTTTAAACTCACACTACTTGAAAAACAGTCTGAAGAGTACAAAGACACGCAGAGCTACATCATTATAATAACAAGTAACAACCCTTAGCTCTAGCAACTACAAAAAGACAATAATATAATAAAAAATAGTGACACAGCACACAATTTGCCTCAGAGTCTGTAGAGACATGAACAGATACAGCAGCAGCGATTAGACTAACGCTGTATGTAATTCTACTCAACCCTGCAGCACAGTTCTTTCTAACTTAATTCAGGTAACTGTACTGTACGTCTGGCTTATTTGTTAAGCCCAAACACTGCATATTATCTACGCAGAAGTATTATCCAAGAGTTTCCTGTGGTGCTCTGTGCTCAGTTGATAGTGATTCTTATTTATTTTTTTTTCAAATCAAAGCTGCAAATTGCAGACGTGTTATCCTTACAATTGGACTCAAAAGTCTGTGGGGCAGCATGTATGTGTGAATTATGCGACACTTGAACTCTCAGTTCACGTTACAATCCGCCCTTCAACAGCCGATGCCATGCTGATCAAGTCTATATAAAATATGTAACCAAACAAACCATATCATCCCATCACCTCTGACTGACAGGGTTGACTCTGTGTGTCAGTCTAGTTTGAATGAGCATATTTATGATTACAGCATTATGTATGCAAATGACTGTGTGTGTGTGTGTGTGTGTGTGTGTGTGTAGGCTGACAGACCTGCAGTATGATGAGTACATCATGGTGGAATGTGAAGCTTCCAAAGCTAAAGCCATACGTTGCTTTAGGCGCCGTTTCTCCTGACAATGATGCTCTGTTCAATTTCACTCCCAGACTGACTGACTAACCACTTACATGTGGTGTGATTGAGAACACACCCGAACACACACAAACACACACACACACACACACACACACACACACACACTCTACTGTATCTGTGGCCACAGACACATTACATGCTACCACGCAGCCTCTGACTTAATCATGTAATAGCTAAAAAAACATGATAGAGTAGTTATTGTTTGATTAAAACATAAATCTCTGCATTGGTACTTATTGTTCGGTTACTGTGTGTGTGTGTGTGTGTATGTGTGTGTGTGTATGGGAGAGAAGCCCATTGCTTCAAGCCCTACCGGAGCTAGCTGTCACTCATGATAGACACAGAGTTAATAAGGCTACAAGATGAAAGACACAAACGCTTAAATTCACACACACACACACACACACACACACTCTCTCACACTCTTTCTGTCTCTCTCTCTCACACACACAGCATTTGTTCCACTTAGGTATTCACTCATTACGCTGTCTATCCCTATCAGTATCCATGATGTAAGTGCAATTTCACATAATAGACACTGTAATCGTTTTATGTATCGTTCTTACTGCAGTTCTTCTGTTTCGAGGTGTACATCCTTTTAGCCTCAGGAGTTGTTTTTTTGTGTATTCTAACTCATGCCAATATCTATTAAAGCATGAAGGTTTAATTCACTCTTGCTTAGCGATAAAAGATCAGAGCCCACAAAATCAGATACAAGATATTTCTAAATTTACATCTTTAGATTTGCGTTACTGTTCTATGAGCCGCCGTGCACTACTTGTATTTCAAAACATTTTTTTTTTGGTGTGTATTTTGGTGGAATATAAGTCGATGTTTGTTTCTACTTAGATTAGATTTAGATTAGATTTTACTTTATTCATCCCACAACGGGGAAATTTACTTGTTACAGCAGCAGAAAAAGTGTAATATACACTACAGAATCAAAAGTAGAACTTGGTTGATAACGTACAAAAATGAGGTGTGTATGTTTACTAACAATTAAAGTGAGAATATGTAACGTGTAAAAGAAGAAAAAAACCAGATGATCTCATGAAATGAAATTCAGTTTGTCATTCTCCTGTAATCACCCCTTGTGGCCACAGTGGTCGCTGTTCAGCAGATCGACACTAACTCTGCAGACCTGTGTCTGCAGTTTAGTAGTTGAGTATGCTGTGGCTTTTCATATATGAAACAATGGTGTTGAGATTTTAGCACATTTGCAATGTTATTATGTTTTCTGTATTTGCGACACCTGTAAACCTCTATATCCTCTTCTCTTTTTTCCTCTCCTAGACAATGTGGTTATCTACTCAGAGAAAGATGAGTTTGACAAATTAAAAGCTCCTCCTCAGAAGACGGTGAAAAGGTGAGAGACGCGTCTGACTCACAAACACCTTCAACACGCTACACACAACAGCACTTGATGATGGTGGCAAGGAAAACCTTCCTTGAGCAGAACCGGGCTCATGGTGGGGGGCCAACCTGCTGCGACAGTTTAAATATGAAAAATAAACATGGAGAATAAGATCCCTAGTGGAGGTTAACAACCTTTTTGATATCCAGGAGGGCATGTTGTTGTAAGTGATGGGTGAGGTTAGAGATTAATGAATTTTTAGTTTGTCCACTGATGTTCGAAAGAGATTTAACAGTTATAAAGGTATATGTAAGTTTTTTTTCTAATCACAAACCTCTAGATTGCACAGATTTTTTTGGTTTTTAAACTAACACGTGCCTCTCATTCAGCAGCTTTTTAACACCTACTTAACATCAACATACTCAAACTGGGTGTGTATGTATGTCTATGAATTAGCTCCGTCTACAATAACAATGTATACTAATGCATCATTTAGAACTCATTCTTCGGTGAAGTGAAGTGTATGTGTGTGCTTCATAACTGTGCAAGTACTGAATATATGGGAAATGTATACTGCAGAACATTTTATATTCACTACTGGGTCCTTATCTTTGAGTGTGCATTACGAGGGCGTGTGTTTCTATTTGTATGTGGCGTCACAGAGACTTTTCAAAATAGAAAGAAGCTTTTGTAATTTTTTTTTTCAGCGTCTGCTCGTAATTAAGACACCACAGAACAAGTCACTGCAGTAGTCATATCATTGCTGCTGGTCTTTTTTTTCTGTATCTATGTATATGTATATGTGTGTGTGTGTAAGTCATGTACAAAACAAGCTTAGTAGAGGTTTTTTTTAATGAAGCAGAGATCTATTATGTGGCTTTGGAGCAGGCAGAGAGGTGGGTTTGGGTTTGGTGGTATGAGGTAGCATAGATGAGCCCTGAAGCCTAGTAAACACTGAGAGACGGACAGAGGGGGTAGTTGTCGACACGGATAGGGGTATTTATTCCAGGCCTCACCTAAAACCACCGCCAGGTGAAAGCACGTCCTGGCAGACAACAAAAGAACGACAGTTTTCTCACCTTCGTCTTTCTGCATACATCTCATCCCCCATGTGCAGACAATGCTGCTTTATCAGCGCTAGTGGCTAATGTGTAGAGAGAAGTGTGGGAATACATGAAAGCATACAGTAATGCATAGAAACCTACAGCGAGCCATTGTGCTCAAATGTTAAAGTGCCCCTAGTGAACATGCTAAGATTGATGAGCTGTTCATATATATATATGGGAGGGGGTGTAAATTAAAGAATGGTGAGATAAACATGCACACACACACACACACACACACACACACACACACACACACTGACACACTCCTCAGCATCAATAGCAGTAAACAGTGTGGTATAGCAGCATGCCAGAGGATGTGCTAACTCACTGCTTTAGCTGCCAGAGTGGGTGTTAGATGTCCGGGAAACAATGCCATTTTGTGTGTGCGTTCAGGAAAAGAGCGTGGGACTGTGAAACAATGGCATTCTGTGAGCATCTCTGTCAACAAGGTGCTTTTGGGAGAAAATCCAGAGCAGGCAT
The DNA here is from genome assembly GCA_033000465.1 of Sciaenops ocellatus. Taxonomy (NCBI): domain Eukaryota; kingdom Metazoa; phylum Chordata; class Actinopteri; family Sciaenidae; genus Sciaenops; species Sciaenops ocellatus. Next base: position 13,716,995 of record CP136868.1, read on the forward strand.
TGGGAGGAAGAGGACGGGTAATAAAATGATATTACATGGTATCAAGTTGTAAAACGCAGGGCTATTTCAGTCAATCACAGGAACAGCTTAGAAACATCAGCAGCTATGGCAACAACAACAGCATTCTTCTCCTGCTCATTTTCATTTGTCGAGTTTGCGAAGACACGAGTCATTCTGTGCGCATTAGCGGTCACTCACAGCATTACATTATGGAGTGCAACGGCAAAACTATGTCTACTGCAGTTCCAGAACCAGAATTGATGCACAAGTATGGACATATCTGAGTGCAAAGCAGTAGAGTGTGGGGGAAATGACATAGCACATAAAAAAAAAAGTAAATGGTTGTGAAATGCATTAAAGTCCTTGTGTGCAGCATTACAATGCCATCCCAGTGCTGTGTAGAGCTCTTTGAAAATGAGTTTCCTACAGGCAATAAGAATCAATCTCCTGTTTCCTTTGTGTGCAGTGAAAATGACGCATCATCAGAGAACGAGCAGCTGTTGAGCCGGAGCATTGACAGCGACGAGGAGGCGGCATCTGAGAAGCAGGGATTAGCCGACACCAACAGCCCTAACCTGTGCCTCGTCAACCTGGGAAACAAGCCTGACCTTTGCCTGCTCTCTCTGGGCCTCTTGGACCGCGACCGAGCCTGCAACGGGACACCCACTATTGCATCCGGCCAGTCCAGTAACATCCCCAGTCCCAACCACATCACCAGCACCAACCACGTCAGCAATGGGAACCCAATTAACAACAACAATAAAACCCCAGGGGTAGGTGGATGAATTTTTTACTAGAGTAAAAAATATGATTATGATTCAGCTTCAACTGGAAATCACATATTCCATACTGTAATTTATTTTTATTTCTTTTACCACACAGATGCTACAGAGTCGAAGGAAAAAGATCCTGGATCTGTATGCCAGAGCCTGCAATGTGACAGAGGGTAAGTCTTTTACACGGATGAAAAAATCCATCTTACCAAGCCTTCTAATCAAGAACTGATTTCTGCCAACACTGTGGGGAAATTTTGATGTAAGTGGCTATCAACTCTAACACCCCTGTCTGTCTCCAGGCCTGAGCCCCACAGAGCTTCCCTTTGACTGTCTGGAAAAGGCTAGCCGAATGCTGAGCTCCTCCTACAGCAGCGAGGCGGCTGTGGTAAAGACGTGGAGGCATCTTGCCGAGAGTTTCGGGCTGAAGCGTGACGAGATCGGTGGCATGAGCGACGGCCTGCAGCTGTTCGAGAGAGTGAGCACGGCGGGCTACAGCATCCCTGACCTCCTGACCCGCCTGGTACAGATCGAGAGGCTGGACGCCGTGGAGTCGCTCTGCTCAGACGTGTTGGGCACCAGCGAGATGGCGGCGGCTGCCGGACGGCAGGGCATTAGCAGTTTTCACAGCCAGTTGGTCTGTCCATCCCAATGCTCATCCCCATCCCAGCGCTGTGCCAGCGTCTAAATATGTGGTGGAGCAGAGACTTCAGAGACTTGGGGTGCCTTACAGTATACATGTATGTAAGGACAGATACTGCTCTAACAAGGAGGACTGCACATATACAGTATACACCTTACCACCATCACATGAAGAATGTCAGTGGACTTCCCAGTGCACAATGTTTTTTCGCTGTTATGGTTTTTCTTTGTCAAAAAGCAAGTAATAATTTGTATGGCCTTCATTCAATCGTCTTTCTAAAGTGCTTCAGAGTTTGAGAAGGACAAAAATCAGTCACCAAAGATTAAGATTATTCTCTAGCCTCTAGGAATTTTAGGAAAAAATAGCTAGATTCACTGCGCTGGACGCAATACAATAACAGCTTTAACAGTGTTTTATTCAAAAGTTTTGAAACATTTCTTAAAAAATGACATGAAAAGATGAAACGGTGTGCTGATGAAAATGGTCACTGAACAACTCTACTGCAGGAGTGCCAAATAAGTGTCTTTTTCTTGAAGGCATGTCAGTGTAACAGTGCATTACAAGTGGGAGGAATGAGGATGCTTTCTCAGTTGTCCTCTCGCTGAACTTTCTGATCAGGACCAAGACCTTCTGGTTAATCCCGCAGCTGACATGACTAGATGTTTGCATTCGTATAAAGAAAGCAATCTGGTTTGACCGCAGCATCAGTTAACATTCATAACTTTGGCTGTACTGTCATCGTACAGGAAAGACAGCAGATATGAGCTCCACTACTTTAAGTGCAATCACCCATGCCCAGCTGGAAATGCTAAAACATTGTTCAGATCAGCTTTCTTCCGGTAAAACTTTTGGCATTTGGGAACAACCTCCTCGTGTGTTGCCGTGTTACCAGCATACACACAGCTGCAGTCAACATTACAGAAGACTGACTGAGCACTTAAGACACACTGAATCTTTGTAGGTGTTCAGTGTTAATCCCATACAATACATGATAGCAGTGTTACTCTGCTGCTCATGCTCCTGCCTTAACACACGTGTAAATACACTTTCCCCAACTTGAGCATACACAGACTTACTGCAACTACTTCCTCGGCAGTGACCCAGTCTGTGACCCTCCCCTCATAATTCTTCCTCTCCCCGCTTTTTCCCCTTTTACCCCAATGCTGCGGTCTAGTGCTGCCGCCAGCCCTAATTATTTGGCGTGTGGCTCTCCGGGCCCCTAATAGGCTAAAGTGTTGCGGTTTACAGAGCGGGTGCAAAGTGCCTGTGATTTCCAGCACCCAATTAAGCATTTAGGGCCACTTAACCACTGAAAGCCCAGTGGAAAAGCTGTAAAAACCCTGCATTAAAAAGAGAGATGCCACGGCAGAGGCATGACTAACCGCCCGCGGGGTTGCTGCACTGTGAATGGTGCAAGAATGCAGCCAGTCGTGGTGGAAGCAGCGCTACGGTCGTCCTATAACGTCTGACCTTACTCAGCTTTTGTGGTCGACTCAGTCATGCTCAGACAGGATTTAAGCTCCCCTCTCCCCTATGGGACCAATGTGGCAAATGAGAACAATATGCAGTTGTGTGGGTTGTGCTCTTCTGACAAGCAGCTGAAGCTGGTTAACGTACAGAGACTGGGGGTGACTCCGGTAAGCATCAAGTCAAACTCTGTGAAGAGCATCGTGTGAATGCTCCATTAATAGATGATGTTAATAGATTAGATGCTGTAGGTCAGCGCTCTTTGCCTAGCTTCAAAATTCAGTGGTGAGCTCCAAAAAACAATGTTAACAATTCCATGAACTACTTTCATCTTATTACTTGAGAATAGGACTGATTTTTATCTGATGTTGTCAGAATACTATCCCATCACTGCCCTGTGCAAAATCAAACACACGACCCCCTGCTAAGTTCTTCTTCTGATGCTTTTTTTTGTACGTATACATTGCAAACTCTGGAGCTGGTCTCTAGTACTTTAACTTAATTAATGTGCATGTTTATCAGGCATGTATTCATGATTTTGTTTTCATATCTCCTGACAAGGCAAAACAAAAAACAAACAAAAAAAAAAAAACCTCACATTTAAATATACTGCCTTCATAGAGCAGGGTTGTCTTCATCAAATCCATTTCAGTTCAAAACAGTTTCAACTAGTTGTTTGTATGATGTTTTATACTGTTGAACTTTTGTAAATAATCTAATTGGTGGATTGAACTTAAATGAAATGGACCCAAGCTCTGTTTTTGGACGGGCAAAATCGTGTCTGACGTAAATGATGCTGATAGGATGACACAGAAGCCAAACATGAATTACTTACCTCAGTAGCACACACAGTATAGTAGAACATGTAGAAACACACACCCTCATCACCGAATCAAAGTATAACTGTATATATAACTTATTATTGTACATAATGTATACATTAATAAAGATGTATGGCAAAAACAGCGTGTTGTTGAATGATAAATGATGATAAAGTATAAAATCTTTATTACTGCAGTTCACGTTTGGATGATATCTGATTTTGTTTGAGTGATTCAGGAGTGGACCATCAAAATAGAGTTTGAACAAACTGCCTGAAGGTAGTAGTACACTTTTACAGACTTGCTTTGATCGATATTTTCTACATTTTGTGCTGGTATGCAATTACTTAAAAAGACTACAGCCTAAATGTTAATGTCAGCATGCCAACATGCTCACAACAACAATGCTAACATGCAAATGTTTAGAAGGAATAATGTTCATCTTGGTTTAGCGTGTTAACATGCTGACATTTGCTAATTAGGGCAAAACACAGCTCGAGGATCAAGGGAGGTAATTAGTTTTCCAGGTATTTGCCCACAAGCCAAACTTTTAGACAAATTGTGAGTTGTTGATGGCAATAGATGAAAAAAACACTGGGCATCACTAGTGTTTTTACAGTTCATCCTCAGGCCCTCCACTAATAACCTTTCACTCAAAAACATATTTTAGTCTGCACTTAAAGTGGTGGACCAACTGACAGTCAGTCAGATAAGACATACGGCATGAGTAAATATGGATCTTAAGTATGTCAAGGGTCAAGACAGCAACAACGCAATACTGGATTAACTTTAAGCACTACTAATTGGATGTGTCACGGTGCTAATTTTACTCAATACCTTAGCAGGGTGGTTGTTTTGATCCAGTAACCCAACAATAATGTTACATTACAGACATAGATCAGACTAGCATCGCATCATCGAGCATCAAGGCTTTCTTTAAGGGGAAATAATATCGCTTTCACATATGTTAACCTGAAAATCGACTGTACTGTGGAATTAGAAACAAACATACTAAAAACTAAAGTTTCACAGCAAGATATGAGGCAAATGAGATACATGAATATGTGGTAAATATCTAAATGACACCAATGACAGTTGCTACTGATGGATACTCGGCTTGAGTAGGGTTGGAGTACAGTCATACAGTATAGCAGCATCACTAAACAATACATTTGACTCCAACTGAATCTTAGCCTATCTCTGCTCAAACAGTCAGCTATTGTTAGGTGACAACACTGAGACTAATGCTACCAGGTGATTCAAGATGTCCAAATAGGCATGTCTGGCCACTGTTTTAAACCACTTGGACCGTGGAAGTGAATGACCAAATAATCTGATTTGATCAAATAGCCATAAAAATGTAATAAGGCATTTACATCATGTCAGAGGTGAATGACATTGATATATAGGATACTAAATTATCCCATACAGTCCATCCCAGATTGTTGTTTGTCAGCCATTACAGGCACTGACAGGGTCTGTTAATGGTTTAGAAACTCCAAATGGAAAATCACTAATCACAACATTTTCCAGCTCATTCAAAACTCCCTACAGTTAATTATACATCATTAAATGTGACATTAACTACATGGTTCATCAAATGAGACATGATTTCATTGGAAAAATACTGTAGGACAAGATTAGTAGACCTTAACGTCATTCAGGCATTAGCGCTCGCCCTCAAATGCACTTTTATCCCCCTCCTGCTGACTTGCTACTGCAAGTTGAGAAGCCAAACCACTCATCTTTCAAGGATAATAACTTTCTCTTAATTTAATTGGATTATTTGCTCTGAATTTAATATATTTTTTTTATTTACTGCTGTCAAGTGTTGAAGACAGCTACAAAACATTTGTGAACCACATTTTCTAGATACCTCTGTGTCACACTTGTCATTACACAGGATTAGTAAATGATGCAATCTCACCTGCACCAACACAAAACAGTTTCCTCAACCAGAAAGAATTCTGGGGGAGTTTTGGACAGCGCTTAAGTAAATCCCTGTGCTGCACCCACTCCTGTTATCTCCACCAACAAGACTTTAGCCACTACAGTGGCAGCTGTCACCTCTGCACACATCTCTGTCATCGGGCTTTCGCTTTGTGTTGGTGTTTGTATTTGTGCCAAGATTCCCAAGGCCTTAGCTAAATGATTAGGTGTGTATGTGCTGGCTGGGGATCTTAAGCCAGGTTCACAGACGGTCTGCCTGGCAGTGGTAATGCCAGTGATGCTGCTGTAAGGCATCAGGGCAGCATTGAGGTCTTTCTCTCATCGTGTTTCAAACAGTCACAATTGCACACAGATAATCCATCCCAAGTAAAGAGCTTTTTAGTCTGACACACACACACACACACACACACACACACATGCAGGAGTGTATGTGGCTTCAGGGTCTGTTTTTGCGTCTTTAGCGCTTGGCTTGACTTTAAATAAGGATGAAGCCATAGAGAGCCACTTCAGGGCAAGGAGTGCCAACCATGAGAGTAATTAAACCTCTGCCAGTCAGCAACACCTTCACCCTCCACACAACAACTACATGCACACACTCATCCCTGTCAGTCACCTGCAAACACATCAAACAGAAAGAGCACAAATACAGTCCAGACCTCGATCAGGTGTATTTTCTGTAACCTGTTTGGATAAGAACATGTACGTCTGGATTGCAGGATGTACTGTGTTTACGCTAAACTGTATTCAACAGCCATATCTGCAGTGCAATATGCACACCTAGATATGCATTGACATATTATCCAACTTGTTATGAAATAGCAATGCATCATGTTTTTTTACAGGAGTCGTTTTAAAATATGTAGAGATGAGCAGTCAGCCGTGAAAAAAACAAGGTACAGCTACTTTCTACAGCTGCCATTTTGCTCTGAACTTCAAACATCATACGAAGCAGAAGAGGAGTTACGACAGAGTATTCTCCTAAAATGGAAGGGCAGAATAATCATATTTTGCTAGAAACAAAAGTGTTCAGACCCAGACAGTGAGGAAGTAAAGTCTTTTGCAGGAGTGATTTCTCCCTGAAGCAACAAATGTTCAAGTTCAAAGTGGGTAGCACACCTGAAAGAAAAGTTTGACATTTTGGAAAATACACTTAAGACACTTCCCTGCTGAGAGTTAGATGAGAAGATCGATACCACTCGTGTCTTTGCTGTAGACAGGATGTGATTAGCATTAAGCTTAGTTAAGTACAAACACTGGAAGCAGGGGGCAACAGCTAGCCTGTGCTTGGCACACAGAAAAATGTTTGTTATGTAGCGTTCAGTAGTTTCTGTTTTTGTATAAATTCAACCAACCAAGTGTATTGTATTAATTAGTGAGGTTTAGAGGTAGGAGATCTTTGAACTTTGCACAAATCCGTTTCCCCCCTGCCTCCGCTGTTTATGTTAGGCTAAGATAATCGGTTGCTGGATCAAACGCCACACTCAAGGCAGCCACAATCAGCCAAAAAAAGATTAAGAGATTTTGGAAAGATTATGAAAAGTAGGAAAACAAACATACTGCAGGCAGAAATGAATGAGCAACATGTATGGAAAAATTGACACATCATTTTTAGCAGATACAATCATTATCAGATGCAAGCCAAAGCAGAATAAAACAAACTGGAATTTGGAAAACCAGTGTGATCTTAGCCTGTCGACCATAAATAACCCCCGACAGCTGCTTCCACTCACAACTCCTTCACACACTACCTCATTTACAGTCAGGTATATTACCAGACCCTACATGTGCTTATTGCATTACTCAAGCAGCATATTTATGCATATTGCGGCTGGTGGAAGTAATATACATTTGGTGGTCTGCCATGTCAAATCACTGATTGACTTGACTTTATGGTTGTGCTGAAGTGGAACCGCTAATGTTTCCCCTTGCCAGCCTCCCTCTACCTACCAAATAACTTTTTAATGAGGTTTACCAGCCAGACCAGAGCAGGCCGACTCTTCGGGGTAATTTTCGGAATTTTTGGTCCACCGAAAAAACACAAACATAAATCAAGATGAGTGTATGAAGTCGTGCAGGAGATGGTGTGTAGGGTAGACTGGCAGAGTTAAGTGTGTTAGGTAACACAGAGCAGACACGTCTTCATGCTTCATGTCATGAAAGTAAATAAATCAGTCGTTGACAGTTCCGGGATTAGGCACATGGGCAAGAAGGCCCTGTTAAGTCATATTCCACCCACTATCTATTTGAGCATCGAACATTCGCAAACTTTAGGATTGAAAAGCAGCTGTAAGAAGGTTGTAGATGCCTTCAGCTTGAATTCATGTCACAAGAAATGAAAATGTTAATTCAGCCATATGTTCATTCAAACTAGAGTATATACACAGGATATGGATGGACGAGAATGAAGTGGGTTATGCTGCACAAGTGGTTTGTGGGATTTTCTATCTCCTTTTTGGCTGTAAAAACTTGTCGCTCTTGAAATCTTTGGACGTAACGCACACTCAGATTGACCACAGATTTTTCCTAAAAGAAGGAAACTACAAACCTTCTTTCAAAGCCATATTTCAAGCCCACAGAGTGCAAAAAGGCAGTGTCACTATAAAGTCATCTTTATTCAGCTGAGTGAGGATTGGTATACAGAGGAACAGTTTGATTTATAGGAGAAAGTGTGGGCAAAATTGAGATTTGAAAAGGGGGGTGAGTCCCCAAACACCCCCTGTATGTACCAACTACCAAATAATCACAACAAGAGGGCTGAATTACATCAAATTTGTTAGGCCAGTAAACTGTGCAACTCTGATCGGCTGTCATGTGTTACCACTCTGCTCAACAGCTCCAAATTAAAGCTTTGCCAAAGCAATAGATGTTAGAGAAAGATAGAGAAAAAAGCGATGACTGGTTTCTCAGCAAACTCGAGTTTTCTTTCTTTTTTAACTCAAATTTTATTAATTTTACTTCGGCAATAAAGAAGAACAGTGACAGTGAACAGTGATACATTGTCTTAGATATAATATTCAAATGTCTCTGACATCGATCAAAGTTTTCGGTGGTGTCTCTGCAGTGAGGTTTGTATTCTGTCCATTTTTCGCATTTCTTATTGAATTTTGCTTGTTGGAGTCTCAATATATACGTGAGTCTTTCCATGTTGAGTATCTCCTCGACTGTGTCCGGCCAGTTCTTTAGAGTGGGAAGGTCCTCTCTATATCACTTCCTGGTGATTGCCTTCTTGGTCACAGCAAGCAGAATTTTAACCAGACATCTGTCCTCATATTGTACATTTTCCCTTGTCAGATTACACAGATATAATATCTCACATCTTTGGTAGTTCATATCCCAGTATTGTTTTCAATTCAACGCACACATCATTCCAATAATTTCTCATTTTAGTACGTTCCCAAAAAACATGCGTGTGACCAGCAAACTCCAGTTTTCAATCAATTCGTATTCAATCTAGAGAGCGGATGTTCTTCCCGAGGCAGAAGAGATGGATGCTGAAGAAATGCTTGACGATAAAATGATCTTGACAGAGTTGTTTTATTAACCGCACTGAATCCGCCTTGATGTGACAGGAGACAGATTTCATGGTCGGACCTGCGCAAGTACCCTGGGTGGCTCGGTGAAGAATGGTGGTCACAGGATGACTGTTTACATGTACAGAGTGTGTTCCGCTGTTGGTCATAAAGCCTGATGTTTCCATTTGATATCAACCAGATGCAAAGAAATTCACAACAGCCACAATGGAAAAGCAATGTAAATACTCTCCTCCTCTCAGCCATATATGATCTGCTATATCTATAACATAATCTCCTCTGCTTGTGGCTGTTGACAGTTGGTGAAGCAAGGGGAGAATTTAAAGGTAGGATAAGACTTAATCGGGGTGATTTGCTCAGTAGGACTGAAGGGGGGGGGGGGGGGGTTTCCCTTTTCTGGTTTCTGTATCTATGACCTGGCAATTTAGTTTCACCCCCAGCAGAGATTTAAATTATACTACTTATTTACAACAATGCATGAATTTTTAAAAGGGTAATAAAAAGAAATCGTTTTCCACTCATTTTGTATATAAACAGAACTTTTAACAATGTTCTTGCATGTGCTCTGGTGCGCGCCACGTAATAACAGAAGTGGTTAGAAACCAAAGTAATTTGGGGTAATAACGTTCCGTATCATTAAATGGGCTAAACTATAAGCTACAGCTCACTCTTGAACCTTATAACAGCTGAACATAGGATGTATGATCCAGAAGCTTCCAAATGGATCAAATGAAAAACCGAGTTTAAAAAAAAATATAGTCATATACTCACAGTAAATATAGTGAATGTAGTGTAGTGGTTCAGCTTGTTTACAGGATGCATGATTTCCAAATCTGATATTTTCCATTGTGGTTTGACTGTACAATACTAATTTTTACATTTCACTCTAATACCACCACATGTCTCCTTTCCCACCAGTGGAATTACTATAACCGTAATCCGTGGTGCAGACGTTTCCAAGTGTGTCTGCAATCACTCAAGGAATTATTTTAACTCAGTATCTAAAACAGGTTGCATTTATTTTGGCCGAACGTTTCATTTCAAACATCTTCTCTTATTCTTTCCTGAATGCTTTCTTAAGGCAGGTGGTTTAAAGCCTCCAGGTTGACTGTCACACTGTTGCCTCAAATAAAAAAAACAAACACACACAAAAAAGATTTTTTTATAGACTTGATGTCGACATTTTAACTGAGCAATTCATCTATTAATCAAAAAATTATCATTTGGTCATGAAAACCATTGGCTGTAGCCTTAAATCTTTTAATTATTATTATTATTATTATTTTTTTATTTTGGCCTTTTTTTCCAAGTTTTATTGGATAGAAACAGCTGAAGAGTGACGGGAATGTGGGGGAGAGAGATAGGGGGAATGACATGTAGCAAAGGGCCGCAGGTCGGATTCGAACCCTGGGCCGCTACGGCAAGGACTGAGCCTTTGTACATGGGGCGGCTGCTCTACCAATTGAGCTAATCGACACCCTATCTTTTAATTATTATTAATGATGAAAATCTGAATAACAAAGCTTTTAATTCTGTATTTCTTTTTCGCTATGCCCTAACCAGTAGTTACATGTCCTGTTATCAGCAAATTGTTCAAATCATGTTTACAATATGTATTACATTAGTATATACAGCTTCAAAAATGTGTTTTCCGGCACTAAGCCACACACCACCACTATTTCACTGACTTTTGGGAAACTGGAAACTTTTATGGAGAAAAATGTTTTCTGGTTTTCGTTCTGATGTGCTCCAACTGCTCCGCCCCAACTTGCTTTGATTTACAGGGTTTCGCAGAGGCAATAGACACCGAAGAGGACGTTGACGGAGAAAGCTAAGAAGAAAAAAGTAACAGAGCAAGACAAGAGGAATTCTTAGCCTGGCATTTAGTCGTTGGTGAGAGCTTCCAGAAACAAAAAGCTGAAAGGAAGACGTTTAGCTTCTTGTTGTTGGACTAGTAAGTAATGTTAGTTGGCTGCTATGTCTTGTGTTGCTGCACTTGCTTGATGTTTGGCTGTGTTAGCAAAGGCTGGCTAGTTTTTGATTAGAAGTAATGTAACCGTAACAAATGCACATGTACAGCTGTCCATATCTAAGACGGTGGCGTATTAGTGAATTACACTCTGAGAATGTGGGGGTACCAAAATCACAAAACATTTTTCAAAAAAAGTACTGCTTTAATTTTAGGAATTCGGTTGCCGTAGGGCCTCAAAAAAAACTGGATGCATCCCTTTCAAATTCAGACCAGCCGAGCACTTCTGAGTAGTTTTCTACGAATACGTTTTAAATATCAGATGTAATTGTTCCAGTCCGTCCAATTTCCTCCATCAACCAACACCACCAGTGTGTCCCATACTGAGACCATTACTCCCATCAACCCACCCATGCTTTGGAACAAACAAATACGACACGTTTATACAAAACATATGGATTTCAGCATTTCATATGCAGTCCAATCTTAATGTCCTTCAGTTCTTTTTGTTTATTGCCATTAAAAACCTTCACAGTCACAGCCCCTCTTCCTCCGAGCACATCAGACACCCATTAAGGCCACTTGGCAAGCATGACACTTATTTAAAAAAACAAAAGGGGGGTTGTGGGGCAGTGGTGGGAGGGGGGGGTTCATCACAGAAATAACAGAAGACAAGACATCAGATTAACATTGGGGAACATAAAAACAGACGGGTCAAAAAGTGCAAAACATACATAAAATTAAAGTAGTATTTCTGACAGACAAAAGAACTTCAAGAACATAAAACTAAAAAAAAAAAAAAAGAACGTGTGTCTGCATATGTTATTCAAAGTAGAGCAGGATGGAGCGTTGAAGTACTGTTCAGTTAGAAATGTGGTAATTACAGTTCGAGCACACATGAAAGACCCAGCAAGGTGCTGAAGTACTGAAATACAAGGCAAGTCCTTTTTATCCGAACTGAGAATTTTATAAAGCGACCTTGAATCCAGCATGTGGCCAAAAAACATGCGAGTGAATGTGTGTGTGTGTGTGTGTGTGTGTGTGTGTGTTATTTAAGGTTGTGCAGAATGGACCTGAGGTTGAGGCTGAGGAAGGTGTTTGTTTGGTTGGTTTTGTGATTAAGTTCTTGTATCTGGAGGTGGAGGGACGACAGTTCAAACAGACGACGGTTCTTCCTGGACAGAAAAATCAAAGAAATGCAACACAGCGGCTTGTCAGTCCAAAGACACTGAATGAAACATATTTCCATGAGTCAACTCTCTAGTACATGCCCAGTGTACTACAGCTGTATAACTGTTTTTCTCTGGTTGGATTTACACATCTTGGCTGCATAGGCCAACAAGTCTTGGTAATAAAGAACCCAACAACTACTAGTTTAACATTGATGACCTCTTGGGAGTAAGATGAAAAGTCAGCCATCACCAGAGTTATCAGGATTCATCATCTGGGAACCATGAATGTCAATACAAGTTTGTGCACAAATCTATGCCCACAAGATACTGATGTCTGGACCAAAGTGGACCAACATTTCAATCACTTAGAGCCGCTTGCATGGCTAAACATTTTGAGAAGTGGGGGAGGTATGTGAGGTATCTCTGTGACACACAGAGATCAAACAAATACATGATCACCACAATTTAGAAATAACTTAATTTAAACCTTTAACAAAAGAGCTACAAGCCAAACTATTTGGCTAACAATCCTGTGGTTCCCAAGCTGGGGTCAAGACGCTCCCAAGGAGCCGCATGATAAATTGGAGTGGTCACGAGATGATCAACAGAGTAGGAAATGTGAAGAAACATTAATGCTGCACAAAACTACTTCAAATTTTGACTTTTCAAGACGCAAAAATAATATGCGTGTGTGTGGTTGCCATGTCCACGCATGGAGGCATTTCCTACCCATGATTGGAGACATGTTACTCCTGTCTCAGTGGGTGATATTATCAGCATGGAAACTATTGTGTTTACCTGATGCTGGAGAGCTTCTGGAGGAGGATGGAGAGCTTCTCCAGCGATGGGAGCTCCAGGCGAGGGTTTTTAAGAAGCTGGGAGGCCGTTCGGAAAAACTCCTCACAGCTACATGTCTCCAGGAAGGGATTTAAGTAGCCTACAAGCACATGAACACAAGCAGAGCAAAAAAGTACGATATTATCAAAACAATTTCTGAAATGAACAACACATTTCTGTTAAAACTTCTTTAGAGATTACAGACTTCATTTTGCCATACTTTCCCAATTTGCATAGAAATGAAAACTACATGGAGACACACAAACCATGAAAACCCTTTAGTGATCAAACTGAGTTAGAAAGGGGCACAGATGCTGGTCAGAGTGACTCTGTGATGATTGTTTTTGGAAGAGCTTCCATATTGTCGCTGTTAACTCTGACCTTCCCTTCATCAAACCATAACTTCACACACAAATACACACAGGGAGATGAAACAAAAAAAAAAGGACAACAGCATCAATCAACACAGATGGGAGCTGCACATTTTTTTAAATGAATAAAAGCAAATGTGGACCTTATGGAGTCCTAAAATTAGTCGGTTCCTAGTAAACAAACATTTGTTTCTGCTAAAGTCACATTCCTACTCTTTCAAAAACTAACTCTCCACCGTCTTAGACCACGCACAAGGATGAGGGAATACAATCTGAGACACAGAGGGACTTTTTGGCTGCTATAGAGGTTCTGCTGGCATCAAATCACAGCAGAAGATTGGATGGGGGAGAATAGGATCAGGTTCAGATATGAAAGGATAAGACGGGTAGAATTTGATAATATGAGAAGGATAAAGCAGGAAAGGACAGCTTGGTCAGTCTGTTTCCAGCAATAACATCACTATCTCAAGGATATAAAACTACTCTATACAATTCAGGTTAGTGACATGAGCTTGAGTAATATATATTTTACAGCACTAAACTAAACCTTCCTGACTGGTGAATATTTAGTGGAATATCTGCTCAAAGTGGCTGGATAATATGCAGGTGATAAGCCCAACAAAATTATGAGGAGGTAGGAGGTGTAGAGCTGCAACGAATGGTTATCTTACTTGAATTCACTTTCATTTAGTCCATAACAGGCCCAACACAAATGTGACATCCACAGGGATATATTTCATTTGCTTGTTTTGTGTGACCAACAGTCCAAAACAACAGTAATATAAAAACAGAGAAAAGCAAAGCCTCACATTTTAAAAGCTGAAAACTTCATTTTAGCACTAATGAGATGATACCGAAGCTATCTGCATATATATATATATATATATATATATATATACACATACATATATACATATATACATACACACACACATCCATACATATACATATATATATATATATGCTCAATTCCTTGTCTATATCATCTCCTGAGGGAAATATCTGTATCTCTGTAGATGCTAAATGCTCCACTGTGTTCACCAGCTTGTTAATAATAGTTATTGTCTGCTGTTGCTGAGCAGATAGTATGTAATGGGTTTTTAGAGCCTTTTCACTAAAAACAGCTGCTTCTTGTGGCCAAAAACAATGCTCTGTAAACAGAGAGAGCTAAAACAGTAAAGTTGTGGGCCAGACAGCTAATCGTTGAGCTAAAGCTCCCTGTAAAGCTCTGTAAAGCCGAGGGGCGCTGCACATTCAGGTGATATGTAGGTTCAGCACTACAAGCCACCCTTTCACACTGTCACATTGTTTTCACATTGTCATTTGATACATTGCTAAATACATATCATATCAAAAATTTCCAGACCAGAGTGAGAATCATTTCAAAACTCAATAAGTATGCATCATTTCGGTCATTACTTTATTGGAATATCTTATTTTTGTTTGAGAGACAGGAACACTGAACCTAACAAATGTGTGCAGCACCTCTGCCCACACTGCTCGGTCCGCTGATGGGTCTTGATTCTTTTAATGTGTGCTACATTCTACACATACGTGGCTATACGGATACAGATGGAGATGCAGAAATACAGACGCATTCCTCATGGGTTTGCTGGTTGACAACATAGGTGCTGTGGGACACATCAAATAATAAGAAACAGGGGTAGAAAGTCTTTGCCTCGAGTAATTTAACCAGGTCAGGAAGGGATTTTTTTGACTTGCAATACCATGAAAACATATAACAACAAACACTTCTCTACTGTGGCGAGCATGGAAAGAATGTACACACACTCACACACACATCAAGTAGGTCCATATGTGACCAGGGAAGTTAAATATACTGTATGAAGCTGTTTGGTAATTAATGCATCCACTGTTTACCTGACATCAGTCAAATCCAGTAAAACATTGTTATTGAGTGTGTTTGTGTATTTGTGTATGTACTGAAGTGGCCGACTTTATTTTTGTGAGCCATGAATGTACTATAAACAAGATGTGTTGTATAACTGTAAGTACGTGACATTATAAAAGCAGTCAAGTTGTCGCAGTTTGACCACAAACATCCTGTACGTATATGTGTGTTTTGTTTTGCTTTATTGGCAACCTTAAGGTGCAAACCTTTCTCCCCCTCTAACTCACCCCTTTCCCGTCTCCCCTCATTACTGCTTGTAAAACACAATAATTGGCAGGTCTTGCTAGACTTACAATCCTCTTGAAACACACAATTGCGCGCGAGCACACACACACACATACACACACAGAGCTCCGGCCACAGTCGCCTCCAGCATATGGCTCTGCTGTGTATTAGCATACAGCGGTCTAGAATGACATGCCTCATAACCCTGCTGAACTTGTCCTTTATGGAAATACACTGCAGCTGTTCTTTTCCCTCCTCGTTCACTGCTTTCAAATCTTTTGTCTTTCTTTAAAAAGAGCCAGAAGGTGGTAAAGGTCCAAGGTTTTATGACCACAACTTCCAAATCTATTGCCTGACCAATGCTTGTGATTGATGTGAGCTCAGTTACTTCTCACATGTGTTTTTTTTATGGGATGATATGCAGTAATCCTGCAGGAGGACCTGGTATAAATCAAAGTGAATAGTGATAGGAAGACAATCTATAAATCTGAAATAGAGGAGTTATCGCAGGAGCTTCCAAGACGGCATCAATAACAGACCTTTACTGCAAAGTGAACAGTGAAATTTTAAAAAGGTCACCAGTGAGTTGCTGGGCCAGGCTAGAAATCTAACCATACATACTTATTAATTCAGCAACACTTGTGCTGTCCACTGAACTTTCAAATGTACCAAAAGGTTAACTAGATGCTAAAGTAGTGTTGCTGTAACGGAGTTCCTAAGATGGACAAGATGAGAGCTGACCCAGACTTTGTTTCGACTCCAACAAAGGTGCAGGTAATGTACCACTGTATTCCTTCTACTTTTCTGCAGCAACTCATTTTGTATTACCCAGTTATTGCTAAAAATACAATTATTTCAATAAATACCAAAGCAGGATGGAAATCTTTAAACAGTAACCGAACAAATGGTGGTGGGGGTGGTGGTCTGTCAGCCACAGCTGATCATGCCCCTTTTTTTTCTACTTTCAAACTGAAGTCGAATTAAATTGATGCACGTTACATGTAAAGACTGGCTGGTCTGGTGTGGAATTTGTAGAAGGAATTACTTGTATGTCAAAAAAAACCTGCTGCTCATCACCCTTAAGGCAGCCTCATCAGACATGGGCAGTTTGTGACTTGAACTTGAGTTGCACTACTTTCTGGAGTCCACTTGGAGGACATCTTTGACATGTGTAGACGAATTCCTCAGGGTGCTGTAGCGTAATGTAGCTTGCTACCAGCTTTGTAGTTCAGGAAGGTTAACTTGATTAGATTAGCATGCGCTGAATGTTTTGAATTTTGAATATTTGTTTGCCACACTGGCTTTGCCATGACAATAAAAATGGTCAGGTAAATTGATCATCCATGTTCTGCTGCCACCATCTGCTGGCTAATGTTAAACCACCTGTTAACTATTAATGTCGGCTACAAGCTTATTAGGTTGTCAATACATTGGGTTTGAGAGGCTATAGGGATGTGTTAATTTACAGTAGATTATAAACTGCAATTCGTTGGAGACACAGTTATACAATATGTTTGTACCTTAACTGTGCTGAAAAATAGGTTACAATTATGATTATATGCCTAATAATAGTAAAAATGTTTCTGTTAGCTTGAGTAACATTAGTTCCACTAATTGTAATCAGATCTGTGCAGAGCGGTAATAGATGTGTTATAGAGCCATGGGAGCAATAAGGAGACTGTCAGAGCAGAAATAGCCGATCAGTTGTGTGAGTTAAATGTTTGCTACATCAGAACTTATTCATTGGCCAGAAAATCAAAACAATTTGCTGAAAAATGAAACATTCTTCATAGAGCTGAGCTGAAGTACAGATTCAGTTGACATGTGGTGCGGGCCTACTTACGGGACTGTTCAGTTAGCTGCATCAGGATGTCTACAGGTGTGTGCAGGCTTCCACGGCCGGCACGAAGCATTGACAGCAGCGCCGACACTCCTCCATAGTGGATGAATAGGCCTCGGTTCTCCTCTGTCAACAGGTCGGTGTGGAGACTGTCCAGAGCCTGGGCCAGGACATCAGCTGCAAAAAAGGACAGACAAACACATACACAGTACATACAGACATACTTGATTCGGTTTTAGTTTGACTGTCGTTCAGTCTTACACTGGCATTTTAGTATTTCAGCTGAAACCATAGTACAAGAATAAAATTTCTTGCATCTGGGGATGCAATTTACAATTATTTTCATCATCAATGAATCTACTAATTATTTTCTCGACAAAATATTCAATATGCTATAATGTCAAATGTCAGGAAAGGAACCACCAGTTTCATTAAGTGATTATCAAATAGTCACTGATTTTCTTTCAATCGACTGACTCATCAACCGTCTTCTTGTTGCAGCTCAGATCTCGTCTTTGTACTACAAATCTTTACCAGCGTTTTACCTTTTCAGTAACAAGTAACTTCTTATCCCCACTATTCAAGCTCTGTTTCCTTTCCTTCTCACACTCCACCATTGTACTTTGGCCCTAATGCCTGCCATTCTTCTGCTGTCACTTTTTAAATTCAAAACCCATTTTGCCTGACAAATTCAAACAGATGATCTGTGATCATATCAAATAGCTCTGAGCATTTCTAAAGGTCTATGAAAATACTTTCAAATGTCTAAGACAGTACTCATACTGCTAGATTTATACAACCTGACATAGGATAAAAGCTTTCTTTTTTTATTTTGAATAGGCTCTCCAGAATGGTACCTATTATGTGTAAAATCCCAGCAAATATGAAGGAGGGGGGGGGACATCTCTCCATTATACCCAATTCGGTTTCATGTCAATCCAGAGAAGCGGAGAAAGCAAACCTGGTAAGCAGATTGACAGAAAGTAGTCTATAGAGAAATACTGAGGGAGCCTTTGAGCATTTTGATCAGATGGGAGGTCAGTTCAGAAGAGAGTTTCATAAAATATGTCAAGATATCTAGGCTGCACCCACTGAGTACTCTAAGATTTATAGTGTGAAAGGCCAGGGAGCAAAATTTGGATCTAGCTAAAAGCCCTGTTCCTTTTTCAAATGTTTGTAAGAGCAACGCTAGCGGCTCTGTGAGGCTAATGCTCTTTGTAATGAAAACAAAAAGACTGACATTAGTAGGTGTCCAAAGATCTGCAGGGCAGCGGTTCGGTTTTCACACATCAGTTCCTCATTGTGATTGATTTGACTGCTTCTCCCAACTTGTAAAAACTCCTATCCAACTTTGCAAAGCGCTACTCTGATTTATTATCAGATGATCTTGACGCATCTCATCATGTTATCAATCCAGTCACTAGATGAGGGTTTAAATAATTGCGTCATGAACTACATGGCCTCTGCTGTGTGATCTTGCTCCAATTTTCCTTTGGGGTTTAATAAGTAAAATATTATATTTTCATAAAAATGTATTTATAAGTTTGAAGTGGGGCACCTTCACTATAAAACACCACAGGGAACTCTTAAAATTGAAAACTGATGAAGCTGGAGCTTGATAAAAAGTCTGGGGATTACCAAGGATGGTACATTTCATCCAGTGGGGATCATGACCATCTGTCCATTCAATATTTGTGGAGATATTTCAATTATATAATTTGCTGGTTGCGGTAGATGAGATCCCAAGTTACCACCAAGGTCATTTGGATACACCCTCTGGGGACAGTCATTATCAAAAATATCAATATCAATATCTCTTGTTGGCACTAACAGAAATGTCAGAGGAATCACATCACAGCAAGAATGTTCCTGGTTTGAACCTCGACTGGGGCCTTTCTGTGTGGAGTTTGCATGTTCTCCCTGTGTGGTTTCTCTCAGGGTTCTCCGGCTTCATCCCACAGTGCAAAGACATGTGCTTAACAGGTTAATTGGTGACTCTAAATTGCTCGTAAATGTGAATGTGAGTGTGAATGGTTGTTTGTGCCATGCGATAAGCTGGCGACTTGTCCAGGGTGGACCCTGCCTCTCACCCAAAAGTCAGCTGGGATGGGCTCCAGCCCAGCGTGACCCTGATGAGGATAAGCAGTTACAGTTAATGGATTGATGGATGGATGGATGGATGGAGTACACAAACAGGACAGTGCAATTTACGTACTGTCAGCTTCAGTCTCCGCTTTCACTCAAACTGAAATATAAACTTGTATTAGCAATGACATGACATCTTTAATTAAAATGCAAAGTATGCAGCATGGTAAGTGTGTGTGTGGGGTGTATGGGGGGCTGGCATAGTGGGAAGTAATAAGTAACAACAAATGTATTGCTCACAAGTCTGTCCAGCTACGAGCAGGACAGATAAACAACTAACCAGTGAGGACATTTCCTTTGTAGAAAATCTGCATGAAAAGTACTTTTACAATCGTTTAAATGTTTCATCATTATCCAGAATAACTTCGTTCTATTATCGCTTTCCTTTGTAAAGCCAAAGCCAAATCTTAGAGTGGAAGAGAACATTTAAATTGTTTCTGAAAATACATCTTTATCCCCTTTTCTTTTCTTTTTTTTTACAATTGAACTTATACACATCATAGACAAAGATTTCGTAACTGCTCTCATTTCTGTTTAATGTCTGCTGTCTTCTTTTGGCATGAAACATTTTTCTGTCAATCACTTAAATTCATTCTGTGACGCCAGCCGTCGATAAGTGAAACAAGACAGAGATCTGGAGTTTCTCAACACAGGAGATTTACCATGCCACCTATGACGGTGAAACTCCTCTTTGAAAAATAGTTAATAATAAGGAAGTGTAATCAATAAATTGATATGAATATTAACAATATACCAGTGTAGAATCAACTTAGGTTAACAGCTTTTGATGATCAACAGCTGATTCTAGTGCTGAGTCAATTTAGGCAATGAATCAATCAGCACAAAATGAATCAGTAACATTTGATCAGTGACAAACTGTTTAAGTTATTTAGTTTAAGCAGGCTCAAATGTGAGGATTTATTGCTTCTTCAGGTTTATATTGCTATCTTTGGGTTTTGGCCTCTTGGTCAGACAAAACAAGCACTTTAAAGATTTCACCTTGAGGAAGATACAGTATGTATATGTGTGCTTAGTATTATTACCTTGTGTGACAGTGCGGATGATGATAAGGGTCGAGACGATGCGTGTGTGAGGACAGGGGCTGCGATAAAGGGGGAAGCTCCTGCAGGCTCCACCAGCAGCCCCTCTGCAGGACTTGGGCAGGTCAAGATCTTCACACTGAGGCACCGTTAACTGGACTGGAGGCTTTGATACTTCCTCTCCTATCCGCCGCAGAGTGGCAGATAGTGCTACATGCTGTGCAAATACACACAAACACACAGTGGTCATTGCACAAAATTCATGATTGTGCCTGCAATCAGTTACTTTTGTTACGTAACTTTAAAAAATAGAAATGATATGCCTACAATGATTTTCATCAAACGGCAGCGTAGAAAACACAAGGTCAGCCTGACAGAGAGCCAGCAGGCTTTTTCTCTGACTACTCCAAATAACTGATTGAGCCAATAAATCAGTGCACTAAACTACAGCTACTATCCAAGATTTATGTATTTCCAAAGCAGTGAGGAGCTGGTGGTTTTCAAACTTCATCCCTCTCTCTA
This sequence comes from Sciaenops ocellatus, assembly GCA_033000465.1. Lineage (NCBI taxonomy): Eukaryota > Metazoa > Chordata > Actinopteri > Sciaenidae > Sciaenops > Sciaenops ocellatus. The sequence goes on from CP136868.1 coordinate 13,738,212, forward strand.
TAGGGAGCCCAAACTTTAAGTTATCTCCCTTTTTTGATTTATGCACTGTGGCTCAATAGTGGTTGGGTTGTGTCTAAAAAAAGTGAACACATATTGGAGCAATAAGGCGGCATGTGATTCCAGTTGAGCATCAAGCATGTCACTGAGCTGATATGACATGGCCCGGCAAACAAACATGGGGGGGACAAGCATCCTGCGGCAGAGCTGGTGAAGAGGACTGAAGTTTGGAAGTTGTGGGTAGAGAATGGCAAATGGTGAGCTTGTTATTGTTATTGAGAGGTTGGACAAGAAGCTAAAGGTAAGTGTTAATTTGGGTATTTTGAAGTGGGGTTGTAAGAGTTACTTATGGTCAGTGTAGCAGACAGTCCCGGCACAGAAGCAGAGATATCCCCTGCTGTGTACAGGGTCAGCAAAAAAAAAAACGTATTGTATCCACATATAAAAAGGCCCACTACAAAAAACAATATCCATTTAAAGGATTCAACCTGGACCTTATTTTCCAATGCTTTTGTGACAAACTGTCTAATGAAGACAACAAGTTTTGAATTTGGTCTAACATTGAGTGAAAGCACTGCAGCCTGCAGCCGTGAAACAGGCTACAATGTAATCCTTATGGGCAATTGCACACCATCAAAATGCATCCATTGAAAGTGCTCGTTTTTGCTACTGACCGGCTCAGGTTGTTATTAGAAGTGTATGACACCACAACCCAACCCTGAAATGAAAACCAAGTCTCATTGAAGGTGAAATCTTGTTCTGAAAACATGACACAGACCACGATATGCACTTAAAGCGTTTATCTCCAAGTTCCTTTCCGTAATGTTGTCAGACACTTAATAAAACAATCTAAGCCGGTCAGTGGCAAAAATGAGCACTGTTAGTGGACATTTCTGCACAATTGCCCACAAGGATTACGTTGTAGCTGGTTTCATGGCTGCAGGCTGCAGTCACTCAATACTGGACCAAATTCAAAACTTGTTGTCCCCATTAGTCACTTTGACACAAAATAAGGTCCAGGTTGAAAAGTGCTGACCCTGTTGAAAACACCTCTGATTCTGTGCCGCAATCCCTGTCTGCTTCTCCAAACTGGGGGCGTGCTGACTGCTGCCTACTGACACAGGTGACACACTGACTATGTATACAACCCCAACTATTACTTTAAGGGCTGAAAGCTGGTATTTGGGATTGAGTAATAAAATAAAATTGTACCATGACTTATCTCCAATTCATCCAGAAATGGCTGATATACAGCTCTGGAAGGGCTCATGGCCACGTATAATAGAGTGGGACACACATTCCAGTCAAAGACAGGGACAGCCTGTCTAATGCTTTGACTGTGTTCAACAGACAGATACAGGCAGGGGACTTAAGATAACAACCCTTCTCATCTGAACACAAGATGGAACTCGACAGGACCTCCAAACATTAAAGCCTGTCATGCTGTGAAGGGAGATGTAGCGATAAAGTGGACATCCCCTGCTTGAAGTGGATGTGTGCGTTCAGATTTGTAGGGTTGTGTTCAGGGAAAACGGTGTGTGGTGTTTGATTCTTTTCTGCATGATACTGTGAAAGTGACCCAACAGCTTTCTGTAAAATAACACTGTGCTAGGATTTTGACGTTGTGACCACAAGAGAAAACTGGAGGTCATGACACCATCTGGCCTGCAAATGACTTATGGCACACAGTCACTACAAAAGAAAGGCTATTAAGCTAGCAGGGACATTCCCTAAACATCACACATATTGTTCTTTGAATTGTCAACCATTAACACGGGTCCTAAAATCCAGATATTTTTCACAACAATGAGGCTAATACCCACATGTTCCATTGTTATTGTAGCACTACTTTATGTCCTTTGATAAATCCTGCTTGCTGCAACAGCCCAGTTCACCTATAGGAATAACCCTATTCTGTCTTTACCTGTGTACTGCTGTCCAGGTGTCTCAAAGCACAGTGGATGAGGCGAAGAAGATTGAGGAGGAGGTCAGGTCCTGACAAAGGAGTGTGATGAAGCTGATCTGCTAATAATGGCAACACCTAAGGAACCAAAAATAATTTATTTGCGAACAAACACACTGAACACACATATACTGTATGGACTGTATCTTAAGCATTACATTTGGAAAATGTAAACAGACACAAGTCTGTAGAGTTTGAGGGTTGATATGTCACCTTAAGGCATCTCTCGTTGAGTAAGACCTCTTGAGGTAGGCACTGGGCAAAAACTTTTCCTTCATTTACTGCTAATGATGGAAATGTTGGTCCATCAAGTACCCAGTCCAGGAGAAGGGAGAGGAGCTTTGGTGGGGTGGGACTGGAGCTGACCTGAAGGAAGGTGAGTGAACAAAATATAGGGTAAAGACTTTTATCAACTGTCAGGTTCACATCTTAATCTGAATTCTATTATATGTCCTCAGGGAGTGAAAAAAAGGCATGTGATGCAGTGATTTAAAGAAACGTGATTTGAATTCATAATTATTCATTTGAAGTTCAGCCCTGAGACGTATGCAGATTCAGAAAAGTGTGAACTTTACATCATGACTGTGACTTCAATGGTGAGCCTAAAGATGCTACGTAAACTGTGAAAACGTATGATAATGAAATGAAAGTTTGGCTCTGTCAATATTCTCCAAAGAGGGAACAAAAAAAAAAAAGCCATCAAGTGCAGCTGTATCCACTGATAATTCATCTTCATCAACAACAGCGATGTTAACATAACAAAATCACAGACTATGATTAATCATGTCAGTGTGTGGTTTATGGATAAGGGCTGCTGCACTGTTTCTTGCTTGGATATGTGTAAATGAGTGTGATGGTGGTGTAAATTATACGGACTGTGTTTTTTCAACATACATACAACAACAAAGTACTGTAGCCTTAATTAGAGTATACACTACTGATTGGTAGAATATTAACTGTAAAACAAACAAAGACACAAACACAGGGTTGTTGAGGTACCTTGTTGCTAGAGTTTCCAGTGGCAGCAGTTTTCTCTTTTTTGAAGGGTTTAATACGCTCTGTGTTCTTAACACAGCCTCTCGATGCTATGCTGTATTCATATTTCCTCTGAAAACAATCAATACATAAGTCAATGAATTCATGTATTAACGAACATTTGCTTCAACCTTAAGCAAACACATTACACAAAAAACAAAAACGTCCATGCTATAAGAAATTATTTTTAGGGTGTACAGGCCTGTCGGACTGGATTTCAGAACTTAGGGGCCGTCTATAGAAAACTGAACTGACTCACATTGGTTAATGTGTTCTTACCTGTAGGTTCTCAAGTCGAGCCTGCACCCTCTTGGACTGGCTCTCCAACTTCTTATTCTGTTTAATGATCTCGTTCATCTGTTGATTTAAAAACAGAGGATGTCAGTCTTCTATGCAAGACCACTCTCCAGAAAAACATTTCTTAATTTGTTTAATTCCACACAAACAAATCTGCCCTCTTTTACAGGCGGGATTTTTGTTTTGTTTTTAAAGCAACCAAGGCTTTATTCAATAGCAGGAAAAACATGTACCTCTCCCAATAGACACTAATAACACGGAACTCAGTGATTTTCACTGTTCTATTATTCAACATCCAAACACTAGAGGGTTGTGTCATAGCGCCCTCCTGTGGTCCAACATACTAACTGTCTAGCATTAACCTACTCCTGCACCCCTAATAGAATGAAGATCTAATGAGATTGTTTATGAAGGAAAATATCAGCTGATTCTTGGCACATTGATTGAATATCAGAATTGGTTGCTTTGGATATTACTCTTAAACATGTTCATCTGCAAAGATCATAAATTCTGCACATTAAAGCACAACTGAAGACTTTTAATCATATTAAGCTTTTAATCCAAAATCTGTAGACTTGCTCAAAATCAGAGTAATTAGGATTTGGCTGACTCTTCCTAGAAATGTTTTGCAATTTAAGACACTGCAATATTTCAGCCCTTGTGTTAATAGAGCTGTGGAACGTTGTAGGACTTTATCAAACCTTGGAGACACCATCTGAATAAAAACACTGCTCGTATGTGAACCTGTTTCTTCAAGTTGTCATTCAGTTCCTTGATTGTGTCGAAGCTGGACTTGAGCCTCCTGTTCTCCTTGTTCCTCTCGCGGAGAAGATCCTGCAGCTGGCTCACCTCTTGCTGGTGTTTCTGGTGACACATACATACAGGTTGACACACGATGACACACCAAAATGTTTTAGTGATGCATTACACTGACTTGAGTGTGCTATTAAAATTGTCTTATTATTTCATCATAGATCAAGCCAGATTATTACTCTACAAGATAGAGTATTTTACTAAAAAATAACTACCTGAAATGTCTGAACAGTAGAACCTATGTACATACGCAATGTATGCCTGTTATCCTACCTATAAAATGCAGATTTACATTAAGTCTGGAGGTAGATTGTAGAATAGTGTCTTGTTATAGGACAATGGTATGCAAACACATGTCCAATGTCAATACATGATTAAGCAGTATGACTAGCTGTATAATTTGGAAGTTTGTGATTGAGGACCATGGAGTTACTTCCTGAGAGGAGACAAGTAGTAGAGGGAAGTGTGAGGAAGATATATAACACATCTCATGTGTCTGACCTCCTCTACAGCTTGTATCTGAATGTGTAACATCTCCTCCAGCCCAGCAAGCTTCCCAAAAGCCACCTCCTGTTGCTTCAGCCTCCTCTCTCGCTCCTGTAGCTCCTTTTCCCACTGCTGCTGGCTTTGTCGCTCCTCCTGCATACATACCCATGAAAACATACATACAATGACCTTGGTATATTTTTATATTATATTATACTCCTTCTCAAACTCACAACAACTTGTCACAATCACAAAATACATGCATGGGACAATGCCCACACAAATCATAATATTATCTGCATTGGTGTATAAGACTGGGGGGCACACCTCTGTAAGCATCCTCTAATGAAATACATGGAATCATACGCCCAGTCACTTTTTCTGTTTTGTATTATCCCCCCTTCTAGATTTATTAATAAATTGACATTACAATGGTTCTGCCTTCTCACCTTTAGTTGTTCGTAGATTGTCATCATCTCTTGGTACACATTTGCTAGTACTAAGGAAGAGGAACCATGCTGGTCAGGTAACGGGCAAGCTCTCTGCCCATCGGTCTCAGTTTCCGGGTAACCAGGGCTACCATCAAGACAGGAAGGCAAAGTGACATCTGGGCAAATAGAGGTATAATAGAGGTAAGCCCAAGGCTAGCTTATTATCTACCAATAACAGAGGCTGTTAGGAAAAGTCAGGAATTTCAGCAATAACAGGAAATTAAGTAAATAAATTACAAAAACTCTGGTGAAATTGAAGGACTAATCACTGAGGCCTGTTTTATTATTCATGATCTTGTCAAGTCATTCATTTTAAAACTGCAATCATGAATGTGACTATGCTTCAATAGGATTTTCTCAGGAAGTAGGAACCCTGAAATTATTTCAGCGTCGGCTACTTTGAGTTTGCTATAATTTGGTCACAAACACTGGCTACTGGTTTCGTCTGGTTCTGACAAACGCACCTGTTTCTGTAAACAGCACCTGAGAGTCCTGAAGCGGGGCAACTATAGAGTCCCCACTCAGGTCCTCATCACTGCCATGCAGACTACGATCACTGCCAAACCTTAGAAAATACACAACATGTTTTAATCAAGGCATAATAATGATTACAAAAATTTAAAAAGTGATATTTGTAAGAGTTATCTCATTACACTTACTGGTCAGGATGGTAGGTAACTGCTTTGAACAGCTCATGTAAAGCTTCGCTATAGCATTTCAACTCTTTGCTTGGCTGTTTGGATCTGTTGGCCAAAACGAGTCTCTGTGCTGCCTCTGAAATAATAATAATAAATATTCATCAATGCTTGTCAATTTTTTTCATGGCAAGCATCATACATTAGTGGTGTTATGAGCCCAATGAGTATGCTTGGATTAAGACTCAGTGGTAATATTACTGGGCACAATTTTCAGGGTCCCCACATCTTCTTCAACATGTAATTCAAGGATTTTCCAGGCACTATTCCCTCAAATTTAAGGTTAACTATTGTTACAAGAGAAAGCCTATTTATGATTTATTTTTAAGATCATGTAAAAGATCATTTTTATTGTCGCACATAATAAATATATCCAACCATTTTCAGTGACCCATGTCTACTTGTGTCTGTTTTTAAAAACTTTTGAGGCTTTGAGTTTTCTCTCTCTCAAATGAACAAACTTTCAAGAAATTCCAACGTGGGAACCTCAGTGAATTTTAAACATTGCATTATACAGCAGAAGCAGGGGCAGAGCGTGGAGTGAATCCAAACTATTTGAGATGAGGCTGAGATCAGATCAACTGTATCAATCAATGAGGTGAAACTAGGTGGGTAAATTTACTCACAGATTACCCACCTCTGTACACCCCTGTGTAGGAAAGAGTATTGATACAGTCACCCCTCACACTGACTCATTACTTCTCTAAAAAGTTCAACAGAAATTAATTTAGATACAAGTGAATAACGTTAGATGCTTACTTCAAACCAAGAAGTATGTGGAAGGTCTGTGTGAAGTGCACTTACCATCACTGGTTCCTGCGATAACGTCTCCTGACGGTGGCCGCTGAAAAGAAAAACAACATACTTTACCGTTAGGTCGACAGGACGACGTTGACATTGTGCATTCAACGTTAACAAGCGAACTCAACTAACATGCTTCTTGGTTAAAGGTCAGTGAAAAGTGACACATTGGCAAAGAAGTTTTTCATTCAGCTAACGTTGACGCTAACGTAAACAGACGTTGGACACAGTATAACGGTAGGAAAGCGCGAGCGTTCGTTGCACTAACGTTAACTCAACCGCTGACAGAAGACTGGACACACAAGGTTGCTAACTAATGCGTAGATATCATACAAGCTGAGTTTGTCTGACATCACTTGAAGTTGTTGTTAAACTCAAACCTGTTTCCTCCTCTCCAAATATTTCTGCTTAAGCCTCTCGACGGTATCAGTCACACTGGTGTCTTTAAACTGCAGGTTCATATCTACTGTAACTGTTAAATATTATCGACCAACTGCAGTTTTGAGTCTTCTGCTTTGCTCCTTCGGCTACCACAAGAATCACACAATACAACAGACTTCCGGTTAAAACTTTCAAATTAAAAAAACATTTGAATGAATTTGGATAGTTTTTTTTTTTTTTTTTGCTCTTTAACGTACATTATTTTGAAGTTCCAATAGCCAAACTTCCGGTACCATTCAACTTAACTACGTCCATTTACTTAACGCTGCTCTGACCAGCCTCGTCTTTCGACTGGCTGGAAACAAAACGTGGAGACAAAACACAATCAAAACTTGGCGGATGAGTGATCATGTGATGGTGAAGCGTCCCTGTGAGTGGCGCCCTCTAGCAAGGGAGGACAGCCGAGCAGCTGATTTCAGAATCACGTGGTCGATTAATTGGCAACTATTTTGATAATCTCTTAATAATTTAATAATATTTGTATTAATCTATTATTTATTCATTTATATTCATCTTTGAAGGAAAACATGTAGTGGTTCCAGCCTCTAAAATGTAATAGTAGTAGTAGTATCATAATCAATATCAATATCTACCGTGTACACAGATTATGCTGATAACATTTATTTGATTTCAGATTGAATTTAACAATCCAAATGACTCAAAGCAGTCAACATCGTAACAACAACTTACACTATGGTTTCTCCCTCCAGTCCTAAAACCACACACACATCATATCTCTGTGTCAAGAATGTACATTTGAGATAAACAAGCCAAGAAGCCTTGAGCCTTCTAGGCCCAATTTTAAAAAAGTGTATTGAGTATACTTGTTGATAAAGCGTTCAGATTAATCTAAAGGTGCTACAGTATGACACATTTTTAAGATGAAAATAGCAACCAAGTTTTCCATTTAAAACTGCTTTGGGCACTGAGTTTTATAAATGAGCAAATTACATCTAATTTCAGTATTTGATGTCCTGGGGTGAACTTGAGGTTGATGAATGTGGGTGTCTTGCCCAACCATCCATATTGTAGTTACACAGAAAAGCCAGAGAGTGTCAGTACCTCACCAGAAACAACAGGATCAGCCTAAGTCTGCTTTGCTGCCTTGTTATCGAGTACTTGCACCACAAGTCTTTACTTTAGTGCTGGAACTTGCAACAGCTGGTGTTTTTCTACTAGTAGGCCTGTTCTGATTTATTGAATATTTTATCATATACATATCACAACAAAACTGGAATATTAGTGCCATCGTGGAGCATAATTAAAATATTGTATAAATTACTATAAGACTATGGCAAGATCCTTGAACTACTGATATCTGTTCAAGGTAATAAATAGTTTTAAATACTTAATAAAAAAGTATTTCCTTAATAATAAAACTGGAATATTCTAATAACACTAATGAGTAACACAGACATATTCAAAGGAGCTACGTGGATAAAATAAAGACATTAAAGTGAGTCATTGTTAAGGGTTTCCACATATTAACCTTGCTGCACCCTAAAGTCCCTTCATAACCCACAGCACAGCATTTAGTAATTATGGCAAGTGGTGCCAAGTTTGCTCTAGACTTGAATAGTCTACAACTAGGCTTTAAGATTAATGCCCTCTTTCTCTATTTGGCTAATTAGCAGCTAATGCCATTAATACACATTCTCATGATTCAATCATTTTGTCCCTGCAGGCTTTCGCTGACGTTGGGAGAAATTAGCTGGCAAGCATACTAACACTGATCTTCATTAGAGAGCTATTTGCTTTGTCCACTTTATATGGAAATTAGTGCTCTGTTATGTTAATTGGTCATATTGTTCCTCATTTCTGCTGTCCATTCGTGCCAAAAGGAGACAGTGTTCGACCATCAGCGGTGCGTTTGGTGTGTCCATGTGCATGTGTGTATAGGTTTTGGTAATTATGATCAGGTCAGAGGTTAGAGTGAAGGTTACATTTACAGTCAAGGTTAAGGGTAAAGGCCATATACTCAATATTAAGTTCTCAGTAGTGTAGTGATACAGACTTTTTTTGTGTGTGTGTAGAAAATAAGATAAATCCAAGAAGATGATTCTAAATGGGGAAATCTGGTCGTTGCAAAAATTCAAGGACAGCAATTATTAAGTACTGGTAAATAGAGAAAGTTAAAAATAAACAACAGAGCTATGTCAAACTAAAATCAGAATAGAATGAAAATTATAAACCATACAAGACCATTTGGGGACAAAAATGACAAAATAAAGTGACAGTGGTGTGATTAACAGCAGCATTTAGCAAGTCTATTGAAAGATATGATTAAGTAACAGTGCTGCCACAGTGCACTTAGTGTTTGTGCATATTTATATAGAGATGTAATATAAATATAATATAATTTAGAATATGATGCAAAAATCTGTGTGAAATATTGAAATAATATAACATAATATAGTATAATATGATAAATGATTATGAAGTATGGAATAGAAGAAATCATATAAGGTGAAAAGTAGTACTGTAGTATAACATATTATATAGTACAGCAATAAGATACTACATATATATGATCAAATATAATAGAGCATAGTATGGTTATAGTATAATATAGTAAAGTATAGTATGAAATATATATAATACATAATAAGTATAGTATAATTCATAACAGAATATATCAACATATACAGTGAGGTATGTAATCAGTCCAGTTGAGAGACAATGAAGAGGTAAAGTAGTGTGAGTGTACTGAGTGTAGCAGACACTGTGGAGAATGGGTCTGTGTGTTGTGTGAACTGTACAAAGGGGCGCCTGAAGCACTCCTTTTTGCACCTGGGTGGGATGATCCGGTGGCTGAATGAGCTGTCCATCTGCCAAAGCTCGTTGTGGAGAGGGTGAGAGGGCTTATCTGTGATCTTGTCTTCACCCTACTCTCTCTGCCACTGCCTCCAGACTTTCCAGTTCCAGCCCGACCACACAGCTTTGTGACCTTTCTTACCAATTTGTTAAGTGTGCTGGCTTCGCCAGCTTTGATGCCACCACCCCAACACACCATAGCAGAGCAGAGCAGAGCAACAGAGCACTGACTACAAAAATCTGGTAGAAGGAATCCAAGAGCCTGTTGAACACACTGAAAGATCTGAGTCTCCCAAGGTAACTGTATGAGTCCAACTGTTCCACTTCCTCTCTCTGGATGATAACTATGGCAGGGTGCTTACTGATACTGAACTTCAGGAGACTGTTGTTGCATCATGTGACAAAGCTCCTTATCAATCCGCTGTACCCATCCTCATTGCCATTATTGATGCACCCAGGAACCAGAGTTAAAGCAGAGGTCTGAGATGTAGAGAGTGAGGAGGAATGGCACCAGTATAGTTCCTTGAGGTGCGTCGATATTGCTAATGACAACCTCCACTCAGCCGTCCACTCTGATATACTGTGGCCTTCCAGTGATGTATAGACTATGATCCAGTTGCATCTCCAGAAGCTCGACACTTAGAAGGCAGTGGATGGTGTTGAAAGCACTGGAGAAATAAAACAACATGACTCTCATGGTGCTTTCCTCAGGTAGCAGCCTCTCAAAGGTCTTAATGACATGTGACGTGTATGCATGAGGTAATGTAATTTCTGTAGTTCTGCATACGACTGTATGTGATTTCAGTTATGTTGCTCTACAACCACATGCTGTAACTAAAACAGTGCTAAGGGACTAGAGATGTTAAGAGCAGCAGGCCATTCTTTGAATCTAAAATGCAGCCATGTCTCTGTTTGTAATTTGACAAAAGCAATCCACAGATAATGATACGATAATTGGGGCTGATTATCACTCAACAGTGGGGCATTCATATCAAGGGCAAATCTCCCCTTTATTGTAGCAGAGTTTATCGCCCTTTCTAAGCACACAGTCAAAATGATTTTTTGTTGTGTGTCTGTGTGTACTGTATGTGTGTTTGTGTGTGTAGAAACTGCTATGGGTACAGCGCAGTCAGTCTAAGGGGATGTGGCCAGCAGTTATCGTCTGCACCTTCTGTTTTCTGACAAACATCACAAACACACGAGCCATCCCAGGGGATACAACTAGACAAAAGCAATCAAGTCCTAGCATTGAATTAACCAACATATTGCTATGTTGTATTGCAAAAGCAATTATCCCCTGTCTCATGATACAAAGCCATGCACATACACATGCAAGCACTCTCACACTCAATTAAAGTGGTGGTGGTGGTGCTCTGCTGTGAAAATGATTGCATTTCAATTGGCATGACTCTTTGAGTCCACAGAGCAGTATTATGTATGCTAATGCAAGCTGTAAAGACGGATCTGGGGTTCAGGGGGGAGCCCTGGAGCAATTACATTGCCTGAGAGCCCGGACAAGACAACTGTGTCTCAGAGCAAGCGAGGCACTTTTACAGGCTTTTCCATATTAAAAATATATTTTTGAAACATCATAGGGATAAGCCTGTAAACATGTTGTGAAACCTCACAGATATCTGGTAAGATTGATGCATGCAAGTATAATGGGGCAATATTGGCCGTTGTTTTCATCAATGGCCAATATTGGATCATACTGAATGATGACATTTCACATTGTTCACATTTTTATAAATGTCAAGAGCAGAGGAACAGGAAATAGACTGCAGTGTTGTGCTCAGAGGCAGAATTGAAGCAAGGCACATTATTTTAGACTGATAATATAACTGATCAGTACTATTTATGTGTGTACCTTCAAAAAAAAAAAAAAGATCAATTCACCCAAAAATAAAAATAAAACAGATTTTCTCACTTTCCCATGTGATATATAGATTTCATGCTGCATTTCATATTTAACATAAGTGATAGTCAAAAAATACTATACCATACTACTACTATACTACAAGGCCTAAAACATCTGGCCTGACATTTTGATTTAATCTCATGATGGCATCATTACCACTTCAGAGGCCTTTTCAGTGATGCTCCTGATATATTACGGTATCATAGGGTTAATTAAAAGAGCACTCAGAGATCATTATTGTAATCAAAACATGGCATGTTAAACACAATGAGTTTGGTTAAATACTTAATGGTACAGCTGTATACTGCAGTAAATGACACACTCAAACTAAAACAACACATTTGTTCAATAGGTCAATTGTTTAGAATTTCATTTATAATCAGTTTGTACTAAAATTCATCACAAAACCCTTCATTCAGATAGTTACTGGTACTAGTTCTCTAGTCCCGCACTACAGATTTGTATCAGTCAGAACTACTAATGCAATCAGTGGTGCTACCAAAGCCCTGCAGGATTTATCCTCATAATAACTTCTCGTGTTTAAGACCCCGTAATAGCTTTGTCAGGTTATATTTATTAGATTAATTTCTACAGATTTAATTGATACATGAATATTTTAATGTTTACCTCTTACATACTGTACAAGGCCTTTGGGGCCACTGGAAACTGGGAGGAGGATGAGGACTAAAGTAAATCCTATTCCTGGGAAACCCCTTGAAACCCACTTTTGTTGTAATGGAAATGTATGAAAATGTTTTAATTATTCAATGGATTCATAGTTTAATCAGACTTTTAGATTAGTCTAATTGTTCTGGTGCTGAAATATAAATGTGATTTACTGATTATAGTAAAGTAGGTGAGAAAAGAGCTTTGGGAAGAGGTTGTCCAAAAAGTGAACACCTTGTGTTATTCTCCCGATGATACACTACTAAAAGTTGTATGTTGTTGTATAAATCGGTATATTCTAATACTGTTGGCTAAGAGCTCAACTGCCAGTCCTAGCTGGATCATATCTTACTGTGTTTTATACAAACACAATGGAAGCCAAAACAAGTTAATCAGACCACGTCACGTGCTGATGTACTAAGATATAGATATTAAAGAACTGTAATAAGGGTTGCGGGTAAATTGAAATTTTGTGGACTTGAAGTGAACTCTTGTAGGAACCGGTCATACTGAGCGAGTGCTCTGGTCTGTTCAAGGCAGCTTGATGGTAATTCATGAGAAGTACACTCATTTTTTTCTCTCATTTTGTTCTTATTAACACACACATATAGTATAATAGAGTTTGTATTAAATGTCTCTTTCTGTCTCTTTTTCTCGTTTTGCTGTAGAGCTGTTTGATCCATATTCACATTTTTATTTTGCCTCACAGTTTGCTTAATTGCTTGGCAGTGAAATACAAACGTTTCAGAATATAGTCAATTAAAAATATCTCTAGCACAACAACAAATATAAACAACATCATATGAATGGGCTCTTGAATCAGTGTCTTCATTTTCATTTGCACTGAATTTCCAATATTTTTCTCATCTGGACTATGAAATGTGTTTTGAATATTAAAATATACTAAAACTGGAAAAATTACTTGATGACATTTATGCAAGATGTATGACTCACATTCGAAATATTATGGGCAGTTCTTCTTTTTCTCACTTAGTCCAAAGATGGGGTCAATCTAGATAAAGGCTATTATGCCTCATTAGTTTTGCCTTGTAAATTCAGATCACACACTAAGAGGGAGATGTGTTGCAGATAGAGGGAAGCAGGGTAGTTAAGTACTTGCAAATGAATATCAGGAATACATCCTAAACAATGTTATATATTTTTAATAAATAAATATTTTTCCTGAGCACTATTGTTTCCCCTAACCAAATTATATACTTTTTGACTCAATTTCAATCTAATATAGTGTATTACTACATCACCAAGAATACTACTCAGCCTGTGAAAACCCTTCTGAGGATTTGGAGTATAACCCTATTGATGTCATAAGGGTTATTTTATGATGTAATTAGGTTTATTTTGCCATGGGGATAAGTTACGTCTTATTATTATTATTATTATTTTTTTTTTTTTTTACAGAAAGCCTGCATTTCAAAGGGACATACAGTTTAACAGGGACAATTGAGTTTGCAATCTATTTTAACAAAAAAGTAAAAGCCTTTCTTTGACGTAATATGGCAGCTTATATTTTATTTTTATTTCCTTTGTGAATTCTCATTCTCGAGAACATTTTCTACCTGCGACAGAACCACAAAAATAGTGCAGATAAAGCTTCTAGCTTCTGTCATGAACAGATTCTTTCTTATCATGGCACTTTTAATGAACCCTACCTCGAAGTGATGTCTGTGCAACTCCCTTGAGGAAACACATGACATGACAGGAAGTTGATCAACCCCCTTTAAAACTTTGACACGGTCACTTCAGTTGCGTCAAAGCCCCCATTTTCGATGCTAGTGGCCCCCTTTACTAGCGGCATGAATTGACCCACTGTTAAACAGACGGCCGCCTGAGTCAGGCTCCATAGGAGTTGAATACATTAACACAGTCTCTGATAGTGATGTTTGACCTTAACTCCCACTCACAATACACACAACATTCCTTCTACTGTGTGTGTGCGCGCATGGGCACTATGGTTTTTAAAGGCCGATATGAACACCAATATTTTTTATACGCAGATATTAAATATCTTTAAATTGGCCTATTTTCATGCCAGGAAAATGGCCTAAAATGATTGCATATGTTTACTCTTTAGAACTCATCTAGTTCTTTATGAGTCTATCCCAGTCTGTTCAGTCCTCCTGTACTTCATAAAACATCAATCACATTGCATCAGATCTACTTATCAGATATCAGTGCATCATATGTTCTATATAATATACAACATTTAACTTTAATTCATGTCATGTGTTAGTCTTTGTATATACTGTATATAGCGTTTACTTGCATAGGGCAGAAAGCCTAAAGGTTAGGCCACAAACATAATCAGGAGGTGAAAGAGCAACAGTTGCTCCTCCCTCATTACCACTGTTGAGATGCCCTTCAGCAAGGTCCTTAAACCCTAACATCTTAAAACAAAATCAGACAGACATTTCAGTTAAGGATGATCTAATATGTGTGCATAAAGAAGTAGAAAGAGGAGAGAAGGATAATAGGGAGACTATATCTATGAGAGGACCTTCATCGGCGACCCTGGCGGTGCTGTCATTCCTGCAGTGTTGAGTCATGTGGGATGTTTCTTGGTAGTCTCTGGGCCCAGCAGCCCTTTTTTGGGAATGTCATGTTTTAACAACTCCAATGCCTTTTAATTCCCGCTTCTGAAAGTCTGTCTGGAAGTATTGGAATGTGTGTGAGGCAGCAGGCCAGACGCTAGTGTTTGGAAATAAACTGTCTGTCCAATCTGATTGGCCTCATTCTCAGGGACGTGGGAGCAGCAAGTCTGCGAATACACAACACACTCCACACATGCATGCACAAACATGGACGGGCATGCTTCCAAATGCACCTGATGAAACTATTTTTATTGCATTCCTATTGCTTTTACACCCTAAAATATGCACATACAGCCTACTAGCATACACATGAATATAAATGAAACATTTGGAATTAGACACATACTGTACACAGACAAACCAACACATGGCCACAGGCACACATACACATACAACATATGTACAATATGTCATGTCACACACTGAGCAGAGTGTGTGTGCATGTTTGTGTGTGTTTGTGTGTGTGTGTTGAGACAGAGAAAGAGGCCAACCGAAAGGCTAATTCTTTTTTGTTAATATTATTCCCACAACACTACTGATGAGTCTGATGGAATGACTGTGATTCAACTGCAGGAGGCTCTTGGGAGACTGGTGGAGTTAATGAGCCATGTGTGTTCGTATTATCATCTGTTTGTGTGCAAGTGTGTGTACGTGACTGTGTGTGTGTGTGTATTTCACTCTAAAAAGGAGTACCAGTGGAGGAGTGTGATGAAATAAGCTACAACAACATAAAAAGAACCTAATTGTTCCCTAAAGGCACAGTGTTAGGAAAGTGACAAGAATAACTCAAACCTCCCACATCCTAGTGAAAGACTGGCAACAGCCTAAAAAGGCTCTAGACTGAAGACTATATTTTTTTGTGTGTTTGATAAAACAACAGGAAATGCAGAAAAATGGCTTGCGGAAAATGGTGTTTTGAGATAGACATTTGTTTTTCACACTGGAATTCAAATCGTAGTTTGTGAATTGTGATATTTTAAATTAACATTGTATGGCCACAAACCTTGACTTGCTTTTGATAATTTCAGAATCAGATAAGAAATGGAAGAAATTCCTGACATATTTTAGCCAAGACTATAATAACAACAGCAACTATCTTTGATTAAATTCTTCAAAGTTCTTGCAAATGCACCACAGGACTATATTTAAAACCTCACACCGTGAGTTTTTAGTTTTTGGTTACTTTTCTGGGTAGATTTCTGATTCTTTTCATTTTAATAGCTCAAATACTGTAAGCAATTATCTGCCAGAAACCACTGTTTCAAAAAACCTAATTCTTGGTATTAAAGCAGTTACTTGTGAAAATGAAAGTAGAGTTGATTACTCCAATGACGAAACCAAGTGTTCAGTCCAACAATAGCACCGCAGCCTCCACACATGTTGACACAGTGGGGTTCCAGATTCAAAAGGTTTCTGGCAAAAAAAAGTTGAACATGGCCCAACTTTTGGTGCAATTCAACATCACCCGGTAATGCACTGCATTGGCCAATAAAATCTGTGCAAGTGCTCATTCCTAGTATATTGCTTTTTAACGTCAACAGCTGAATTCTCTTGTTTACTTTACCACTGTTGAGAGAGAATAAAATGATAATAGCATTGTTTGTCATGTCAGCAGCCTCGTCATAGTTGTTCATTTCAACATTTAACATTTCCTGTCATCTCAGACGTTGTCATTCTTTGAGTTCCTCAAAGTGCTCCTTCCACCTTCTCACAACATCCCCACACAAGAACAGCTTGAGTGATGTCCTACCATTCCCTTATGACCCACCAGCTGGCTTTCTAAAAACTCTGCACATCAAAACCATACATTTTCTAAGTTCCTGCTTCCATTTCAGTACTTCTGAGACTACCACAAAGAGTAACCTCTCTGGTCTGTTGGTGCCTCTCTGCTGAAGTCTGGAGTTGCCTGAGGTACCAATTTCTTGAGCTTGACACTTCACCAGCCATCACACTCTGACCACATGTCCTCATATCTGTCCATATATGAGAAAAGCGGCTCAAATCTCTGAGGTGTAAAGTATTTCTAGCGTCCCCCTGGAACACATATTTTGGGTGCACCAAGCCTGTCTGACAGCCTCCCCTTCAATCAGATCAATCTCACCACCAGATGGAGATAAGCTGACATCCAAGACCCTCCTATTCAGTTGTGTGCGCATAAGTAATAGGCTCAGGTCTGAGAAAGTAGCCTAACTACAAGTGCTCTTGTGCCCTCTACCTTTAGGTGCCTCTTTGTCTTTGAACATGGTGTTTTTATGGATAGTCTATATAGACTATAGATATCGGTCCAGTCCTACTTTAAAATGCTGATGGGTTGTTGCTGCCAAGCCTCTACCATCAAAGCTCATATAAACACATCAAACACCCTGGCATTGAAAACACAGAGAAACAGCTGTGTCTAAGTGTGTGTGTCCATGAGTTTATGTGTATTGAATTTCTAATTTGCACACATGTGGGCACCATACCTACTTTAATTTGAATATCAGGCCTCTTGGCAAATACTGTTAGCGTGAAAGCTGGAAGGACCTGTCTGATTGCTGAGACCAGAGAGAAGAATAAGCTTCTCACTGACATACTAGTTCACAGCGTAACTATGAGATAAACAGAGTGATGAAAGAGGAGGATTACAGAATGGAAAAAAGTAGTCATTACCTTTTCTCCGGTTGCTGATCAGAAGGATGTTTTATGAACTTGCTCTCATGTGTTTTAGTCAATTATTGGTTTGGCCAAAAATAAACCTGCAGCCACAGCTGCCCACCAGCACAAGAGGTTGGCATGTCCCTGATGTTAAACAAGTTTGTTAATGGTAGGCATGATGAACAGAAGGGGACTTTAGTTCAGTTTACTTCTTTAACCAGAGATAACCACATCTAGTATGCAAGGAATTACGTCAATAGCAAGTAGCAAACGCTGTGGCTGTGAAGCCAATCCTGAAAGTGCCAAAAAAACTGCTGTTCCTTGAACAGCCACTTGGACTGGCTACAGAATGAGTCAATCTCCACAAGCCCCCATATTAAAATGTCCAAATTCACAGCAGAAATAAACCAGCCTGGTGCAAAAAACATTTTTGCTCTCTATAACTAATTTCCCCGTTCATGACAGGCGGCAGAGGCAGGACTGCCAAGATGGCAGCAGCCAGAGCGGCCGCCACATTCTCAGTCGTGAGTGGCTGTGGCTCAGGAAGTAGAGTGGGTCGTCCAGTCTTTTCAATTCAATTCAGTTAAATTTTATTTATGTAGTGCCAGTTCATAACAAAGGTTGTCTTATGACACTTTCTAATTAGAGCAGTTCTAGACCGTACTGCTTATAATATTATCTATAGAGACCCAGCTAACACTAATCACATAATCCGTGGTTTGATCCCCTCAAGTGTCCTTGAGCAAAATACTGAACCCCAAATTACTCCCGAAGCTGTGCCATTGGTCTGTGAATGTGTATGAATGGTTAGCTCCCAAAAACTGATGAGCAGGTGCCACCTTGCATGGTAGCCAATGCCGTCAGTGTATGAATGTGTGTGAATGCGATTGAGTGGTTGGATATATAAATACAGTCTATTTACCATTTTACAATGGCTCTTTAGAAACCTATGGGTGACTTCACGGATATGACATTCATATTTCATACTGTCTATGGTTTTAAACTGATAAAGATGTTAGCCAATTAGTTTGACAGTATTTGATTTCAAATACTGAAAGGTGCTGATTTAAAAAATAAGTAAAATATAGAGATGACAGTATAAAATATATATCCAAGGCTGAAAACGGCTGGTATAGACTTTCTCCGTTGTCAATTTCATATATATATTGTATATATACTTATTGAGGTTTTACTCCTAATACCTCTCTTTCCTAACTGTGGAACAAAAAAAACAAAAATCTCTTTCCATGGCCTTGTGTACTTTGTGATTTGCACACTTTATGTACTCAATGTGGCCTGATTCAGATTTGTTTAATCGTGTTTCATGTTGTTACATGATAAGTTATTTCATTTAATGTGGTCAAAATCAAATTCATGCTAGCCAGCTACTTGAGTTTTTTTTTTTCTTTTCAATGGGGCAGCCAAAGTGGTCCACTTATGGAGAAATATGTAACCAAACAGAGAGTCTATTCTCTTCCAGGGCTCATTTACATTTTCCTTGGTGTTAGCAACTGTGCTTCACAAACTCTTTTCCTCACTTACACATACAGAGACACACACATATTGAGGGGTGTGCGTGGGCCGATAGAAAGGAGAGGAATCCCTGATAAGCCAGTAGCCTGGCGGAGGGCATAGAGAGAGGAATGGCAGCTATGTCGGGCATTCACAACACTGTGTGGTGTCACCAAACAAAGCCTTCCCTTCTCCCGCCTGTCAAAGACACCATTGTGGCGTGAGGAGAGAGCCTTTATATCACACACACATTCCACGCATGCTCTCCCCCGCCACACACACACTCATAAACACACACACACACTCATTAAACCTACCATGTAAACCTACAAATATAGATATAAAGATGCAAACACTAAAATATTCTATTTTATATATTCTAATGTCCTGTATTTCTACTCAGACATAGTTTTTGTGTTTGTAACTGTATCGGTTCATATATTCTAAGCACACACAAATGGGCACAAACACACAAACAAAAAGGCACGACTACACCATTAACACGCAGACATACCATATGTATATACCTATATAAACACACATAGAGAAATTCTTTCACTTTCGTTTCTCTGGCCTCTGGCTGGCTGTGTTGACGGGAAGGAGACTTCCAGCAGAGAGGCTGGCATTCCCAGCATCTAGCCCCCAGTGAGAGTCACCTGTGAGGGAGGTGGGAGCAAGGGGAAGCTCCCCTGCTCACTGGAAGTCTGGGAAGTTAATGACAGCTGACACACTCAATGGGGGGTTGACAGCGAGAGTGTATGAGGGTTGTTCCTGTAAGAGAGAGGGAAGTTGTCTGTGTGTGAGTGTGTGTGTGTGTGAGAGAGAGAGAGTGTTACCCTCTTCCTGTTGCTCTGACAAGCTCCTGACTGCTCCTGCCACCTCCACCTCAGCCACAAAGGACTCATGGGAAGGTGGACATGACAGGAGGGCGGTACTCCCATATGTCTCATGTCTGACTTTGCAGAGTGACTCTGCAAACACCTGTCAATCACTGTCAGGGCAGGACGAGAGCTACAGTACAGCTGGAGTGTGTGTGTTTGTATGTTTGAGAGCAGAAAAGAATAGGAGCGAGCTTTGAACGTTGAAGATTTGGTGTTTGTGTGGAAGTGAAGGAGAAAAGCATGAATGTGTATGAAATTTGGGTTTTGATGCTCAACAGATGATTTTTTCAGATGTTTGTGCCAACATTTAGTAGTCTGTCATTGTGCCACTGAACAATTTACTCTCCACTGAAAGCCATACTGTCATTATTTCAGTTAGTTTAGGTAGATTGCTGGTTAAGTCAAGTGAAGTGAAGTAAAGATCATAGGTGGAGACCAAAGTTTATCTGCCTGAACATAAATATTCACATTACTTTATGCTGTTTGGCATTACTTTATGTGTGTGTGTGTGTGTGTGTGTGTGTGTGTGTGTGCAAAGGGGTGGGTGGGCAGCAAATGCTGACAGGTTGAGCTTATTTGGGGCCGGCTCTCCTGTCAGCCTTGTAGAGAGCCTCCCAGCATGGGGGTCACCATCATAGAGGAAGCTCCCAACTCCACTTCCCCAGGTTACAGTGACAGGGCCTACCAGGACTCCGGGCCTGGACAAGAAGTCCTGCTGAGGGGCTTACTGGCTGCAGGGTGCCTGGTTAGATTGGTGGATAAAGACCTAGACAGTAGGGGCTGAGTACAAGGACAATAGAGAGACAGTAGAGGGACAGTAGGGGAGAGAGGAATTACCTGCCAATTAGGCAAAGTTAATGTGAAGAATGATGGGTGTCAACCTGTCAGAACCCGGGGAGGTGGGGGGATCAGCTGGGTAAGCACCATGTTATCCCTCAGATTACACTCTCTACTGACATGCTCACACACGCACACACACACAGACAGACACAGGCACACACACACAGGTTTGGGCACACTTTCAGTTTGTACAGCCATAAATTGTGGCGCTATGGCTAATAGTAATTCCATCCATTTAAAATGATTCTAAACTTTTTTTAGTTTGATCAAAAACATAGTTTCTTAATTGCATTAAATTAAGTTTTAAGAGTTGGAAAACAAATATGAAAATTGGTTTGAAATAATCAAATAAGGACATAAGCAGGAGGGATACAGGGGTGGACAAATAATAGCATAAATTATTATTTTATTTTATTTTGTTGGGTTTGTTTGATGTTCAGTGTGCACCCTGCCTCTCGCCCTTAGTCAGCTGGGATAGGCTCCAGCCGCCCACGACCCTGGTTATAGGAAATGGATGAATGGATGGGTTTATATGGTCTGTAATCTTTGATATTAATAAAAATACAAATATTTTTTTTGTTTTTCTTATTATAGCTGTGGAAATGCAAAGAATGTAGCTGGTCTCTTTGCAGTTGTCCCAGCAGATGGAAAATAAAGAAGATCATTATCAAAGATCTATCCACTCAACCTGAGGAACCCAGTGGACTTCAAACATGAATTTGCTTGACACAAACAGTCTACAAAGGTGCTGAAACTTACGAGCCATGCACATAAAGGCAGTGAGGTCAAAATACTGGCAGGATAAAATTTCAGGTGTTCTTACTACTTGGGAGTTCAAATAAAGTACACGGAATGACATTGTGAACCTTGTTTTGTAACACAAGTTACTCTTAAATTTAGTTATTACTGTTGATTGTATGATTCTTTATTTTGGACAGTTTACCTGGGAAAAGCTGTTAGTAGCCATGACTACTAAAATCAGCTTGCATTAACACATTGATGCCAATGTGTATGAAACAAAAAATAAATTATTAAATAATCTTAAATTAAAAGAATATTTCTAAACAAATAAATGAAATAACTCATTTTTATTTCACTTTTCATCATTATACATATTATTAAATTTATTTCCTACACACTTTGTTAGAACTTTGTTTTGTCAAACTTTTATAACATGCATGGAGAACATATTGCATACACGGAGAGAGGGACAGTTGTGGTGAATAGTTGAACTGTAATATGTCAAACAGTAGTATGGGTTCTTAAAGATCTAATCTAAATGTATTTATTTATGATCAACTATGGTATCTGTGATCCTGTTTTCCCTCTTTTCTCTCTCTGTTACACTGACAACCTATTCTGGGTGCTTACATAAATGCATGCTGGGATAGCTTCCAGTTCCCCGTGAATTTATAGAGGAATAAAAGGGGAGAGAAAATGGATGGATGTGTTTCACTTGACTTCCAGGCAAATTGGCATGAATTTGATGATAATGACAGTGATGATTATACCGATTTTTAATAACTGTTGATTTAAGTTAGAGGTGTATGGGTAAAAGTTTTTCAAAATATTTATAGACTGATCACAGGCTAGCCTAAATCATATTTCACATTTGGGCTAAATTTTGATGTTGTAAAAACTGGCATGGCTGTTTTCAAAAGTGTCTCTTGATCTCTAACCTCAGATGGGTTCTGTGGGTACCCACATGCCCACTTTATGCTAATCCAATTTATGGGACATAATGGATGTTATATATAATAGGTGCCTAATATGTAGTACAGATTTATGACTAGAAATGCATGACATACAGTGATGAACTGCATCTCAAATTATCTTCAGGTTCTAGCTTTCAGATGATGTATACAACTTCTGATGACCTGCTGTTTCCCCCTCAAAAATAGAAAGTGAAAATCAGTCTATGCGGCAGTGGAGGTTAATGCAATGCTAATTATATATTATTTACTAAGCTTGTTCATGGTTTCCCCGAAATACACAAGAACTGAGAGTGCAAACATGCACACAATGCAAAATTATGCTGTCCAATTTTGCAACTTGCAAAATGAGTACTACACAGTACTTACAGTACAAATGTTTTGAGCAAACCTGTTAAAAGCCCTGTCAAACTCAGAAGATAAACATAGTACATCCAACAATATGTAATCTCACTCCAGTATCAAATGTACTGACAAAATGAACATTATTGCTTCTGTTCACAAAATTACTACAGACGTGATATGAGGAGAAGTGTTGAGGTATGTTGTACGTACCTAATCAAGAACTCTCAGTCTGTTCCAGGTCTTCCTTGATGATCTGAATCAGCCTCCTGTGATTCTTGTCCAAGGAAGCCAGGAATTGTAGTTGAAGTTGCAGCTGAATTGGAAAAGATAAATTCAGCATTGACCTTTAACAAAATAGCACATGCAAATGTTTGGACATCAATTATTATTGGGCAATATATACTTTTAATAGTTTGATCATTGGTCTCTATCTGCTATTCAGTATTATGCATGAATGCCCTTAAAGGGCGGGGTTCATTGACTGTGCTCATGTTTTTGGGTAATGGTGAACTGAATGAGCCAACAGCTGCAAAGTTTGTCCACCCAAACTAAACTCAGTAATCAAAAGTATCAATACTAACCATGTGATTTCTGTTAATTATACATTTGATAGTCTCTAAAGTACAATCAGAATGATGCTATCCGCAAATTATTAACCATTAAACAATCTTCACCTTGTTCTCCTGTTCCACTACAGTCTACTGACAATCACACAGTGTTCATGCGCAGGATGGACACTGGAGAGAAACCAGAAAACATTTTCTTCATAATATACAATCCAGTTTGATGAAAATAAGTGAAATAGGTGGTGGTGTGTGAACAGACGTGTGGTAGCATCAAAATGATTTAAAATCTGTTATTTTATGGTACAAAAAAAGTTACACAGTGTTGCTTTAAACAAGAAACTATGATTTCAATGAGACCAATATAAAACCCACTTCACATAAATAACACACACTTGTTTCAGTGCAGCCCTTGTTTACACACAACACAACACCCTACTCTCAATGATCTAGAAAGGTCTTAACTGCATTTTGTAATGCTGCACAGTTTGTAACTTCACTTCTCTATTAGGAAGCCATGCCTTAGTTGTTTTAGTCCTCAGTGGAAACTTGCTCTTTGTGACAGTTTAAAGTAAAACAATGATTTGGGTGAATGGTCCAGGAATGCCCCTCCGTGGCTCTGGTATGTATGGTATGGTCATTATGGGCAGCATGGGACAGTAGCAGCAGGTAGGGTCACGTAACACAGGCCAGGATGATTGACAAGCAGGTGGCAGAGTAAGGGATTCCCCACTGCTGAGTAATGTGTGTTTTCAGTTCCTTTTTAACTGATTTGACACTAAAATAATGACATTAAAAGGTTTTATGGGAACATTCTTGACATTTCGCAGATTCTAATTGAAGGTTGACATCTGTTTCCTTTAGATTTGTGTTTTCTTAAATACATTTACATCAATGTCTACACTGATTGTTCAGTGTTCACATTGTTTTTTTTATATTATTACAGTACAAGTAGTCTAGTACTATCACTTTAGATGAAATCTCTAAAATTTAATTTTCAGGTTTCTTTTCTCCAATTAGCAACAAAACAAGACATGACAGTGATTATTACAGATTATTTTCTCTATGGACACGTCTCATCATCTTCCTAATTTGCACTGCTTCATAGTTGACCCTGACCTCTGACCTCCCTGTAGGTTAAAGAGACAGGTTGAATAAAGCACCACACAACTAATTTATGATTGTCAGTAGTTCAGCACATTACGAAAACGCTGCTGTTCACTGAAAACAAGACCAAAATGTCAAATAAGGACAGAAACTGGAAAGAGAAACCTTTTTTAGAACATTAACATAGTGGGACTATGTTTTTATGAGGTTTATATTAGTTCATTCCTGACCGGCAGATTTCAGCCAACGGTGTGTTATGGAGTAATTTTTATACATGTGTTAAGAAGTACAATTTCCCCCAAAGTCAAACAATCTCTTTAATCTTTGTTCTGTTTCTGTTCTGTTGAGAAATTGTACTTTCTTGAACAACTTTTTCTACTGATAAACAGTTTCTAAATGTTCAGTTGGAGAGACGGAAATCATGTTTCCCTCCTTTTGAGTTACTATTGATCTACAAGCAGTAATTTATCTGAAATGTACGATACCTTTAAGTTCCATGCAAAGTCATTAAAAGGTATTGTTTACTGAACTGCCCCTTTAAGGAGCCACTAATCCACTCTGAGAATGTCATATAGCTTCCAGCGGAAAATTTTAACATCCCGTAAATGTTGAAATGTTGTTGAATTCTTTGTTGTCAGAGCTTGGAGTGACTAACTATTACTGTATCTGTCACCAATAAAAATAGCCTATTAGCTACATTCCACAAATAGCAGGATTGCTGCATTAAAAGTCATAAGAGTTGAATCCTGCTCCTCTAGATGCAGGCAGAGCTGTAGTGGAGCAGCTCATAGTGGAGACTGAGCAGGGGAAACAGGTGTTGGTTGCTAAATGTACTTTCAGTGAGCACAGGAATGACAGCTATGTACTGGCCTCTGTGGTTACTGGCACGTTACCCAGAGTGGAGCTGACAGAAACAACCTACTGCTGCTGCTGCTGCAGCTACTCTGGCCTTTATGAATGGAGTGCCTTTCCCAATGATGGGAGAAGGAGTTTGGTTTAGTAAATGGACTTGGAAACAAGAGAAAGGAAAAAAAACATGAAGCTATTGTGAGCTGTGTGGATTTATTTTATTCTCCCAACCCAACTGAGTATGTCCTAACTCACCATGCTCTTTTCCAGCAGTTCCAGTTCATATTCTTACAATGGAATTGCCCATTACGACCTCACCCTGTGGTAATCTTTGGAGTCAGACCTTCTCCTGACCCTGGTTGTCTCAAAGCTATTCTCAATGGAATTCATCCCCTATTTTGAACTCGTTGGACTCGTTGATCAACTAAAAAATTCAAAAACCCATCTTCTGAAATCTGGCAAAGGAAGACATCATCATGCATCCTGGCCCCTCTGTGTGTGGGCAGGCAGAGGAATGTAGCTGGCCTGTGTTATGGGTGGATGTTCTTGCTATACATTGTAAACAGGCGTAAATGTTGATCTTTTCCCGTGGTGTAAGTGTGTATTGAAATTTGATTTAACAGCCTGCCCTTGGCTCTTGGAGCTCCAACAGACCTCATGCCTTGCCACGCTCAGGATCATGGACCTGTGCAAATATTCCCTCCCTCTTGCCATATGGGACTACACATATAAACACCAGCTATGTTGAAACTGTTACAAATGCCTGCTTTTTTTTTTTCGCCTCTAGTTCTAATGAAACATCCTGAAGTGATAAAAGTGAAGCAATACTCAAGGAATTGTTCAGTGCATTCCTTTTTCTGCGAGAGAACAACACAGTGAGCAGTGCAGATGTCTGATGAGTGGTAAACCATGTTGGTCTGATAATAATACTTTCAAATCCAGTTACCTTTACTGCTGCAACTTTTGCAACTTTAAGGTTGTGGCTTTGTCTCAGCTCTTTTTCTAGCAGAATCGGGCAGCTGTGAAGAGTTTTCAGGGAAAAGCTCTATAATACCTGAGGAAGCTAGCTGTAGCTGTAGTTGGCGTAACAATGGTGAAATGTCCTATTTTTCAGGGAATGGGCTAAACAAATATTGCATATTACATGATAACGATTATTAACATCACAAGTATGAACCCTGATTAAACATTTCCAAATTGTTTCATTTACTACACGGCTTCCACCCTGTCCAATTTCTATTTCTGTCTTGTACTAATGGACTGGTTTGAAAAATCCATTGTATCTATGATAAGATGGCCAGTTGTTTTGAAAGCTGCAAAGGAGCACTAGAGCACTGTCTTACTTTCAGCATCCATTTGAATGAATGGCTTCTGGCCTCAGTTCATCCAACAGTTTGTGATGTTGTGATGCAAATGGCGTTGGCAACTTGGTGGAGGACATAACGGAGCCTTCACGAGCATAACACCGTTAATAAATTGTTTAAAAGATACAACTAATTTAGTAGCCTAGCTTATTGAGCGCATTGAAAACAACGCACATTTGCTGTATTAGTTTTCCCATCTTCAGCAGTTTCTTATCGTCCCTTCTCTTTTTTCTCTCCATGGTGTCATTATAACTTCATCCACTCTAAATTGAATTAGATGAAACTGTAATGATCTAACCTCATCTAAATCTGATTAGAAAGCTTATAGAGATTTAATGTTAGTCCCCTTTGAACCTCCATTACAGGATTAGTTCATTTGACTCTAGTGATATGGTCATTGTTCTAACACTAATGTTTATGCTAATAACACTTGGATTTGAGGAAAATCTGCTGTTTGACTGGCTGCTCTTCTTCTCCTTGGGTGTTCCTAGTCCTTCCATAACAGGTAGTCAGGTATCATATACAAAGACGACTTGGCGAATCAAATGTAATCAGCAGGACAAGTGTTCTCTGACACTCCCAGCATGCTTCATTAGGCTGCCCTGTTGACACAAACACAGCGGTGAAAGCTGAGCTTTTCAGTAATACCCCTAATTCTCACACGATGAGGGCAAATTAGCCCCAATTACCCCAGTGATTTGTAGGCGTGTATGGCTGGTGGAAGTGAGAAAAAAGATGTTTGAAAGGAAAAAGGAAGTGAGAGGGACGTGAGTAAAGATTTTAGTTATTGTATGCTTCTTATACTCACCTTTATTGATCTCTTCTCCTCTCCTCTCCTCTCCTCTCCTCTCCCTCCTGATCTCTGTATTTATATAGTTTTGTGTTCAGACAGCTGGCGTTGTGTTGCTGATTGTGAGACTAATCATCCGCTCAATTACTCTGGAATGTGTAGCTGGGCCGTGTTATGACTGATCAGCTTTCTCTCTCTCTGTGGAGAGAGAAAGAGACCGAGAGACTGTGACTCTTTCCAGTTTGCCCAGAGAGTCCTCCTCCGCCCCCATGCAGCGTCAAGTTGATTATTTCATTGATTTGGTTTCATAATAAAAGTTTCAATTTACCAGTGAAATTAAATAGTTAGATACGGATATAGATATATAGATATATTAAACCTGAGGTTAACTGAATTTGTTGCCCTTTATTGAACTTGTATTTAGTAAATGTGTAAAAGTTTTGAGTTTGTTTCTGTGTTTCCTGTTTTATTTTGTAGTTCCACCCTGTCTGTCTTGTCTTATTCTACTTCCTGTCTTGTTTCCTGCCTTTTTTTGATTTTGCACCTGCCCCTGATTTGTTTTACCTGTCCCTGATTAGTCCTGCATGTCTATTTAGTTCCTGTGTTTCCTTGTCTGTCCGTTTTTGTGTTTGTGTGTTTTCTACCTTGTCTCTCAGTGTGTCAGAGTCCCTTGTGTTTCATGGTTCTAAGTATTTGTGTCTTTTCTGTTTTTGACCCTGCCCCTTGCTTTTGCACTTTTGGATTAGTTGCCTGTTTCTTTGAGTCTTTTGTTTGTGTTTTTTTGCCTGGTCTGTTTTTTGTGTCCTTTGGTTTTTTGTATCCTGCTCCTGCGTTTCTTTGTGTTTTATCCCTCACCGTTTTGTTTTGTCATTAAAGTTAGTGCTTGTGTAATTGCCTGCATTTGGGTCCTTTCCCTGTAACCTCCCCACTCCCCCATGGCAAAATGAAGGTCTGGAACATACTTGTTTCTCCTCCCATTCAGCTTTTCATCTGCAATACTTCTGTATAAAGACACATTTAATAGTAAATTAAATTGATTAAAGAACGAGGCTGGGGTTTAGAGGGCAGCAATACTAAGAAGTTCAGCCTGAGCCAGGATCATGAAAAGTACAGTACTCACTGGGACAGAATAAAATGTGAATTCCTGAAAAATAAAAGAGAAAATACAATACAATTTCCTCTCATTTCTTAAACTTAATGCAATTCTCTGTTACAGACAGGAAATTGATGTTGGGTACAAAAGAGGCAATCATACTGATGAAAAAAATGAATATCCAAAGCCCCAGATTGGCTCCGAGTTCCTCTTCTCATTTGGTGTCTTTTGTGCCTGAAAACTTGGTTGTATGTTTGTGTGTGTGTGTGGGTGTATGTGTGTCGGTCTGTGTATATGAGTGTTCTTAACTAGGCTTGCCTGACGTATTTAAATGTAAGTTCAAGATACATTTTTGTAACCAAAATGTAACCATGTAGAAAGATATACCACACTGTTTATGAGAACACATATAACAATGTCATCAATTATTGCTTCCAAGATCTTAAATATCAGCACAAAGCATTGGGCTATTTAAACTTTAATTAAATGCTACACTTGCAACATTTCCTAAATCCGTTTTTAATAATTGACATATTAATTCACTTTTATATGGCTAAGAGCTCTGTATTTCTGTATGTGTTCTTCCTGCAGTGGAAGTGCCTGTGGTGATTCTCCAAGGCTGCCAGTGGGATGCCTGTTAGCATATAAGTACACTACATGCTGATGCAGAAGCTACATGCTAATGCTAATTAGGAGCTGTGGAGGAGAGGAGAGGAGTGGATGTACTTTGCCTGAAAATCTTAAATGTTGTTCTGTTTTTCCTCTCGTCTAGTCTTGTTCTACGTTCCTTTGTGAGTTCTGAGAATCTCAGAGTTTTGATATATAAAAATACTCTAATAGATGATTTAACAGAGAATTTAATTAAGCTACATATTTATAAATATGTGTGTTTACTGACAGATTTTCTGAAAGATATAATTCCACGAAAATTGCATAATCCTATAATCTTATTGCTGAAATGAACCCAAATGTGCAACTACAGCAAACGTAAGAGATACACCTACTAATGGATGATTGTGAGGAGTGCCTGGTAGCTTCAACCTCAACCTGAACCATGAAACACTAAAAGAAAACAACAAGCAGAAATGCTTACTGTAATTTTTCTTAGATTAAAGTGATTACATGACTTCAGTAGCTATAACACAAATCAAGTTAAGGTTATCTACATTTTTAGTGTGTATGTAAACATGCCCCTGATCAAAATCTCTGACTTCTCACCTTTTTCACACCATAACAAACATGAGTAAGGAAGTTATTTGTTGCTTTTTTTTCCGTTCACGTTTTTGTCTATTGATTCATACAAAGTAATAGACAGCAACTTGGCAGTTACGCAGTTCTTAGTACACTGAACGCCTTTAAGTCTGCGTCCTATTATCTGACTTTTGTGGAAGGTTGTTGTGAATAGAGGCTTATTGACCTCCAAAAATATCCTGAGTGGATTGGATGGCAGATAATTGTTAGATTCCCCATTGCATTTCAGTAAAATATTCTAATCCGCTCATCAGATGAGGAAAATTTTATGTGAACAAATATATTGAATCTGGATTGTTAAATTTGGCTTTTCCACTCAGAGGTTTCATTTCAATGCGTCATAATTGATTGAAGTTTGATTCTTTGGATGGAAATGCAGCTGCTGAGGTCCAGATTTGAAGTGCTGTTTAGAAGCGCTGGAGAAGGAAAGGAGGCTGGAATGTCAGTGGGATACTTCTGCTGATCATACCACCTGGTCAGACCACTCACTACACACACACACACACACACACACACACACACACACACACACACACACACACACACACACACACACACAGCCATGTTTGCACAAGCTCAGCCAGCTGTTGATTATGTCAGGATGGGTACAAATAATGCTGATCCTGGCACTGGACCAGGCCTGAAATATGTACTTAAAGCAGCTTGAATTCTTAAGAATGTAGATCAGTCAGTCAGTCAAACACAGATCACCAGGCTGTCGCTGTGAATATGATGTTTAATTTAATTTTATGCATAAAGTCTTGATTTTTGTAACATAATAAAGTCAAGTTAAAACAGCATGAACTATCAAATATGGTACTTGTTGGTGGTATTGAATCTTTTTTTACATGTGTCTGAGTAGTCTGCCCCTCTCTGACAAACTTCCTGTCCAGACAGGAAATCCATTCTTTGGTGCATGTTTTTGTCAGTCTGGGAGTGTGTGTTTGTGTGTTTTACATGTGTGTTTGTGTAGAGACGCACAACAGGCATGTCATGGTATCTTACAATAACTGTCTGTGGAATGCAACCCACTTCCCTTCATACTACAACTCAGCTTCTGTCTTCTGTCCGTAATGTACAATGAGTTTTCAGCAGTGTTTGTACCTAAAATGACTGATAATGTCTGTATTCTTATTTAGCCCAGATAAGGTGAAGTAGAACAAGAGCCAAGATGGTCTAACATTGCTGTTTGACATGACTTCAGACTACACCAAATACATAAAAAAAGATCTGCCCAGGGGGAAAGTGACTCTGGGAAAGTGGAAAAAAACAGTAAATTCCTCCAAACAACTGTATGTCTGAACTATAAATCACACATGTGTGTAATAATGTAGTATTTTTCACTTCAGTTCACTGAGCCTCTCCTGAAATTGCTTGGAGCCACCTCCCACTTAGAAAACCTCTGATGTAAAGGACTGGGACAAATCTCCTCCTACCTTTCCTGCAGATAACAATAACCTCTATTTGTTTCTTCAGTTTTCTGTTTTGGTCATGAACCCATCTGAATATCAGGACGTTTTATGTATGTATTACATTAATTGGTTTACTCATAGTTATTTCTTTTAGTTCTATTAGTTAGTCAGTCTGCTCTCATGATGTGCAAGCTTAGATAAGAGAGATGGAACGTCTGACTGACTGGAAATATTAACGTTAAATGGCTTCAGTGACTGTTCCTGATTTTACAAGAGAAGAGGCACCCATCATTTAATGGGAAAGTTATGTGCCATGAGTTGCACAACCAATTTGTGCTTATTGGGAGCAGGAATTTGCATGAAAGTGCTGTCAGTAATAAATAACAGATTTTTTGCTTAAATTTGTGTGCTATATTCTTGCTTGAATTGTACATATTTTCAGGAAATTACAAAATGAAAAAGAATCATCATTTGCAAATACAGTTCAGCGATTTATTACTTAAACATACAATACCAGTATTTACACTGCACAACCCCCAAAGGCAAATAGAGTAAGGTAGCATTCAGGCAAACATTTTAGCAGAGGTCATCCAGCAAACAACAACTAGCATGGCAAAAACTGTACAAAAAATAAAACAAAACCCATTTACAGTCATAAACACACATTTACTGTACAAAACAAAATGTAGATCAAAATCAAGCTCTTGAAACAGAACCACTTAGTCTCACATTGCATGAAAAAGAAATGGTGATTTGTGCCGACAGAGAAGAAGAGGCCTCTCGTTCTTACAGATAGTAGTCTGTTTGTATCGTTCTTCAAGGGCCTTGCCCTGCAGCCAAAGCGTTACATCGCTGTCATTTAAGTCCAAAGCCTGAGTTCATATCCGTAATAAGTTGTGTGGACAGTGCAGGACTCATAGTCTGAGCTACAGTAAGCCTTCTATCTACATTGTACATTACAGTGCTGGTGTTGCAGCCATACATTGATAGAGCCGCATAGTAAGTCCTTTTTGGTGTGAATTGATATTCCTTCTTCCTTCGCAGCACATCAGTTAGAACCAAACTGATGACTTTGCTTTGGTCTGATCAAGAGCTGCAGGAGAGAAAGGAACAAGGTATAATTATGATTGCGTTTGGTATCAACTACTACACAAGTTAGTATACAAATGCTTGCAAGTCAGTGTATGTTGAGTTTGTTTTGTAGTATCTACCTGAGTCATACACCTCCAAGGATCCATGGAGGGCTGAAGGGGTCCAGGTGACAGAGGTAGCCGCGACAGGGCTGTTGCTGTTGGGGTCCATCTCTGTCTTCACCCCCTCGCTGTGTGGGGAGCTCCCTGTGCTGGCAGTCGGCTGGTTCTGGTTCCTAACACCAGGCAGCAGCAGAGGATTAAACCTGGGATCCAGTGCTGGGCTGTGGGTCGGGTATGAATGGAGCATGGGGTGGTGGTGCCGGGTGTGGATGTGGGGGTGAGGATGGTAGACGTTGTGGACATTGGGGTAGCCACTTGTGCTCTGGGGGCTCAGGCTGTAGGTCCAGCTATCAGGGAGGGTAGCTGGAGGTGGGAGGCTGGCCTGGGAGAGCATGTGGTCAGTCCAGAGAGCTCCATCCGGGTGGTTGAAGGAAACAGGACTGGAGGAAAAGTCTGGGTGGACTGAAACAGAGACAGACGGCAGGCAGGGACTGGTCTGGGATGGATAGGTGCTGTTCCACACTGAGCTGCTCTGACCTTCAGAGAGAGATCCAGCATCTGCAAGAAACACATCACACAAGACTTCAACACACAAACAAAAAGCCACAAAAACAATCAGTGTATAATCAGCTATGACAAAAAGACTGAGTTGAATCTAATATCTCTAATATCTCTAACTATTTAACCCTTGTTGCCCTCCTCACCTTTCCATATGCCAGATGTGGCCGATGCCGACGGCTGAGTCACTCTGATCGGTTTGGTCTCGCTGTTGAAGCTGCTGGCCTGACTGAGAGCTCGGGAGAAGTGCTCATCTACCACATCGCCAATTTCGCCTTGGAAGTATGTGAACAAAACGCACCGGGAGCTCAAGTACTCCGCCTCTGCTGGTTGAGTACTGTCCTTTAGTTCTGAATCTGATGTGGATCTCCTGCCTGATTCAACCCCTGGGGCTGTAGGACCCTGTCGGAGGACCTGATCCCTGGAAAGCATCCCTCTTCCTCCTCCTTGCTGTTGTTGCTGCTGTTGCTGCTGCTGCTGCTCCATACACTCCTGCATCTTACTGTAAACACTCAGCCTTCTCTGGAGGAAGAGATAGAATGAGATTAACTGACAGATCAAACCAAGAAAAAACTAGATTTGAATAAAATAGCAAATAATTTATCTTT
Source organism: Sciaenops ocellatus (assembly GCA_033000465.1). Lineage (NCBI taxonomy): Eukaryota > Metazoa > Chordata > Actinopteri > Sciaenidae > Sciaenops > Sciaenops ocellatus. The sequence continues at coordinate 13,771,950 of CP136868.1, forward strand.
TATTAGAGTCTAAATACTGTTTTAGTTTATTTTAATATTGTTTTCCACACAGTTAAATAATGTCTAAGTAATAATTACACTCATACAAGCACTGCATTTCTCTGGGAGCAGCTTTGGGAGTTGTGTGAAAATGAGTTTCTTTTTTCCCATACTGCATTCCAACTATTTGTAAAGCTCAATGTGCCTCATCCACATTCCTGAGTGACTGACTGGCTGTCATTACATCACCATTTGACCACAGGATTAATAGTTCCGTGTCATTACGCCTGACCTGAGGTGAATAACTGAGCCTCAGACTGGAATTTAATCATTCAAAGCTGAAATTGAAGTTAAGACGTGTGTGTGTGTACGAGAAGTTTGAGGTGATTTCCTGAACAGAAGTCAGGCAATATAGAGAAATATGTTAGTGAAAGGTCATAAATATTCCTACAGTCACTTTGATTTAAGGCAGGTGACATTTTTCAACTTTAAAGGAAACTTTATGCCCAAAGTTAGCGACTTACATTTCTAATAATTCTTATTTTCTTTTAACACTTTTGTTAGAACATTAAAAAAAACCTGTTGCCACACAGATAGTTACTCTGTTTAAACTCACATTTAAGATAATATCTTCCACACAAATAATAATAATAATAATAATAATAAAAGATAAATATCTCACCTGTTGTTGCTGGTGATGGTGGTTATAGTACGTCGCCTTGTACGCTGCTGCAGGGAGGTAGTGCGCTCCATAGCTTTGGTGGTACATCACATCCAGGCAACTCATAGCGACGGACCAGAGCGGTTAATAAGAGGAGAAAGTCGGAGGAGAGAAACGCGCACAAAACAGCCGAAGGGCGACTCTCCACTGAGACTTCAGACGGGTTGTATCCTCCGGGCCATCGTTGCCTCCATATATGCCCAAACGCATACAATGGCCATGTCGTCCAGTTTGCATACAGACAATGCGCCTCCCGCTGTGCGCTTCACCAGCACCACCCGGGGCCACAAAATTGATCAAAACGGTATGAGACAAACACACTGTATCCTAAAAAAGAAGAAGAAAAAAACTCTTCTCTGACAAGTTTTCAGACCGCTTCTGATTGGGTGAGTATTCCTTTCCCTCCTTCTCCCTCTTTCTGTTTTGGAGGAGAGTTATATTTAGAGAGGGCTGGGGCCGTTTACTCACGCCCACCAGGGAAGGGAGCAGTGGAGTTTAGCAAGGCACTAACACCACAACCACGAGTCTAAGGTTCTATTCCCACCGGTGGCACTCATTCATAAAAAGTTGAATGCACTTATATGCTATTGTGGGTCATATTAAGATCAAGATCTTTAAGTCCAGAGGCCCCTGACCTCAGGACTGTGTGTCAGACCTTAGGACGTTGGCCATGATTTAGGAAATTCTCAAGAGTCCCCCTACACAGACCATTTTGAGCAGACTCCTAAAAGAATATTGTACTTATTCAGTTAATGGCTCAGCTATATTGTATCCCATCATCAATGTTCTATTTTGAAGCTTTCTCCTGTTCCAAGAAAAATATGCGTCATTTTGTTCCAAATTGAAAATACATCCAAAATACAAAATTGTTGATACATTGTCTTCATAACACCAGCTACTTATTTCTAATAACGTTTAATGAAATACACCAAACCCTATGTGAATAATGTCATCTGCAGGTCATCTTTGGGCAACAGGTGGTATTCAGAATCAATTGCATTTTCCATCAAGATCACTTTTAAAAGAAGAATTGAGATAAAGATTAAAGACGTCATCTGTGAGCAACAGATACAAACTATGGACAAAACATTGTGTCTATGTTTGTGTGTACTATTGTTAACCTGTAGGTTCTTGAATCACTGATTACTGCCATGTATTTTTCTCAAGATCTCAACAGACGGATGAGAAAGAAAGGAGTATGACATACAACAAAGATGAAATTGAACCGCTGATGTTGTTGTGGCATGTCTCTTAACAATTCAGCGACCAGGACACCCTGATTACTGTCATGTACATGCATACTGTTTATCAGTTTTCCCTCCTTAAATGAAGCTCCTTGATTGACTGAGTTGAGCTGTTTGCTGCCACCTGTTGGCGAGGTCGATGTCATGACATGGTTGTCAGTTTGACCCCCTGAAAGCAACACACCCATAACATTTATAATAATAAAAGCAGATGACCCAAACAGGGAGATGCTGATCTTTCATAGTGAACAGATTACAAATTGAAATGAACAAAACAATCCTAAAATCATGAGCAGACAAATTTATTATAAGTTGTTCAAATGATTTCAAATTCTTCATGTTTTTACCTGGACAATAAACATTTGATGGCACAAATTCCAGATTTGTTTCCATTATAGTGGCTTTTATAAATGTAGATAATGAGATTGTAAAATCTTCCCTCAGATCATATTTTTCCCTCAGTCCGTTGATGACTGATTTTAGGTTTCTTCCAGCCCATTTGAGCCATAAATATGAAGTGAGTCCAGTCTGTAAATCTCTTACTATAAAGTCATTAAAAATAGGCAGATTACCCATCCATTCATACAAGAAGTGATTCCTAGGCTGCTATGAAAACATATTGTTCTTTAATGAGATGCATACTTGCTTGGACCTAAGCTGTACTCCTACTTGAAATACATTATACGGCATATGATGATTCAGTTTTAGCTGAACCAGAGGAAAGAAACTAATCAGTGAGGGTTTCTGGTTTCAACAAAAACCAGAGGACTCATAATATCTGTAGCATGATTGCCCACTGGGGAAACTCTCAAGGCGTGCCACTGTTTATATGTTTTGACCTCATGAATAACATTTATGTTACCATGTTTTTAAAGAATAAATTAAAATAATGTTTAAATAATTAGGATTTTAATTACTGGTCTAATGTCAATAATGATTAATTCTGAAATTCATAATGAGTGCAAGTAAACTACAGTGCAATAAAGAATAAGACTGAACAAACATAACTAAATAATTGTTGGTTGGTGAAAATCATCTTATGTTTTAAGACATTAAAAGCATTAATTGGGACATTTTGACAGACATTCTGTATCAATCAATTCACAAAATACTGTCAAAAACCCAAACCTTTATTAAAAGTAACTGGAAGGATAGAAAAGCCTAAATTCACCAAATGTAGATTTTGAGTACATAGTGTGTATTCAAAATCTATAATACTACTATATGTACGTAGTAGTATTATAGGTACGTGTGGACACCATAGACCTTTTTCACAGCAGTCATTCTGACATGAAGTACTAGGTTAAACACAGGTGTTACCATCCATCCATTATCTGTAACCGCTTATCCTCATCAGGGTCACAGTGGGGCAGGAGTAAGCAGCAACCTCTGGTTGAAATGAAGCCAATGTGGAAGTGCTAAAAACTGTAATTCCTCGACCCCTTCCATAAACGCAAAAAACATCATGATCAAGTCCCGGCTGAGCTACACTGGTTCCTCGTTCAAATCCTGACATGGTCTGGCTTTGCTTTACATTTCAATACTCTTCACCTTTTATTCTACCTCAAGGCCAAAAATGTCCACGATCCAGGTTTAAAATGAAGAAGGATCATGCCTTTATTGTTTTACAAAACCCCATAATATCAGCTTAACCACATCAGTTTAAAAAGCTTTAAAAAGCCCACCTGTACAGACTGGCATCCTCATACTATATAATAGTTTTAATGTTCTTTTATTTTGTTTTATGTTTGGCCATGACTATCCATGATGTTCTATTAAATTATTTGTTTTAGCCTATTTCTCTATCAATCGCTTGAATGGTATTGCATTTTTTAAAAGAACCTTGTAACTCTGGTTTTGAAAGGCACTATTGAAAGATTATATTCATATTAGTCTTTTTATCAGTTTTTTTTCCATGGTTGCCACTTGGATATATTTGGGTTATGAACGAGGCAAAATTACTGCAGATGTTCCCCTTTCTTCCATGTTCAGGGAGCTAATTATCTGCAGATTAATCACTGCTTAACATTTAGTCAGTGAGCTAGCAAGGACAGTGTTGTTCTTTATTTTGCAGAGCTCTGCATTAACAAACAAAACTCTTGAGTCTGAATGGAGGTTGTCCCTGTACCATCCTGTGTCTCTCTGTTGTGTGTTGCAGGGCGTGGCCTCTAGCCTCACCTGATTTTCACCTCACTACCTGCTGCTCATCATCCAATCACAACCCGCCTGTATAATCTAGACCGGTTCAACCTTTCAGACTTCAGCAGCTCGTTCATGCCTCTGTGGAAATCCTGCCAGTCATTCCCCTGCGGCAGCCAGCTCAGTCACTTCTTTAGCACTTGCTCCTGAAGTTCTGCGACCACTTATCCTCCACTGTTCAGGCTCTCACTATTTGTCCTACACAGTTCTTGATCACCTATTTTCAGGATCTTGTCCAGTCAGCTGTTTAAAACTGATTCTGGTTTCCACCCTCCGTGCTATCACCTTTAACAACAGCTCAACATAATTTTTGGTTGCTACTAAGATGTGGTGAGGAGTAATGCGCTGCTTCTTATCATGGCTGGAATTTCCTGTAAGCTTAGTGCAGAGGTGCTGGTTAACAGCCTCAATGTGCACTTCAGGTGTCATTTTCTCAACATAATTGCCCTTCTGAGCAGCTTATAATTGCAGCCCTTGGAAAAAGTGTTTCCACTGCCCATTCTGTCTTCGGTCTTCATTCAGATTGAATCAAGAGGAAAACATCAAACCAGAGTGGTCATCCAAAATATGCAGAGTAAAGCCAGTTAACTGCAGGAACCAGTTACACAGATATAACACAGATATTTAAATATCAAAGAAGAGCAGTTCGTTAAAAAAACATTTGTGTTTGTCACAAACATGCAGGATTTGGCTTTTAAATATTTAGCTCACTCCATCTTATAATACTTCAGTAACTAATATAATCCCTGCTACTATGCCAAAACCTTATTTAAATTCTCCATTATTTTCCAGTTCAAATTAAGACAGCAGGGAGCTGCATATGCAGTAATTAGACTGATGACACATGGCTCCTTTGCTGCATGGAGTGGTTCATATCAGATGATTTTGTTGCACAGGTGTAAAATGTGTTTTTATGAAAGACAATCAGATCATATGAATACATAGGTCTGCTCAGCTCTTGACTGTCTTTGGCACATACACGCTGTGTACTGAAAATATCCACACAGCCCCGCCATTTTCATTCCCACGCACCATACATCAAACCATCACGTAGTCACCCTAAAAGGCGTTTTGACTTTTCACAGTAGGAAAGGCACAGGTGTTACTAATAACATTAACGATGGCTTCGTTCTATTCGAGTGTACCAGTAATTCACGACTAGTGAGCCAACATGCAGAATGCCAGCACCCAAAAACTCATTTACACCAAGCAGCAACCTCCATGGCTGGGAAATGAAGCCAATGCAGAAGTGCTAAAAACCGTAATTCCTCGAACGGCCACTTGAGACCGGCTCCAGAAGTGAGTCAGACTCCATAAGTGCCCATGTTAAAATGTCCAACTTCACAGCAGAAATAAACATGTTTACAGCCTGGTTAAAAAAAAAACAGTTTTGGTCTCTATAGCTAATTTCCCCATTCATGACAACTGTACTGAGGGTAAATCTTTTTAAAACTCATTGGTTCAAATTATATTAAGGCTTAAAGTTATGCATAATTAACAGGGGGCCCTTTGATTGACAGGTAAGTGCCATTACAGATGGCTTATTGGAGCACCCAGGCGTCATTCAAGCCCATGATCCATGTCTTTGCCAATATTTAGATTAATCGGGAGGTGGAAGAAGCAGTTCAGCCAGCGCTTCGGAAACCTATGGGTGACGTCACTCATGCTGTGTCTATTCTTTATACTGTCATTGATTTACACCTGTGCTTTTTGTGCTGTGACATGTCAAAATCACGAGTTCAATTCATTTTTGCCAACCAAAAGCTTTGAGGGGCACAAAAAAGTTATTTATAGAGTTGCTTCCTATAGAAGTCTGCATCACTGATATATATATATTTTTTCTCTCACTTTGTTATACATTTTTCTCCTCTCCGCCTTACCATCCACATTACATTACTTTGGGGGCTGGTGAAAGGTAAGGTAAATGTTTGGGAAGATTCATTATTTATTTCCTGGACCAGCCCTCCAAGCTGGTTGTCAGATCTGATGGGACCCCTGAGACTATGACAAGTGACTAACAGTCTCATAGATTTCACTCATGTTTCATTCACTTTGATTTCACAAAGGGAGCGTGAATTATTCAGTCGCAAGCTGACAATGCAATTAGACACCACGGAAATGGGTCAGCATTTTGAAAGGAAATAACTCGTACAGGAATTACGATAACTTATTTCAGAAGAACTAAGCTGTGTCCATCCATTACGGTCCATGATGAGAAAATGTTTCAATTAATACTGCTAATATCTCTCTCAAATAATAAGGTTGGAAAGCTGATTGAGGGGATTTAGTGGCATTTAGCGGTGTAGTTAGTTGCTGATTGCAACCTCCTCACTTGCCCTCACCTTCCAAGCATGTAGGAGAAACTATGGTGGCCATTAAACATGTGAAAAGTGTGAAAGATGTGGGTTACTGTGGAGGTTCAACATAGTGGAAGAGAACCTGCGGTGTCTGTAGTTATAAAAGGCTCATTCCAAGATAACAAACTTATTTTTAGGTGATTATACACTCACTAAAACATGCATATTATATTAAATTTCTACATCTTACACTAAAGTGCTTATTGTTGAGGTCAATTCACTGATCAGTTCTACAATGGATAAGCCTAAAAAGCATCATATCTCACAACAAAGTTGAAAAACAGTGAGTGGGGCAGATTTTAACGAACAGCCCCATAAATCATTCAAATCATACTGCCACCTGCATGTCTTGACCTGACAGATCATTCACTGCATCAACAGCAGCAGCAGACAAAGAGACTGATTAGAAAATTGTGCAGAGATGGCAGAGTTAGACCGCATCTCCATCTAGTGTTCTCATAAAGGAAATCTGCTCCCCCGCTGTCTTGGCTTGCTTTGGAAGTGGGGCAGTGGAACAGTTAGAGTGATGCCTAGAGACAGTGCAGGAAGTATCAACATGCACAGATTTATATTGCACACACATACGTGCACACCCTCATGCAATCATGCACACTTGATAGTGCATATTACAAGAGACAGATACACACAAGTTCTCTGACACAGACGTTGGACCTCAGGGGTTTTTCACCAAAACATCTGGAGCAGCCTGTGCCTCTACTCCTCTGGTCCTTAATGAGGCACAGAGATGATTATTAGTGGATGTTTTAGAGGGGAAAACGGAGGGAGGAGAAAGGAAAGGGACAGAAATTAAAGTGGAGTTGGAGAATTGTTTGCTTTTCAAGCTGTTATAACCCCTCAAACAATGAGGGGCACCTCCGGTGTTTAAGATCTAAAGAAATTTCACATGCCTAATAAACTTCTGCTACACTAGATCACAGATAAATTTCAGAGGAATGTGGAGGTTTTGGGGATACACCCCAAGAAACCATGGAAAACAGGTCATAAGTGTTTTGTCCCAGATCTGAGTCTCAGAGGTGGAAGAAAAAAAAATCACAAGAAGTTCAACCCTCCAGATTTGGAGACATTGACACTGACAATAAAAAACAATTTTGCTAAGAAAAAATGCTTTTGTCAATGCTTTTTTTTGTGCCAAATTAAAAGATCTATCTTCTTCAACCTTACTCTGCATTCCTGATGAGGCAGGTGTGCGATAACGCTGAGTGCTGTTGATGATGATATCTCACATTAAGCAGACTGCAGCATCATGAGTTTTATGGTGCGGGTTGCTATCGTTCTTTTGCCCCCGGAGAGAGTCTATAGAAAAACACACCTGCCTGAGGTGACTCTCTGGACGACCTGAAGATGATTATGATGATGATGATGGCAATGATGAGGATGAAGATGATGTACAAGCAGGCAAACAAATGAGCACTGCGCATGCAGGTTCACACATTTTTACCATTGCACTGAGCTGCAAGAATTTGATCACTTTTATTCTTAGTAATTCCCACAAAACATTTACAGTATTTTAAGGTTTTGATGATGATCATTTTATATTCCATTGTCATAAACATCTGAGATATTAAGTCAATGAAAATATATCTAAAGATCTAATATCTGTCCAATGAAATAACTGAAATACTGGTCAAACTCTTCTCACACACACACACGTCTCTCCTCTGCCTTCAGCGTAGTTGCTGCTTTAATACAGTTCGAGTGCGAGTGGTGGGGGAGGAGTGCAAACATTAAAGGCTAATTAAAGAACCATTAGTGCATCTTCAAGTACATGGAGTGATGCAATGTAAGAGGATTTTTATTCACTGTCATATTCAGAAAAAAAACAAACTCTACTCATTGCATTTACAACAACATTTCCCTCTAATTTAAAATTAGACCATGAGTTTTGATGTATAATTCAGTTTAAGCGCGACACAAAACAACACGGTGGGATCATTTGCATTGTCGCGCCAGCGTGTTTTCTAATGAGCAAAAGACAGTCATTTGTAAGTTAATGGAAATGGAATTTCCATGTTAAGCCAAAGGAGAAAAAAAAAAACAGTTACAAGGGCTTTTTTGTCCGCCAAAAGCACCACGCTTTTGCTTTTTCATTATCTCAGCGATCTCGCATATTCAGTTTTAATTGTTTGAGCCATTATTGCACATTTTATAGATGGAAATGGGAGTTTTAATTGCAAAGGTAGACAAAGCAAAGTACTTGCTTCACAGTGTGCATACTTGTGCGTCTGACACTGTCTGTTAACAAAGTGACCACTGGATATTGGGTTCCCTCAGAGTCACCAATGCTGACCTTGCTTAAAAAGCAGATAATTACTTAGTCCAGCCTCCAGTTCTAACTTATATTCTGCATGTGTAAAGATAAAGGAAACTGCTCTGGCTGCCTGGCAGGAATTAATGAGATGATGGAGACTCAAAGACAGGGTCATGTTGATGGAGGGGATGTTGATGTGTGTGTCCCACTCGGAGGGTCAAACTCCAATCTTCCTTTTAAACAAAAGCTGGACATGGATTTAAAGGTTAAATCTGAAAATTCACAAAATTGGAAGCAAATTGGAAAAAAATTATAGTATTTATGCAGGTCATTCAGATTTATAATTTGGATATGTGTGAAATTAAGCAGGTTCCTTTCCATGCCAATTTGCTCTATTACTTTTCAGAGCAAGATTTTGATGTCTGGTTTAAACAATGACATGTGGAAGAGTGTAGATTAGATTCATATTATCTGTGACAGTAATAAAATGCTCTCCAGCTGAGGTAAGACATGGCATGAATGAGAAACACAAAAGGTAAATGGAGACACAGGAAGCTTTTTTTGTGGTGCTGGCATCTCGAGCAAGCATGAAGGACGGGGCCAATCTCAGCCTTTTTGGGGCCCTGGTTGAGATTTTACTTTGGACCCAGCTTAGCATGAAAAAGTCATTCAAAGTGTGTGTCCCCGGGAACATGTCTAGTGTGTTTTCAACAAGAATAAGAAGACCTTTCTTATTTTAACATTTAATCATTTATTAAAAAAATTAACAGAACCTGCTAGCCCGAGGTGATTCTCTGCTCTTCCAGCTTGATGATTCTCCTTCGACAAATTCACCTTACCTACCTGTCCATCTGTCACTACAAATGACCCTTACACAGAATTCTCATAACATTCAACACACATTATTCTAGGTTTTAAGAACAAGGCATTTATATGTATTCTCATTATAAATGCATCCATGTACTACATATTAGATAAATGTTTCCCAACTACCAGATTAATTATTCCCACTTTGTCTGTTTTCTCCCTCACACAACTTCCCAAACCTCCTCCCTGTGCTGCAGTGCGAAGAACTCGTCCTCCGTTGCCCTTCCAGTTGTAATGACTCTAATTCCCTCATGCTAATGGTGTGTCTGAGGCTCGGCCCCTGCTGGGACCACCAGCCTAATTCTTGTGGTCACAGCCTGGCTCCAGGGCGAGGAGGACCACGGGCTGGAGAGACAGAAGAAGGAGAGAAAAAAAGGGAGAAAGGGCAAAAGAGGGTTCTGGTTTGATGCATGTAGGATGTACCCTCAGACAGATTGGCCTCCTCAGGCAAAAAGAACCTGTGGATAAAAGAGGGTGTCATTGAACCGTGTGTGTGTGTGCCTCACTGAGTGTGACATCCAAAATTGGCGCCAGCAGCAGATTTAAACAATAACACTTCGCTGTTTGACCTTACTCACAAAACCATGTCTGTAAGATGTGTGTGCCTCCATCTATGGATGTGTGTCTGCACATGTTTGTATATATAACTCAACACCTGCATCTAAATGCTAAATCTGCTTGTGTTAGCGGGGTGTGTGTGTGTCTTTCGTGGGAGGCTGGGGAGGTTGCGAGTGGCAATGATGATGAGCAAACACTACAGGGGAGAATAATCTCTCATTACCCACAATTCCCTGATGCTGCACAGCGCTGGTGAGCGCGACTAGATTCGTCCCACGGGCAAAAATGAGTGGAGTCACTCACTCGATTTATTAGACCATCCCAAACTCCCTGCCCCCCTGCCTCCCCCACTGCTATCACCCTGTCTTCCCTCCCTACGTCTTTTCTTGCTCTCTCAGCCTCCTGCTGTCTTCCATATGTCCTAAATCCTCTCCCCTACTTACACATCATGTTTGGAAAATGATTAAAATGACATGTTAGAACTAATTGCTCTTAAAAGTTTCCCAGAGGCACAATGTGGTGGTCATCTGTACAATGCTAACTAATAAACTGCATCATTTTAAAAGTGGATGATTAGCTTTAAAAAAAAATAAGCTGACATTTTGCAGAAATATTGCAGAGAGTTAATGAGAATAACACTCTCAAGTCTCTCCTTTAAAATATAAGCTACAGCCTGCAGCCTGTTATCTTAGCATCAAGACTGGAAACAGGGAGACACCTAAGAAAACACTCAACATCTTTTTTCTTTGTTTAATTTGCTTGAAAATAAACTATATAAATTACAAGTTGTGGTTTTATGGGGTTATATGTAGTGACTGTTATCGCTGTAAGATTGCTAAGCAACCAGACTTTGTCTGGCCAAGTCATTTTGGCAAAGACCCCCCCCCCCCCCCCCCCCACCGCCGCACATAATCCCCTGTATAACAAAAAATTGTCAGTAAAGCAATTAAGTAAAGGTAAACTTTCCTTTTAATTAAGGCACAATAAACAGATGAATGCTACATAGTGATTCCAGACTTTTTGTCTGCAGCTCCTCCTGCTCTGCTCTATCTTCTTACATTCTTCCCTCTCTTCCTCTCTGTGAATTTGCCCTCTGTTCTCATCTTCCTTTAATTTAATCCCCTTGGTACTCCTTGTGTCCTCCCTGCCTCCCTCTCTATCTGTCTCTCTCCATCTGGGTAGCAGTGAAGTAGCCATCCATCAGAGAAAAGAAGTACTGTTGAAATCCCGTGCTTCCCATCACAGCCCCTTGTCTCTCTCTCTCTCTGTTTGCATACAAACATATTTCAGCCTACTTACATGTCAGGGGCACAGGGAAGATACTCATATCTTATATCCTGTTATGATTCAGGATTTATGCTTGATAAATATGGGGAATGAGATTTACATCATGAGGAGGCCTCAGGGAGATTTGTTCAAGTTCTATTGCAAATCACAAATCTGTGGTTTTGTGAACACATGGGGCAGATATTGGCCGTCTATTAGGGTAATAATGAGACATCATCGAGTCAGGATTGTCTGTCCCTGTTTTGATGTATATGAAGTTGTTGAATCTGATTTATAATGAGACATTTTTCAAGCTGGCATACAGTAAGAAATCTTTGTGTCGGTGTAAGTTTTATTAAGGTTGCATGACTAAAAGGTGGTTGAAATACAACTACCAATTTTTGTGCGGTTCTTAGGAATGAAAATGCCAAATTGTTATTAGATGTAAATTATTAGTCAGCTCTTGTCAGTTTAATAAAAGAAAGGACTCCTCATTGCACCGCTTCATCATTGGATGTCCTCGAATGGGTGTATCTGCGAAGAGGAGCAAAAACAGAGTTGTTAGAAGAATAACTCCACAGTCATCACATGAAAGGATATATGTGCGATTTGTTCGATGATACCTTAAAGCTGAAAGGCTTGATGTGCTTTATGGCTGTGACTCCCACTGATTGTGCAGAGATCTCATTTCACACATGAACGTTTCTCTCTGCTGTGTGTGTGTGCGTGTGTGTCCATACACTCTGTAGTTAGTGCCTTAACATTACATGTCTGCTTGCCCCGGGCTAGATCGCAGAGAGAAGGAGAAGGAGGAGGAGAAGAATGGGAAGGATAGATATTTGGGGAAAGTGGTGGAAAAAGCCGTGAAAGTGATGCTGAAAAACAGTGAAAATGAAAACAATTCTGCACATTTTATTTTTTTATTTATTTCATTTAATGCATTTTAATGCATACAAGCCTAATATATTTTTAAAGATGGAATTGAGCGTTTTTTTCTTCAATATTTAGCATATAAATTAAGCATATTAATATGGAATCTCATCTCATTCAAATAAATTTAGGTTAAAGCCTTCCCATTGTGTAATATTGATCACTCCTACAATTTCGAATATTGATTTACATTCTCTTTCTATGTCGCAACAAAACCAGAGACAGATACAAGCTTGGTACCTGCAGGCCCTCTGGGTGCTTGGGGCTAGATTTATCACCAGTGGGGCCCTCTGATGATGAGGCCGTTTAGTGGTAGTCCCTGTAGCCCTCCACTGATTAGCGCCAAACATCTTCCCTAATAACCTTAACAAGAACAACGCCTCAGGACGACATGCTGATGCACACAGGCAAGTGCCCACACACACACACACACACACACATCCTTGGAGATAGAGAAAAGAGCTAAGGGCTACCCATCCTCCTCTCCTTCTCCTCAAAGTCACCCCTCTCTCCTTTGCTCTAGCCATAACTTGGCATCTCTCACTATTTCTGGGCTGAAATCCCCCCCTTCACCCTCTCCACCTTACATCTTCTGTGCTACCTCCCACCACCAACACAGACACACACACACACACACACACACACCAACACACACACACACACGTGCACCAAATTGAGTTGGTTATGGTTCAGGAGTCCCACCATCGCACATAAAGTTGCTCTCAGCATCAGTATGAAATAAGACAATACGAATACATGAATATACACCGAAGTGTATGAAAACCCTCGCCTCTTGGGAGAAAGAGATGAGGAAGGAAATTGAGAAGAACAGAATTTATGGTGCTGTGAGAAGCTGTGGGCGCTTTTTTATTGACAGTAACTCCCTCTGTGGATTGTTGTCCCACAGTTTACATGTTTGTGTGCCATGATAACATACAACAGATACATAGACTGCAATACATGCAAATAATCCACTTAGTTTTGAAAGAAAGGGAGAGAGCCAGTTAAGACATCAGTTGGATTAAATATGCAGTAAAAGTATCTGTAAAAAAATACTTTGATTTTGACTTCATTTGTTTGCCAAGCCCAATGATTTGGTAATAATAACAAGTGTCTTTGTTGCAAATGAACATTTTATTATCAGTTCCTCTGACTTGTTGTTGCATTCACTTACTGCAGGGAATATGGCAAGTTGGCAAATGTTCAATGCACATGAATAAACCAAAAGACTTGAAACGGGGGTATTGTTTTAACAGATTCAATTAGATTTTCTGTCGGTCACTTTTCAATGTGCCACTACTCCTTCGTAGTCCAGACATTTGTACATCAGAAAATAGACGGGTGACGCTATCGTGTTGACATTTTAAATCCGTTGAGGCACACTTTTCCGCTCTCGGTGGCGTGTTTTTTTACGAGGCCACCTTGAAGGCAGCATGAGAGTCCCGCCGTGACGTCACGTGGAGCCGTTGAGTCAGTCAGCTGAGGGAGGAACTCCGATAACAGAAAGTCAACCAGGAAGACGAGGCTGCTAAACTGACCCACCGCCCCGGTGTGTACGGCGGTGTTAACAACAGGAATAACACGGTGTAGCAGTTCACGATTTGTATTTGGTCTATAAGTTGATACAAAGCAGCGACATGGCTTCCCTTTTCAAGAAGAAGACTGTCGACGGTAAGTTTGCTCTGTGTGGCTAGCTAACTTGTTTTTAGCCCGGGTGTACTGCTGTGTTGTTCCCATCTTAAATTAGCTATCCCGGTTTAGCGCTAACTTGTTGGACCTGTTCTGGGTCGGGTTGAGTCACCAGTCACAATGCTGACTGAAGTCTAAAACCTAAAATTTAATATATTAGCTTAGGCGAACATGCTGTGTTTCTAACATTTCTGGCCAGATACACAGAGATACAGCTATGTGGTGTTACTCGGGTCGGTTAGGTTACTGGTGAAACTAGTAGTTAGCTATCTGTTAACGCTAAACTAGGGCTAAGGTTAAGGTTGTTTACAATTGCCGGGAAGAGAAACCGGAAACATAGTCCCAAATTATTATACAATGTATGTAAAAACGTCGAATATACCATGTCAAACACATATGATAATGGTTTTAACTTCTTCTTCTTCTAGCATTGTTTTTGTTTTGAATCAGATTAATCCATCAGCTCCTCTTTCTTTCTCGGAAATACACGAGTTGACATTCATTGCTGTCCAGTTGTGTCTACAACACAGACTTTAAAGTAAATGTTTTTCTATGCTGTGACAAAATAACTACACTTTAATCCAAAACAGTGCCATAAACTGATGTAATGTAAAAGAAAAAGCTGCTCAGGCATGGCATGCTGCCTCTAGAGTTGAATATGGTAATTTGTAGTCAGTAATATAGAGTGATGTCAAAAAAATGTGGAAAGCCAGTCAATCTGAATGTTTCAGTGCTTTTCTCCAGGCTAGGTAATCAGCCTCACAAGGTCAAAATGGGAAAACCAGCCTCTCTTTTATCAAATCTGATGAATCAATTAGTCCATTTCAAATACTGATTATATTGAGTCATTGTGCTGGATTTCCAGAGAGAGGGCAGATTAAACTTCACCTCCTTTTGTAACTTGTTTGTGTGGACAGTTCCCTAAAAATGTTATTTGCAGGTTAAAAAAAAAAAAAAAAAAAAGCTTTTGGTTACGGTAAATGTCTTCACAGCACCACCTCTCTACTCCTCCCATCATTGTCATTCCAGTTTCAGTCGTACCCATCATCTGCATGCTGTACTCACTGTGCTGTATTACCGTCACTCCATACCACGCCACTGTCAGGATTTCTCAGCTGTCACATTTCGCAGTCTCCATCTCGTGTTCTTCATTTCTCTCCTCTCTGGCTGGTGTTTTTCGGTCGTTGCCCAGGTTAGGGTGGTTCAGGTGGTTTCTGGTTATTTGGCGCATTGAGATTGGGGGGGGGTGCAGTTAGATCAAGCATATTTGTAGGACGATATCCCTCCCACTTTGAGACGTTGGCGACACGTCACCTTGTACGTAGACCTGCGTTGTACCCACAAGTGGTCCAACGCGATGACGTGTCTTGACCGAGTTCATGATTACTGAATATTTCAGAAAGAATAAGCACTTTTTTGGCATGGTTTGCTTTTTCCAAGATGTGCTATTTTCTATTATATCATAGCAATATAGCAAATGTATTTTGTACTCCTTTATTGCCATATGTCCATCCTGGAAGAGAGCCCCCTCCTCTGTTGTCTTGCAGAGGTTTCTTCCTTTAATTCACATTTTTTTGGGGAGTTCATCTGCACATTTATAATTGGTTATTTCGGACTCTGTGAATACATTTGACTTGACTAATGTATTTATCCTGAATCTTAACTTTTAACATTTTAAGATTTATTATAGATTTTAAATATGCTGTATACTGTAACGAGAATATAGACTGAATCTGAGTTTAGGTTATAAAGCAGCTGAAGTCAATACTAAGTCAATAATTGTTTGGGTTGTCCCTCACTCAGAAGTCATGGATGAATATATGACCTCATTGTCATACATCATATCACATGATAACACTTTTTATGTGTTTATGTGGGCGGTTCAGATCTGACTCAGTATTGGTGTGAGCTCTCTGAACACCTCCACAGTTGGCAGTGTCCGTATGCTTTCTCAGCGTGCTGCATATTACTTGTGGTGGTATGTGGCGTGCATGTGGGCGCACACTGACACATGCTCACCATTAAGCCACTGAATAGATGTTTTAGATTTCTTCCAAAGCCAGCTGACACGACCCTGCCCTTTTCTAATTCGCATGGCACAATCGAGTCAGTTATGTCCAAACTGAAAACATCATCTACTTTATAGATTTTGTCTGTTTTCTTTTCACCACTTCACCTGTGGTGTACTGAGAATAAAAAGAAAATAAACTGTATAGGGCCGCCTATAATCAAACCAAACAGAAGATAAAAGATAGCTCACCACATTCTTGCTGTTGGTCTTTTATATGTGTTTTCTGTTCAGCTGTCAGCCTCTGATTATGTAGGCTATGCAAAACATGTGTGATGTCAGATTTATCTTACCATCACTGCACACAACTGTTTTTTGGTTTTTCACCAGCCAAGCCAAGCGCAAGTGTTGTAACTGACTTTCTTGTTGAAATTCAACTGATGTAAAATCCTAATATTTGTTAAGTTCATACTTATAAATTCAAAGAGCGTAACTGGATTTTCTCTGAAAAAAGGGTGTTTTATATATATATATATATACACACACAAAAATGTTAATTTATTGTAGTTTTGACAAAGTATGAACAGTTCCTTCTTCCTTTCCGTCTCTCTCTCTAAAGACATAATCAAGGAACAGTCTAAGGAGTTGCGAGGCACTCAGAGACAGATCACCAGAGACAGAGCAGCGCTGGAGAAACAAGAGAAACAAATGGTGGGAACACACACACACACACACACAAACAAAGAGTCCAGGGAACAAAAGTATCTCTACAAAAGGCATTTCCAATACATTTCTACATATTGCATCAATGCCTTATTAAGACCTCCAGCCCTCCCAACACACGCACATAGCTAGAGATGCATATTACATCCACTTCCTACTGGCTGGCATTGAGCCTGATTGGCTAATAGGTGTAAATGAAGAGACCAGAATGATCTGGTGTGGTGGCTTTGCTTCAGGCAAGTGAGACTACACACACACACACACACACACACACACACACACACACACACACACACACACACACACACACACACACACACACACACTACAAGTCTCAATACACACGCACACAAAACATTTTCCTTCTCTGAAAGATGAAAGAAGAGCATGTCCTCTCCCCTCTGTTGTATTAAGTAAATATCATACAGGATATAATTATCTCCCTGGGGAACCAGATTTTTATTCCTCATTAATGCTTTCCGCTAATTAGTCTAATTTTTTTTAAAGCTTTGTTGCATATTCTGAATAAAAGATATTTTTGCTATAAAATGGAAATGACCTAAATTTGCAGTTTAGCACAATCATGTTGCCCCCCACCATGCACACTAGTCACAAAGTCCTTGTCAAGTTTGCAAAAAAAATAACTAATGCAAATGATTAAATGTGAATGTAAGGCCTTAATAATAATTAATTTGACTTCCTGAAGCCAAAATACACTGAAAACTCACAGCTGATTCTGTTGCAACATGTTGTTGTTGTTCATAAAAAACATCTTTATACTTAAACATAAAGAATGCCAGTTTCTACCAGGCCCAACTTTACAGCATCACATTCGCGCGCTGTATTCCTTCATGTTTAAGAGAGCACTATCCATCCATCACACCCTCTTCACCCCTTCCCCCTTCACTGACAGGGCAGTAAATAAGACATTATAAGCTTCACATCAGCAGCAGTCACAGTGCAGTTGACATTATTATTAGCACCGTGTGTCCTTTTTCCCCTCACACAGCTCTATATTATTTTCTCTCCATGACAGTAATTTGAATTTTTTTTTTTTTATGCACACAGCAAGCAAATCCAAACTGAACCTAACACACCTGTTCTGTGTGTGTTTGAGTGTGTGTGTTAGAGAGACACTGAGCTGACGGGGGATTGTTCTATTGCTTCATCAAACATTAATAATTGATTGTTGTTTCCTGAAGATGCTTTTAGCTCACCCATAAGATATAAACAACACATGCTGGGGCTGTTGTACGGAGCAGTGCTGAGAGCTCACTGTAACCTGCAGCTCCACTATCGTCTCTTGGGATGCACACACACACACACACACACACACACACACACACACTCATGCCCACACACGGTGTTCCTGTGGGCATCAGTGTGTTTACTGATGTTTACCAAAGATTAAAGCATGTATTTGCTTGCCAAATGTAAAGCCTGATCCAGATGACTTTATTTACTGTGTCTATATTTGCAAACACAACGGTCTCTCTAGAGATTTGTAGATACATTTCTGTTTGTTTATCAATACATATGGATTATATGGTATGCAGACTTGGTTGTGTGTGTGTGTGTGTTTCTGTGTACGTGTGTTAATATTGTACAATAAGAGGAAATCGTGGTAGCACATGGCAGGTCATAAGATCAGTCATGGCACAGTTATTTGCAAAGTAACGATTACACAATATACCGATAGAGCCTTCTGGATTCCTCAGAGTCACAGCGAAAAGAAACGACAGACATCCAAAATGTTCCTTAAAAAATGGCATCAGTGTGGATTGCCCGTAGCACATGGCACATACAGTGATCTCCTTGTAGTTGCCAAGGCGGCTGATTATTCCATCCTGATTTATCCAAGACCTTAATGTGTCTTTTGACATGGTTAAGCATGTCGTATTGCTGAAACAGATAAAAAATTGGTGGCACTCACTGACACTAAACTGTTCACAAAACATTACTTTGAAAAGTAATGTATCTGTGGTGCAAGGTAGCCGCTCCACTGCAGCTGATTTACAATCTGTGCAGCCCTAAACCGTCTATTTTTCTTCATTTAAATGGAATATTATCTCTAAATTTAATGCTTATTTTGACTGTTAGGCAGATGAATTACATACCAATAAAACCAGGAGACATTAGAGCTTTCAGGAGCCTCAATAGGTTTGTTCCAGATATCCACAATATATTTGAATTTGGAGCCGTTGGTGGCTGCTCCATCTGCGTCCTTTCCATTCTACAATAGGCGTTTTTTGTGCATACTCACACTAATTAGCTAAATTTGCATTTCACACACCAGCATTTACAGACTGTTTGTGTTTAAATATATGCTAAACTTAAGTCACAGCGGGAGAGTCTTATTGTCGTCAAGTCCTTATATCCCGTATTCTCCTCCTCACCCTCCAGGAAGCAGAAATCAAGAAAATGGCCAAGAGTGGCAACAAAGAGGCATGCAAGATTCTCGCCAAACAGTTGGTCCAGCTGAGGAAGCAGAAGAACCGCACGTACGCCGTCAGCTCCAAAGTCACCTCCATGTCTACGCAGACGAAGGTCATGAACTCCCAAATGAAGATGGCCGGCGCCATGTCCACCACAGCCAAGGTAAGATCCCTGATCCTGTCCTTCAATTCAACTAGTCTGACCATTTCAAGTTTTGAAATGTTTAATTCATGCTGAGTTGGACTGTCCTGTTACGACAGGGAAATACCAAACTAATTGTTAACATGTACATGTGTTAAGACAAGCTGTTGTGAAAAGCAATGCTTGCACTCAGGTTTTATTTCTCATCTTTACTGTTGGAGAAAACTGTGCGTACTTCACAGATAATAATTGAAAGTCCGTTTAGACATTTGATATCCACTACATCCAACGCACTGTGAAAAGTTAGGTGCGTTTCTGTTTTGCATATGAGCTAGTTTCCGTGTTTACTTGTATCAATATTTTAGTGTTGTAATTAAAGTATTAATGTGGGATCTGTTCATGTTTGCGGTGTCGTCGTCCTTAATGAAGTGTGAGACGTAGTAATTGGCCAGGAGCGAAGTACTGTACAGAGTCAGACTTAGCAAACATAGACAGGTCAAATATAATTAGGCTTCAGATTAATGGAGTGTGATTAGGTGGGTGTGCGACTGTTTCAGAGAGAGAGAGAGAGAGAGCGAGAACGTGTTAATTGTTTTATGTCAGACGCACACAAAGTTTATTTATACACGCACAAAAAGTTGCAGCTTCTATTCGGTTTATTAAAAAAGAAAAGTGAAACACTTTCCTCCCACAAGAGCTATAATAGCTCAGAGCTATGGGTTAGCATGATTTGTGTCAACGAGCAGTAAAGTGGAGACAGGGGTGTATCTTATCTGTGTCAGGCTCAGCTGTGAAAGTAAGCCACGTTTGTGCTGAACCGTCACAGGAAGGAGATAAATAATTTGTGAGTTTGTCTGTTATCCTATATGCTAATGAATGCAGAGCAAGTCTTTCAGTGCCCTGTTTCAACCAAACAAATATTTTCTTTGGACACATACTGATTTGTTAGAAATGTAGAAATCATCCAACCACCAAACTAAATTCCACCATTAATGTCCATTTTGTGTCTTTGCATAAGAGCAGCTCATGCAGTATGTTGCCTCTGCTCTGCACTGGCTAAAAACATCAGGACTAATTCTCTGAATTTCTTTTCATAATGCGTACAGACAATGCAAGCGGTGAATAAGAAGATGGATCCACAGAAGACTCTGAAGACCATGCAGGACTTCCAGAAGGAGAACATGAAGATGGGCATGACTGAGGATATGAGTAAGTACACGTGATGCACGCTCACGCAAACACAGAGCTCTGGTATTTACAGGCTTACCAAAACCAGATTATCAGGATGCGTGAATGGTGTAAGAACTGAAGTATGTTGAGGTCTGTGCTTCGACGAGATAAATAGGGCAAATGCCGACACATAAGCATACATTTAGTAGTTTGGTTGCAAAAAGTTTAGATGTCTTACTCTAAAGTCCAAACTGAAAATCAATGTTTTGACTTTGGTTGTATCTCCTCCCTCTCTGTGTCACTCTCCAGTCAACGACACTTTGGATGACATCTTCGATGAGTCTGGGGATGAAGAGGAATCTCAGGACATTGTCAACCAGGTTCTGGATGAGATCGGCATTGAGATCTCTGGAAAGGTAAGAAATTCAAAATGAGAGAGAGAGAGAGAAACATACCATGAATTTACACTTATACTTTCTACTTTTAAGTGTTATCACTATTCAGGTAAACATAAGTGAAGAGAAACAATCTCTCACATTTCTAAGGTAATATAGAAGTTTAAACATAAAGTTTAACCACACATTTTACAATTGTAAATGTGTGCACGTCCCCTAGCAACATTAACTAAACAATAAGTGTTCCACATGGCTTTTACTCAGCTGTTAAAATGTATTCCAGCTGCCACATGGTGGGGCTAGCCCTCAGCTCTTCTAACTCTTATGTACCGCAGTGTGTGTGTGTGTGTGTGTGTAACTTACCAGGCTGCCCATCTGCTCTGTGTCTGGCTCCCCCTGGGGGGCTTCATGAGTTATTACCTCTCATAACACAATGAACAAACCCCACAAATTGTCCTATAAACAAGCCCACAGCTGGAGAGAACAAACAGGCAAGTATTTTAAAACCTGCAAAACTGTTTCTGAATGTAGGGAGGGGGTAATTATTTCCTGCTCAATCACAATAAAAAACAATTTTGTGTCATGCGGTTTCTTAGAAAACTAAACAATAAAAGTTTTCTCAATCAACTCTAGAGCTGGAAGGGTGTTAAAAGACTCATAAACTGTGGTAGTTTTGTAAGTAAAGAAGCATCTGTATGTGTTATTGTCAAATTCAGTGGAATTATCTTTTAATGTGTGATGGAAAATAAGAAATTTGGGACAAAGAACTTCAGTTTTTCAGCAGATACAAGGATCAGTTAATAAGAGTTTGAACTGAGATCTATATAATTTAATTATTCCTTTTGGTGGTGAGTGCCAGATTGTTGTAACATCATGTGTCATACCACTTAAACGGCTTTAAGAATGTTGCAGCACAGAAATTGCTTGCCTATTAAGCAGTAAACTTGGAAAGCTTTTAATGAACACATTAGAAAGTTTGAACTTTACCCTGTTTTGTTTTTTTTCTTGCAAACGAAGGACGATTGATGCTTTAAAAAAATACAATATGACTTGTCATATGGAGTTTTCCAATATAATAAATAATTCTTTGTAAATTTGTGATCGAATTTGAACTGCCCTTCTACATTTGACTTTGGAGTGGCTGTAGGCAGCTGTACACAGCAGCTAATATTACAGCAAGTACAACGTTTTGTGATTGTGTGTTTGTGCGTTTGAATCGAGTGTGTCTGCTAATGGGATTTTTCTGCCCGTGTGTGTTTCCAGATGGTGAGAGCTCCAGCTGCAGGAAAGAGTCTCCCCAGCGCCGCCTCCTCCAAAACAGCCACCATCTCTGACGACGAGATCGAGAGACAGCTCCGAGCGCTGGGAGTGGACTAAACGTCTTCTTCGTATTAATGTTCACATTAGAAACCTGTGCGACATTAATATTGATTGATACGGACTGTTTTCGACACATCGGCTTTGTTCAGATGCTACAGGTGTAACAAAGGGGGACACACCAACACAAACACACACACACTGACACACACACACACACACACACACACACACAAAGTAATCTGAAGGCATGCAGGCAGACAGGTTATATTTAACATAACATTTAACATATTCATACATTCTTCAGCAGGTTGTTAGGAAAGAACATCGGATCTATTTATGCGAAAATATTTATTATGATACTGAAGAGACTGCTGCCTGAAGGTCGACCAATGAAAGATGCTTGACCTTAACAGTTCTGAAACACCTACACTGTTTACCACCCATCTCTGTCTTAATAAGGGCTACAGTAGATGTGACTTTTCAACTGGCTTTCCCATCTTTTGGTCAAACTTGAGTCTGGCATATAATCTATCAGCTTTGTACGCGACTGAAGGCAGATGGCTTTTCTCTAGCAAGTAAAACATGGTAATTAAAAAAAAAAAAAAAAAGCTTAGGGGTTGTCCGTAACCAGATGTATTTTTTCCTACTCACTATTAATCTGCTATCATTGTCCCTGCTGGTTGTTTTAACACCCATCTGACTTTTTTTCCCCCTGAGGTACTCTACTCTGTGTACATGTGTTGTGTCAGAGAGCGACACAGTTACTTTTCAATGCAAGCGATTGGGAGAAAAGCGTCATAAATTGAGCAACTGGTCGACTAGCTAATTAATTATCATGTTTTCTTTTAATACTTCTTAGGTATGCTACCATAGATGCTGGAGTTGATGTAACTCAAACATATGCATGTTAAACATATAACTTATGATGCCTCAGGGCAAGGGTAAGGCCTTCACTTTACTTGGAAACAATGCATGCCACGGTGACGTGGTGTTTTAATTAGCACCACTGAAGTTGTGATGATCTACAGATTGCGAGAAAACTTAATCAAACACAAATTAGGACTAATGCAAGACTGGCATATCAAAGAGTTTTGAATCGATTGTTTGATACTACTGAGTGATCAGTTTTTTTTTTTTTTTTTTTATTCTTAGTTGTTTACTATCTGATTGTGCATCATATATTGGACATGGGATTTACACAGTGATTGTAGGATGGCACTGCTCCTGCAGTCCCTCTTCTCTTTCAGCTGCTGTGCAGTTATTGTCATTTATTTTGAGCTGCCTCACACACACACACACACACACACACACGCACACACACACACACGCACACAAACGCACACTACAGCAACAAAATGATGGAAGTGTTGGCTAAAATGACACTGTGATCAAAGAGATGTTTTTCTCTTCTTCAGAGCTGAAGGTGAATCTTCCATGCAGTGATTTATTCATGTCAGCCAGCTTCGCGAGGGTGACAGACACATTATATTGAGTGTTGTCTCTCTTTCTTTCCCTCTCTGGCTTTTTGTTTCCGTATTGATTCCCATTGCCAAAACAAGCTAAAAATGTTTTCATTCTTGCATGTATCTAACATGTTCAACACAACATACTGTAATTCATTGATTTTCTTTTTTTTCTGTAAATCATTCTTTCCAACAGTCTATTGTGATTGTTATGGGAAACAGTGTTTTAACAGATGAAATGTTTGAGTTGATGAAATTGTTTGAGTGCAGTCCCATAATTAGGAAATGTCCACACTTTTTGACAGGTGTATGTATCCTCCTCCTCTTTTTTTCTTTAGTCATTTTAAAGTGACTCTGTAAAAGGTTTATGGCTTTTATAAGGAATAAAATTTCTTCAGGTACAGTTTGGTTAGCCTCTGTTATGTTCATACTTCTGTTTTGAACTTCAGATTATAGACTTTACATTTCTACAAGACATTAAGATGTAGCCTTTGGTTCCCATTAATTTCCATATGATGGGTACATTCTGGGTGGCAGGGTGGTGCAGTGGTTAGCACTGTCGCCTCACAACAAGACGGCTCCTGGTTTGAACCTCGGCTGGGGCCTTTCTGCATGTCCTCCCTGTGTCTGCGTGGATTCTCTCCGGGTTCCTCCCACAGTCCAAAGACATGCACTTAATACGTTAATTGGTGACTTTAAATTGCCCGTAGGTATGAATGTGAGTGTGAATGGTTGGTTATCTCTATGTGCCCTGTGATGAGCTGGTGACTTGTCTAGCGTGGACCCTGCCTCTTGCCCAAAGTCAGCCGGGATAGGCTCCAGCACCACCCTGACCCTGATGAAGATAAGTAGTTACAAATAATGGATGGATGCTCAAGTTCTATCAGAATGAGCATCAAATCCCAATTGTTATTTTGTTGAAGTTGCATCATTGGAGTGCAGACTTTTAAAATCAATTTGCAATCAAGCTGCATTATTTGTAATTTCCAACAATTCATTTTCATACAAAGAAATACCTAGAAGTCAATAGATGGCTGGAAAAGTAGGAAAAACACACAAGCATGATCACTGCAAAAGAATAAGCTGATGTAAAGTGTCTGTGATCTGTAATAAATGTGAGAAAATATCCAAAATCCCCAGTATAAGACACTAAAATACAAACAAATGCAAACAAATTTTAGTATTGTTGCTTCAGACACAGTATATGTTCTCTGAATACATAAAACAAGAAGAAAAAGAGTCATTTTAAATTTAAGAGCAGTAGCATTAAGGCTGTAGCAGTGGTAGAGTTACGGGTTCGATTCCTGGGCTCCCTCCGATCCACCTGAAGTAACCTTGAGCAGGATAATGAACCCCAAACTGATCCCAACAGCTGTAACATCAGTGTGAATGTGTGTGTATTTAGTAACAGTGTGAACTTTCATGGCAGCCTCTGCCGTCATGAATGTGCGTGTGATTGGATGAATGTGACGTGTTTTAAAAGTGCTTTAAGCGGTCCAAAAAATATTTACCAAATATGACGATTTGTGGCTTTTGAAGAATTTAAGATTTTTTAATGATTTTTGTACTATTGGTTGGATAAAACAATCGCTGTAAAGGTGTCACTTTTAACTCTGCAGTCACTGCTACAACATCTCAATTATTCAAGAAAATGATCCAAAGATTCATCCATAATGAAAACTTCACTTCACCTACTCTGATCAATAAGTAATAATAATCTAATAATACATAAGTAGTAAGTTAAATAAAGGCTCTGAATACTTCCCGCTACCACTGGGATTTAGGTGTCTGTAACACCTGCAAGAAGCTTTTTAAGTTTTATCCCTTTCTGCCTGCTGTGTCTATAACTTTCTACCATACAGCCTCAGAAATGTGTTGATGACCTTGCTGCGTTTATTTCCCCTGACAGCACTCCGGTTAGACAGCTGTACATAAATCACAGTGGGAACTGTCTGTTTCTGAATTAAGGTGTCTTATAGCTTTATTTATGAATCCCCAACGACACACCCATGAATTGTACAGTTCATGCCATACGCATGACCAGACTCTCTCTCTCTCTCCTAATGTATGTATTCATAGTGTAATATAATGACAGTAAAAAATGAGAGATGGTACACGAGTCTTTTCATGAAACACAGTTCTCTTTTATTATCAGAAATGAATTAAACTGATTCATCTTTCAGTACCTCTCTCAGTAGAAGTGCACATTTCTGCACATACTAACTAGCTATATCTTTGGCATACTTCCTGGATATTTTCAATCAAGTTGAATGAAGGCACTTCATATCTATCTGTCTGTAATACATCCTTACCGGGGACACCATTTTCTGCATTGCATTAATGTGACATCCTAATTCATATCTCTCTCCTTGGATGTAAGTTCAATATAAAGTCCAAATTTTGACTGGAAGTGAAGTTGTGGTGTGTTTGGCTCGGTTCTTCACTCAATTCACATCAGTCATCCCAACCAGGTCAGAGTCGTGACTGGCTGATGTGCTTCTTTGTGTGACACTTTGTCAAGGCAGCAGCAACAAATATGAAAAATGAAATCCATCTCACAACAGGAAACATCAGACCTCAGATCCATTTGTTGCCAAAAATGTCAAAAAGTTTCACATATCCCTGACTTTAAACCATAAATCAAAGAGGCTGAACTCAGCAAAGTAGATCAACGTAATATATTAAATCTCAAATAAATAGGCTGTTGTGAAACTTAAAATATATTACTGTTTTTACCACGGCTATATTAACTTAAATAAGACAAACATTTTTCATTTCAAGACGGCAATTAATGTGAGGACAGAGTCATCAGCTCTAATCACAAATACAGCTATAACACAAAGAATCCTGCTGTCAAATGCAGAACATCTGGACAAATAACATTTAACTTCTCTCTTAAAAATGAACTGAGTCAAGGACAGTAGTGTTTGTTTTGTTTTTTTTAGAAAGGCACTCTGCTGATCTACTCATATGCACTCTGGTGCTGACGGATTGCATTATTATTGGTCTGTGAAATTAATATACTTTCAGTATGCATATAGCAAACAAGGCACAGCCAAGATTCAGTCAGTTTAAATATCAGGTCTGGTAGCTGCAGCATGCCGTGATGTGGTTAATGAAAATCTTTTATCTTCACAGCCTCAACTTCAAGAAAAAAAAAAAAACTGGGTTGCTCTTTGACATTTACACACACACACACACACACACACATATACATTGAATTTTCTGTGACATGGGGAGATTTAAATACTGTAAAGAAACAGTTCTATTCAAGTAAATAAGAAAAAAATGATACAAATGGTGTTAAGAGGACATTTGCTACTTGGAAACATGCTTTTCAGGTTTTGTTTGTTGGCAGGCTGACCCTCACAGGATATAAAATCTCATGTTCAATTAATGAAATTGTTTTAAGTGCGTCAGCAGCTGCTCAATGCAGAGTCCGGGCAGTGTTTATTATTTCAAGGTTGTTCTGTTTCCTGTTGAGTAAAATGGAATGATTTGTGTCAGACATTTTATTTAAAAGAAAAAAATACACTTTCACTGGCTGTAGTCATGAAAGAGCCTCTATCAGGCTACAGATGAACGGATGCTCTCTTGTTGACCCTTAAAATTACGTCAGTGGTCTCTGTGTTTTGCTCATCTGTGCGATGCAGTTTGGACTGATTTTGGACAAACAGGTGCTGAGGTTGAGGCTGGTTTTGACCCGTTTCTCTCTTTGGCGTCTGTTGCAGAACCAGACTCTGACAACCTCCTTCTCCAGATGGAGGCCTTTGGCTATTCGGGCTATTTCCTGGGAGGATGGCTTAGTTTTTTCTACAAAGCTGCGCTCCAGAGCCTCCTTAGCTCCTAGACTGCAGTGGGGAAACAAGGGAAAGAGAAGATTAACTTTGTGAAACTAAACATTGTATGGCATGCATCGTATCTTTGCTTCTTGCTTTTGATACCTAATAGTTGTTCTCCTTTTCCTCTTCCGCTCATTCATTCCCATTTTATCATTGTACAAGGCTGCATGAAGGAAAAAGAATATGTTGGCACTTTAGCATGTTTGTTATGACAATATAAAGTCACAGGTGAGCTGACTAATCTTTTAGAGGTCATAAGGCCTAAAGGTTGTGAACTTTTGTCCTAGCTGATGTATAATACATAATACAATAACTTCTAGCGGATCCTATTACACTAGCTCAAAAATGCATTTAGAGCTCTGAGACCTTTGAGATATCCAGGTAAATGGAGGCTGAGTGATGTGGATGTGTGTTACTAACCTCCAGCCAGCTCTGCTTCATCAAGCCACTTAGCGAGGATGGCCTTGAGCTTGCAGGCGTTCTTAAAGCTCAGCTGCAGATTTTCAAAGCGGCAGATCGTGGTCTGGCTGAACTCTGAGCCGTGCACTGCAGCGAGAGCCTCGCCTACATTTGTTTGCGTGTAGCCTGGCAGTCAAAATGAAGCAGAAATAGATACTATTAGACTACTAGATAATACTTCATAGAATACACACAAGCAGAGAAGCAGCAGGGCAAGTGCAAACAACAGGAGCATATGTGGTGTTTGAATATCTTTGTATGGACCAAGCAGAGAGAATCTGTGGTCAATACTGTCATTTTATGGTATTAATATTATAATTTTAGTAAAAAATACTCACCAAGTTTGATCCTTCGTATTTTGAAATCATTGGCAAACATCTCCAGCTCTCGTATCTGTGGGGAGTCCATAGCAGGGGCATCATCTGGGTCCCGTATGCTCTTTCTTTGGGCGTCGGTTTTCATTTCTCCAACACCGGGGCCCCCAGGGGCCTCATCAGTTGTGAGGAAGGCAGAGGGCAGTGAGGAGAAACCATGGCTTAATGCACAGGAACCACTGCTTAGACCGTGATCTGGAAACTTGTACAAGCAAGGAGTAAGAGACCCTAGAGAGAAAGAGAGAGAAACAGGGGGGCAGGGCATAGAGGAAGTTGGTAAGAGTCACACGGGAGTTGAACTGACAGAGGGGTACTGAAAGCAACATGCCCACTATTCCCACAGCTATCCCGAGAGCCTTTATTCTGACAGCACAATTTTTTTTGACATGGCCTCATGGGACGTACTGAAGTACTAAGAATAAAAACAGCTGGAACCTGCAGGCTAGTATTTTTTGTCTTTTTGTTTATCATTCTGCTTTTATAGCAAATATACATTTTTATGTAGCACACACTGGACCTCTATTCACATTAGTGCTCATATTATTTGAATGTGTTTGATGAACAGGTATTATTTTCTCTGTACTTTAATCTGCGGTTTACCCATAATTCATTTCTTGCCAGAATACTCATACCGTTGTCTTCTGTGTTGCCACATCAAACTGAGTTATCGTCTTTGATTTAAAAGATCTCTATCCAGGAACATTACACAACTTTTTTAAAAACAGGTTTGTCATATTTATGTAAAACGCCATAGGCTACAATTATAATATTCCGAATACTTCAACACATCTACAGGTAGCTGTTGATGATAAGTGGTTAGATTCAGTGGAGCTGCTGTTAGTTTCTTCCTTTTGGTATTGATTACTGCCAGACTACCAGATAGGTAGGCGACCAATCATAACTTGGAATATGATGTTTATTAAAACAGCACAGCTGTATTGAAAAAAAAAAAAAACAACTGCAACTTATCAGTTATATATCATACTCACCATATGTGCAATACCTATTTTGTGATTCAAGTCTACAAACAGGGAAATGTTACCTTCTAACCTCTCTGAACTACGAGGACTACTTGCTTTTGATAGTATCAGCACAGCTCAAACATAATGAGCAATGCAACACTCCCCTCTTGTGTTAGTGGGACTGTAGTGCAGTGCAAACTATGTTACACAACTGCATACAACTGATAAGGGAGATAAATATGTATATACAGTATATACACATTTCTTTCTTTTGTCTTCAGTGTTGAAGTACACTGAAGATTTTTGCTTGCATGTTATTTATCAGAGACGTTGCAATGTCATGTCCATACATTTATCATTTACACTCAATTTAATACAACACTGCGACAAATGCTACCTTTACAAAGGTTTGATTTCAATTTTTCAACCTTATAAAGGCTGTAGTTTGTGGTCTTGTTATATTATGTTGTGCTTTACTGTTTCTAATATTTTGTCCACAACATTTATACTAATAAGGGCTAAACCACTCACTGGCTTTGCTTGGGGCAGTGATGTTTAAATGAATCTACTCAGCCAATCAGGTTGAGCCTCTGCAATCCTACAAGTCCTCATTTAAACTGCACATGTGTAGCACATAACAATAGTTTTTGCTATGGAACCCAAGAAAACAAAATTTCCATTAAAGCTTCATCTGACACTGACCTAAATATCGCCTGACAGCAGCGGCGTTTGAGCCATTTAGACACTCTCCAGAGGGAATAAAGTGGCAGAAATTGTGAATGCAGCAATAGTTCCATGTACAAAATGGGTGTGGAGAAAAGGATGCTGTCATTTACTCTGAAATGTTCAGTTGGATCTGTAGAGCAGTTGGAGAGCAATGTGGCAGATTCAACGCTAAAACTGTAGGCATCAGTGATTTTCTCTTATCCTGAAGGTGTCAGGGAGAAGTTGGACTCACTCTCTTAAAATCTCTTCTTAAGCCTAGGAGCATATCTAGGTACATTTCCAAATAACATCAACATCAGAAAATAAGTGAGAACTGAAAAGCACTAAAAAAGTATGCTTGCACCTTATTTGTTTATGAGGATGCACTCTCAAACTCTTTACTCCTTACAACATCAATGGTTCTTTTAGGTAACGGATGATTCAGCTGGAGGCATCCTGTTCTCCTCACCTCACCTCACCATGCTGGAGAAAGAGAGAAGCCTTGTTTGATGCCCACACTGATGCTCCCTGGGGATTGTACATACAGCTATGCTGCAGTGCACACGGCAGAGGAGACAACCTGAACAGCAAACCACTTTCAAAACACATGTTGGCTCTGTCAGGTTTGTGAAAGCACCTTACAAGCCTTAATTGTATACACGGACTCTGGTTTGTTATACCTCTGCAGCGTCCAAAGAGTGTGGCAGCAGCAGTAAACAAACAAACTGAGTAACAAACTAACTACATGCTGTAATCATTAATATTGTTTTTGCTCACTGAAGATATAAAGTTGATATGGCCGATGTCTCAGCAAGCAGTTGCCTATTTACGCAGCAGATAGATAACATCAGCATTTGATTAGAGTCTTGCTCTGTTCTGGGAAAATATCTGACTATTTAGCTGTGAAATGCTCTACTTCTGTGTAATTTTGTGCTGTGTAAAATTTAGCTGAAAACAGCTAAAAAAAACAGGTCGATGAGGTGAAGGAAGCTCTCTGTATGTACATAAAGTAACACCTTTCACATTATGCTTGCATTTATTTACTTGATCCTTTGTTAAGATAATAATACAAAAAAAAAAAATATTAGAAGAATGATATGACAGTGCCAGAGAAGACCCTGACTGCGCTTCATGCAGTTTACATAATCAGAGTTTTGTTTAATGCTATCCTGTCCTTCTGCTGAGTGCTGCCGTTCACCGCTTTGAACAAGTTTGCACACTTCATGCGCCTCCCACTAGTTTTGTTAAGGCAATCTTTTCAAGCTAAGCGATATCCCTTTTGTCCTTCATAATTATCGTCCAATATATCCATTTACCTTTCTTGTCTCAGGATGAAGACGAATGCTGCAAACGAACAGAGTTCATTAAAGTGACAAATGACCTCCTGATGGTAATAAATGTGGCCAGCTGTTTAATTTTAATCCTAGTGTAGCTCTGCACAGCCCTTGACACTGCAGACCACACAATTTTATTAGTGGGTCGATGTCAACGGGTTTACACTCGAGTGGTTAAAATCCTACTTTTTTAACAGTCTTGTCTGTTAAAAGAAGCAATCTAGTCTCCTCTGCAAATGTTAATTAGTCTGTGCCACCTGGGTTACATTTTAGGTCATATTCTCTTTGATCTGTATTTGCTACCACTTCATCATATCCTACAGAAATGTAATAGTTCAATTATACTTTTTTTAACAAAGAAATGTATTTAAAATTGAATTACTTTTATCTCTGTCAGACATTTTTTTATGTCCTCATTCTTTCTTTTTCTTTCTTTTTTCATCATTTTTTAAATTATTCAGAGTTATTAATATGCAGGACACTTGCACAGTGGCCTCCCTGTCTGATAGATTCTACTTGTTGGATATGTCTGGGTGTTCCTCCTGGTTTGTGTTCATATCTGGGACACAGAAACTACAATGGTGTCATGTAGTGGTTTGACACTACAAGATGTCATTGCTGGGACAGAGTTGGAGCTGGAACAGAGAGAACAAGTCACACCTTCTCCAAAAAAGACCCTTGTCCTCAACTCAGTCACTGTGTGCTACTTTAAAGTGGTTTCAGAGAAGGAGAGAGGGACAATGCTAATTTTACTTGCATAGTATGCAATGTCATTTCTTGTTTTTAATTACAGATTACATTATTAATTCTATTTGACCTGAGAAAGGATCAATGTGCAGGACTGATTTTAAGCCTTTTAACTTTTAAATCTTTTAAATATCAGAGTAAAATTGAATATTTATGATTAAATAAACAACAACTGATTGCATCTTTAGTCATTATGTAGCTGTACTCTGACTAATCCTGTGCATACATACTGTACTGCAAGTTCCACCTGCTAACTTACCTGGTTACTTACTGTTTACACCCATTTACATCACATTTATTTCAATTTTGCTAATTGCTTAAAAGCTGTTAATCCGTCCCAGTATTTATGTGCATAATTGTATATACATTGACTATATTGCTGCACAACCTTTAGAGTTTACACATTTACTAGTACTGTAAAACTGTCGACCACAGTGTTCTGTTTTACTCTGTTCTGTGTTCTGATTATATTTTACTTTACACATATATTTGTAAATATCCTGCACTACTTATGCCTTGAACTGATTTGACTCCTTATTAAACCTTTAAGACTAAAAAACTCCCATTAAACAATGAAAAGACCAGACAGAAACAGCAATCTCTCATGTGAAATTATTTCAAGTTTGCAAACAGTTTTGTGTAAAATAGGACCATCACTCATAATGACAGCCTGATTGAGGAAATAAGTTTTCGGGGCCTTTAAAATTCAGTAAAAACTAGTTTGGCAATATTGATATCAGTACTCTGGGATGTTTGCTTTAATATGAAATGTTGCAAAGGAAATACTAAAATATCAATATAAGTAGAGGGAGTACCCTTTTGTTTAAATTAGGCAACTGCTATATATTACACACAAAAACTGCTTTGCTTGATCAGTTTATTTGGAGCTAAATGTTGACTGTCATGTATAAAAACACCAATAACTGATTTGAACGTTGTGCCATGAAGAAGTAGATAATCTCTGAACACCAACACCGTTCGGCGGTGGGTTGTCTTTGAAAGTTATATTTAACACATGTGCTAACAAGCTCATGCATTAGGCGAAGTAATGAAGTCTGAAATTGATTTCAACTGGTAGCAAATTTAATTAAAATTAATCGAAGTAAACCATTTGTCTGCTCAATTTATTGGGTCTAACAGCAGGCCAGGACAGAATGATTATAGTGTGTGCTAGTGTGTGTGTGTGTGTGTGTGTGTGTGTGTGCGTCTGTCAGACTGATAGTGAGAGAGTGTTTCTGATCATTTACCTTGCAATGGGTTTGCGCCGCTCACCATGTTAGGGTGAGGAACACCACATGTTTGCAGGATACGAGTCTGTGAAATACTGGCAGAGAGCATCTCCTGAGCTACAAAGAGAGAGAGAGACCTTTATTATTATATAAACCATTGTAATCGTTTTTGTATGTGCAATGACCACCATCAAAACCTGTATTATAGTCGTCATTGTATGCACAACATTGTAATATCACTTTGACTCTGAACTTTTGACTGGACTGGTGGATTGGCTGACAGTAAAGTGTCCACACGTGGACTGAAATCAGTTTGTGCCAGTTTGATGAAACGTCATCCTCTTTATCATCTTATAACATTTATCACTGCTGACACTGTAACTGCTACAAATATTTTTTTTTATCAGAAATACTTTTAAGTCACTAATGGAAATAATGATTATTTCCATATATAATTATTTAACAGTTGCCAGAAAATATTGAATAACACTTTCTTAGACCTACAATGTCATCTTTAAATTGCTTGTTTTGTAAGAATCCTCCAAGCTGGAGTAAGAACATATTAGCCATTGTTGCTTAATAATGATGAAACGATTAATTGACTATAAGAATTGTTCTGCTTAGTTGACGAACAGTGCTAGATTACTTACAGCCTTGCAATAATCGTCACAAATACCATCACCACCACTCACCTGCCATCATGCCATACGTAGCTTGCTGGTTGCTGTAGTGACAGGGGGTGACTGGGTAATGTAGGCTCGGGGGGCCATTGCCGAGGGCGTTGCCCAAGGATGAGGTGGATAGGTGCATGTGGGAGCGCTTGGAGGACTGGCCCAGGGACAGCCCAGACGACACTGATGGAGATAAATGTGGTCATAATATGACCCAAGAACAAAACATCAGCAAACAAAGAACTGGAGAGATGTGATAGCTCTGATCTGAGCACAGGTCAGATGAGGTTTTGAAAACAATTTAAATATATACTTTAAATGAAAACAGCAGCTATGTGTTGGTTTAAGATCTGAAGAAATGTCCAACGTGCTTCTGAACTAAAATCATCACTTTCAGTTAGACACCAAACCTGTCCATTGACATAGTTTTATTTCTCTGATCAGAAATAGAATGTAAATAATTGCTCTCAAAGAAAGCTCCGTCATATCACACAGAAAGAGGGAGAAACATTCGGATGATGGCTAATATTTGAGACCAATTTCACCCTGATATGTAGGTCTGACACTAGTGCAGGCAGAACAGACAGAAAGAGAAAGATGTGATGCGAGTTGAACACGTTGAATTTTTAAACTAGACACTGGAGAGAAATGTCAGCTTACCCAACCCTCTAATAAGTGATTTGAAATGAAGTAGCAGAAAACCAAAAACATGAGCTTTCAGAACCAAGGAAATTAACATAAAAACATTTTTAATTGTTGAGAGTGATTCCTGGCTGGATTAAGACCTCTGCTTTTGTGGATCCACTTTTCTGCTAAGTGTATTTAAATATAGCTGAATAATGCTCTGGTCATGTCCTGTGCTAATTACATAATTATTAATGTATTCGTCTTTTTATGCAGCTTGGTGTTCACTTCAAGAACTAATGCATGCATCCTGGTATTGTTAGGACGCACCAACACCCACAGTCCGTTCTCCTGTGCCATGTCTGAGCAAGACTTATGAGGCTGCCTTAAAAAGCAATACAATTATTACTATTGTTACTATTTAAATTACTTATTATTATTATTATTTACTAAATTTTCCATTTATTGTATTAAATGGTCATATTTCACTGTTTGGCTATATACTCTTTGAAAGACAGAAAACATATAGACCAGGTCAATATCTTCTTTTAAGGATTATCCGAGCAGAAATAAATCCATTTTACAAGATATGTTTGACATGTCGTTCATAAATGTATTGTATGACTAATGTTCTGCATGATCTAACCCAGTCTATTCTAAGCGATAACAATCAGCAGGCTCTGAAACCCCCAGGAAGTTTTCTCCACAATGCACCATCGTGGAAAAAGACCTTAGGGAGTTTGTCAAACTGATAACATATCCTCAAAGCAATTATCCACTGAGTAGAGACAGCTGGGCCAAACCAGCTGATTAGATACATTTACATAATTTGGAGTGGCTTTGTATAAATGTATTTTTCAATTCAAGTCATCATCCCTATTGCACGACAATACAACTGTGTGCGGTAAGAGGGGCATGTGTTGAGTGTCATGAGTCAATTTGAGGTCGACATAGCCCTACATGAAACATAACTCACCTGCGGCACCAATGGGACTTCCTATATAATCAATAGTGTAGTAACTATCACGCAAGCAAATCCAGGCTAAGGCCTATACCCTTTCTTTGTATAACTTCACAATGCTGAAGCGGAGGTCTGAAGTAGTTGTTAGAGAAGTGCCTTCCTGCAGCTGGGACGTGATAACACTGTGATCCATATCATTCAGGCACTTACTTCTATTTCACTCTTACTTTTGTAATGTAAAGCACACAAGAAGTGAACGACACAAAAGAAATTTTGCCTGACATTACAGGACAGATGATGAATTGAGGCAAGCTTACCCGGAGAAACCATACTGTGAGCATGGGAGGTGGTTGGCAGGCAGTCAGTGGTAGAGGCGTGGTGCATAAGGATTGGCAAGGGTGAGTCTACCGCAAGTGGGGTGAAAGAGTCGGCACTGAATGCCTGGCATGCCATTCTTCTCTGGCCTCTTTTTGAATGGTCCCAACGGTAAATTTGAGGTGATCCCTTAATTGCTTTTCGATTCTTGGGCTTGCTGTCCTGTGTTGCTTTGTTTGGATCTGGATCCTTGTCCTGTGTCTTGTCTTCTTGAAATCTGTTTCTTTGCCTTCCTTTGTTGTGTCTTGTTTTGTTTTTGTTTTACTTTGTCTTGCCTTCTCTTGTTCTGTCTGGTCTTTATCTTGCTGCGTCTTGTCCTCTGTCACCTCTTATCCTCTTATATCGTCTTCTTTTCTCTCTGGCTCAGTCAAACATAGTTCTCACTTAAGTCACTCGAGAATATGCAGGTAGAAAACTGTGATAGGTTACCTTTTTTTTTTTTTTCTCACAAAGAGAAATGGATGTCTGCACCAGCCAGAACTCTTCACAGTCTTAGGTACATCTTCATCCTTAGTCAAGACTCTTGAAGATGAATAGTGATGAGCATCAGTTTCAAGTATTTCTAGTATTTCTGCAATTCAATTCAATTTTTCTGCTCAAAGTTATTTCTCAGACCTTACTTTCATTAGGGCCTCTACAATGCATGTCTCTTTTTATCTCTGTTACAGATGCAGGTAAGCCTGTCTGTCATATCCTCAGCATTTTGCCGCCCTTGTCTACTGCAGGTATTTATATCCTCCCACCTACACCTAACCACCCCTTTTCTCGACCTATGGGGCCCTCTATTTCCTATCAAGCTGCTCACCCCCACCTACCAATTCTATGCCAGTGCTGTTATTACTTGTGTTTATCCTTACCTGCGTTCTCCTCATCCCGTTTCCAAATCCAGGATTAGGGTACAGAGCGTCTGAGAAACCCGATCCCCTCCTCTCCTCTTCCCCCTCTCGCTATCTGCCCGTCTCTCTCCCTGATTACAGGGTTGTGTTGTAGTCGCAATGGGAAAGTAAAGTGAACACTCAGACTGCTCATTAAAATAACAAAGATGCGTTCTTTCTCTTTTAATGTGATAATAGATAACGCTTTGAGTTGTTTGTGTGTACCCTCAGCTAACACTAAACTCAACTCGTTTGGCCAAATACATTTTATTGTCTTGCAGGAGCTTTTAAGCGTAAATTGGATGTTTTTTGTTGGACAAACCCGGCTTGACCTGGAGGTCAGCAGAGCCGCTTTAGCCCACAGCTAAAAACTCATGTAGCATAATCTCAAAGTGAGTGGAAGAAAAGGTTAGCATTGTTTCAGTATGGTGTCTATATTGTGTTGAATGCAGAGCGCTCCAGGTAAAGACAACAGGTGTCATCAGGGAGGATAAAGGTTAATCTGAGGAGCGTAGTCACCATGTGCACTCTGTTGTGTCTGTTTGTGTTTATCCCGGACGATGCTTCACTATTGTTGATGTAGGTGTGCAGCAGCTGGAAAATAGATGGTGGGTGGCAGGCACGAATTCACTTGCTTCAGCATGCAGTATAAATTTGGACTGGATGCTCTTGGTCCTTTCGGCAATGTTTCTCCTCAAATTTGATTTTAAACAAAAGATTTTCTGTAAGGTTGCTGAGTCCATTAGTTTACTCAGGTAAAGAAAAATAGGGTAAAGACATGCATTTGTTAATTATGCCCCAGAGTTAGTTTTATGTTTTGACTGGGGCTTCAGTTTGACTTACAAATACTGAATGAATTGAAAAGAAACGTCTATTACTTGTGGCTAAAACATTTGTCACATTTGTAAGCATTAAAATCCAAATGCTGGAGACATTGTCCTTTCAACATGCACTCTTGATGTGAATTTTCAATCAGCCGTTTGATTAAACAAAAAACAAAACACAATGACACAAATGTTTTCTGACAAATCTCTTTTCTGAGCAGGTTTGACAGAAACATAAAGTGAATCCCTGATATTAAGAGGACAACTGAGTGTAATGTTACACGACAATAATAAAAAAAAAATCTCACCAACAGCAATATCACCCTTAAAATACTTTTCTGTCTTCTTTTATTTCAGCCAACAACTCCCACTCAGGCTAAAGACCATCTTCCCTGCTGGCGAATGCAGGCTTATTTTTTGCACATAGAGACTGAACAATCTCTGTTTTACAGTATATCAATAAGTACCCTAGTGTAAAGCAAAATTAGCAATTACAAATTTAGACTAAAAGATCTGAGAAATAATTCATTGTAACTGTTAAATACTGAATAAAGGTGAAACATGATGAGGGAGTAAAAGTACAAACTTAACATGCAGGTTGTGTGTGTCTAAAGTTTAACATATGTGCAGATCTCCCGTACACACAACATCTAAATATAGCCTCAATGGAAATACAAAAAAGTAGACCGATTCAGAAAATGTACTTCAAAATTCAGGAAGTAACACAAAACACAAGAAACGTCATAATATATTAACTTTTGCTATTTTAAAATACCAGCAAAGGCAAAAGCTTCAAAAACCTTGGATTAAACCAGGGCAGACTGAATGTGCTTTTAGGTGGGTTAAAAAAAGAAAATCAAAGTGTGAGGGAGTGGAAAAGGCAAAGCTTTCCCATGGATAGACAAGTACACACACATACACACACACATACATATGCACATAAAGAGCCTAAACTTAATTAGTGAAGAGACCATGAGTCAAAGGGGTTCTCTTAAAGCACCTGTCCTAGATCCCCTTCCTCATCCTCCCTCCCCTTTACACACACACACACACACACACACACACACACTGACACATACAGAGTACACACGCAGTGGGAACAGAGTGCAATGACACATTCTCACAGGTATCACATCCGTACATACAGTGTACCAGGTGCGTGTTTGTGAAAATGAAAACGAGACGATTAATAAACTTGTGTGTGTGTGCGTGTGTGCGTGTGTGTGTGCTTGAAGAAAATGTCATGAGCCTTTACACCACATAAAGCTGCAATTAATAACAGCGTGACACATTTTGTATAAAACTTAATTACCTGCTCATTAGTTGTTTAGCATCTTTTAATAGAAAGACACAGTGTGTGTGTGTGCGTGTGTTATTTGATAATCTAGAGTTGATTGCATGCAAGTGTTTCTGTATAATTCTATAAATATTAGAAGCGTACAAAGCTCATTAATGATTATAAGTAATGATGCAATCATTTTTCAAAGCAATCTGCATGTTCTTTGGATATGAGTAAAATGTTTGGGCATTCCATCGTTGAATGGCTTACCTTAAAAACAAAAAAAATATTTCCAAAACTGAAGTTTTAAGCGACTAGTGTAGTGTGAATAAAAACTGGTTTCTTCCAGATGTCAAAGATCCCTCTCAGCCAACAAAGCTGAAACTCCAGCTTTGTGCTGACACCCATTTTCTAAAATCTTTACTTGAGAAAGATTTTCAGGGCTGAGTGTGGGTGTATGACTTTTCTTTTAATAATACAGCGTGGATTTTGTTGATTGACCCTATCAAACACCATCAAATTCTGACCTTGAATCAGCACAGGTGTTTGTTCTCCAAACCTACATAAACAGAATTTTATCCCTGTTTTTGTCCAACTAAAGCAAGAGAGAGAGGGGAAGTGTGAGTGAAACCGAGAGCTGAAATAGAGCTTTGTCTTGTTTTTGAATTTCTGCATCCATTCATTATGCAGGGATGAACTCGGAGTGAGGTTTGTTGGATGCTTGAATACATCATGGCAGAGGTCAGCTCTCCTGATGAATATAAAGCGTACCTTATGCACCACTCTGACCACCATCTGCCCAGAGCTGCGCCTGACTCACAAACCGTAGCATAAACACCACCCAAATGCATCCAAGAGGGCTAATTTCATCAACATATTCAACAAACCCTGTCCGAACAGCAAAGGTTAACAGTCCATAGGAGGAAACAAGAGCGGTTTTTGAATCTGCTCTCCTCGTCTCTCACAGATTACCATCTCTCCTCATTAAGTAAATGTCAAATATTTTCTGGTTAAATGACATTATCCCCATGTTACAGCTCTTACTGTTGTAAGGACTACTTAACTTTGTCAAATGTTTTTTGATTTATATTCTGTATTTTTCTCATAAAAGGGCAGATACTGATATAAAATCTGTGATATAGAAAAGATACAGTAGAGCAGAAGAACTGCATCATGCTCTTTACAGCTCTTGTTGCTTCAACAGTACAAGAATAAATATGATGCAAAGGGCTTCCAGTAACACAAAGTCATCATTAACTGAGTCCTTAATCCTTATTTAAACATGGCAAATGGCATTTTAAATTGGCAACTAACCTTTGATTCACAGCGTTTGCTCTAGTCTTCACCACTTGTCCTACACTGTTCTAAGAGTCCAAGGTAATAAAAGTAAATAAACAATCAAATGTACTATTAAAGCTTTCAAATGTCCTGTTCAAACACCATACAAGTGCATAATCAAATATATACATCACCTAACATCTCTTATAATTATAATACACTGTAGAGTGAGTAATGATAGCATTGCAGTATAAATAAAAATTAAATAAAATGATAGATAGGTATAAACCTACTGTGAACTCCATTTTTCCTAAACCCCATAGCCAGATTTCAGCCACTGATCCTCAGCCGTGTGCACACACTGTCCCTTCGTTCCTTCTGAAAAACACACAGACATTATTGGACTTGATTATTTCACAGCATGCTGAATGTTTAAAGAGACTTTTATTTTTCAATCCATATACAATTGTGGCACCGTCCAGAGTTTCGCCCTCTGTCTTTACATAGTCAACACTGCTGCTGGCATACTGCTCTTTGTGAGTCTGTTCTTGTGATTTTTCTCCCTCTGCACTTTGAGTCGCTCACAGTTTGAAGGACAAATACATTGAATAGCAAAATATTGCAGAAGGATAAGTGAATCAATAGATAGATGACTTTGTTGAAAAGCTCTGACAGGGAAAAATAAAGACAGTGACATATGGATCTATGATGGACCAGATATGATAAAATAATAAAAGAAATAACACAGAAAGTGCTGGCTGCACGGGGGTAACACTTTAGATTCAAGATATATTTGAGCACTTGTTGGTGTCTCAACTCTGAAGCAGCATTCCAATCCTTATGAGTCTCCTAAGGTTGCTATGTACTCGCATTGTTTTCCACTGAGACAACAGTCTCAATATGTAAGCATCATTATCCACTGTACAAAAGGCTTTAAAAACAAGCCTGGTCTAGATGCACAGTGCCATTTTGCATCACAACTCTCAGGATGGTTGTGATGCAAAATGTTCAAATAAGTGTGAAATAAACGGGGGTGTAAAAAAGAACTGAGAGGGAAAACCGAATAAAACAAGGAGTACAGTTCATGATGCATGCATGGATGTTATGTAATCAGCTTCATTCAAGTCTTCTCTCTGCACCAGCAAAAAAAGAGAGAAAAAAGAAAAAAGAAATAGAATAAAAATCATACAGGATGGATGTAGGCGGTAGCTAGGCAACAGGCACCAAGGCAGGGCTGTTTATTCATGTGCCCCGTAAGTCTACAAGCTTTATGAGTTTCCATCTATCCCCTCATTTGCTGAACAAGAGCTTTGCCCTATGGATGTCCAGAAATGGAAGCTGCAGGGTTGGAAACCACCTTTATCTGCATGCCATCCTCAGTTACAGCAGGTGGGGTGTGAATGTAAGAAAAAATGTATTTCTGTAATACTGATACTCTACAAAAATGCCATATCAGATTTAATTGAGAACATTAGATATGAGCTTTCTTTTGCTTAAACTAAGCTGCTGCCAGTGCGGTCTTATAAGATTTCTTAAAACAAATTACTTAGATGAGTGATATAAACTTCACACAGGCTTGTATACCTGTACATTCCTGTATAGAGCTTTGCTCACACAGGTTTTGAACCTGTAATCTTCAAGTTAGGAGCGACTACTGGTGCTGTGGCTCTAGCCATGGCAATGCTGATCAGTAGTTCCATCTGTTTGGTCCAGACTGAAATATGTCAGCTATGAATGGATTGCCACGAAATCCTGTACTGACATTCATGTTCCCCAGTCTCATAATGAATGATGCTTCTTGCACCTCTATTAGTTTGACCTATTTGATTAAAATGTTTTTAAAAAAATGTTAAATAAATAAAATGTTTTTTTAACACGAGGTTACATTGCTGGAACCAATGGAATTTGGTGCATATATTCATGGTCCCCAGAGGATGAATCTCAGTGACTTTGATGGCCCTCTGACTTTTCCTTTGCAGTGGGTCAAAGGTTTCACTTATCCGTTGAAATATCTACTGTATGTATCTGGTTAAAATCTTATACAGACATTAAATTAAACATAATTAAATTAGATTATATTGTACTGAATGGGACCATCTGAAAGATTACTGCTAGAATATGACTGGTTGAAAAAATGAACTCACAAAAGTCTAAACCTTTAAATTAGATATTTTGTCCCAAGACAAAAAAAAAAAAACTTGAGATGGTTTTGACCTGAAAACAAAGCTTAAAATAAATATCAAAACATACTGCAGGTTATCCCTTGTAACTCCAAATAAGACAAAGCAGGCAAGTGACATTTACTTGGATAAAGTCAGCCAGTAGATAATCCTGCACAGATTTTAACTCTAAATGTGAGTTTTTGCAGTGTGTTATATGCAATGCGAGTAAAATTATTAAGTTAAAAGTAGTAATGGAATAAAAATCTTTCTTTGTCCTTCTACTTTTACTACTACTTAATTTTCTTTCTTTGAGAATTTTATTTCGACCATGTAAAATCCAACAAAAAACAAACAAACAATAAATCACATAAGATGAAATCTAACATTTAATATTTAAGACTACAAGGTTATATCTGGTTTCATCTCTGCTAAGTGATGGCAACTTTGTCTATGCATTTAGCTTCTACTGCCTTGCTACCTTCTTGTGCACATTGTGCTTGTGGCTCACCTGACCACCAGGAGGCTACAGAGCTACGAGCACTTAGTACATCACAAAACAAGAGAAATATGGGGGAAGACCGAGAGAGAGAGAGAGAGAGAGAGAGAGAGAGAGAGAGAGAGAGAAAGTGACCTAGTAATACCCACAACGTTCGCCTGAGTCGTGTTAAAATTCAGCAGGTACTCTCTGCCGTTACTCCCGTCGACAGGCTTGTCTGTGTACAGCTCATTAAACAGAGAAATTAGAGTTGGATTTAGAGGAAAAATCATTATATGGCATCAGGTTATTTGTCGTTGTCAGGTTCAAACACAATGTATTTCAGATGATGACAGGCTCCTGAAGGTCTGACTGATAAGCTGGTTAACTTCATGTTGCGTTATTTATTTGTCTGGATCCAGTCATGCTTGTATCTTACTGACAGCTGTTCACATACAATAAAAGTCAATGTAATATGTACAGATGCAAGCATTAAAGTTAAAGTGTTGAAGAAGGCTCAACAAGCTCTCAGGTGTGCTTATCTCTCCCTGGCTGACAATAATTCATACCATACTATGTGTCTGATAAACAGTTTAAATTGTTTACCTGTTCCATTTCAGCTATGAGTTAATGTGTTAAAGACAGTGCTGTAGTGTCATTTGTGTTTCACGCAGCTCTTTAAAAATGTAAAAACATTATCTGCTCTCTAAGTGCATAGTCCCCACCACCAAAGCCATCAATTCATCCTTTTTTCTTCATCACCTTTTAAGTCATATGATGAACCTGTTAGCAAACAGTTGCTTATTTACACATCAGGCAGTTATAAAGAAACGGTAGCATTCATTTAGGTCCCTTTTAAGTCCAGTATTCACTCTTATCCTTTCTGTTCTGTTACAGGGCTCTAATGAACCCTGTTTTCATCAGTTTTCAGCAAAATATGTATGTTACCTGTCCAGCAACCAAACAGCAGACGGACGAAGGAAATGACTAGACGGTGAAAATAAAGAGTCGGGTATTTTATCGGGAGTTGGTGGAGAACAGAATAAAAGAGCTAAAAGAAGAATAAATATTCGACAGGCGGTGAGAAACACGCCTCCCAGCAAATGCTAATGTGCAACGTGTCCCCTGGGTTTTTAAAGAGGCAACTTAATAAGTTTTCCTTATCAACTTTAAAAGGTAATAATATGTCAGTCAGTGTTTGTAGTATGTTTCCACTACCCCCAAGTGGCCACCCCCCAAAAAAAAATCAATGAATACTGCTTTAACTTCAGCTTTTGTGCCTTTTATGTTTAACTTTTTAGAAGAAGAAGAAGAAGAAGAAGAGATATGCTATAAATCTTCACATTTTAACTGTATACACAAACAGACCAGGAATACACACATGGGACTTTTGCCAAATAGTTGGTGCCCAGTAGCTGAATTGGTCTCTCTCCAGCTAATTTGCACTACTGCCCCAGGTATAATTTTTTGGA
This sequence comes from Sciaenops ocellatus, assembly GCA_033000465.1. NCBI lineage: Eukaryota > Metazoa > Chordata > Actinopteri > Sciaenidae > Sciaenops > Sciaenops ocellatus. Next base: position 13,816,333 of record CP136868.1, read on the forward strand.
GATTTAGATCTATACGGAACAGTTTTTTAAAGACTTTTAAAACCCCCACTGATTCTCTTATTCAAAAATTAATCTTCAAAACAATTTCTTAGATCCTTAGAAGTTTGGTTCCAATAAAAGTACCAGCTCAGGATTTAGAGGAAATAGGCCAAGACTCATTCTGGCTACATGGCATTAACTGAACCAATGGACCTACGGGCCATCTATGCCCCTGATTCACTATTTGATGGTGCCATGGGGGCAGATTAAACACAAACAGATGACACTGACAGGCACAGGGTCTGTCGCTGGTACACTGATAAGCACCAGGCGAGGCAGTGTAGTGGTACAGCTCTGGTTTTAATATGCAAGCCAGGTCTTGTCTATCGTGACAGGAAGGCGGGAAGCATGAGAAAGCATTACATTTCAGTATGTCTGTGGCTTCTCTCTGCTAAATTAAAAGAGTCGCTACGATAAAAGCCACACAGCCAGTAAATTAAAGGGAGGGATAATGACACAGATAATAACGCAAATGTCAGTATGGGCAGCACAATAAAATTTGAAAACAATGAGTCTTCTCTCGCTCTCTTTGTGAGTCTCCTTCTGCGTCGTAAAGACCAGAGCTCAGATCAAACAGCCCTGGTGATGAAAAGAGCAGGTCTCCGAGGGCTGATAGAGAAAAGACGGGACCAGACACAGAGATCAGAGAGAAGGACCAAATGAAAGCTAATTTGGCCTGATGATCCAGACTGTAACCAAAAAGCTTCAAAGAGTAGCAGCATGAACTTGAGATCATTGGTCAGATTGTGCGACTGTACACAGATCATCTCAACGCACCACAGAAGGGCCAGAACAGTGAAATTCACCTTTTTTTTCCCCTGATCAGCTTTAGCTTTGAAGATATTTTCATATCAGTCGCCATCTTACTTATTCCACCTCGGCTACTTTCTATTGCTGCTGTCGCCTTGAAGGCCACCTCCGCAAAACTGCATTTGAAAGGAAGTGAGCTGACTGCTCGGTACACACTCAAGCTGCTGACAGCAAAGTGTTTGATGTTTATGAGGACCCTTCAAAACTTTGATATAATGAATAAGCAGCTGTGTAAATGGAATGATTAACGGCACAATTAATATGCTTTCATTATGTATTCACCTTCATGCCATGCAGCCATCACCTCTGGGTAACACACCTACAAGTTTTTTGTGAATTAAGCTTCATGGCAGCCTCCCGAGATGAATTTTCTGTAAACAAATTTAGAATATATGTAAACATATTCAGAATATATTCACAGACTAAAAATTGTTGTATAGTCGTGACTATATAATACTAAGAATATCACATCTTGGCATGTTGGGTAAATAACAGCTTCAATGCTATTGTGGCGGCTACAGATTTGTTCAGACATTCTCCATCTGCAGTTTGCAACAGCATCATACATATGAATAATCGGATTCAGAGAATCAATGCTGCGCTGTCGTTTGTCCTCAATGCATCTCTGAAGATCATGTTACCATCTGCTTTTATGTTTTCTTTGTTTTAGAAAGATGACAGCATGGGGATAAGCACAATTGTGTGTATGGCTCAGTGCAAATAAATAAAAGTGGCAGTAGAAATTAGAGAAAAGTGGATTAACTTTTTTGTCACAACAACCAACAGCAAACAGAAGGGAGCCCCTCCTACACATGCGTTTGTGCACCGCATGCCAGTAAATACATAATTATAAACTGTTTGACAGCGAAAGAAGTGGCTTATTAACTGTGATACAAGTTACACTAATTGTTTTTAAGATCTAAAAATGTCAAGTAAGTTTAGTTACACTTTATTTTCAAGACTGTTATTTTATTTTGATAGTGCACAATATCAAATTTGATTATAATGGTCCAATGTGTATGATTTATGGTGGCAGAAATGGAATATAACATGCATAGCTATGTTTTCATTGTGTATAATCACCTGAAAAGAATTGTTATTTTTTTCTTACCTGAGAATAAGACTTTTATCTATAGACGCCGCAGGTCGTCTTCCATGAAGTCTGCAATGTTGAACTGCCGTGTTTCTGCAGTAGCCCAGAACAGACAAACTGTCTCTATATTAGGCCTTTCACTTGTTTTGCAGCCACTGTACAAATCCACAACTATAATGTTAGATTACACTAAATCCTACTCATTGGTCCTTTAAGATATTTCTTTCTCTTAAAACTGTAGCTGTCATGTAATGTTATTTCGGGATCACTGCACTTTCAACCAACAATTTTTCCAAGTCTGGCTGCCAGTGTAGGTTTTCAAAACTGCAACCTCTATAATTAAAGCTGCTGTCTACTTTAAAAGTGGGGTCAGCCCTTCAAATCAAAACACATCTTATGAAATTCAGTTAATATCTCCTCACGGCCTGCTAGCTGTACATTGTGGGTATCCTGGCTCTATAAATACCTTCTGAAGGGAGACAATCAGAGCCGGTTAGTGGCAAAAACAGGCACTTACAATGGCAGTATCTTGCTGGTGTGCAATTGCCCCTAAGGATTATGTTGTAGTCTGTTCAAAAACGTGTTGTCCCCATTAGTCACTCTGACACAAAGACAGGGGAAAATAATGATGGCGATGATGAAAGTTGCTGCTGGTAGTGTTGAACCCATAGAAAATTATTACCCGACTCTGAAGTTACCCTTTTTAGCATCTTAGAGGTAAAAGGAGAGTGACTATTGGACATGCAATGGCAAGGGCTCAACATATTTACACATCCAGCAGAGATGGAGGAACATTAGCATTCATTTGGAGCCAGCTTTCTGTCCACTTTATGTGTAAATATGCAAGTGTTTGTGCTATCATCCTCTGTACAGGCGCTTCCCTGATGTCTCACTGGGGTGAAACAAGACTTGCCTGTCTTAAAAAAAGGAAAAAAAAAACACCCTCATTTTACAGACTATGCCAAAAGTTACTGAGTCACTATGACAACAACAGACAGCACAGCAGCATTTGTCAATCAAAACATCTCAGCGAGAGAAGGGATCTGAAGGAAAGCTCTCTCTGTGTGCTAAAAGGATGAATAGATGGTGATAAAATAAACTGATGAAAATATATTACATTCCTCTGCTGCTAGGAAGAGACAAGGACAAAGTAAGATACTTTGCAACCTCTACTCAACATGCGATGTTTTAAATGTACTGTAACTGTAATCCTATGGTGTTCATGGCAACAAGACCAGTTGATTGTTGCAAGCAAGCCAAGACCTGAACCAGAGCCCTGAGGCTGTTTTCACATAAACAATGACCGGAGCTGCACCTTACCAAAGTCAGTGTCAAGACTTGACACTCGACGTGTACATCATAACCAAGAGGCACAAACATCATGGAAAAAAAAGTCAATACACTTATTTTAAAGTCACACAGTGAGAGTAAATTTGGTGCTTAATTAGATTAGATTAGATTAGACTTTATTTATCCCACAAACGGGGAAATTCACTTATAGCAGCAGAAAAGTGTAATTTACACTACAGAATTAGAGTAGAAAGGGCAAAACACAACGACCAGACAGAAGTATCATATAACCTACACAATAAACAAAAAAACAACAACAACCGTTAAACAACAGACAATGTGCAAAACAAGTACTGAAGATAAAAGTCGCATGATATGAAAAAATATTGTAAAGTAAAGTGACCATGATATAAATAATATTGCAAAAGTAAGTGACCATGATATAAATAAATATATATATAATATATATAATGTTTGATTTTGGTTACCACAACGAGGTTCTGCTGGTGATCATGTGTAGGAAGCAAATTGTTCCTACTGGCAACACTTAACTTGATAATTAGACAGATTTTTTTATTTTATTTTATTTGAATCCACTTCATTACTCAGTCCGATATCATGTTCATGTTAGCTGTTTAGGGCCGTTTGGGACTACCATGAACGCTCCAATTTTCAGTCCACAAAGAAGCTGCATAAGCAGCTGCTAGGGGCAGTTGTCCATCAAAGAAATATTCACTTTAAGAGTTAACAACGATTTTCACAGCAATTATTCTGCCACCTTTTTTTCTGGCTCTGGCTGGAAACAGCGGTCAGTGAGAAGAACACCAGAACTATTTGAATTGCTGATAAAATGATGTAGGCAGTTATTTGGAGGTGTGGAGACAGCCTATTGCAGTATCTTTTACCATGAAATTTTTACTTTAGATTGTGTAAATCATGAATTTTCATGTAGATAGTTATAACCTTATTTGTAAAACAAGAAGGCTGCTGTACCAGTGAATGCTAAAAAGTTTGTTGTAGAAAAAAGTGCCACAACAGAACTGTTTGATTCTTTAAAGCTAGATTGAAATAATGCATAAAATAGTCTAAATTATCTGTTTTGCAGGATTCTAGTAACACTGATTTTCAGATTTCTCAAACTTCTTTTACATTTTGTTCCTATTACATCTCTTATCAAACAAGTGCACCATGCCTGCAGCACAGTTTGACTGCTGAGGTAGATAGTACCTGTTTCTCTCTCCGAGTGTATTTACATTTCAGGGATGTGATGATGGTAGTTTAGGCATTCCTCGGGCTTTACTAAACTTCATGGGATTTACGGGAGGTTCAGCTTTGTGTGAGGAGCAGGTGCATAACAGATATTAAAAACAACAATTCTGGTGGGGAAGAGAAACTTTAATTAATATTTATTCAGCATAAATCTCAACAACAACAAAGAAAACAAGAACACCATGTATCTAAGTGGAACGTGGTATTACTATAAGCCAGCACCTGCACTCTTTTGATGAAACATTTCGAACAAGCTTTCGGCTGTCAGTCACTTTGAAAGTGGTGGTTCCAATCCATACTTTTTAAATGTTCACATATTTCCTGCAACAAATTATGAGTCTGAGTCAACACAGTCCATTAATTGCCACACATAAGAGGCAGTTACACGAACAAGTATGGTCCTGCTGCAAATTGCATGAAAATATCATAAATGCAATGCATGTCTATCAGTGTCTATATGTCCTCAGGTTGATTATCTGATCCTTTCAAGTGAACTAGACTATGTCCAGGCATTATTGTTTCTAGCTTATCTGTGGCTCTGACAGAGAGCGGGAACACTTGAGAGCACTTTGTTAACAAAATGAGAATAAGCTCATGGCTAAGAGTGCAGGAGACTTTGAAGTGTAATTGAAGAGTGGGAGAAGAAGGGCGAAGATAATTTGAAGTCGGACACAATTGGAAGAGAAAAGGAATTAGGGGAGGTGAGCTGATGTAATGTTGAGAGGAGGCGAGCCAGCATGAGGAACAAATCTAGGAGCAGATAATGACAGCAATGAACTGATGAAAGTGAAAGGAGGAATGTCACAAGCTGATTTTAACTGATACCCATGCTCATGTTTTGAACTTTCTTTGGATTTTTTGTAAAAAAAAAAAAAACGAGACTGAAAAGTGGAGACTTAAGTTAGTCTCCACTGAAACCAAGAATAACTATTAAACATTACATTTGATTGTCGAATCCAAAACTTACTACTACCAGTCCACAACTTTGCTAACAGCCAAACATCAAGCAAGTGCACCAACACACGACACAGCGGCCAGCTAATATTACTAGTTTAACAGCAACAAGCCTAGCTCGGCGTCTGTCTTACAAAAGTCTTGCTAGTGACTAAAAGTCAGACGCAGATTTAGTCTTGTCTGGCAGCCTCTTGTCACTCTTTCTTTTTCTCTTCTTAGCATGCTTCTTCAACATCCTCTTCACCTCTGCCATTATGTCCATAGATGCTCCTGAGCCTGGTTACATTGCTGGCTTGCCCAGCTTTGGTTCTGGCACGACACCAGTTCTGCTCTCCGTGATACTCGTCAGGAAGCCTCGGCTCTGCCTCCACTCTCTCTAACTAAAGCTACCCTGGCCTCAGCAGGTATCTATCAGCTAGCAGCTGGCTCAGGCCAGCTCGTGTACCTCCACTCTGCTCGGCTTTCTACTTCTTTATATGCTCATGTTGGACAGAGGACGGACGAAATGGCAACCTCCATGACAAAGAAGAGGAGCCAATGTGCTGGAAATTCCAGATCCTCAAACTTGAAGCTGGCTACAGACAGAGTCAATCTCCAAAAACACTCATATTAAAAAATGTCCAACTCCACGGCAGAAATAAACATATTTACAGCCTGGTTTTGGTCTCTATAACTAATTTCCCTGTTAATGACAACTGCACAAGGGGTGAGTTTTTTTATTTTAAATAACTGACCTGTTCAAGTTATATTAAGGCCTAAAGTTATGCATAATTAAGAGTGTGTCTACTTTGATTGACAGGCAGGTACTGCTAAATCACAAAGCAGTTTCTATTTAAATGTACTCATAACACATTTTTAAAATGTTAGTCTTAGTCAAATAAGTGTAATGGAGTAGAATGTTTCCCTTAAAAATATTATGAAGTTTAAAACAGCATAAAATGGAAAAAAGAATTTCAGAAATGGAAACTTTGTGACCTTTCACTGCTGGATGTATATTATGTGACGTATTTCTACCAGAATTATCACCTCCCCTGTAGCAGCCACTACAGTATGTGTAATACTGCTGTATTTCCTGAGGTGTTGCTGGTACAATGGCGAAATGCGTCAGCAAGGAAAAGGAAATGAGAAACCAGCTGTCACTCTCGGCAGCACTTGCTCATTCTCCATCAGATCTGATCTCGAGATGTGACTTGCCTGTCGTCGTCCTCTGACAGGATGTCACTCATTCACCTGGTTACCATCTTTTATATATATATATATATATATATATATATAAAAGGCAGCAGAGGGGTGAGGAGACAAGGATTAAGATTAATCGGCACTTTCACTGTCTGATGCTGCTGTAAAAAGCTTTGAGTTTATAAAAGAAAGAAAAAAAGAGACGTTTTTGTCTATGCAAAATATCCAATATTGAATTCGGGCAGTTTTAATATACGTAATTTAATTCCGCTTGATTTTGCATGTGGCTCTTTTGAATGTATTTCAGGCTAACAATGACTAGACAGTATTACTCCTGCAGTGTGCTGCAGAGCACTGTGTGGATTTGAAAGGAAGTCACAAAAAGTGATCTGTTTGGTCTATGAGACCTCTTTCCCTGAATTCTGCCACAGCCAACTGTCAGTCAAAATTAGTATGTGACTGGTATATGTAGTATGAAATCTGATTATAATTGGTAGAATTAGTGTCTTGTACATGGAGAATGGTTGAAGAATTGTACAAATATGATCAACAAAAAATACATAATTCAGCAGCTGTGAGAGTGTATCACATATAAATTCACCCACCTATTGATTTATGTTAAGCCCTCCAATGAGTTATTTCACTTTCTGAATTTTTTCCACTGCCTTCTGAGCCATGCTAGCAGCATGACTCAGTATGTCAGTCAGCCAATCTACTGCTTCAGTCCAGACTGAAATATCTTGACAATTATTGGACGGATTGACATGAAATCTTTGCATTTTTATGTTGAATACCTAAATTTTACTCTTAATTATCATTAAAAGCTAACTAAACCATCTGCTATGTTTTATATACATATAAATTATTACACTTATTATTTAAAAATGTGCCTAATTCTGTTATTATTTATCATTGCAATGTCTTATTTTTTCCAGGGGCATTGATAAAGTTTCATATTATCTTATATGATCGTAAATGTGTGAAATTATTTTCATTACTCATCTCTAGAGAAGACTTTATTTGAATTGCCCATTTTGAAACACATTGTTAATATCAATGTTTCCTAGGTTGCAGTCTTCTACACTACTGCTAACCACCAACATATTTCGATCAGCACAATAATGTGAAAGGGCAGCAGGAATGTGCATGCACATTATACAAACAAAATGAGAATCCACCTTTAAAACATCGCTCTGTAGTCATACCAGTGGTCAAATATTCTGCAGGATACTTCCAGTCTCACAAATTCACAGTTCAAGGGTTTAAAAGTAAAGGAAAATGTGTCACACAGCAGAAAATGATCATAGTCAGTGTTACAAATACGTTGGTTTTGAAGTCTAGCAGTGCAGATGCACTCACCACTTTTATGCAGCCCAGCTTGATGATACACACACAAACACACACTGACTGTGGTGGGTGTTACTTCTAAAGGAGCACAACATGAGACTGAGGTCTATAGCTCACTGTCTTCCAGCACTGCGACACATTTCAAATGCATGTGTCTCTTCTTTCCACCATCTATGCATCTCTTTAACACTATATCACACTACATCCACCATCTTCTTGAATCCATCTGTAATAAACATGGATCACCAGCTCAAATTCACAGATTTCATTTACATTTAGGTGAAAAACGATCCTGATTATTCCACACAAACACTCCTAATATACCCTTAAATTTCTTGGAATTAAAAAAACAAAACAAAACGCTGTGACAATATCACAAATATAATGTTTTAAACTTTATCTTTTAACTAATTAACTCTTTTTAGTTTATCTTTAAATATTCATAGATACTTCATGTCATTTCATACGCACTTTCACAAAAGTTCTCCAACATGTTTGGTATTTTTGGAAACTTGGGCATCTGCACTGCTGTGCTTTGGCGTAAAAGTTAAGTTCATTTTGTATTAACATCTGTCCGGTGATTACTTTATCAGACGGGTGCCTTCCTTCCCTGCTGTTAAACCAAAAACCAAGGGTGGTGAGGCCCAACCCTTCACACCTGCTCAAAACACTGAGTCATCTGCACAATTCACTGTGACTTTTTATATTATTGATAGCTTTTGTATAGGTTCTGATATTCAGCTATTGCGCTGTGGTTGTAGAAAGACAACAGAGCGTGAAATGAAGATATCGGTTTTAGTAGAAATGTGTAGATACTGCACATAGAGTGTATTTTTTGAGTCTGGGATTTTAAATATTTAAATAAAAAATGGCATCTGGTGAATCTGTAACACATAGTCTCATAACATATGGTCTAGAGAGCATGTATTCCTGCAGGTTTAAGATTATAAATAGAAATAGACCTATTTACACTTGCTTCCAGATCAGCTGTATGCATGAATAATTCATGTTCAGGTTTAAAGTGAATCTGTACAAACATCAATGCTTTGTATTCACGTAACTTGAAAACTCTTTATTGGCATGAGTTAGTATGGACTCTTAAACCAGAGTCTTCTGGGGAATTCTGATGTTTATGTCACACGCTAAGAGCCTTCAGCCTGTGGGTGGGAAACTTAACCGTAAAAAGCACTTTTCTCAATTCCACAGTATAAAGAGGAAATAAACTGTAACTACCCTCCTGTGTTTCATAAAGTACAAATGTATCAAAATAAAGAATATTTGCATGTTATAATGCCGACCATGATTCCCAAATCTCTCTGAGTAAACTGGTGGTGCATGAGGCTTCAAATCCATGGCAACAAGCTTCCACAGGGTTTACACAAGCAGCACAAGCCTCAACCCCAACTGCTCCTTGCATTTCCTGTCCGTATGTCTCATCTAGTTCATCTTCCAATGGCACAGTTATTTAGAAATAGTAATCAGTCCATTGAGTATTGGATCAAAATACCACATCAGGTCAGAGTGGTCCCAAACTCTGACAGGAAACTTCTGCTCTGTGCCTGAAAACGTTTTTTCATGCCACACGCACAGATTCAACTCAACTCAAAATTACACAAAATACAGTTTTTTTCAGGGACTGTGGTTCAGTCATATTTAAAAAGCTACAAGCAAATGTCTCTGAAAATTAATTTATTTTTCTAACTTTTTAAATGGGGTTTCCAGGGCTACTTTTTTGGAAGCAGAAAGATGCAAATTATCCAAATTATGGAAGACGTAATCAGTGATTTTAAGAAAACTGCCTTCCATCACACCATTGGGGACTAAAAAAGGTTATTTTTCGTCATGAGTGACAATATATATATATATATATATATATATATATATAATTTACCTTTTATTTGAACAAAATATGGGTCATTCATGCTTGGCAATCAGGGCAATCAGTAAAGAACTACACCTTGAGCACCTTTTACACTGCCTGTGGGGCGGGATTGTCGCGTTGTTATTCTGCCTTATCGTTCTGTATCAAAGGAACGAAGACAGCATGTGATTTTGTTCTGCCACTGAGATGCCAGCGAACTTGTTAACAGAGCTGAATCAATGTCTGTGTAAAAGGGTAAACCTGGCAGGATGGGTCACGTGTGTGCAGGCCAGTGTGACGGTGAATGCGAGCTGAGCAGAGGAAAAGGTGAGCTCTGAAGTTATCTGAGAGTAAATGTACAGTGTAGGTCAGTGAATAAAGGCTGCAGCTTCTCAAGACCAAAGTAAAGCTCCCGCGTGGTGTTTCCCAACTGCTGTGATGTAATGTAACGTTGCTGTGATGATCCGCTCTGCCTACACTGAGTTTCTTTTGCTTCCAGAAGGCTGACATGTTATTTAAAATCACACACTGAGGCAGCTTTATGCTGCCATAGTTTGGTTCAGTGTAAAAAAGCAAAAGCGGCGTAATGGGGGGCCGTCTTTACAGCACTCTTGCAGGATGTCTGTGTAAAAAGGGCTTTTGACTACACAAATACAGCTTTCTTACAATCTGAAACAGAGTGTTTGTTACTACGGGAGTCTGCTATTTCTAAAACGTATTTAAACCTGAAATAATTTTCCAATGGGAACAAGATGTGTGAACACAACACTGACTTTGTCATATCAACCCTTCACACCTGCTCACATCATCGGGCAGGTGTGAAGGGTTGATATGACAAACTTGTTTGGAAACACATCCAGCAGTCATGGGCCATTAGAGTTGTTTTTCATGGCCACCTGGTGAATTAAAGTGTAACTAAGCCTTCAACCCATTTTTTCCGATAAAAAAACAACGTATACAGGTATTTAGTACTGTTGATTGATTGGGGTCCAAATATTGACATGAAGAACTGTGCTAAACATAGGCATGTTTAGCACACCAAGTACACACCAAGCGCTGTACGTGTGGTAACCATGGAAACAGCACATCTATGAATATTAACTATTGTCAAGTGAGGAGAGCTAAATGAAATAACATTAAGTTTGTTGACTGTGATGATATCTCTAACCACAGATCGATTTGTTGACACGTAGTAGCAATCCTCTTATTGTTGTTGGCTGACTTTAGCTAAATTAGCATAGCACAGCCTAGCATAGCATAACTTAAGCCAAACTTAAATTAAAATGTGGATGATGAATCCAGGCTTGTGCCAATGCTCTGCCATGTGAACGTCCCGTTTATGTCCCCAAACTGTTTAAAAAACAGCTATATAGTTCAGTAAATTCACAAACCGCCAGGATCAGTCTCTCAGTCAGTGCCCAACAGTAGTCACTGTTACAACACAACACAACACAAACTTCTTGAAACGGCTGTGAATATACTTCAAGAGACTGTAGCTCCAGCAGACTCGCTTGAGAGCCTGACAGCAGCTACTCGTGGCTGTTAGCGGCTGAGAGAGGCAGAGCTAAGAATGCAACACATTTACCACACAGAAACATTCACAAATGGCTTTGAATTTGCTTGAACTGACTGTCAAAACTCCAGCAGACTCTTTTCCAGTGCAGACATGGAGCGTCTGACAGCAGCTGCTCGTAGCTGATAAGTTTGGTTAGCTCTGACTACCAGTAGCTGTATTACTGCTACACTGAGCGGTCACTCCAATTGGCATTATGCCCCATGTCACACACTACGGAGGCATGAGGGCACGCGCCCTATAGTGATTGACCTCTGCTACATTTTTTTAAATTGGTTGGAATAGAGTGAACTTCTGAGGTAGATGTCTGACTCTTTAGCTGCTAAATGCTCCACAGTGTTCAGCAGCTGGTCACTAATTGTGTCCGCCTGCTTAGAAGATAGTGCACAGTGAGCTTTTGAAACCAACACTACACACAAGACTAATAAGGGTGGACCAAAATACATCACAATGAGCTGAAACTTATTATGAAAGTCGGTAAGGAGAGCTGCAGATTTTCAATAGTTCATCTATGCATCTATCTATTATTTTTTTTTTGATCAAGGACACGTTTGAGGTGACCGATGACCTGATACTTGAAAATGTTCAGCGGTAAAACCAACTGTTGGTATGTGATTTTGTTTGCCTGAAATATTCTGCACTGTGGCTTTCTAATGAGCTCAGCGGAAGTGTTGGGTCACCACAGCTATCGCTCATGCTCGCTGCTGCAACACACAGCGTGTTTGGCCAATTAGAGAAAGTGTTTTCTGTGCACCAGTTTTGACTCCTACTGCCTCTCTGGGAAAAAAAAAAAACAACAACTGACAAATAAATGAGTTTGCACGCACACGCACGCATTTACCTGCCCTGTTACGATGCAATAATAATATTAAAGAAATACAATTTAAAATGCTATAACCTGTTCAGTGTTTTGAGTTTGTGCAAGAGTGTCAGTGCCTACTTGTTACCATATGTGAAAAGCGTAATTGCTCTGCTATTCTAGCAATGGCAATTTGTATGTGCACCTCCGTTCTCTTCAGCATCATTCTGACAACACGAAATACCATCCTACGTCTGCGCCTCTCACTTGACATTTAGACCAACAGCAGACTGGAGAGTGTAGATGTGAATCTGCTTTTATTATTGAAAGATCTGATAAAAACAACAACAACAACAACAACAACAAAATTGATTCTAATAACCCTCTTTTCGCGCTGAAATCAACAAAAACACACCTTGCTTCAATCCTCCTCAGAGCATCCCTTTGAATACTGTCAATCCCTTTACAACAAGTGGTGGTACTGGTGTAACTGGGGTGAGTGGGCTGCCCTATCGTCCTATGAATGCACTGGGATGGACTGTGGCTATTTTTTGATGAAGAAGAGCCGTGATAAAGTTAAAGAAATGTACCATTTCTTAGAGAAAGTTACTACTTTGGGCTTTGAAGCTTTTTTCCTGTAATTGCTAGTTGTTTCATTTTCTTTCTGGGTAATAGGCACTGTGGAAATGTGGAAATGAATACAGGTCCTTCTGGAGTCAGACTGGAGCAGGAAGTCACTCAGGCAGAGATAATCCCACACCGGTGTGAATGAAGAAATACATGCTCGCTCTCAGTTTGGGCACACGGAAATAATCGGAGCTCAGTATATATCCCCAGACATCTTACAGTCGGGGAATGATCATCATTTTTATCTCTTGTCCCCTCTGGCTTCCTAAGTCTCCAACAATGGAAAGATTTTCAAGGCAATATTCAAAGTAGCAGGTTGCCTTTTATGAAACAGTTCTCACTTGTGTGCACACGCTGGTTTTTTAACATTGTGAGCACCTCTGCCAAGACTTGTGTCTGCTCTCCCATAAAGAGGGGAGGCTGTCATGTCTGCTTCTTTTGACAAAGTTAATCTGACAACATGTGGTTCGTGTTCACAGGACGCTGAGTCCGACAGTGATTGAAGAATCGTGTCCCGCTGTGGCAGGACAGACAGCATCCGACATAACCATACATTTTGACAGGTTCAATCCCTCCTGCATATACTATAGTTTTGAGAGCTGGGTGCTTGTTGTTGCCTGAGCAGTGATAGTCATCATGGACGAATACACAGAGGAAAGATGTCACGATACATACCGACTGAGAGTTGTCGAATGTGTAGTGTGGAAACACCCCAACAAATGAGGCGACGGATTGCAAATATTTTGACTGAAAACGCAGAGACATCAAGAAACAAAAGAACAAATAGTCTTGAAAATGACAAATAAACACTTATAATGAGAGCAGACAGAGGCTTCAGCCAACAATTTTAACTGGACGTCAATTTGGAACATTATGTGTTTTCTCTTATTAACATCACCCACAACCTGAACTGATAAATTTATCCACAATGGATTTCTTTCACTTGTTAATGCAGTGACATTTGCAGTGGGACAAAGTGGGTGATTTTATGCATATCTTCAGGTGTTCTTTCACAGCCATGCCTACCTACTGACTCACTTTCCTGGCAAGACACTTCCTTAATGTCCAGCTGCTCACTGTTATAGGATTGGCAATGTTAGTCGGTTGGTCGATCACTCACAGTTTGAAATATCTCATCAAATAATATATGGAATGAAATGGAAGTAGTAAAGCAACATTGTGTTACTTTTCTACCATATAATAACTGATTTTGGTGAAACTGAATCATATTTTATGGAGAAAATGTTTTCTGCTTTTCCTCTGCTGTCCATAATTACAGTGGTTTTGCACAATGTTGCTTTAAACCTGAGGTTGACATTTTAGTTTTTCATTTAAAAATGTGGGATTTTGGTGAAATGTGCCATTCTTCCCAGAGGAAACATATATTACATCATCTGGTCTAAACTTTTGTTCATCCAAAATTTTGCCTTGTGACCAAATACCTGCAAAATTAACAACATTCCCACCAACCTCAGTTGTGCTTTGTAATTAGTGCTAATTAGTAGATGTCACATTTTGTCTCGCCTATGTTGCATTGTCACTTTTTCCAAATGTTTCTTATTCCACGGGCAGGTTAGCAATAATAAATATGCAATCTCCAGTTAGATTTTCAAAATAAAGCTTGCTACGGTCGCAGTTTGGTTGCCTTTAAGTTATGCAAGTAACCTTTTATACATAGGCAGGTATATTACACGCTTTGGCGTCTTGTAAAGCTAGAAAACAGAGCACAGGACACACTACATGTGTGCTACATATTACAAAATGTGTGTTCAACAACCAAAAAACAGAGATCATGTTACCTGGTATCTGTGAAATATTAAATAGCTTCCAAGAATGAACTATTTTGTCATAGGAATACACAGAAAAAGACCACATTTTTATCATGTCACCATCCCTGAAACATAATAGTTACTCACATAAATGCATGTTGTCTACAGAGAAAATTTTGTCACGATTTCTCTCTATCTCCCTCTTTTGTCTTTTTTGGGCTCAACTGAGGAACATGCAATGTAATTGGGCAGAGATGAAGTGAGCTTAACAGTAATTAACCAAATGGAAGATAACACAAAGAAGCAACAGGAAGCGAAGCGAAAGACGCCAGATTTATTCAGAGTAAAATGTAGAAGAGATAATCAGCAGAGATATTTTAACTGGATGTGTCTATGTGAGTCTAACTGGGTTTCACTTATACACACCCCCACAAACACATACGCCCACACGGCTCCTGAAATCTCAATCACCACTGCTTTTGCTGAGAAAACTGCAATTTTCTTAAACTATAAAAGAAGTCTTGACCACCCACTCCGCAGCTGTGCAATGAACATCCTTGGAATGAAAGTAGACAGAAACACAGGAATTTCTAGACTATTTTCAACCATTTCCAAACCACTCTGTGCCACTACACACATAATGTAGAGATTTAGATCTATTTTACATACATAATTAGCATAGTAATATCGAAAAAACTGTATATCCTCGAGCAGTGTCCCTTCTTGCCCACATGTCTGAAATCCTCAACCAGGAAATAACACCTAAACAATTGCAAATACAGAAATAAGCTGCAAGATGTGTTTGCATGAACGTTAGTGGCTTTGGTTTTACAAAGACCATCTCTGTATGGGAAAACTTAGTTTGGTATCTGTTTTCAGAGATAAAAAAACTATGTTTGTCCTTTAGCTTAACAATATATCTAACATAACATAGTCATTAGGTGGTGATATTCAGAAATTAATGTATATAAATATATAATAAAATAAATTCAACATATTATTGGATAAATCAGCTTATTCGTTCTATACAATACACAATGCTGATGAGGGTTAGCATGGTGGTGCAGCGGTGCATGGGTTCTTCCCACAGTCAAAAGACATGCAGGTTAAATGTTATGGTATGAATGATAGCGTGAATTGTTTGTCTCTGCGTGTCAGCCCTGTGATGAACTGGCGACTTGTCCAGGGTGTACCCCACCTATCGCCCAATGCCAGCTGGGATTGGCTCCAGCCCCCTGCGACCCTGATAAGGAAAAGTGGTTATGAAAAATGGATGGACAATACTGATGATAGGCTACCCATAAATCCTTGTGCAATCATGTGAGCTAGCACTGAAAGCGCCCCTGTACGTTATTGTAGGTAAGTTTAATATGCAACACAATTTTGTACAGTATATGAAATGGGGGCCGCTGCTGTCTCTACATCAACTTGGCCCCTAGTCTACCTTTTGCATGCAAAAGGGCAGAAATTTTTCTTTGGTTGTATGTGCAGAAGTCAGATGTTACAAATGCTACATCAAAGCACAACACATGACATCCAGACAGACAGACCACATTTAACCACATACACATAAAAGCACAATAAAAGCTACATTAAGTCCTTGATGATGAGGGCTGAAATAAGGTTAAGAAAGAAAAAGGCAGCACTTTTAGATTTTCCAGGTCATCACAAACAAATATTTTAATGAATATACAAGAAGAAAATATTATTCACCAAAAAAATTGGATTTCAGATGCTCTGAGTTTTTATTTGATGGCCTGAAAGCAATTCTCTTTAACTCTGAAAAAATGATTAGAACACCGATGATCAATGTATGAATAGCATTAAATACTGATTAACAGACACATCCAAAACCACAACATCTGGTTAAATTCCTCTGCTTAATGTAAAAGACATGGCTGCATTCTTCCGCAGTGGAACTACATTGATTATTTGCAGAACATTCCTGGGGATCAGAAAAGAGAGAAACTAATAATAACAATAAGCACTGGCTGCTTACTATTTGGTTTTCAAATTTCTGCATTCAGAACTTGAGTCTTTCTCTCCCTTGGCCTTAGGCTGTACTCATGTTCTTGACAAACCAATTATTTCACAAACCTAGCAGCGATCCCTCAATAATTATGCATGTGATAAAAGCCTAGTGCAGCTGCTACTCCTGATTTGGCTGATCAGGGGAATTGGAGCAATGCTACTGAATGTCCACTTACTAGAAATCACCACAGAACAGCTGAATGGCTCATCATAAAGAAGGGTTCCTCCAGGGTTTGGAGTAGGGGAATGCGTCTAAATTGAACTTGAAATAGTCTTCTGTTTTAATTATAAGCTACAATGACAGACTAAAATATTCTGTGCAAAAAAACATGACCTTGACATTAATCTATTGTAATCAGACAGTTTCTCAAAAAATCCGTATAAAATCCACATGAAAATGCTTTGTGAGGTCAGTGACATTAAAAATGTGTCATTACCATGCTTTATGGCATTATGAAGGCTTCTGCTACAAGTGCAAAGACCCATTTTAGCAAAGACAGAAAGAAAGGCAGCTTCAAATGAACAAAGCAAACAAATTACCTGCCAGCCCCCGGGTCTGCTCCTCACCAGGCATTATCTGTACTTTCATTATTTGATAGTATACGATCTAAATGAAAGTGGACAGAGAAAATTATTTTGGTGCAATTTGGCTATGACTAAGCCTCTGTTCACAGATCAGTGCAGACAGAGGATAGGCGGAGGCACAAGATAAGCAGAGGCCTCTTTAGAGAATCAAAACCATGCTGGGACAATGTCATTTGATCCCATCTTTAAACAGAGCATTATAATGAGTGATACAAGACTGTTAGATGTCTAAAGAACAAACCTAATTTAGATTTTCTTCAGGCATTAACTTGTTTAATCCTAGCTGAAGCTTAAAGGAGTAGTTTGGGGAAATGTACTCCCTTGTTCTCTAGGCGATATTTAGATGGAGTTGCCTGACAAAACTTCAGGAAGACACTACGCATGACCAAGAAATAGCCTGACACATATCTTCATGTAACACTACAAATTGTTGCTTTTACGCTTTGTTTTTGTTTTTTTGTACTGATTAAACAAGATATGATGCCTTAATTAGAGAGTTTTAGAGGTGCTGGAGGCCAGATTTCTACCTTTGGGCAGAGCTAGGCCAGCTGTTTCCTGTCTTTCGTCCAAGCTAAGCTAACAGCCTACTGGCCATAGCTTCATTTCAACAGACAAATATGAGAATGGCATAAATGTTTTCATCTATTTCTCGGTTGGAAAGCAAAAGGCATATGCCCAACTATTCCTCTTTGTCCAACTCTGCCCTTGTTAGTGTGGCTGACTCTATTTCCAATAATGTGTGATGATGATGATGATGGTCATGATTGATCTCCAATATTTGTCCAAACATGTGACATCTGTCTGAATTGTATATCTCCATGAATGAACAGATGTTGGGGCAGAAAGGGAAGGTTTTTTGGATGAGAACTTTTTGGTAAGTTTGGAAATCAGTCTGTTCGAGCTGTCACAGCAGCTGGTTGTTGTCACAGAAAATGCCAAGCAGGGAAATCTATTGACTGCTTTTGGCCACAAAGACACAGACTGTAAAAACACTCCAGCAAGCCAGAAATTCTGCTCAGTTGTTTTATCTAAATGTAGCTTGCTCATTATTTTGGAGTTAAAGAAACCATAGACTCTCCAACCTAAAAAAAAAAATGGTGTTCTACACACCTACTCTTTAAAACATAACCAGCCAACTGGCAGCATTTTTTAAATAGTGGGATCCATTTATGAGCTTCTATCATGCCGTAATATTGTTACACCCCTTGCTTGAGGGTGTCGATTCAACCTTAAAAGAGTAACTCAAACGAATGTAAATACACAAAACTTTTGAGCAAAAGCCAATTAGTTATTGACTCTGAAATGTGTTGGCAGTGTGAGTTATGCGGAATAAAAAAGAAGATTCACTTTTCCTAATTCAATGACAGGCTTCAGTGAACAATTTGATCTAGAGAGAGAGAGAGAAAGGGAGGGAGAGGCTGTGCCCAAAAGCCAAGTGAAGGTTGGCTAAGACTTCAAGGACATGGAGTTGGTGGGAATAAAAACTACTTGAGCCAGTATGATCAGAAACATTATGACACATATGATTTTAACTGGCTTAAAAAATGATTATTCCCCTGCAGAGAATGAAAAAAAAAAAGAAGAAAAAACACCCACCTCTCTCAAGAACTATCATCTCAAATCAATGCTGTGTTTCGGTGCCCATTATAAACCATTATCAATGGTGGAAGATGCTCTCATTTCCCCATTCAGTGCGTATATGAGTGAGCGTGCATTGTCATGGATGTTCATCAGATGGGGCTGGTATTATCTTCCTCTGCCTCTGTGTTTTAACACTGCCTCAGATTGCCAAGATGTGAGAGTGACTGCTATTCAAAGAGTGACTCATCTCTCCACTTAACTAGACACAGGTTTGTGGTTGTGTACAAGTTGCACTTTGTGTGTATGCATTTGCGTGGCAGCAACCTCTGTTATCCTATTTGTGAACCTGAGCTCAG
The DNA here is from genome assembly GCA_033000465.1 of Sciaenops ocellatus. Taxonomy (NCBI): domain Eukaryota; kingdom Metazoa; phylum Chordata; class Actinopteri; family Sciaenidae; genus Sciaenops; species Sciaenops ocellatus. The sequence goes on from CP136868.1 coordinate 13,835,496, forward strand.
ATGTGGCACTTTCCGTCAGTGCCTTTGCGTTATTTGGCTGGACTGAGGGAGCGCTGAGTGGAAGCCAAACCCTCTGCAATCTGCGGTAATGTGTCGACTGGCACAGACCTTTATAGCGTCTGACTGATAAGTGCTTTTAGACGCCTGATACCCATGTCAATTTTTAGACTGATGCTGCCAGGATTTTTGTGCTGAGTTAGTTTTGACTATTTATATTGCAAAAGCTTCCCCTGAAGTACAAGGATGCGAGAAAAGCCTCGGTAACAGCATTCGGATCATCAAAGGACACTTAAACATGACAGTGAAAGCCAGACTAATGAAGACATGGATTTTGTTGCTCCGTAAGGCAGAGTGACACAGGTTTCATTTCAAACCTCCCACACACTTAGTAATAGTTAGTAAAAACAAAATCCAAACTGTTTTGTAGAGGATACATTTTTTTGAAGTAGCTAGGCTGCATGTAGAATATCTGTGCAATCCAGACAAAAGCTGACAAAGACTGCCGGGATATATGATCAATGCAAAGCGAGTGTTGGCATTGTCACCGGATGCTCAGGACTACTTTGCTTACCTTCCACTGCCAGTGAGATGTTGGCTTACCTAGGAGCACATTCAGTATTTATCCACAAGCTGTTTAGTTACACTGTAATGGGATTTTTTTTTTTTTAATAAATGATAATGCCATTTTTATTATTATGTATAGGTAGGTAAGGTCCACCACTGAAAAATATTTACCAGACTGAACTATATCAACATCTACCATGCAATTTTTTATAGTCGTTCATGGTGCACAGAGGATGAGCCCTTATAACTTTGGTGGGCTACTTTAATTCACTTCAAGTGAAAGGATTCTCCATGTGAAGACAGTGGTAGCAATGTGGTCGCACAAACATATAGGGCAATGATCAAACTGAACCACAGCACACTGTGCGGCAGAGGGCGTGGCTGACTGCGCTGTCTTCAGTAACAAGGCACTCTTGTGTCTCATCCAGCAATCACTCCTGCTACAAAAGCCTGGTCAAGACACCACTCCTGTGCCGGATTATCTCTTACCCGTACCACTCATTCTCTAGTGTGCCTTGCTTTGTTCAGCCAGTGTTCTCCAGCATTCTCCAGTGAATCCTCTGATCTGCCTGCTTCACTTCGTCTGTGATGCCAGCCAGCCCTCAGCCACCACCACCTGCTTCTGTGTTAACTCTCATAATAAAATCATTAAAACTGTACTGGCCTTCATCTCTGCATTTTGGGTCCAAATGCAACACTAAAATGTAATAACTGACTTTATTAGGACAAACAATGCATTTGACCTGTAGCTTCTTCAGGTGAACTCAGCAAAATTACTTACCTGTGCTTACAGGTTTTTCCTCTGATCATTCATCACATGACTAAGTATCAAAAAGACTATACAACTCCCAGATCAGTCCTGTGGCTGTCTCTATACACCTCTATATAGAAAAAGGCGAATGCTAGGGGACCTAGTCTATCATCTCTCCCTGAGGGTCCCAGTTACCTGTGGAGAGAAATATGACTTAATTCACACACAAAAAACTCAAATCCTGTGCTTCATAAAGTCCATACAGTTCAAATGTGCTCAGTTCATAAATCCAAAACGCCTCCCTTATAGAAGCTGCTTAATCAAATTACCACCACTTGGATTTGATTGATTTAAATGCTGATACATTTGAGAGAAGTAGCAACTCAACGTAATTGACACAATTAACACAATGGGCAACAACATTTTTTTGTGGTTCCCTTACTTTTCCTATAGCGTAACTGGTAAATGTCTAAATGTCTTGACAACTACTGGAGGGATTGTCATGAAATTTGGAACAGACCTTCATGCTCCCCTCATGAACAACAGGCATCCTCCGCAGGTCTATGACAATGCTTACAGCAAGAGAAATAGGGGAATAATTTTACCTAAAATATACAATACTGTACAAAATATATAATGTCCATTGCCATTAAAGTGCAACTGCTTTGCATCATGAAGCTTCTAGTTTTTGTTTGCTCTGAGCCAGAGTGGGGGTGATTCAGCTTGTAGTTGGTGGTGTTGTGTTCCTGAGATGAAACCTGCTCATGCAAGAACATTCTGGTTTCGATTTTTTTTCATATTAGAGCTACAATCCTTGAATCAAACAGAAAGTGTTACAGTACAACATCACTTATGCAAGATGTTCGCCTTCGGTAATCAAAAGAAGCACAGTGTTTGTTTACAAAATCATCACTTATTTGAATGTGAATGTGTCTCTACATTTTACTAATAATTAAAGCATGGGGGAACTGGCTCCATTAAACATGTAAAAATCATTTCACTCAACACTTTTTGTGCTTTTCTATGCAATTTTATATTTGTGTGTGTGTGTGTGTGTGTGTGTGTATGTGTGTGTCAATATTCACACTGTTCAGTCCCACAGTTTCTCTGATCAAAATGCAAAGTTTCTAGGCCAATACACCAACTCACACTGTGCGAACCAACCGCTGTAAGCAATTTTCTAACAACAACCTCTGTTTAACCCTAACTGTGACCAAGGTTATTTTAATAGTCATACTCAAAAGCTTGTTTTTATTATTACATAGTCAAATAAATGCTGTAGTGTGTGAAAACCTTGCCACACCAGTTTTTTTAAGCAACATAATATAGAACCTGTTGTGTGCTTATTTAGACCTGCAACTTTAACCTACCGTTGTTGCTCATTTACTCTTTTTCTACAGCTTAAGCTCATCTAATAGTCTGCATATACTATTGAAAAATATTGTGTCTTAGACTGTTACGTTACGTCATCTAATGTAATGTGAGTGTTTTACTTTGTTTTGTCTCAATGTGCCCCTGTCCTATGTAATTACTAAAATTACTAAAATAAGAATGGTTACAGAATGGATGGCACAGTCGTGTCTGTGTGGATTCTCTCTAGGTGCTTCATCCCACAGTCCAAAGACATGCAGGTTAATTAGTGACTCTAAATTGGCCATTGAATGTGGCCGTGAATGACTGTCTCCATGTGGTGATTTGACCTGGATAATAAGTGAATGGTTGCCAAATGGTTGACACGAAGACTCTAGAAAGATTTCATAGTAACAAATTTAAGATGACTCTTAGGAGACAATGCTGTGTGTGGGGTATTTATGCATCGGCCCATACCACAAACTGCTTGTTAATTATAAACATTTCTGCTTTGGTCCTGAACACAAACTGGTCCTTTTTCTTAACAGCAAACATTTCCCTACAAGGTTAATAAACCACCAATAAGCCACTCTGTTGCACTGGGTAACATGTTCATTCAGCAACACTGGCACTGTAGTTTAGTTTGAGTTAAAGCCGTAAATACTCACTATGCCAAGTGTGTTCATTTTAATGTTTGCTCGATTTGCTCTTAATTGAGTACCTCTTGCTAAAAACTACAGTCCCCAGGAGTTTGACTTTTTTTTTTTATTTTTTTTTTTTATTTAAAAAAATCAATGTGTATTTGTGACTCTTATTTTTTTAATATATACATCCAAACAACCAAGCTTGGGACAGCCACAGACAGGGTAGGAACACTGCAAAGTATTGAGAAAATGTAGTCTTTGCTTTTGACCTAAAGGACAATGGAGCAGCCTCATCCTTTACCTTACATCAAAGATGTCTTGAAGGATTAATAGGTATTTAATTAAATCATCTTAATCTTAGTCTTTAGTCTAGCGTGATTGCTGTGGAACAAAACACTAATGGTGCAAGTTGTTCAGGTTTGAAAGCTTGTGCAGAGCATTGCATCTTATGTTGCTAAGCTTTGGGAATGCAATGTGTGTTGTTGTTGTTGCCATTGCTCTAACAATGGCTGTTTTATATTGAACCAGAGGGCTGATCATGTCCTATTGACTTTAAATAATCTCTACCATCCATCTGTCTCTCTTAATGACTAATGGCTGATGGTGGGGAACTGCGTACTCTAGTGTTATACAAGTATGACCCTAAGTTGTTTTTCGCTGTCTACCTTCACTACTGTTCCCACGCTCTGGACAGAACATTTGGTCCAAATTATTTGTGTTTCTCTTAATATGCAATTGTGTAGGTGGCGAAATAGCTGGTTTGTTTTTGGAAATAATGGACTGTAATTCAGTGAAACAGGAAAATATTTGAATGCACTTATACCGAGTGATCCCTCATCCTTCAAATCTCAGATTGATTGGTCTTCTAGAAGAACTGCAGTTCAGATCATTGAAGTGATGCAGGAGTTTATACAAAAGAAAGTATGAAGTAAAATGATTGATTGAATGAATGTCCTTCTGCCTTTTTTTGAATCAACATGTAGATCAGGTTTGACACGAGTCACACACTCGCAGACACACTCTGGTAATTCAAATGAGCCCTAATCACCACCAGCGCTGTGTTGTGACACATGAGAGGCTGGCAGCTCTGCAGGGGTGTCATCACAACTTAACCATCTTCTACTGATCTGATACTATGCATCCACCCAACTCCAACTTTACATCAAATACCTACAAAGCCAGAGGAATGAAAGAGATGCAAACACTCAGATGAAAGTGATGGCAAACAACTACAGAAGATCTCTCAGCTTTTCTTAGAGGTTGTTTAAAATTTACACCGTTTAGACCTTTTTATTCACAGCAGCAGGTTTTTATGTTCAATCTGCTCCCTCCTGTGTGCAGCTTATGTTCTTTTCACAAGATTTAAGATGTATAAGATATGCAAGTCAGAAAATTGTCATAGGTGTGAAACATGAGCATAGGTCAGTCTTGCATTAGTTTGAGGAGCCTTTAATTCGCATCTCATGAGGAAGGGATAGATAGATAGATAGATAGATAGATAGATAGATAGATAGATAGATAGATAGATAGATAGATAGATAGATAGATAGATAGATAGATAGATAGATAGTGCAGTGGCAAGATGATGGTAATAGTACTGATGGTATGATGGTAATGTTATTGTAAATAACAGTATATAATAGTAGCAGTATATAATAATAGTAGAGTATAGTCTATAATAATAATAATAATAATAATAATAATAATAATAACAGTATATAATAATAATAATAGTAATAATAACAGTATATAGTAATAATGGCAGCAGCAGTATATAAGAATTTATGTATGTATGTATGTACGGAGAATTTATGTACTATATGCAGTGTACGAATCCCACTGTGGCATTGGAGCCCTATTTTTCAGTGGTCGGGGTACTGTGCACATGCATGTGCATACATGAATGGTCCCACCTATGTACATTTCAATTCATACGAGGAATATCAGAAATTGTTGTGTGTGAATAAACACGCATATTGACAGGTGTTTTATTATTAGCCATCATTTCAGGAAGCTAAATTTAATATAAATCTATGCAGAAAAAAACAAAACAGTGGCACCAAAAATTACAATATTTTAGAGCTCCCTATAAATATGTTAAATGATGCTTTCTGCAAAGCTCATGTCTCTTTCAGAGCTTCCTGTATCTGCCCTGTATTTTGAACCATGACTTTATGAGAACATTACATGCTTATACTGTAAATTTGGTGGCTTTCCAACCTCTGCAGTGTGATGAATACAAATTTCTAAATTCTGGTCTCTCCACTGAGAACAAATGAGAAGTTTTACTTACATGCAGTAAGTAAGTAAGTACATGCAGGCCTTCAGGAGTTTCTGTCATAAACTTCTTTCATAAAAGCCGGTATTGTGTGATTCCAGCTTAATTAACTAAAATGCTCTCAGATATCTCTATTGTATCAAACGGCTCCATTCCTCAGTTTTTTGTTTCCTCTTGTTTCAAGACAAACACATTGTGTGGCCACAAAAACAACATTGAATAAAACATAAGATTCTCAGTGAAGAGGCCATGCTGATGTAACCCCCTGTTATTGTGAGCTATTCAGAAATCTAAATCTTTGCTAAATGAATAGCAGGCAACACGCAAATGTCCATAGTCTTGCAGAATACCTGCAGTTTGTGAGGCATATCTGCTGACCTTGTTACATAACCACCGTGACGATATAGAGGACTGAATAAAATAGTATGCACTGTAGTAGGAGTAAGCAAATCCTATATTTTTATTTTACTGCAAGCTTAAAATAATTTGCCTTGTCTTTTAAAACCACTGCTTCACAATGTATTTTTGTTGATGGAAACACATGAATATTGGGCAAATTTCAAATGCAGTGGATATCATTTGAAGACAGTGATGATTGCTGAATAAATTACCACTCAACATTAATGATTCAAAAACGTCTTGGATAGGCAATGTATAATTGTTAATAAGCAAGACAGCTGGGTAAAATGGCTGATTTTGTAGAGTTCAAGTCAGTGACAAGCTCACACGCCTCAGTAACGTGTGATGATAATTCCTTAATTATGCTGTTTAATCTTCAAAAGTGACAAGATATGAAAAAATAGCTCATTAGCAACGACAATGTTGACTGTAAATTTCTCTATTAATGGATCCTAATTGTGTTTCTTTGTATTACAGAATGGAAATGAAACCTTGGGGTGACTATGAAGTTTTAACATTTTAAAACAACTAAACAATAAAGATGGAAAGATCATTAGACATTTAATATTTGGCAGTGAAGAATTGAAGGACAATTTTTGATGTGACAAAATGATGAGTCAAGACTTGTCATGAATATGATGATGATGGAGATCCCTCTCCAAAGTGGGTTAAGCTTCTTCCAAGACTGGTCTCAGCACTGCCTGTACAAAACTCAATTTCATGAGTTCATGAAGCATGACATTATTGTTTATTCTGGACAACTGCATGTCAAGACCCCGGAGGAGAGGACGCAGTTTTGCTAAATTTGATTATTTTATTTTGTTATTAAGGAATTTATAAAACAGCTTGACTACATCCTATAATCTGACTGCTTGGACTTTCTTGTCACCCAACAGAGAGAGACATATCTTTTGTATTGTACATTCTGTAAGTGATCTTCATTTTCAGTAAATAATCCTATTATTTGTGACTTCTATTTACTAAGCAAACAATAAGATTTAAGGAAAGTACGGATTATTGAAATAGTCTGCCGGTAGTATAAAGTAAAGTATTGTAACATTTCCTCTGATTTGCCTGGAGATGTTTGACAGATTATCTATAGAGGATGTTTGACATCTCATGAACATACCCTTACCAAGATGTTTTTGTGCCTAAACCAAGGCTTAAAGATCCAGTGTGTCAGATTTAGGGGGATCTATTTACAGAATATCGCAGAAATTTAATATAATGTGCATAACTATGTTTTGATTAGTGTATAATAACCTAAAAATAAGGCTTGTTATGCTTTTATCACCTTAGAATGAGGCTTTTATATCTACAGGTGCTTCCTCTTCAGGAGAAGTAGATACAGCTTTGGAGGAGGGTTCTGTTTATTCTTATGAAATGTGCCCAGTGGCACATAAAGCCAAAATAGTTTGATCCCTGGGCATAAACATATTATTTGCACTGGAGATTTCCACCAGCCAAGCACAGCCAATTTGCTATCATCCTGTTCAGCCCTCCGCTAGCTTGTATGTGGATTAAATGTGCTGCTCTTTCTAGACTTTTCAAATGTTACTGTACTGAACTGATCAAATTGTTACAATGAAACAATCACTTTGCTGGGGTTATGACGCTGTCAGTACATGGTTTGGCCACTATATCAAACTGGCATGAAAGCCCGGAGCTTTTCCTGTGGGTTTGCCTCGCAGAACGAAAATAAATACTGGCTCTAGATAGTGGCTTTCACATTTGTCAGGTGTTTCATGGTCATTGTAACTCTTCTTAGTATGAAGGAGAAACTACAATCTCCAACTACACCTCAAGATGCCATTAAATCCTACACGCTGCTCCTTTAATCACAAAGGTGTAATATCAGTAAATTCAAATAAAATATTACTATACAACCACTTGGTTTCGATTCCTCTACCTTTATTTTCTCTGTACCTAATGAACATAGTAGTGCACCCTGCATGCACTAACCATTCAAATGTAAATTTCCTATGCAGGCCAATTGCATATGAAAGACTGAGCTGCTATTTCATGCTGTGCTTGTTTATACTAACATTAAGCTTATGACATATAATGGAAAATTTAGACAGACTACTAAAAATTTCATGTTATGTTATTTTATGTGTGGAATACCATATTAATGGTGACAAGATTTGTGATGCAGTACCTGTTTGGGGGGATTATTCCCTGTCTGCATAAATCCTAAAGCTTTTGAACGCAGTGCAAACACAGGTTAAGTTAAAATGTCATAATTTTCTAGCCGTGGCTGCAATATTCTAAATATATTCTATTAGTGAGTGTAAATGTTTGCTGAAAAATGATATAATCGAGCACTGAAACCACTTATTACAGAGCTAGGGCCCTAATACACAATACAAAAAAAAAAAAAAAAAAAACCTAGCTACACATCTTGCACTTGGTTTTTCTCACTGGATAATATTAGGTTTAATGTTCCTGTGATCTTATAAAAAAAAACAATGAGTTAATTAATTCACATTCTGATGGTCTCTCAGTGGTTCACAAAGAAAAAAAGCTAATTTCCCTCATGGTGTTGTGACTTTCCAGAGTTACTCAAACACAGTTCTCTCGGGCAACATAAGGGCTCTCACCACCCACTGCACAGCTACTAGACGAGCCCGAGAGCAACTGTAGCAGATGTATTTCAAGAAAAAGGACTCCATCGTTTTTTGTTTTTTTTTTTTCCTTTTTTTTCTGAGGTGTGTTTGAAGCTAGTGTACTGCTGTAATGCTGTTGTGTGGCTGCCGGCATTGTCTTGAGAGTCTGTCATTTTATAAAGTCTGCTTTTCTAGTGGCTGGTGACTTTGTTTTGAATGTTGTACAACCGCCGTCCTCACAGAGGAACTCACACTTTCATGTTAAAACTTATCTCTGAGGAAACTGAACATTTGGAGTGACTTGGAGGTTGGCAAGTCATTCTACATCGTGGTCGAATTTTCGTCTGATCTTCATCTTAATTAAATGGAGGATTTTTTTTTATCATTTGACAGCAGACATTTTGTTCCCAGTGACTAATATGAGCTTGAGCTGCACTGAAGTGTTATTGTAGGCAGCAGCCATCATATTGCTTCATCACCCTAGCTAAGACAAGTGACTGCAATGCTGAACATGTCCAGATTTATTTAATATATATATATATATATATATATATATATATATATATATATATATATATATATATATATATATATTTAATGGAGCAAAATCTCCCAAGGTGAGAACATTTCTTATCAAGGTTCATTTGTCTCAAAGAATGTGAACAAAGTATCTGATTTCACCAAGGACAAATAGAGATTCATCATCCATTTGTCAAACACACGATAAATCGTCCGTTGGATTCAATTTGGCTTCTGTCTTCTCAATCCTAAATAAATGCACATCACCAAATCAGCCCACACGTCACATCCGGCTGTCCACATTTCTTTTTAATCTCCACAACACGCTAAAGTGAATATACATCCTAGCAGTCTGTCAAGGGAATTTGAACATCAGTCAGTGATTTCTTGCAGGAAGCAAAGTGACTACACATTTACATAACACCCAGCTAAATAAACAGCAGAGAGCAGCAGTGCTCAGAGGGAGGTGAGTTGAGAGATTGATGGAAAATGAAACACAACACCTCGAACTTGAGATCCAGAGCCAGTTTATTTTATAACCAGTGTTTTCCAAGTTCCTAATTATGACCATTATCTAAATCCCTAATATAACCAAAATTATATCAACTGGCTCATTTTTTATTAAGGGAATTCTTTTGCACCTTCATACTTTTTTCGACCTTTTCATCACCTCTGCATGAAACCTGCATAGATTTCACTCTATCTCTGTAAAATAAGTGAATGTGTTACTGTGATACTGTGAACTAACTTGTTAAAGTGAGCAATGTGCACATTTTAGCCATGGCGTGTTGTTGCTATAAATTCGCACAGCCTCTTCTATAGCATTTCGGCATAAATATAGGTCTAAACCTCCAGAACACCCTGCATACCACCTGACCTACTACACATGCACATCAAATGATTCAGAGGGTTGTCAAAAGGTCTTGTCAGACTGAGTGGTTCGCTAAAAGGTTTGGAGTATTTAATTCCCCTCTTCATTGTGACACATTGTGAAAAAGTGGCTTCATTTATCCACATAAACGCTTTGGGATAATCCTTAAAGATCAGCTAATCATAACCCTCATAAAAAGACACTGCATTGTTTAATTAGCCTATTATGATACATTTTATATCCATGATTTATCATTTTCATGCTTTAATACTCAATAAATTAATAACAAAGAAGTATTAACTCCTCAGGGAAAGAAGAAAAGGAAGAAAATTGCTTTCATTTGAAGTGTCTGAGTGGTTTTAGCGTTTAAAAGTTTATTTCAAAAATTATATTTTAATATTTGTGGATCACTACACAGATAAACTTCTAAATAACCTATTTTTAGTCAATTTCCACCATATGGGATGATATCCATAATTGGGCTTCATGAATAATATATATGGAGATTAAAATAAGGTCACAATGAAGCACAGACACATGCGACCTTTATGGTGTATCTGATAAAATATTACAGGAAAAAAAATGTCACATTGACTCTGTAGAGAAAACGCTTGTCTCCTTATTAGCCTTGGTTACTGGAGGGCTGTTATTACTCTTATCTTGTCTTCACACCTCCTCCTTACTGACGCACCTCTTCAGCTCTTGTCTATAGCCAAGAAGCGCGCTCCCGTTTGCGCGCCTCCGCCCCCCCTGCTTCGACACACAGTAAACGGGTGTCGGCGTGAGCGTCGCTGAGCTCTGAATGGACACTAACAGGGAATGTAATATTCTTCTGCCACTGCTTGGTTTCTTCTGTCATTTAATTTCTGCAACGGAAGCCGGGTGAGTTAATATTTTGGCAGGTTGTGTCATTTATGGAGGGACAGGCTGTCAAGCAGTTTCTGAATTAATGGAGCGAATTTGGGAAGTACTTTCTGGACAGGCGCTCTGTGTCATATGTGCACATTAGGTTTAATTGTTATGACATAATTATGCTGTTGTCATCTTAACTGGCTTTTAAATATTATGTGTGAGCAGCCACTTTGCCTGCACCTTTATGCTGAGCATAACTATTTTAATTTCATGTGATAAAGTCCCTGCGAATTATCCCATAGACTTTACCACAATGCATATGTGCATCTGCATCTTTTAAAATGTTTATTAATGTGTCTGTGGAGTTGGATACAGTCACTGTTTTTCTCTAATGAGTCCCTCTCTGATCAAAGACAGTGATTACTCTGCCCGATAATCAGATGGTGATTTTAATTATGTGTAAGAGAAAAAAAAACAATAGAGCTGCTAAAGAGTGATTTGTATTGTCTGACTGTTGCCAGGATCTTTACCAGTACTGGCTCACCAAGAGGGAGTAGTGATGATGAGATTCCTCTTCTTCTTCTGGAGGGATTATGTGATAGCATTGGCTCTCTAGTGGCTGCATGTGTGTTTGTGAATGTCCAGTATGTTCACATATTGTATCTGCTCAAAATGAACTTCACATCTGGTGGTGTTGACTTAATTCAAAGTAAGCAACATGTCCTCCAAAAAAAAACTGCAAGAATTTCACCTGGGAGTCTGTTATGCTGCAATCAAATGGTTCTTTGACCAACGGCAGGTCCACTCATGGGAGCTTCCGTGGATCAACACATGGAAAATCAAACCCACAATGTTATATGAAGTGTGATTAAGAAGGAGTGTTTATGTGTGTGTGTTCCTGTGTGTGTGGTTGAAATAATATGAGCTCTGCATGTGAGGGGAGTGTGTCTTGTGTTGCAGCTGTGCAGGATTCATTTACTGTCGGACTGGGTTGGTGTGATAAAGAGACAGTGAGGGAATCACAGGGGTGAGTGAGCTGCAGGCTTTTCTCGTGTACATTTCCAGGACTGTGCGTGTGCACACATCTGACTGTGTTCATCTGTGTGTCCATGCACAGCCTATTTCCAGATGAGAACGTCAATATTGGATGCTTCTGCAAAATCCCAGATTAAGTTAATGCTTTTTTATGTTGTTGTTGTTTTGAATGTCCAATGGCAACATTTTTTACAAGAATTCTTGCTTTCTTTAGTATGTGTGCATGGCAGCTATAGTATGGTTAAGGTTAAGGGAAAACCTCTGGGTATGGCAAATAAACTGTTATTGTTGGTTATGCAACAGAACCACCACAGAGGTTAGGGAATAGTCATGGTTATAGTTAATAGAAATGTCATGTCTGTGACAGGATGCAAAGTTAAAACGCTCATCCACGTTCCCAAACTCCAAACCCTGAGCAGAGGTTCTCAATTTTCATTTCAACCAAGGACCCATAACAAGGCAGACAATCCATCAGGAACCAACTGAAGTATGTCCTTTGGAATAGTCTGACATACCTATTTTTTCCACTTGTGTAGTCTTAGTTATGTGAAAGAACAACATGAGAGAATGTCTTAGAAAGATATTAGACACAAAAATATTGGCAGAACCTCAAGACAGGATACCAATGATGTGTCCTTGACTAAATCTATTGATTCTATTGTTGAATTATTACTTTCTGACAGTGTCAAACAACAACAACAACAAAATATATAAAAGCTTTGTAAAAGAATTCATGGCAGAGCTGTTGTATTGGATGACATTAGACTGAACAGGCATACCTAATGAAGTGGCTAGTAAGTTTGTACATATACCACAGACCCCTGGGTGGCATCTATTTGAGAATCACTGACATAAAGGACAAACCACCTCCTGCATTGGCACTGGACACTGATATTGGATGTAAATATGGACATAACTCCCAGGATACTTGGCTCGTGCATGCATGGCTATGCTGCAAATGTCCTCGCAGTTAAAGGAATGCTTTAATTTATGCTCAATAAAGCCAACAATTTCATTGCAGCAGAGGATAGGATCGAGGACCCTTTCATTTAATGACTTGAAATATTAAAGACGGTCTCCACGCTGCGCTCTTTTTGGCTGAGGATACACATTTACTTATGGTACTTAATTACAGTGGGGGTGTTGAGTGGATAGAAAAATAATGGACAACAGTGATGAGTAGCGTAGAGTCAAACCAAGGACATGTTATAGCTTGTGAGGATATAAGGCCATGGAGGAGAGGCCATTCAATGTAGTTCATCCAGTAGCAACCTACCCAAAGGGCTTTTAAACAAGGATGCCCCAATCATGTTTTTTCTACAGATACCATGTACAGATCTGATACCAGTGGTGTTTTTATTCCATTTGAGTAGAACTATGTAATTATTTTAAATGTAGGGTGAGACAGTAGCTACACATTCTTCAGTGTAATTGGAGACATCAGTGGTTGTGCTCGCACCAATCCATCATTTATATTCAAGGCATGTTTGAAGAGTAGACTGCATACATGTGCCATTAGTTGTTGGTTGTAGTAAGGTAAATGCAGCGTTTGCTTTCTTCCTATTTGTATTCAGATGTATTTGAATCCCGTCTTTGCTTGTGCTCTTACTTGCTTCTGCAACCTTATTTCAATTGCAAAGAAACAATATTATTGGACATTTTATAGAAGGACATTTACAATCTTACTACTGCAGTACCTTCACAGCTTTAATACAAATAATAATATATATTTACACATTTCCTAAAGAGGTTAGACAGTGCTTCATAAAGAAAACACCTACAGCTCAAGCAATAAAATAGAGCCAAAAGAAAGGAGAAGCAATAACAACAACCAAAAACATTATGAATACTACATTCATAATAAGACCATTTAGCAAAAGCAAATGGAAAACATAAAATAGCAAGGCTGCAAACAGTGACACATGTCAAGCACTCACAAAAGCTCTCCGCTACACTCACTCTCCCAGAGTGCATTACAGGAGTCTAGGTGAGAACAGATAAAAGCATCTTGACAACTTTATTTAAATCTGCATATGGCATCGATATTTGCACATCATTGACCCCAAAACTGAGAGTTACTGCAGCTGAGAAATCCTCTGTGAACTTTACACAGTGTGTTTTTACCAGTATATGCCAAAGGGATAAGAGAGAGAGAGCTCAATGCGTCTACTGAATCACCTGTTAAATGGGTGCTCTGGCAGCGTGCTATGAATATTTCACAAAGTTCGACTGGTAAACTGATCTATGATAGAAAAGTGGCAAATTTAATGTAAAAGAGCCAGTTTGAAGGTGTAGAAGGCGTTGTTGCTTTGTTTTTTTACAATGATATTTAATTAGTATTTCCCCTCTGTTTCCAGAGGAGTGTGTGCAGGAGTGGCGTGCTCGGGTAAATGTGTTTTGTTTATAGCCTGGTGAACTGAAAGTTTATTGATCTGCAATAACACTTTGTTTAAATGTTAAAAGGTTTATAATATCTGTAGTTTATATGGCTGGTACATGGGCAACTCTACAGTTCAATATATTTAATTAGGCCCACTGCTTGTGTTTTTATACTGCTGGTTTTGCTCATGCCGCTGTCAGCTATTTGCACTACAGATAATATCAAATAATGCAACCACCCTCAAAGTAGACGGCCTTATGTTCTTTGACTGGGTGAGTGAGAGACTGAGTGTTTGCATTGCTGGTGTTTACTCTTAAATTTCAGTTCCTGTGAAAGAGCTGTACCTCATGATATAATTTCATAAGGACAAATGGAGTTTTTGAGGCTGTTCTAGTCCTACCATATTAATTCGATTGATGAGACAAGTACATTTTTCTTAAAGATCTTGGCTTATGTAGCTTTTAAGAAAGACCTATTAACTGAGTTTGCTCTCGGCGTCTTCTTATTTTACCCTGGCTGCTAACAAAGACCAGGCAGCCATCTGATGTACAGCTTTTCACTAACATATCAGGAGAGGTGAAAGCCTCAATCAAAATCTGTCTAGATACGTCTCACCTTCTGTCAAACAATAAAGATGGGTCTTTTTGAGCTCTCCGTTTACTTAATGTGTCTGTTAGCACTGCCAATTGTAAAAAAAGTAACAGCATAAATGCTTCTCGGCAACCTAAAAAGGCCTCCAGCCTCCAGGAATCAATGTTTAATTAATTGTCACCAATCCATGACAGATGAGAATTCAAATTAGATGTTCCAACGCCAGCATTAGCTGCCAAAAGTATGCAAATGCTAGACAGCTCTCATTGTTTTTTTCATGGAACTTTGAAGACACTGGAGAGGTCTGACAGTAGCAAACAGACCCGCACTGCCACAGGGATTCTTGTTTGTTTGTCTTGTTTGTGATGTGAGACAGCAAACACAGCAACAGATTAAAGAGACGGATGGAGGGAACACCTATTTGCTTGCTGTGGTCTTGTTAGCTGACATTAATTCTGGGATTATACAGTGACAGACTTTGTGAACTACCTAACTCTAATTAACCTGTAGGGCTGACACAGACATGAATAGACCATCCATCAACTGGCCACGTCTAGTAGGGTGGCCACTGTCCGAGAGATGATCTCTCCCCGTGGCCTTTTTACGATAAATTGACTCCTAATGGAACAAGAGTGAAAGCCTAAAGCCCTGCTAGAGGCACTAGCTGTCCATTTCATTTAACAAAACAAGGATAGATGGGATGCTCCTCCATTGACCCCAAGATTCTGCCTACATGGACTTTGCCAAATATAACCAGATGGTGTTAGATGCTGTAGTTCTTGGGAGGACAGTTTCTTTCCAGTTTATCAACAGGATGTTGAGGTACTTTATTGCTTCACTGATACAATTCATGTCTCAGTGCCATAGCAGTTCATCAATGTCCAATGTAACACCATGTAATTAACAAAATGTCCAAGCTGCTAACAAGAACAATCCATGGAGTTTATGTCTTCCTTCCATATTCACATTCTGTAATTGCTTCCCCATCTGTCAAATTCTGATATATATTTATGAATAACAGATCACCACCAGAATCAAACAACAGGCAATAAGTTGCTTGTGGAAATCGAGAGCTGCCACACACCAGTAGTTACAGAAAGGGTGCATGTTTATTCTGCTTTTGACAGACTGACCACCAACATCCCCATCCTTAAAGCTGAGTTGCTATGCCAAAAACACCAATTTAGCACAGCAATGTACACCATTCACTCTGCCTACATACAGCATGCCTTTATGTAAAATAGTTATCAAGTAGGATCCGCACAAAGGACTCATCTCAGACCTTCTGCCATTATCATAACCTAGTAGCTGAAATTCCCACTCTGCTTTGATTATTCAACACAAAACTGGCTGCACTCATTTCCCTCACAAATTTTTCTGATGTTTCAAAGAAAGATTCATGGGTAGATTATTTCTTCTTCTTATTATTCCTACACAAAACACCAAAAATGCATTTTCTGAATCCATGTCAAAGATCCAGGCTGATATGTTTCTAACGTAATAAATGTTATTGCTAGGTGAGTTTGGGATCCAAACAGGACTCTGGGGCAGGTTGTCCAGCCTTGAATGGTAAGGTCATATAAGTAATACGCTCTGAAAAGGGGTTCAGTGTTCTTCTATTAAAGACTAACTTTTTTTGTCAGAGGCTTATTCCAGTTGCTCTCTGAAGTTAAGGTTAGGAATGACATCCAGTTATGAACTGCCTCTGCATGTAGTTCAGCTCAGTTTCAGTTGGGGACTGGCACACAAGTTACATGTTAATTCAGGAGTTCTTCATCAACCATTGAGGGTAAAACCGTTGAATCAATTCCGAATGCTCGATAGATGAGCAGTACTTGATCTGATGTTGCGCCCAGTTTCAGTGCCTCGGCTGATTCACATGTGTAAAAGTGTTTAAATAAAAAAAAAAAAAAAAGAGTTGATTGTGCAGCACTTGTCCATTACTCATCTCATGAGTACTTGCAATGACCTCGACGACTCATTCCAGTTACTTTCAAAGCTGTTATCTTTGTACTGTATTGTGTGGGAGTGTTGTAGATGCAGGCGGGATAATGTTTGCGCATGAGTATTTGGATGTCTTGGTAGCTCTAAATTTTATAAACTTCTGGATGTGCACCACATCACTGTCTTCATACTTCTAATTGATGGTGTGTGTTTGTGTGTCTTTATAAGACAAACAAACAGATTTGTTTTCCTCCTTAGTATCTCTTTTATTGCTCTCTCAAACAGAGGTTACAAATCTGATGATTAACTCCAAATTCAATTTTTTCAACTCTGTGTTTGTTTGTAATATAAAACTTTTCCAACTCAAAAGTCATCAACATAAAATTCAAGCTAATATCTGACATTATTAAAAAGTTTGGTCTGGAGTTAATGAATAAAATCAATTAGATATTAGATTAGGAAAGATTGTGGCTTAATGTTCATTTCCATATCTATAATGAGTTTGCTGCCTGACATCATTCAACAATAAGGAAATGTAACTTATGATCAGAAAGGGTTGGGTTGGTTAACGGTGGATTTACAAGAAGCATCCATTAACTGACTTCCTCATTGTTCCTATTTACAATTAAACTAATCGTCCATTCATTGCCAAAATCATTTTAGAGGAATCTCTAATTGGTTTATATTATGACTGTAGAGTGTAGTACTGTGAAATAATCTTGACAACTCCCAGGTTTTTCCAAATTTCAGCAAAAGATTTTTTGTATGCAAGCCCAGAAACAACTGTTACTAAGACACAAGTAAGATACAAGTGTTGCATGGTCCTGCTAACCTTTTGTTTACTCATATATTTAAAAACATGCAAAACTCATTACTTACTAACGGGGGTTTAATGGTTTGTGTATTGTGCATGCAACTTCATGCAAGCATGAGCATGTTATGCTTTTAGTAATACATATTAAAGTTTTAAGTTCAACTTTACAAATACCACTGCTTAGTTTTGTTTTTGTCAGAATCTTTTTGTGTTTTTCCAATGTTTTTTAATCAATACTCACTGCTAGTTTTCAGTTATTATAGACCATATGTCCTCTATCCTTTATCATGTCCAGGGAACCTCCTTCATATATTAGGTACTAACCTGCCCATTTGAAGATGGCTGGAGTCTACAGAAACTCATTTTCTTACTCAAGTTATTTAGAGCTTTATTTGTTCCCCAGTGATAATCCAACGATGCATCAGATACATCTCATGCTTTTTAGATGAGTCATTGTCATTACCGTACAAATGAAAAGTTTACGTTGCATGAAAGTGTAACAGTACGAGGATAAGAGGATAAACAGTATATGTATGCAAATGTTAGACTAGATAAACATCATTTTACACAACAGGATTTTTCACCTGTTAAAAATTTGGATATTGACCCATAAACCTAATTTTTTGGCATTCATTTTATAAGCTGTTTCAAGGTAACCCACCAATGTGTTACATTGTTAGTGTGTTAGTGGTCGAGCTGAAAAATAAAAGGAAAACAAAACAAGCAATACATACCATTGCATCAGATATATTTGCACTCCCTTAATCTTTACAAACAGCAATGTTTCACCCAAGCTGGAAGGCTCTTAAGTCAGAGTCTAACCACTTGCTTACAAAACAGAAAAATTCACCACTCCATCAAGATGAGTGACTGAAAGGAAAAATTGTTCTGATTTGACTGAGTGAAGAAGACCATTTGTACTTAAAAGCTCTTTGGCTTTGTTTAGACTGCAGGCAAATAAGATTTGTTTCTCAAATCAGATCTTTAAGTTTTCAGATTAGATTTGTCTCTCCAGACATCACCAACCTACCTGCGGTTGCTGTGGCGACGACGTGTGTGCTGGTGACTTGGTTTTCCAACGCAGAAGCAGTTTGTACAAAATGCTGTAATTTATTTCAAGTTGGAAGTCAATAGTTCAAAGTGGGTATTTCGGACTTCCAGTCTAAATGCATCCCAGTGTATCTGCTTGGGAAATCATGGGCTCCTGCAGAAAACTGAATTTTGTATGACAAGTCTCTGAACTGCAAAGTATCTACTTTGGACGCTTTAAAGAGACAAAGGGGTATGCAGGAACTGCATGCTTGCAAAAATGTCCATCAAGCACAAATTGAATGGAAATGACAAATAAAAAAAATTGATTTGATAAAATTTAATTCAGCATATTATTCACTGTATGTAATTTCTATATCAACTTTATGACCATTACATTGCATTTTTCTGTGTCAGAGGTAGTTTTTTTTCCATGTTTTAGGTACAATGGATTGCAGCTGAAGCCTTCCCCAAAATTGCCAGCAGACAATTTAATTCAGCATCTGCCCACAGACAGATTGTTCTGGATTTGATGTTGTCATTGCATGTCACGTTGCAGAGTAACACAAAAGACACTTTGAAATCCGGACTGAGACATACCTGTCGAAATCAGATTGGAATTGCATTTCAAGCAGCGTCCAAATGTGGCTTAGATCTGATTTGCAAAATCTGGATGTGCCAAAAAACAAATTCGTGCAGGCAGTCTGAAAAAGACCTAAATGTTATGGATGAGATGTGCATGTATTTTATCTCACGGAAGGAAACATGACACTTTCTGAAACTCATCTTAACCAAAGGTTTTATTTCAGGCTTTTTATTTTTTTCAGCTAACTCTAACTTTACATTTTAAAAAAGAAAAGAAAACATACTTAAAGAGGTAGCATAATGACTTACACCTCTGCCTGACAATAGCATTTCATCTATGTGAGACACATTTTCAGTGTATATTATCAGCTGCTAGTGGTGAGCAGAGCAAAGGCTAATGGAAGGGGGTTGTTCCTGAACTCAATTCCTGCTGAAAAAAAAAGAGATTTGAAAGCTTTAATCTTAACACCTGATCACATAATTCAATTGGCAGTTTGTGATGTATTCAACCCCTGTGGTTATGTCATTCTCAAGCACATTTCAGTTATAAAACCTGCAGGCTGCTGCACTCAATGCCATTTCTCTTACCTTGCAGGTTTTAATCACTCATCTTCCAACAATGGAGAGCATGCAGTTTGAGTCAGCAGCATATCAAAAGTAAATCGAGCAATTTAATTTACCTTTTCTGAAGGTTCTTCGGGTTTTTCTATGAACATAATACACGCTACAAAGCGACAATCCCTTTGCATCGAGTTCTCCACACTGCATCTCTCCCACACATAGATCCACCTAGAACGATAATAAACAGAAAGCATGTCAAGAAACTGCTTTTTTTTTTTTTGCCCAGTTCTTATCCTGCATTAGTACATTTTCCAACATAACTCTACTTAAAACATTTCCTATCCGAATGAGGGTGTGACTTCTGCCAGTATCCTTGATCTGCAGCAAACAACTGCAAAGAGATTTACTGAAAAGATGGGTCCATTTCCAAGAAAACTGTTAACCCTTCCTGGTGATGCATTCAAAGACAATCTGACCTCTGGGACAGAGTTCAGTATTAAAGGGTCACTTAGAAACCTCTAAATTCACGTTGTGTTGATGTTAACCGAATGCTTGTATTAAAGAGAACAGATAGTGGACATACCATTAAAGAACCCTGAAAATTGCATTTCTGCATGGACAATATTTTCCAGATGCAGCATCCATCAGTTTAGCTTCATTGCCTCTACCCGGTGCATTTACACTAAGGTGCCCTCGTTTCAGGGTAACTCCTGTGGAAATAAGTGAACATTGGAAGAGGATATTAGCTCCTGCTGGCTTGAGGAACTATGCATGAGGTGCACTTAAATGATGAGGCATTTTAAATTACGCAAACTATTTATTAATTATTTTATGTTCATTTATTAATTCCATGCACCCTACTACATGTATGTGCATATACATATGTGTGCGAGTTACAGTTGGGCAGAGAATTATCACTCCTGCAGCTTTTTGGAGCTTTTTGGCATCTTTCAGCTTATTGTTAATTTTTATTGTGAGTATCAGAGTAATTCAGGTGATTATTGTTTGTGCATTATGAACAGGAAGCACCAGCAGCCAACACAGCCTGACTTGATGATGTGCCAAAATGTAAAAGGAAAAACACAGAGAGTAATGAGTTTTAAGTGCAGTGCTCGGACATTCATCAATGTTCATCCTCAGAAACGTTTCATCAGTTTTCATCAGATTAGGTGTGCAGTGCAGAGAAAATCTTGACTGATTCTACAAGTATACAAAATGCATTTTATCTCCACCATGCATGCACAGTCTCCTTAAAAAAAAAAAAAAAAAAAAAAAAACTCCAGTAGATATCATTTTGTCAATCTTCTCATTTTTCTTCATAGACACTTTAGAAGAAAAAACAGCTTTTAAAGAAAAAAGTAATAAGGCTTTGTGCAATTTTCCCCCTCCTGCTCTTCAGTTTCACTATTGATTTCCACCCAGACAATTTACTCAGTTTAGACTTTTTACTTTGAAGTAGGGGTTTAGATAAAAATTACGTTTTATAATATTATTAATTCAGGTACATTATTAAAATAATATACAATAATATTTTGTTACTACACGATTTACTACAGGCCACATCCATTTCCATATAATCTGAATCTGAATGCAGGTATTTTTACCACTTAAACAGAAATTGTAACTTTCAAATTCTCTTTGCCAAACAAACACTAATTTTCACAATCCAACAAAAGAGATGTGACAGCCATTTATTCTTATCAATGAGCAAGTGAAATGCAAACATAGGCCACAAGACCAAAATCAGTAAAAGTGTGTTTTATTTTGACAGTGGTAAATAGTGGATGAATGCTTAGCTGAGGGTCCAAAGATGGCAACAAGCAATGAGGACTGGGTGGCTGCGTAAGACTATCTGCCAAATCTGAAAACAGCCAAGGGAAGGCTGGTGATGGTTGGATGTAGCAACAGACAGGTAGGCAGGCAGGCTGACAGGTTGGATGACCCTGGGAGGCAAACAAAACGTATTACCAGGAGAACTAGCAAGCATAGGTACAAGCAAACAAAACAACTGAGGGGAGGCCTTTGTGAAGTATCACAGTAATGACTGAACGATCTGGTGATGTCTGAATGAATGGGCTGGGGTTAGATACTGTATGTATGATGAGAAGATCAGTTGCAGGTGCAAGAGACAGACCGGGAGACAAATATGAGGAGAGAAAAATAACAGGGAAACACAGGGGGAAACGGGAGAAAAGACAGTATTATTATAGCATTAGTAGCATTATTACAACACAAAAGACTTTCACAGTGGAGATTATTGGCACTCTGTGTCCCACTTGCCGTTAGGTTACAGCTACCCAACCCTTGGTTCTTTCAGTTGTCAATGGCTTTTTCAATATTCAGCAGAGCCGATATTTTTGGAAAACAAATGAAATACCAACATGAATATTACCTATAAAATATTGCCATTGCAAAATACTTGAACATAATTTTAAGAGCACACAGTTGCTGAAGATCTGACGATCAACTTGCTGCTGAACACATTTGAGCATCGATCGAGCCAGATATTTTTTTTCAAGAGCTGCTGGGACCAAAGCAAAGCAAGTAAAATAAAAACCTCAATCATCTGGTAGCTAGAAAACAGCTCCATATGAATGATGTTTTGCCAATATATTAGCCAAAACAAATTTATTAGCTTGTTAATTGTGGCTGCTGTGTATCTGGCAGCTTGTGTTGTTTTCTTAGTGTTAAGAGCTCTACAATTTAGAGAAGCAAACAATTTGCTTATTATAATACTCTTGGCTGACATTTTCTTCAGTGTTTTTTAGCCTTGCTTCTTTTCTGAGGGAGTATACCCTTTCCTTTTTTTTTTTAACTAGTTGTTAGAGGCCATTAATTACTTCGGACTACACACCCACTATGTCTAATATTTAAATAAATACTCTCATTAACTCAAAAATATTATATGGCTCTTTAACCCTAATTTGTGAAAGATAACTTCTGCTCTTTCTTGGCAATATAACTAAGCTAATAGATTTCTTCGAAGTAAATGGCAGATTCCAGTTTAAACAACCCACATTGATATATCCCAATTACATTCAATTTAAAGGCTGTTAGCAATAATATAAAGAATTCCACTATTCCAGAGAAATATATTAACTCTTGTCATGCCTGTATGATAATATCTAACATACCATAAAATACCATATTTAATATCTGGATTTGTTTCCTGCTGCTGTAGATACTGTGTTCCTACAAAAAGTAGGATTTAAGTCTTTGGAGAAATCGTCTTCATCTAAAGCAAAATTAAATAAAATACACCCTTACGCTGCATTATGCAATAAAAGCACACTACACTTGCCTCTTCTGGGTTTGCCGGAAGCTACACAGTCTAGTTATGGATTTGCAAATAGATTTATGCTCAATCTCTGGGAGCTCACAGTAAGTAATGACAAAAGTGTTTGTACCTTTCCAGAATGGAAGCACTGGCTGTTCTTAAAACACATTTTAAAAGAATTATGAACATCTATGTGGGCCACAATTAAATAAATAACACATCATATTGTTTTATGCAGTATGAATAAGCTGAGGAAACAATGCTAATCTATTTTAAAATATGAATGTATTCCCACTATAATGTCATGCAAATATTGGCACATTCATATTTTAGTTTTATTGGAGTTCAGTTTAATTTAATAATAGGACTATTTCTTTTATTTTTCCATTGACATTTCATTTCATTGGACACATTGCACAGGACAGTGATCCAAGTCCTTTTTCTTTCGTTAGTTTTTAGTCCAGCTCTTTAGTGGATAAATCTGCAACATTCTGTGCACACTAGAGTGGGATGTGATATCACTGTAGGTGAAGTCATTTCACCAACCTGCCAAACATGCAGTGTCTGTTATTATACATTCACACAATAAAATAATAAATCAAAAACAGCCATGACTGCTGAAAGAGACCTTGTTCTACTGAAATCATAAATTGAAAAAACAAAAACAAATCATGAACCAAACACTCAGCAGACTGAGGGGGAATCTAAGGAGCTGAGATACAAAGCAATATTTCTGTGGGATTTAGACGACCTCAGTTTCGGCATATTGTGTTTTGTGACTTTGAGGTATATAAATAAAATTGACTTTGGACTGAAGGAGCTGTGTAATGTCAACTGAGCATGCAGTTCTTTGAGATGAACTATGTAATAAAATTGTTTTCACAAATCTGTCAAAAGACAAATGTCTTTTTGAGCCCTTGTTAGATCGAGCTGACAGATTCTGCCTTCAAATAGGCGCAATAGGTCTCCATTAACCTCCATTATACCTGGTTGGCAGCAGAAGTCAGCAGAAGTCTATCTAAACACAGCTGCTTCCACGCAGTGGTGATTTGGACGAGGACACAGAGATGATTGGTGGGACTGGGCAGTTGTGTTGTCAGGATGTTCAGTGATGTAGAGAGGAAAGTAATTTTTCATGCGACCATGTGCCTTTCAAATGATGCTTTGCAGTGTAGTGTAGAGCTGTATTGAGTGTACTTATTTTAAAGGTGTTACTATAAAGTTGTGATGAGAATCCTGTTACTCAGTGTTCATCTGTAGATGTCATGCCCACCCTGAGGTGTCGTGTGTGTTATTCAGACGATTATATTGCACTGTAGATGCTGAAACATTATCTCCTCTTTGCAGCAGGATACAAGCCTTTTCATTTGCCACTGTGTTGCTGCTGCACAACTGGGCTAAAACTAATCTCAGCCTATTTAGCGGTGATTGATGTATTTTCAATTTTAGGCTCAGTTGTGCCATCGTATTTCTCATCAACATGAATGTGCCCCGACAGAGCACTTTGTCAAGTTCGCCTTCTGTGGACAGGTGATTCTGACCTGGACTCAACTTACATTTAATAGTGAAATTCATGTGCTTATGTGGCATAAGCTCAACATATTAAGTCTCTCCACTAATTAAAGCATTCCTCCTCTGTAAATTTCATTTTTACCTTCTTTCCCTCCATTCTCAAACACGATCTGACGACAGCAGAGCACTGACATGAGATTATAGCTGCTGTACAAAAGTTGTATTGTCACATGTCACCAGCTTTCCTGAGGCAAGTCATTCCTAATATTATAAGTGTTTGTAATGACTGCCCATGTATGAATCAGCCTTAGCTACTGCACGTTGACAATAACAATAAAAGTATAGCCCTAAACAATAAAAGTTTAGGGCTATACTGCATAATAGAGTCTGCATTCCAGGGAGTCTCCATATTAAACATTCATTAATGTGTGAGGTTGTGTAGGGGCACACGTGAACCAACTGCAAAACAGTTACAAGAGCTAGATACACAGATCTACAGATGCTTACAAGAAGGGTCAATAGATCCTGTTCAGTACAGTAGGCTACTGATTCATAATTTAAAATTTCAGCCAACACAAACATCACTTTAAATCCTTCTCTGGTCAAAAATATGTTTTGTTTATTATTTCCCATGGATGTTTGACCCGATGTCTGCAGAATGATGTGACACTAAATGGCTTCTTTCACATTCGTCTGCTGAAGGGGGAAAGTTTCTCTGCACTCATCTTAAATATGACTTTAAGGCGTGTACGTTTACCCAACGTTTGCTCATGGCATACAACAAAATGCAAAGTATAAGGTAAAAATTTGAGGTTTGATGCACTGATGTGTGTCAAAAACATATCTTTCCATGTGAGATAAGAGGTAAATAAAAACATCCAAACCTGTGTAACATACATATAATCTACAACAATAAAAGCTGATTTACAAAACTCAAACATAACACTGACAGCAGGAAAATAAGCAACCTTGTGTTTACTTTAATGAATGTCACCTATCATCACCTACACACCTGTATGTACTGTACCCTTCATTACAACACCTGTAGTTAATTGTACAAAAAGGCAGAACAAACAAAAGATGCACCACCTGTGCCCCATTTGAATCTGGTGAGTGCTTGAACCAGTCATCAAATTCAGCCCTCAGGGAGGGAGGCATCTCACCGTCTAATAGGCTGACTTCTATCTGCGTGAAGCAGGTAAAGAGAGTCAGCGGTGACATGGTGTGCATCCGCTTGCGTGGTGAAATCCCCTCTGTGACACGCATCAAGTCATCCAGAGAAGCATGAAACAAGGACACAGGTCAATGAGTGAGAACAGTGACTGCTGCAAAATGGACATGAAGGGAGTTTTGCCATCTCAGGATAATGAGAATGATATCGCTGTTTTGTGAAACATAAAAATATATTGTCCTCATGATACTATGTTCACATATTGTTTTTCTTGGCTTTTTGTGCATGTTGATATGAAGCTATTGCTTATTGTCTTGCTAGTGGTCTCATCTGTCAAAATCCAATTAAAAATTAATAATAGTTGAATGAAAAAGAACATATTAGGGAAGTGTTTAGTACAATTAGTTAGCTATGTACTGAGCTCTTTACTTATTCATATCGTCCAATGATATTACATTGCATAAAAAATACAGTTATTTATTTATACAGTTATTTATTAATTTTTTTATGCACATTTAACATATAGTGCTTTTCTGTTGCAGAATAGTAGAATCCATATCAGCTTATCTCACTTATGTATAGTACACTTGAATTTCAAGAGAAACTAAACTGTGACCACCACCTTTGCTGTATTTCTTTTGGCCAACTTTGCCATTTACCTCCAGCACCAAATTAGATGAATGCAGCAGATGAAAATAGATAAACAGACACATGAGATGAGATTTGCTGTGCCCTCTTATGGTGCTACTGTTTGTCATCTATTTTGCAGAGCTGTCAGTCACACTATCAGCTTTCTCACAACTCCCCTCCTTCCTTCGCACAACACTTGGCAGCTTGGTGTCCTTGCCTGGGCCAAACCGTTTGTGTTTCAGAGATTGCACTCCACGTGACAGATGCGGCTTCCCTGTTCTTGTAAGAGGAGGAAGAGAGAGAGTAGAGTTTGTAAGTGTGTGTATACAGTATAGATGAGCTTGTACATGGATGTTTTTTACATGTGCATATGTGTTGGAGCTGTGAGTGAGAGACACTGCTTGTGGATGGATAAAACTAATCTCTATATCTTCATTTCTGACTGCTGGGGAATTTTTTTTTCTTTTTAAAGATATTTTTTGGCCTTTTTGAGCTTTATTTGACAGAGACAGCTTGAAGACTGAGAGAAATGTGGGGAGAGAGAGATTTGGGGAATGACATGCGGAAAAGAGCCACAGGTCGGATTCGAACCCTGGGCCGCCGCGGCAAGGACTGAGCCTTTGTACATAGGGCGGATGCTCTACCAACTGAGCTAAACAACACCCCTGGGGAAAATATTTTTAACATCTTTCTATTCTGTCAGCCTCCTTGTTATCTACACAACCAGAATCTGTTAACTTGCAGACAGCAGCAACATCATCATGCAGTATTTCTTTGAATAAATCTACTAATATTGACAATCACACAGCCTATTAAAAATCACTGAATGAAATTATCTCAGTGTGTTGGTTCTTATCTTTTATCACTCTATCTGTAATGAGTAGATAATTAATGAATAATGTAGCAATGCCATAAAAAGCAAACTGGAAAGTTACTGTATAATTTTAAAACAATGTGGCTATCAGTCAGTGAATGAAGCTGTTTTTTCTGCATGCTGAATTCATGCAAGGGCACTGGGTTTTGTTCTGAATAAAGCAGAGAGCAGATTCATGCTGGCACGCTGGAGCTTATCCTCAGATGGCCTTGAACAGAACGCCTGAGTTTTAGAACATCTCAAGACAAAAGCAGATGATTTCTTTGTTGCCCATAAAGACAGGCTGACACTGTTAGCACATACTGTCAATCACTGCACATAAATACATGCATGCTACACACACACCCACTGTGCTCATACTGTATATTTAAATATACATTTATGCACAAAAAGTAATTATTTTCAGATGCACAGCTGAGAATACATCAGCGCAGCGTGACATAGAGCACAACTGAAGTGCGGCAGTAATTATCATCTATCTGCAAAACTAATCTGCATAATAAGTACTGTTAGGTCTTCTTCCAATTCATTCAAGGGTAAATGGGAGGGAGTGTAGAACTGCATCATACCGGAGGAAGACAGTTTTACTTTTCCTTAAAGGTATACAAATACTCTGCACTGGCTCACTTCACAGTACCAAAGCAATTTGTTCTGAGATAGCCCTAAAATATTTGTATTTCTGAATTTATTTTTGGAGCCATGAACTGAGCCTGACTCTAAGAGTTTTATTAAATATGTTTGGTGAAAGTTCATTTCAAGAAGTAATTTTCTCATACCGAGCTGACTGAAAGTCAATTTTAAAACCTTTTCTATAACAAGTGTGAGTTTTATCTCCCAAAAATTGTGTAAACAGGAAAAATACAAAATAGACATAATTTGTAGTTAAAGAAATAACACTTATAACACAGACAGACCGAGACAGACATAAGCATATATGAGAAGCAATAAAAGCAGAGCCAATTATGCTTCAACAAAGCCAAAACAAACGACACAAGGACAGATATGAGCAACAAGTACGTTAAAGTAAATTACAGAACAGCCTCTCAGCAACAGACATAAGCAAAGACGGATAGGAGTAAAAACAGACATCATCCAAAAGGTGTCAATATGCTCCTCTTTGTAAATAGTAGATATATTTTTGTTGTTGTTTTTATACAGTTAAAGCATCACACTATCCAAAGGTGACTCAGTCTGGCTGAGGGATGCTCATGAAGTAGTGAAACAATCGTTTATCATGCCTCTGCACTGCTCCTGGTGAATTTCACCTACATTAAAAGGTTATACATTGTACTGATGGTAAAAATGCTACTCCACCATTACACCAAATATTCCATACTACCTGGAACCTTACATAAAAAGCGGACTATATGATGCCGTTATGAGTTATCTATGCTCCAACTCTACACTAAAACCCATTTTATTAATATGCGACATTGGAAGTTTCCATGTTAAATTATATTAACAGGCACTTTGAAGGTGTTATGGTTAAGTGAAGTGAAATCTTTTATCCCATTCAGATATTGTGTTACTTTGCCACCTCACTCACCCACCCACCTACCCCTGAACCCCGGAATCAGGTGGGGGGTTAGAGTTTTGGGAGTCAGAGTTTTGCTGCATCTGCTTCATCGACACATTAAGTAAACGTACTGTACTTCTTGTGTTTCTATAGCAACACTTCCCACTCATGTCTTCAGGATGCAGAGTAATGCAGAGAGTGTAGCAGAGCTGGAATGACAGCCACACCTGAGAGTTTGATTTGATCATAGCAACTGCTGGTAAATTAAGAGTTGACCGATATACTGTACATGGGTATTTTCCCAATAGACAAATGTTTTTAGATTGAAGCAACCGACATGATATTTCTGCCTAAAATTCAAAATACATTAAATATGTTGGAAAATAGTTGCTGAAAACACGTGAAAAGACTTTGAACAATATATTACTGTAATGTGGAGTTAGGGGTTAAAACAGTTTTTCACCAGTTTTCAGTCCGGGATTCTTTGGGTGGTCCTAAAGGGTGGCTTGATGACACGCTGAGGCCACCCTGAGCATACCCCTGCAGCCCTAGCAGAGAGATAGAGATGAATTCATCTTGCTCAGAGTGTTTCAAAGTTAGTCATGTCATTTTCTGAACTCATCTGACACGTTTCAGTCACTTCAAAATTGCTGCTTGACTGCTCCCACAAGTGGGCGTGGCTTCAGTGCATTCAGTGGACATTAGTATGTTCAATCCACTAAATTTGAATCTTATTCAGTTGGAAAAGTTTCTGAAACAGCATTTAGACTATTGTGTTATAATGAAAAGAACTCACATCATAACCATACCAATGAACTATATTAGACTGGTCCTGATGGGAAGAGCAGAAGTCACACTAGGGAATACTTAATTTGCTTCTTGAAAAAACATTCACTGCATTTTCATTGATTGTTATTGTGGTTTTAGGTGTACTCATCCTTGGCTGTACTTTGTTGCTTTTAAGTAAGTCTTCAAACTTCCGGTATGCCCTATTCTCTCTCTTTCTCACAATTTCTCTCTTTTGTTCCCTCTCCCTCTCTTTCTTCCAGGTGTTGATAAGTGACAGAGGTGATGTGATGGCTGAGTTAGCAGGCAGGACAGATCAGAGCAGACTGTCAGCTGCATACTGAACCAACTGGATGCAACACGTTAGAGATTAGACAGGTAGGATTCCTAGATTCTTACTTTTAGAGTTTGGGCAGAGTTCTGTGGGCAAGACCTTGAACACAGTCTTTATAGTCCATTATCTTTAAAAGCACCATTTGAATGAAAGTTTTTGTTCCTTCACTTTGACATGTTTTATGTACGAAGTGCAGAATCCAAAATCATTGATTATAAATGCTTGAAAGGAGAAGACGAGCAGGAAGTATAGTACAATTTTTGCAACAAGTGAATTTTATGGCACTACATAAATGATAACTGATTAAATTCCCTGCCAGATTTTAACCAGATTAAATAACAACAAATGATGCACACAACTGTTTTTTTTTCTTTTTTTAAATTTTTTAAATTTTTTTTAAAAAGCTCCCTTTATGTCTAATGGACACTTCTCTTTCAGAATGGATTTCCCCAATTGCACTGAAGGAGTGTTTGCCACAAGCAGCAGTGGTAATGACTCACTGGAGACCACTAAACTCCCTCCCAGTAAAGTCCTGCTTACGGTGACCCTCTCTGTAGTTGCTATCCTGACGACGTTCTTCAACTGCCTGGTGATCACAGCTATTGCAGTCACCCGCAAGTTGCACCACCCAGCCAACTACCTCATCTGCTCATTAGCTGTGACGGACCTACTGGTGGCTGTGCTGGTCATGCCCTTCAGTATCATGTACATTCAAAAAGAGACTTGGGTTATGGGCCAGGTGGTGTGTACCATCTGGTTAAGTGTTGATATCACCTGCTGCACATGCTCCATCCTGCACCTTGCTGCAATCGCCATCGATCGATACAGGGCCATTACTGATGCAGTGGAATACTCTCGCAAGCGCACTGGGGCCAGGGCTGGGGCTATGGTGGCAGTGGTGTGGCTCTTGTCCATCCTTATCTCACTTCCTCCTCTACTGTGGCGGCACTACAGCGAGGATGCAGAGCAGGAAGACCAGTGCATCATCATCCACCATCACATGGCCTTCACCTTGTACTCCACCCTCGGAGCGTTTTACATCCCCCTGCTGCTCATCCTCATCCTCTACTACAAAATCTACCGGGCTGCTCAGACCCTCTATATGCGCAGGGAAGCCAGCCGTGCTAGCCGTCACTCATGTATGACCAATGGGAGCATGATCCCATCATCCTACCCTGCTGGAGATGGCAATGTTGATGGGGGACCTCAAAGTCCAGAGCCCATAAGCCCACCAGAAAAGTCTTTCTCTGAACCCTCAACTGAGGAACCTCCACGTGAACGGGTGCGTGCATCGGTGAAGGCTTTACAGCGCAAGACGCGCCGGCATGAGTCACGCAGTGAGTCACGTCGTAGCCAGTTTTACCAAGGACCACGGATCTCAGGCTCACGGGAACGCAAAGCAGCATCTACACTGGGGTTGATAATAGGGGCCTTTGTCATCTGTTGGTTGCCGTTTTTTGTCAAGGAGGTAATCGTCAATACCTGCAGTTCTTGCAGTACTTCAGTGGAGATGGCTGACTTTCTGACATGGTTGGGCTATCTCAACTCGCTCATCAACCCCCTCATCTACACTATCTTTAATGAAGACTTCAAAAAAGCTTTCCAGAGACTTATTAGGTGCAGTCATTTCCTCTGATGGTTACAATTATGCATGATCATACTCATATACAGCCACACATACACATGTAACCAGGATGGGACAAACTAAACGCTGGAGGTCACGGAGTACTGATTGAAAACTGACTTAATGAGGAAAAGGAATGACATCCATTTCCAGACGCTCCACCTGGCACTCCAACAGCCTAAATGGCACAAGCTCAGCAATGAGCTTTACAGCAAAGTTCCACATTGAAAGCCAAGTCCCGCTATTAATAGAACAGCCTGATATTTCATTGATGTTAATTGGTGTGTTTGAGAGGACACTGACATGTTGGTTTTTAGAAAATGAGCAATCTCTGACCTTTTTGAGGTTCTGTGCATTAGTGATCAGCACCATTTATAGATCTTGAAATAGCTGACCATTATATCTGTTCCATCTAATGACCTCCTTTTATCTAGTCCAAGCTGCTGGCTGAAATACATATCATGTGTAAAATACCACAGCATACCAAGTTGTGACTTTCTGTGGCCATGACATGACATGTGACTGACTGTTGCAGTGGTTAACAGAAATAGTTGTTGAATTTGGTATGTGTTCAGCCATGCAAGACATTCCAACAAATATGAAATTATATGAGATTTTTATCAGGTAATGATTTATTTTATTTATTTGACAATCCAAAAAGCCCGGTTTTATTGCCTGCCTTTCATATATTTCACAAAACTAAACTAACTATACCATGTTTTAAATGTTTAGGATTACCAGCAAAGAATTGCTTCAATGTGAAAAACATGTTTTGTAATCTAGGACCAAATCATACCATTAACAACACATTTTGAATTAAAAAAAAAAAAATACATGGGGACCAATATAAAAACATGTTTCAATTTAAACTACAAAAGGTCAACTTTTGTGTAAAGCTTAAGGTATTAGGGTTACAGGTTCTATAATACACTGCCACTTTAATTGATGTTTTTGCACAACCTTTTATGTTCCTTATTATATATTAATTTATTTATCTATCTATCCTGCGGCCGTTAAATGCCTCATCCCATCTCACTCCCACACCATAGCCAGCATTTGGTTGTAATGAATGTTAGAACCACTGGTGGAGAAATCCTCATTACATTAATCCCACTCAAGCACTAGGAATAGAACTACTATTTATTTACTGCCTCCAAGAGGGCACAGGGTGATGGAAATATTGTGGATGAGTCAAGTGTGAGGGTGTACTGTATGCTTGAGAGATAATACAAGGTGTGTCATGTACTTCCATACATCTGACAGTATGACCAGTATTTGTATGCTGTTTCTTTCTTTGTCTCTCACTGTCTCAATAATCAATAATAAACAGTCCACGTATGAATGCTGTTCCGCTGTTTTTCAATGAGTTAAGAGTAAAGATGTGGTAAGTGCGTGATGACTATTCCCTTGTGTATGGAGAGAATGGTAGCAGGAATAACAGAAATGATAACTCACTGACAATCCGCATGTGTAAATGGATGTTGACAAGTCAGTCTGCTCACTGTTGAATGTGAAGATATTCTGATGTGATTGCGCCCCCTTGTTGCTAGCAGAAAGACTGCATCATTTTCACAGAAAGAGATTCATGAATCTGGAAACATGATATTGTTAATTTGGCCTTTCTTATCAAACAAGTAAGGCCACGTTTCAAAAGATATTTTTGATAATGAAAAAATAATATTCCAAAAGAGAACATCAAACCAAAAATTAAATGCATAAATTCACTCAAGCCTATTTGTGACAGTGAACCTTTTTTTAATGTGTCCACTTTTGACTGAGCCCTTCAATCCAAGTTAGTAGTTACCCTTCATTAACTCAGATGTTCAAGGTCTTTTTCCTGATGTTAAAATGGTGAAAAGTCACTTTCATTCCCACCTTTTCTCAACATTTTGGATTTGGAGTTTCACTTCTTATTCCGCTTCTGTTTTACCTGCTTCATTAAAGACTGTGTCAGTGGAAGTTTACCCTCTAAATTCTTTCCTTTATCCCATGTCCAACCGGTCGGCGTCACTAGCTGATTCCTGCCAGCCATGCTCACTGGAACACATAACAACCGCCACTGCCAGAATTAGAGTTTGGGTCTCAGCAGTGTTTTGCAAGTGTTTTTTGCCCCCGCAACACCCATTATGGCTGAGAGTAAATTACACAATTTCAGTTTTGCTTTTTACATAGTTTGAAATATATAACTTATTTTAGGCTATTATTACATAGGGTCTTTGTCTACGTACACATATCTTTGCAACATGCTTTCACAAACCCACTCAATCTCTCTCCATAGAACACAAACAATCAATATCTTTGCAGGGAATGAGCAGGGTCAGGCACAAATGAGTATTTTCTCTTTGCCCAGCATTGTAAGGAGAACAGGATGTCTCTGGCTGAGGTCTCCAGGCCCTAAAGGAACTGTTAGTGTTCTCAGGGGTAAAGAGTTTTTGCTCCAAATCCCTCCTCACCAACAGTAAGCAATGACAAGATGGGATATTGTGCACTGGGATCTCATGCTCTTTTCTGATGTTGATGTACCCGGTATTTTAATTGGCTGCGATTAAAGAGTAGAGTGCCTTTTGGAATGCTTTGATAACTAATAACAAGAGCTCATTTTGACACATTGGACACTTGATTAGAACAGAGCCACCTGTGCTTTTCCTACTATAATAAGTCTGCTGTGAAAATGTGCATATAAATTTCATCATTAGTGTCTGCAAAGGGATTCTACATTTCATCAGAAAAAGTAGGTATTTATCTGTACATTATTTATACCTTATTGTGCATGTATGTTCTTCATTTGTAAGAAACTTTCCTCTTCTTTCCACCCTTATTTCCTCCACTGCCTGTCCAAAATCTCTGTCTATACTCCTGCGTGAAAGTGACATGGTGTATACTTAAATATGGGGACACTATTTCTATTGCAACTGTAAGAGATCTAGAGATTTCTAACATTTTTTTTCTGCGTTTCTTTGTTCCAATAAAATGTAGACCCAGCTACAAATAATTTTTCATACACTCTAAAACACTTTTTTTCTAAAAAAAAAAAAAAAAGAAACTTTATTTATTTATATAGCACCTTTCATGCATGCGGCCCAAAGTGCTTCACAGAGCAAATAAAAACAGCAATAGACAACCATGAATAGAATCCAGCAGAATACATAAATCAATTAAGGACTAATTCAGCAAACATAAAACGTACAACAACAAATCCAATAAAATGTTAAAAGTAAATTAAAACCTATAAGGTGAATAAACATGGGTGATAAAAAGTAAAAGAAAGGATGATAATAATAATCAATAATAAAAGCCAGGCTAAGACTCATAAATTAAACCTGGAATACTCAAAAATATCTGATTGTAAATTCTACAGTCAACATTTTGCTTCATATCTAGGTTAGTAGATTTTTTTTCACAGCAACCGTTTGCTCCATTCAGGTCAAACAGAGTCGGGGTGCTGCTGTGGTGCATGTTGGCTCACTGGAAGTCACTGGAAAGTCTTTGCTGCACTAAATGGAATTGAACCCTGATTAGTATCATTGGAAACACCTGCGTTGACCCTAATATTGTGAAAAAAGAACTATGGACTGTGCTGTTTGTAGTGCTATAAGTCATAATTAGAAACAATATTTTAAAAATGAGAGTTAAAAAAGGGTAGGCGTTCACTGTGATGGAATAACTATCTCAAGCAAGTTTTTCCATGAACACCAAGGTCAAAGACTCTACAAGGTAGCGAATCTATAAAAATGCATTGTTGCATAACATACATTTTTTTCTTTTCTTTTTTTTAACAAATAGTCAAGATATTCTCAAGATTATATATTTCTGCCTCAAGTCATTGGTAATATGTAGCAATTTGACATTCACCTCCTATAGAGGGGCCAATAGGTTACAAATAATTGATTGATTCTATCAGACCCATCTGTCAAATATCAGAATCAGAATCACTTTATTGGCCAAGTGTGTGTACTCACACGAGGAATTTGACTCCAGTTCACTTTGCTCTCAGTAAGCACAGGTTAAAAGACAAGGGACATGACAAGTAGGTGCAGACATAAACATAAAAACATAAAACCCCAAAAAATAACTATATACATATTTGAAATATATATGACTTGAACGAGCTTAGCCCCGTTATATATAAACGGAGAGGAGAAAGATCCTATAATCTCCATGCAAATTATATCTAAGCGCAAAATTTAAGGGATGAAGCTATATATATATTATATATATGTATGTATGTATGTGTGTGTGTGTGTGTGTGTGTGTGTATATATATATATATATATATATATATATATATATATATATATATATATATATATATATATATATATATATATATATATATATATATATATATATATATATATATATATATATATAGATATATATAGATATACATATAGATAGATAGATAGATAGATAGATAGATAGATAGATAGATAGATATGTGTATCTATCTATAGACATTAAACAGACATTTGTAAATATACTTAATTTTAAATCAAGTGCATTTTAAATTGCACACATTGTACACATGAATGCTCTTACAGTACATCCATGGTTTCACACTGTTAATCATTTAAAAAAAAACTTTATTAGTACGTTTGTAATTGTGAGGTTGCCAGTTTGGTGGCGTTTTATCATAGCGGGGTAGGAGGATGCTGCCTCGCAAACCTGGCAACTGTGACTATGCGCTGGATCCAGCAGACAGTATGGCGGACAGCGAAAGTGATTTGGAAACAGACGGGCTTGAATTAGCTCTGGACACTCTTTGTAACAGACACTGCAGCGACGAGTCGTCTCTGAGGAGCAAAAGCTATTGCTCTGAGTTTTGTGAGGTATGTCGGACTCTTTTCTAAGCTGCTCTACCTGCTCGGTGGCTGTTTATTGCTATCGCTACTAGCATCACTAGCTAACGCTAGCCCCCCCCAGATTAGCTCTATTTATGAGGCTGTGTAGCTAACTGGCTCGTCAGATACGCAACAGAAATTTCTAACACAGTGTAGCGGAGTGCATACTTTGCTCCTGATGAGGTAACTTCATGTAGTAGCCGCTTTTTACGAGATATTTGCTTGATAATGCCTTGATTTAACGTTATAGCCAGTATGGCAGTTAAGCTAAGCTAACGGTATGAGGTTTAAACACATTGGCCAGTATAACACTTCTGCTACACAGTCTGTCTCTAATGCTAGTGCCTTATATTACATGGTAGGTTTACCGGATTTATTCACAATCATCAACTGATGTTTAGCAGTCAGTTGTAACGTTAGGTGAAACACTACAAGGTGAGCTTACTTTGTGCAACAAGGTTGTGAAAGCAGTGTATGTGCCCCTGTTGAAATCATGCACAAGTTTCATTTAAACCGTGTTCATAAGATGTAGAAATTAATTAATTAGCTAATTCTCTTATTGCATTTGAACTACTACAGCATCCACAATCCTGTAGAGCAGGGGTGTCCAAACTTTTGTTTTTTAAAGAGGGCCAGATTTGACAATGTGAACATGCCAGTTTTGTTTTTATTGTCACAATTATGACAATGTAACCAAATCTAAACCAATCAGGCGTGAACAAATCTATAAACCAGTTCTTCCTTTCTTTCACATCTGGAGTCAGATAAAGAATAAATTGTATGGAACACGTTAAACTTGAATGAAGTTGATACAAATCTTAAGATCATGTTCATTTTAAACACGGCTTATTATGAGTAATGCAAAGTCTGTTAACATTTAAGTTTAAAACGTATCACTCTTGCTTTTCCCTTTGACAAGATCATTCAGAAAGTAATATTTAGTGTCACATCTACACATGCAGTTATGTCCTTAAAGGTTCAAATGCTTCGTTATGTCAACCAAAAAAGCCAAATCTTCCGGACATACAGTACCTGACAATCCTAGCAGGCCGTAAGATAGATTTTGAACCACTTTTCTGAGAAGTCACCATGTAGATATCAATGAGCACAGCATGATTAACTGTGATTAACATGTTTAGATTAGTTTAAACATTTCTAATTCTGTATTGAGGTTAGGGATGTAGGTTTGATGTGCAACAAGTCATTATCTGTATTTTTGTCCACTGATGGTGGCCGATCCAAAACCGATACCTTAATGTTTATTAACGTCAAAGTCAGCTCACTGTGCTCGGTGTGCAGTAGGGTTGAAAAAGGAAAGTAATTAGACTGACAGGACGTTAGCATCAGCACAAAATACCAGTCAACGCTAATGGTGTATTAAGAGTGTCACACTCCTGAAATAAATCTTTGGACGGATACGTTTTAATATAAATACATTTTCCCAACCAGTACTACCAGTTGTATAAAGTACAACAATAACTACGACTAAAGGAGATTAATGTGGTTAATTATTGAGTGTGAGTTTAAATTGCAACAATAACAGTATTCAAAGCTGTGATGTATTTAGCAAATGAAGCGGCAAAGGACTAGAATATATTTCTGGTAACATTAAATGTCATCAAAATGAATAACTAACTTGTCTCCTCTGGAAACCTCTACCTGAAACAGAACATAGTGTTTGGTTATAAGACTGTAAGATTAAATACTATTGTAATATTGTTAATGTTTCCGTGGTGTTACACATTTCTGTGTTCTTCCTGCACAGTTGGTTGAGGAGTACACAGGACAATGGCAAGTTCCTCTTCCTCAGCTAAAGGTGCTGTGGACTGCACTCTGCAGTTTCACCAAAGCCACTGCTGCCTTCCCCGATGACTGTCAGCACGTCCACTATGTTCTCAGCAGTCTGGCCTTGTAAGTAATTCTTTTTATCTGGAAATTTAATAGACACACTGCATTTTTACACATTCCATGGCGTGACTGGGCACTAACCTTTTTAGGTACGTTGTCCCACAGGAATACTTACTACATACTGATGTTGTCTTTCAGCCTATCACTGCAACTACACCTCGAAAGGTTTTTACTTAAATTAGCTGCTATGTAGTGGCACAGCATATGGTCATGATCTACTCTTTGACAGTAACACATGTATGGAAACGAACTGCCAGGGGTTTGATGAGCTGCATTTTCTGATGAAGCTCTTGTCTCATTTACTGCATTATGTCCCTCTCGTTGTCTTACAGGAGCTTCTTTGAACTGATGCTGTTTTTTAGCAAAGAAGAATTTGTGGAAAAGCCTTTAAAAGACATCCTTGATTCCTTTCAGGTGACAAAAACAGACCCTTTCTTTCAATCCTTAGTTTTCACATTCACACAAAACACAATTTCATCAGACCCAGGTGCTTTAGCTACAATTACTTATCTGTGAGTGTTGAGTAAGAGTGAAATCACCACAAGACAGTCAGTCTCCCATGTTTTACTACGTCCATCTATTTCAGAAGCAATTATGAACCAAACGTATATTACAAATCATTGTTGTGATTGGTAATCTCATATTACCGTGCTTTTCCCACTCTTTGCAGGCATGCCACTCTCAGCTCCTGCGGCACAGGAACATCTACCTTCAGCACGTGAAGCAGATCATCAAAGCAGGGGGCCCATGGGAGAATCCAGTCCTGCAAGGAATCCTAAAGGAGGCAGACTTGCCTCCAAAGGAAGGTATGCTTATGACCATGTTTAACAGCTGACGTACACAGAGAATGCTGCCTTGAGGGAGCGTGACAGCTTGTGTTCCTTCCTTCCTGTCAGTCATATACTGATCACTATCACTGTGTCAGACAGCGCTCAGCTGCTGAGATACAGATCTGAAATTATAAAGCATGAGTGTCGGGTGGTAGAATATACTGGAGACTCAGGTTTGCTGTACTTTTAATCAGTTTCAGGATGAGTAAGGTGTTTTCATTGACCCAGTGTACCACAAATTTGGCTTGCAGGCTCTCCAGCGTGACACTGCTAAAAGTTATCAGTATTGTTTTGTTACCTTAATAATATAATTAAGCAAATATTTTTAGCAGAACTATTAAAAAATCAGTATCAGAAAGAGTGTTCTATTCTATTCTAATTCTCAAAATGAAATTTATGTTATGCCTAAATAACATTTGATTAGATCGATACATGAAACACTTTGCCATCTTATACACATCTAATTTTACCACCAACATCAGTGTTACTCTATTTGATATTATCCCAGTCCACACATATGTGTAAATACCTCTGTATCACATACGTTAACACACGTCATTTCCTCCCCCACAGTTGAGGACTACTTAAGCTCAGAGTTGCCAGTATTCTTTGAGCTGCGGGTTCGCTACCTGCAGGCCTGTGAACGAATTCAAGAGGCGAAGGCCCTGGCAAAAAGCTGCCTGGAGAATCGCGAGGCTGGAAAGCATCTGTACTTCCATCAGGCCTACCTGACCTGCCTTTATAAAGCATCACTACATGAACACCTCCACAAGGAGGTAAGAAACAAACAGTGGCCAGGTGGTGTGAGTCATTGTGGGACTGTTTGTCCCTTCAGATTGTCAGAGATTGGGTTGGTGGAAGGGATGATACAAGAAACAGATGCTTCTTGTATCATGACCTTGTAGATTGTAATGCATTTTATTTTGTTTGTTTTGTTTTTTTTACACATGTGCTTCTACGTGTCTTCCTCCTCAGATGGCTGAGATAGATGGCCGTGATGCAGTAGAGATCATCTGCAACACAGAGAGTGTTGAAAAAGATGAACTTCTGCTGTCACTGTGTAAAGCTTTCCTTACACAACAACTACACAATGGAGACATGTACTACATCTGGTAAGAATGACCTTGTACCACCAACACTTCACTAGACTATCCTCCTCAGTGTTTAGAAACTATGTTAGTTTCAGGTTCTGTAAGTTATCCAATGTTTGCTCAATATGTGTGCAATGAATCTTGTAGTGAATGAAGCTGCAAGCAGAACGCACAGTTGGATTTTTTTCTATTTAGTTCAGTATTCTGTCTGTTAAGTGACATACATAGTTTGTGCTTATTTAACATATAACTGAGCTGGACATCTTTGACCCGTCATCTGCTGCCTCCCTCAGGGACCTGGTGTTCATCTGGAGCAGGTTGCATCTCAGGGCCCATCCTTCCAGAGAAGGCTTCTTGGCTGAGTGCTTGCAGTTGGCTTCCTCTGCTACTAACGTCAGAGCCATCTTCCCCTTTATCAAACTGGTCACTACAGAGGTGCGACTGACACCAAAGCATCATCTTTTTCCACGTTGTGTTTCTCAGGACAAATGATAATTAACAAAACATATTCTGTTGTTTGAAGCTTGCATCTGAAACATGTGTGAACAAACAGACAACACTTCGATATGAAAAGGAGGTAGATATTTGTCAGATTCAAATATGCTTTAAACTGTTTGAAGCACACAGCTTCAGTTTGTCTCGTCATAGGATAACAAAGCCTTATGATGTTAACTGCTAATATGATTCTAATCTGCCAGTGATCATGGGTAGAGAAATAAAAATACTGTTTGGTTTTTTAATATTGCTAAATATTTAATTAACTTGTGCTATTAAACCGAACTTCTAACATTCTGTTTTATTTTATCTTTGCCCTAGTCATCTGATTCTCTTATCTACTATTTAACCTTGAAATAATCACTATTGTGTTTGTTTTTGGGCAGCTGGGAGGTGAAGGAGTCCATGTCTGTTTGGAGCTTTGTGCCAGGTCATTGCAGCTCTGTGACATGCAGGCTGACAGTGTGACTCGGTCCCTGGTCTGCAAGACCATCGCCTTCCTGCTGCCCCACGACTTGGAGATCTGTCGAGCATGTGCCCTGCTGGTCTTCTGTCAGGAACGCAGCCTGGAGGCTTACCGAACTGTCTGCCTGCTTTACACGCATCCCGATCAAGAGCCACATCCCCACAACAGCCCAGTCCGGACCAGTGTTCGCTTCCACATTCTGCAGGTTGGAGGGGTCGAAGAGGGGAAATATATTTACAAATGAGTTATTGGCACTATTATTTGTGCCTAACATTTTTGTACGTCTTTGTTTTGCAGATGCTCAAGGGGCGCCTGTGTTTTGACCCAGAGTTTTGGAACCTCCTGACCCTCAGGACCCATTGCTTGGAGTTGATGAGTGACAAAGTCATGAAAGATGCGGTTCTCAATGAGATGAAGGAGGAAGAGGAAAAGGAATACAGCGAAGAGCCGTTAATAAAGAACTGTGTAAATGACTCATGCACTCAAGGTTTCAATTCCTGCCAGTGCACTGAAGCCTTTGTGAACAAAGACCTTCCAGAAGAGCAGTCCATGGATGGAGAGACAGAAAGGTGTGTTGCCCCATCCAATAATGCTCTTCTGAAGAGGAGAACATGGAGGAGAGGGCTGCGAAGGAGAAAACAATCCAAGTCTGACGACGACGTGGAATGTGGTGACGATCCAGAGATCAAATACAATCTCAAATCCACCTCTGCAGGCAATAAGCCTGTGTATTCA
This sequence comes from Sciaenops ocellatus, assembly GCA_033000465.1. Lineage (NCBI taxonomy): Eukaryota > Metazoa > Chordata > Actinopteri > Sciaenidae > Sciaenops > Sciaenops ocellatus. The sequence continues at coordinate 13,877,359 of CP136868.1, forward strand.
CTAAGACGCAATCACACTAACATGGAACATGCTGCTGCTGTAAAACTCCCTCTAAACCGCAAGAGAGAATACTTGTCTAGATGTGTGAAAAGCCAAATTTTGAAAAGGAAAGGTCGAAAGAAAAGATGGTTGCAGGGTCTCCCGAGGGTGGAGCAGGTGCAGACAATTAAAGAGAAAGTCAAAGTTAAAGGGAAAAAACGGGGACGAAAGCCTTTACCGAAAGTGGAACTCTCCTACCCTGATAATGAAATATCTCTTCCAGAGGAAGAGTCTGGCTTTGAGGAGATAACTGACACAGACGACAGAGAGCTTGATATGCCTCTCCTGGAGAATGAACTTGAACTAAGCAAACAGAAAGAGAACCAACTTGAGCAGATGAATGATCTTAAGAAGGAAAATGGACTTGAGAAACACACTGACTTGTTCTGTGGCAGTAGTGAACAAACCCAGCAGTGTGACGGTTCTCCTAGTGAGCCTCAAGCTCCTGTTCTTGTTGCTGAAACTGACCCTGAGCTCGATGGTCCACCCTTAGAGTTATTGGACTGTCCGATAGAACTGTTACATAGCTACTCGCTTAAATCCAAAAAGCCTGACAGTGAGAAACCGGAACCTCTTGAATCCTCTGCATCGGACGGGCTTAATGGCGACACAGAACAAGAGCCCCAACCAACAGTGGAAACCGAAGTGTCAAACACAGAGGTCAGTTGTTTGTAGTTACCCTACCTAGGAATTTCATAATTACTGGGCACAAATATTTCAAATTTATTGTGTTTCACTTGTTAGATGTTGCAAAAGATTACTCATTTAATACTGGCATGCACTGACACCACATATCAATAAGGAAAATAGAAAGATATGAGGGTTAAAGTGCCTGTTGTTTGTAAATGAATTTGATATTCTGCTGACTTTTTCTGTTGAACCCGTAGCACTAATTGCAGTGATTTGTTGTCTTTTCTTCAGGTAATGGCCAAGAGAACGTGGAGGGACAGAGTACTCCGTACTCAACAATATGCTCACTTGATGTACCACTGCAACTTCTGCCGCAAAGACTACAAAGGCTTGAATGTCATGAGGCATGCTCTCTCACACCTTAAGAACAGGAAACTAAGATGTATACTCTGTGGAAAACGCTTTAAACAGCTTCTGTTTGCCAAAAAGCACATTCTGGATCACATTGATGAAATGTGCAAGCAGAAACCTTCTCATAAGGAGCCATGCACTGTTGATAAGCCAGCTGCTAATGGAGTAGTAGATAATGTGGGAAATCGGAGCCAGTCTCAGAATGAAAATCAGACTTCCATAAACGATGAGGAAACTCCTGAACAGAGATCCAGAAGCAAACCTAAAATGTCGATCCTCAAGAGGGAAGATCGAATCATCAGGAACCTCCGCACCCTCATCAAAAAGACATCAGTGCTTCACAAAAAGTGCAAGAACCCTAACGCTAATATATTCAAGCAAGTAGACTTTAAGGATGAGCAGGTAGTCATTAAAGATGGTCTGGTGATCGTAAAAGATCCTTCTGTGATGGAGAAGGAGGGAAAAGGAGAGGAGAAGGAGAGGCCACCAGGAGAAAATGGTTATGGTGTGGACATCACGTATCACTTGTGCCCTTCTGAGTCCTGCGATAGAGTATTCCTGAGGATCAGCACCACACTAACAAAGCATGCTATCAAATGCCATATTAACGAAGAGAAGGTGCTGGAGAAGACTTTTGTTTGGGCCAAACACAAGTGTACTCTGTGCCTCAGGTAAGACAATCTATCGGGCATCACAAACATCCTTATGTACAATTTAACGTGACAATCTTCACATGTTTATCTGACCGTGCACAGGTTCAACTAAAAAGCAGGAAATTAGGTGTCTTATACATCAAAACATCCTTTGCGTTAATGTCTGGTATAGCTGACCATATTGATGCTGATTCCCAATTCTACTCTCATCAAGTGCCTAAATCACGAATTGTGGAAATTGATTGAAGTTATAAATCAGTCAGCAACACATACCTTTCCTTATGAGCAAATGCACATGGGACAGTAGACATTAAAGCAACATTTTCCGAGTTAAAATGCAAGTGAACAAAAAAATAAAGAAAGCAAATAAAGGATCACAGCCAGCATGTCTGCACGAGACAGTTTCTTGCCAACTACAGGTTTAGTTTGCATTAGTAGTTCATACACAAAAGTGTTTGTCATTTGATTTTTATCAAACTTACCATAAATGCAATCTGACTATATAAAACTCCTTATATACACTCCTTTAGAGCCAAATGTGAAGAAGAAGTAAGAATTGTGTTCACCAACTTCCTATTATGCTGATTGTGCTTTTCTCCAACAGGCAGATACAGTTTCTCCAGCATTACAAAGACCACATGAAGCTCCACAACACTGCTCTCCAGCACTTCTGCTACCATCTGGAGTGTAACCAGCGTTTCTTGACACAGCAGGAATTAAAGGATCATATCAGTACCCACCAGCCCTTCAGACCTCAATGTCCATTCACAGACTGTGAGAAGCTATTCTGTAGCCTTCAAGGCCTCTATGACCACGAATGGAGACACTACAACCCGGTCCCTCAAAGAGACGAACTCGAGTTGGGAGCCAACAGACAGAAAAAGCAAAATGCTGAAGCTCCGTGGAAGCAGAGAGTCAAAGTTGAGGAGATATGGCTGCAGAGTAAAAAGGGACAGAGGGAGAGTCCTACCTTTGATCAAGTTGAGGCCTCTATTGACAGTTTCAACAACATTGTCAAAAAGGAAACTGAGCCTTGCCAACCAAGCATCTCAGACAGCAGTCAAGACCTGTCTAAATTTGATAATTGTTCAGAGGAAACCATTAAGCATGAACCCATGGATGACAGCAAAACCGCCATCAATGGATTTAAGGATGACACAAGAAGCCAAGTGTCAGAGGGACAGATCTTTTCCACTTCTCATACTGGTGCTACCGCAGCAACTCCAGGTAAGAAAGGTCGAAAAAAGATGCCCATCGAGTGGGACCCCTTGAATGTCCGAGACCTTGAGGATTTGTCCACTTTGTCTGAGGGAGTCCAGCAGAAATTGGGAGAGCCACACATCACAGAGCACAAAACCTTCAAACCTGAAGATCCTTCCTATGCGCCTTTTGTCAAAGCCCCCTTCATCCGGCCGCCGCCCTCCACCTACCTAGACGAATCTCTGCTCTCAATGCGGAAGAGGAGGTCCACCAATGAGGTCTCTCCAAGGAAAAATGTTTACTGGAGCAACAAGAAAAAGGAGCCTGTGCCAGAAAAGGAGCAGCAGAAGAATACTGTGGCCCCTGAGCAGAAGATCAGGACCCGCTGTGACAAATGTCTTTCCTCCTTCAGCAGCTTAGAAGAATTACAGAAACACCAAGCTCTTAACACCTGCTCTGCACTCTTTGGCTTTGATTCTGACGATGAAAGTAAGTATGCTTGAGTCACTGTGTATCAAGCCATTAATGTATGAATCTTTCCAACCCAACTGAGCCAACGAATAATCAATTTTCCTTTTTTTTCCTCTTTTATTTTAGGTTAGTTGCGAGTGAAGACGAGCTGTAATTGGAGTGACCATGGTGCTCTGCCACCTGGCTCAAGAGAACACTCAAAATAAAGGAACACTGGAACCCTTTCTTAATGCTCAGATTAATTCTTGGATTTTATCAGTTCATCAAAATGAGTAATTGAAGGATTTGTTAGTCTCTTAATTTAATTAATAGAGCCTTTTTGAAGCAATAATTTTGACAGCTAAAACTAGTTTTAAACACTTTTTTTTTCCTGAAAACGCCATCATGTCACAAATCTGTGATAAATCCATGTATTCTCCTAATCTATCATTATTTTGAGCAAATCAAAGTAATGCTGAAAAATGCCTGGGAACTGAGAAACCAAATATGGGCTAAGACGACTTGCCTTTAATAAAAGAAAAAAACAATAATCATCCACGTAAGTTACTTACAGCCTTAAAATGGCTTGTACTCACAGTACTCCTGTGTTTGTAAAGTCAAACCTTTGTTGGACTGACCATATTGTGGTAAACACATGGTGTATGTAACTTTCAGGAAAAGGTTATGAACCTGTTATGGGAAAAATATTTCTCATCCATGCATTTGCATTTTTCATCATTGACGAAACTATTCCTAAACATAAGTTTTAAAAAGGGCAGAATACAAAGCAATGGAGAAAACCTCTTTTTGGCAGACTGCATCCTCATTAGCCATATACCTACAAAAATGAATGACTTGTCTAGAAGCACACGGTAATGCATTTTACCTATTTTTGGTTAAAAAAAATATTTAATTAGGCCTTTTTAAATCAACTGGATCGATTTTAAGTGTCTACTTTTTTAAACACACTATAGACAAAAGTCCCTCAACTAATTTCATCCATAGACAATAATGTATTTTGGAAAAAATATCCATCAAAGTGCCATCATACTGTGGGACTTCTTGAGTTTCTCACATGTGGTGTTCAAAATAATGCCAGAAACGTTGCATTATAAAGTCTTAGCCTAGTTTGTCCTAAGAGTTTGGATTTGACATGCAGTATATCATAAGAACTGTTTGCAACTGTATGAAATATTGTAAAAAAAAAAAAAACATGTTAATTGGTGGAAAGATGAGCTCAATGCGTGTTGCACTCTGTTTAATTATTGTAGTCTTCCAGCATACTTTGGTTGAACTGCTGTTTTTGTTGGTAACCCAGCTAGTCTTCTGGTCATGGTACGACAACAGGAATAATTCATCGAAGCCGTGACCAAAATGTTTAAAACCATGTGAATCTGCCTTCATACTGTCACACTACTATTCTGTACAGTATATGAATTATTCACAGTTTTATTAGTGCCAAGACTAAATCACAGTGTTAGACTGTAGGTACATATATACATTAAACTCAGTAATACAGTATCAGTTTGCTTTGAATCTCAAGTTTTCAAAGATTCTCATGTTTAACTCTACGCTCATGTATTTCATTATGTAGAATATTTCACATTGTTATGTATATACTTTTGAGATGATTGGGTCTGTTTAATAACTTTTTATTGTAATGTTTTTATGGGACTGTGCACTTAAACCTGATTATTTATATGTAAAAATGTTAATAGGTTGGATTTGTAAAGGTAATGATTCCTCATCTATTTTTCATAAAGAAAAAGTGATTCAATTTGTTTTAATAAACAAATGAAACTTAAAGTCTCTGTTAAGTTACTCATTTCTAATAGTTTTTTTGCACATTATTCACATAAATAAACACCCAGGCAGTTTTTCTCCCCTTCAGTGTTACCTGCAATGAGATAATACAGCAAAACAGAGGCACAGCAAAAGCAGACAGGCTCATAATATATTTTATTTTGTAGTTCGGCATTGCATATTCACTATTCAGAAACATATTGCTTCATTGTTAACCCCAGGAAAGTGGAAAATAGAATGACTATATTAGAATTGCTTGTTTAAAAAAGTTTTTGCATCACATTTTCCTGACACATGAGGTAATTTTGAAAAAGGACAGAGATCATCAATATAGTCAATAAAACGTGTTTGTTCTGTTTAGTTTAGCCCACAAAGAGTCTTCTCTTTTTATGTTGCTTTCATTCACTCAATAATGGAGTCAGGTGTAGTGAAGCCAAGAGTGCACTTGTCACTGGAGGCGTATATTCACAGTCTATTGTTAAGACTAAGTGATTCACATTTTAGTTGACAGTTTAATGATGGCCAGCTTCACCAAATTTGGGTTTGCACTATTTGTGTCCTGATATTGGCTAATTGGGGGGAGCAAGTGTTAAGGTCCAACAATTACTTATGATTGAACTTACAGGCCAGCATTCAAGATTGGAAAGTTTTTCAGTATCTCATGCTGCAAATGCATTCCAGTTTTAACACATGCTAACTTAATGATGCTAATGCTAAGCTTTGGTGCTTAGAAAGAAACGGACAGTTACAGTAAGATGCATGACAATGTCTTAGCAAAGGAATATGAACTGTGCAGAATGAGCACTAAGACTATACACAACATGCAGCATACAGTGCACTGATTGTGCCAAATAACCAGTCACATTTTCCTTTGACCTGAGATAAGACTATCCTCGTTATGGAAACAGAGAAAGCCCCCCTAAATAGACTTTTTGTTCTAAGCCACACACTTGTTGATCATAAAAAGTAATTATGTTACATTTTTAAGGCCAGGTAAAATAGAAAAAAAAGGACAATGAAATTGATTTTCTATGTTGAAAAAAAGGATGTACAGTTTTGTAGTCTTCTATAGGCAGTAACTCAACATACCAAAAACCTGCAATCATAAACTGCTACATTTAACTGTATTAATGATAACTGATTTGAGTAATGAAAAATATTTTAAAGACTTTTTTTTTCAGTTCTCCCAAATACCTTGGAATAAATAGCCAGATGAACACAGCCCATTATTTTCACATGAACCAACATTTTCCTTTGTACAAATATGTCTCGACAGCATTTAGAGGTGGTGAGAAACATGCAAAGTGTCAGAGTGCATCCCGAAAGGGTGTAGTTTTGATAAACATTTTTAATAATTCACAAAATTACATCTTTTACTAAATAACTGTGCTAAAAACACAGCAGTAGCACTTTTTCGATTTTAAATGGAAGACCTGGATCAAAAACAGGGGTAAACAGCCATGTAGGTTCAAATGAAGAAGGGGGAAAAACAAAATATCACAAAGGGTTAGAAATTAAAACAATGCTATCCACAAAGAAAGACTTCAGTGGTTACAGCACCCACATGATGATGCACCACACTATAATTCCAGTCCAACCTGTGCCAATTCATTGGGGAGAAGAACAAGCTTGTTACCTGGGTCATAGATGTTTAGAAAAGGAAACGTTCACACATTTCTTTACAAAATCTTTTAAAAGGCTAACATCTGGTGTCTTACAGCCACAAGCGGAGTTGTGTTTACATATTTTAGTATTTCATATCCACTGGGCATAACAATGATGCACTAATGTCACATTTCCGTTAAGTGTTAAAACTGCAACAAGCTATTACTTTCTATCCCTGTGCTGAAATGATGGAGCAGCTTTGCGTGATGAGCGCAGATGAGTTTGTAAGTTCAACGGGTTTAGATATGGCTTGTAAAGGCAGTGTGTTTGGATCAGCCAAGTTATCATCTCCATCGGCCCTGTTGTAATCCTCCACATAAATAGCCAAACGGGTTCTGTGTTGGACAAAAAAAGAGAACTTATGACTCCTGAGTTGCTGACACGATGTCTTAAAACTAGGACTGGTGGAAGCCATTTTGATGGTTTTATTCTTCTTATTGTTCAGAAAGCTTTTGGTTGGCTTTCTCTGTGACAACAGAGCTTTTTCACAGCAGCCATTTTGACATGAAATAGTAGGGTCAGCGCAGGTGTTTCCAATGATACTAATCAAGGTCCTGTTCCATTTATTGCAGCAGAGCCTTTCACATACACCACAGCAGCACCCTGACTCTGTTTGACCTGGATGGAATGGGATCCTAATTAGTATCATCTGAAACACCTGTGTTCACCCTACTATTTCAAGTCAAAATGGCTGCTGTGAAAAAGGTCTATTTAAGCTAAAATATTTTCAGGCTTTGACATTTTTCATAGGACATTAATAACAGAAGTCAATAACACGCTTAACGGGCAAAACAAGCTTCCTATTAATCATGCCGCTGCAGTAAATCATTTCTGTGTGCAACTTGATTCCTAAAATAAGTTCTCAAAACTTGAATGTACAACTCATATGCAGTGCATGACTTCCAAACATAGAGCTTATAATAAGACCTTAAAGCTAGGATAAGCCTGCAAGAGAAGTATGACTCTATGGTACAGTGCAAACGCGCCCCTCTGATCACTTGGATTTACAGTTTATTTTGCATAAAAACATTTGCATGGTGCATTTGTCATCACCAGCTTTCTGGTTTTTAAGTAGATGCAGCTCAGTAGAAAGTGGAAAAGACGCAAAAAGACATGTGAGAGCATCTAGCTAGACGTGTATGTATATATTTGTGTGCGCATGCTCAGTGGGTACTGTTGGTGCTCCAGTCATAAGGGAGGAAGGTGACTTTGGTCTTCCCAGCAGAAAGGACACCCTGCAGGCTGGTCTTCTTGGGAGAGTCGCCCATGTGCTCCAGCACCCACTTTAGCAGCTATAAGAGAAGATGAGGTGGAAGAGAAAACACACAGTGAGGTTCATGGGTTGAAAGTTATTGGTGTTATTATAGCACCGTCTCTTTTCATCCATGCTTTTTATTAGTGTGCTTTGTGACTGGTAAGGCATATCATAAAAGGACATCAATCAATGACCAAATTTAAGTCCCTAGCCATCATTAGCATAGTGTGTTCATTCATTGTCTCTATGTATACACACAAAAGGCAGCTGGAAGTCAAAACTACCTTCTCATCAGTGCCTCCAAAGTCAGCTTTGTACCACTTGAATATCTGACTCAGTCGCACTTCTCTTTTCCCAGAATCCACCATACAGCCGTCGTCGTTCTCCAGGAAGGCCTCAGCTGCTGTGCGGAGCTGGCTGTCGATGTCCTGTTTAATCAGAATTTATTTCTTTCATTTATTGCATTCAGTCCCCAGAACATTCCCACTACTAATTACTTAATCAGTAATTACATCTTGTCTATAAAGAAACAAGCAATGTAAAGATATGCTGGACTATCAATTCCAAGTCACAACTTTGCTAAATTAATATAGTTCTTTTTGTTTGTACGTTTGCTTGTTTTAATAGAAAATAAACTATAAACTATAATAGTTAGATAGAAAATAGTACTACATTGTTCAATTCAGTTGCTTAATGTATGAAAGACCATTACACAGCTGAAAACAATGAAACAGAGACTGCAGCACTGGCACATATAACACAAGTTCATACAAGAGATAAATACTGTCTGCCAAGAGCAAACAAAATATAGTAGAATTATTCAAATCTGCTTACCTGTGGAGTGTATGTTTTAATTGGTGGGCAGCCCTTTGCGCCACAGTTCAAGGCAAAGTGAATGAGTGGCTCAGCATCTGGAAGGGCCACCTAGTGGACAACATGGGGAATGAAGTTCCACGTCACATTAGTTAATCCACATAAAACTTCATTGGTGAATCAGTGAAATGATCAGTTGTGATTTAACAGAATTTTTGAATACTTGTAGTCGTGGGTCAGTTTTGGAAAAGGGCTTCAGGAGTTGTGCGACGCCTTTTCTGTTCCCTCTGAGAACACCATTCTCAATGTCCTGTAATGTGAACACTTCGCCGCCAATCAGGTAGCTCACATAGTTGAAGAACTACAAAATGAGACAGAGACAACAAATGTTGTTAATGTAATGTACATTCCTGCTTTAGTAAATGTTAATTTAATTAAAACTGAAGATTGAAGAAGTGTTTCCAAACAAGATGAATGATTTCCCTGACAGACACCAGGAAATGTGGTTAGTGGTTCCAGGAACACTTGTAAAGAAACTCTACAGGGACTATTGAACATGGTCAGGTTCAGGGATATGAAGGTTTTCTGAAACCCTGTAGCATTTTGAAGTGCAGCTGTGTGATCTTACTCTGTATCTTTGCCACATGTTGGTGGGGGCCCCCAGGCGTAGGTACCCATGGATGACCAAGGCGTTGTAGATGTTAATGAAGAAGGCCAGCTTCTCCTCTCGACTCAGCGAAAGCAGCTCCACCCTCTGCAGCTGTATGGCCAGCTCAGCGTAACGCTCAAACACAGGGTTCGCTGACATGCCTTTGTAGTCCACAGACTGTGGGAGCAAGGACAATAATATGTAACAGTACACACACTCATTTTCTTCAGATATAAAAAGGTGTAAAGTAACTGCAGAGTCACTTGAGAGATTGTGACATATTTTGTTATTTGGCTGAGCCATACCAACTATGGTAAGTACCAAGTTGGTTGTTAAAATCAACCAAATACACATACAGACAAATATGTTTCTCAAACATACAGACTAATACATCTGAGTCAATAAGGACATTACCTTGCCATCAGCAGAGAGATGATCAGAGAACAATTTCAGAATCATCTCCCGTAAAAGCAAAGAGAGCTCAGCAGCTGCGAGAGACAGAGAGACAAACACACAAGACAGACAAAGGGAGAGAGATGGTTAATGTCTGACACACATTCAACACCGTTTTCTGGCAAGACAAACCCAACCAATCTATGAGTGGTAGCATTGATATACTACGTGCAACTTAGCCCCAGAATCTTGACAATTATTTTCTATCTTTTAAAAGACATATTCCACATTTTGTTATAATGTAAAAACAACACAGTTCATAGCTGGATTTCAATAATAAAAATAAAATTGTCATCGTTATAATAAAAACAATGACATAAATATCAGGCTAAACTTGAAGTTGTACAAATGAGATTATTATTAGGAAACATGTGAGAAAAGAGCATTGCAGTTTAATACCAGAGAAAAAAGGCCAAGCATAAATACGCTTACAAAAGCAGTGATATTAACCACCTGTGTGTTAGTTAGCCAAGAGATTTGTGCAACATTCAGTTATGTAAATGCGACAACATCGAGCCAGGCAATAGGTCTTACCACCATCACGGTACAGAAAACTTTTGAGAAGTATTAATCTGTCAAAAGAGGACGCCAAACCCACAGAAAAGCAGAACAAAGAAAAGGTTTTGAAAGAGGGCTTCAATGATATATATTTTCAGGACAATTCCTTCATATTTGTTCGGTTCCTTCAGAATCCATTCAGGGGTTGTGATAAACTTTATAACAGAATTACAGGACCAAAGTATTTCTTATACAATACATTATCAAACATGCTGCATCATTTTTAACCAAAGGATCCTCAAGATCAACTTATTAGCTTTTTCTGGAGATTTCTACTGTATCTCTTGGCCTTCATCTGCTCAGTTGTCTGAGCAAATCCCATCAACACCTGAGGACTATGAATTCCAGTTGAAAGCTCTGCAAAAAGGTAGTAAGTGGACCTTGAGTTGTGGTCTCTTAGAATTGGAAATTGGAAAGGAGGAGAGGCCATTATGAGATATATCATTAACCCTTGCTTTCAGTTCGTACCACCACGAAGCTCAGTGACATAATACATAAACCCAAGCGAACCCAAAAAGATCATAAACCAAGCCAGCAGCAAACAAAGGAAAGGGTTAAGAGTGCACTGGAGGACACCAGTCGGCGTGAACCTGGGATGCGATGCCCCAAAGCCTGGTCCAATCCTGACCTACCCTGAATGGGAGTGCACGCTGCTGTCTGTCCTGCGTTGAGGGCTGAATGAGGGTCATCCTCCAACAGCCTGTACAGTGTGTCCATGGTGTCTTTCCCTTCTCCAAACCTGCCATCCTGTTGCCCACCGCCGCGCACACTGACCATGTACTTCTTCTGCAACAATGCTTGGCCAGTATTACAGGCCTCAGCCCTGGCTGGCACACACATGGCCACAGTCAAGGTGTGACAGATCTCGATTTGACTATACCTTGAATGAATCAGGGAACTTTGAGCTAGTTCAATGACTTTCCAGATTGTTCTAATAACTTCTACAAAATCAAAGCCTTTACTGCAAGTCTCCAGCTTTACTTACCCATGCCCTTCTCTTGCTGCAGCCAGTCAACCAGTTGATCACCTGAGAAGCTCTTTTTGTATAATGTCAGTCCTCTCCTATGACTGCCAATCACATTGCCATGTTTGAAGTCCTCTACCAGGTCTGCCAACTCATCTCTCTCACACATAAACTCTGTGAGGGCAGGAATGTGTCAAGCCACATACAAACAAACACACAAAAATACACATACTATAAATAACACTAATACAGTGCTGTCCATTTATTTTTTTTATAAATTCTATATAGTGTCCTATATGCGCCTCATAGCAGCGAATGCTAGTCAGTATTGCTTAAACAGGTCCTGTGTAGTCTCATAAAAGTTATAATCAAGACTGTCCAGGGGGTAAGGAAAGCTTGCTGTTAACTAACTAGCGATTATGCTGCTACCAACACATCAAAGCTGTGTACTGTGTAAGTATTTCTCCACAAAAGGCTGTGTAAGGTCCCTTTTGGATCGAATTTGTTTACACCATAGGGAACTTAATAATCACATATAATGAGGTACTGTGATGCAGCCTGGTGCTGCTGGGTTCATCCAGAGTATCAAGTATCCTGTATCAACTGTCAGGAGAAGAGCACACACACACACACACACACACCTGCTGTTACTCAAACATATCATCATGCCCATATATGCCAGCACTAGTTGTAAACTATAGTTCATTAGAGTCCTTACCTCACATTAAGGACGTTTGACACTCAGCAGACCAAACCAATCTAAAATGTATCTTGTTTTCAAAGTTATCCTTCAATATTAACCAATTAATCTACCCCGATGACAGAAAACAAACACTGAACAATAACAGTTTAAACACACCGTGAAGTGTGCATTGAGAACAGGTTAAGGAATTAAGGGATGCAAGTGTTTTTCTGCACCGCATTTCTCATCTGTGGCATGACCAATAAATCTCTCACCTTGATCGGTGTCCCCAGCTGCGTCCTCTGATTGGTTCTCCTCTGGTAGTGGTGGAGCATCTGCTGGAAGAGGTTCTTCCTTGACCAGATTCACCAGCCTCTGAAGCTCCTCAGGAGCCTGGGAAAGTAAAACAGATCAACATGTGCATACAACACAATCTCGGAATACATACTCGATAGTTCACTGGTCAAATGGGAGAGTAGCATCTTTAGGTGTTTCCACCCCTTCTTACCAATTTCTGTAGGTCATCGTTGCCGCCAACATGAATGTTGTTGAAGAAGATCTGAGGGACTGTGCTGCGTCCTGTCAGGTCCTTCACCCTGGGTCTTAGCACTGGATGCCTCCCCACATCCACGTCACATACTGTTACTCCCAAACGCCCCAGGGTGGCCTTAGCCTGCATACAGTGCGGACAACCCTGGATGGAGTACACAGTTACCCGGCCCGGAGAACTGCTTTCAAACTCCTCCATCTGCAGCACTAATGGAAAGATAAGAGAGCAAAGAGTTTTAAGCTTTAGCTGTCCGGAGAAAACTGGCAGAGCTCCATGATTTTCCAGCCACATTATGTTTTATATGCATGCATACATGTATGACAAACAGTTTCTGCTCTTTGCTACTGAGCAAGAGTGCATAACACAGTACATGCTGTATCCAATACATCTTAATTATGTTAAGTCCCTATTTGTCCCTATTCTGGTAGGCTACTACCTGAAAGAGGATTTGCCATTAACTGGTTATAGTGTGTGTAAAGGTTGTGGGTTCGGTTTATTTGTACTTGTTCTTCCTTGAGGAAGAAGACAGTTCTCCAAATGCTTTTGTTCAGTGCCAAATGAATCAAGTTGCTGCACTTAACCTAATCTACATGATAGTTTCAGACAGATGTTCTCCTGGCCAGTCGAGGGGATTTAAACCAACAATATCACAGTCTTTTATAACTTCTCAGAGGGGTGATTATGAGGAGTTAAGGAACTCTTTTTGCCTGACTTGGGAAATATTTGCCTTAATTTCCTCCTAGCTTATTCTTGTGTTGAAAACAGGTCAGGGTGATGTGTGTTTCAACTATGTGAAATGTTAGTGACTGGCAATGTATGAAGTTAGCCAATGAGACAGTTCCTCATTCATTCTGATGCAACTTTATGGCAGCAGTCAGTCAATATTAGTCTAGAGCTGCATTACACCGCATGCATATTAGTTTCAGACTGGAAAACAGAGCAAAGTCCAAGGTTTTACCTTTAAATCTGTTACCACATTCATCTGTAAATCGCTTGTTAATAATAACTTCTGCCTAATCCAGTCTTTATTGTAGAATAGCACTTATTGTTTTAGAAAAAATAGCCTTTAGTCTCATTGAGGGCGTAAACAAACACAGCTTAATTAATTAACACACGTTTCTATGGAGTTCACGATGTTTGTTTCTATACATGAACAGCAACACAACCGACACAATTGACGACTAAATCATTACACAACTCTTTTAATCACACATAAGTGACACCATTTAACGCTGGATCTCGCGTTAATCGTATACTAACAGATAACGCCAGTCAAATTACGGAAAAGTGTTAATATGCTAATGTATATAAGGTTATTAGCAAATGATAACACCGGCACGATACCTTTCAGCGATTGACTCCCCTTGCTTGGTTCGGGAGTATAATTTTTAAACCGCACAGCTGTTCCCTTTAGTCCAGTTGATTAAAACATATTAGTGAACGTGTTAGGTGTAACGCCAGCTGAGGGTTGGCTTGTCTTGCAGGTAAACTCCCCAGCTGCACTGACAGCACATCATCACTGCGCAGGCTAGCTCAGGTTAGCTGCTCTCGCTCAGCTAGCGAGCTTGTCATATGATGCCTTCAGGGATCCTCGTAAACTACACATTCTAACGCTGTTGACTACATATCATAACACCCATCGCTCGGTTACCATCGCTAATCAGTGACTGTATATGTCATGGGTACAACAAACCATGTTTTGACAGTCGTATTTTCTTTTTGGTGCTTGCTTCATTACAAAGAATTTATTGGTGACACACATGTAATGAAAAATAAAAAAAAATGCGTTAGGCAAAACACGTATAAGAACTAAAAATCCATGTAAATTTAGTTTTATTTTATCTTGAAATCTGTTTGAAAAATCTGTTTTTCTTTGGTGACCTTATACGTAAATATCCCTGAGTAAGCAGTGGAAAGTAACTAGATAAAATTGAGTAGTTGGGGTTGTTTGTACATATTACAACTTAAGACACTAATAATTCCTATAGACTTAAAGGCAGCAAAAGGCCCTTGTTTTTGCTGATTGTACTGTTGCGCGGAACGTTTGTCGCATACTTGTTCCGGTAGGGAGAATTTCCTGGTAGGGCACGAATGGCGGTGTCGAAGATGTCTGGGCTGTCAGACACAGAGCGGGCTGAGTGTGCCAAGATATTAAACTTAATGTCCAAAGGAGACGTGCTGTCACTGAGCGACACGGTCACGAATAAGTTGATAGTAGTGGAACATGTTACAGGTATGCTTTCAGTCTGTAACCTAGCGTTACGAGATAGCAGAGGCTAGCTGGGGTACCATTATCTTTGAGTAACGTTTCCTCTCTCGTCGAAACAAGTTCATACTAAACATATACCTTCAGTATCACCTAAATTAAAAGTTTGTGCGAGTGGTTATTATTCATTTCAACCGCTGTGAATATTTGGCTCTGGTCTTCTGGGCTTGTCCCAACAAAACAGACGTGGTGGGCGGCGGAAAGCTGCATGAGCCAGCTAACCCTTAAATATAGAGATCTGTCAAGTTACAGGGGACCTGTAGTGCCTCAGTTAGGAACTAAGATAGCCTACATGTTCTGATAAGGAAAGATTATATATTATTATATATTTACATAATCAAATTGCACCTCATGTTCATCTGTTTGTATAGAGGCTGTAGAAACAATACTCTCCTTCACTAAAAATGCTGAGGAGTTCCTGAGAAGGAAGAAGGTTTATCGCGAACTCATATTCAAGTACCTGGCCAAAGAGGGTGTGGTGATGCCCCCGAACAGCGAGAAACACCAGCTGGTAAAAAGGACTTTGGAGCTTTGGTCGTCTGGGAAGGTAAGGACAGGAGGTCAGGCCAGTCGTTCCTAATATGTTAACATCTATGTAGGAAGGTGGAAGATATGTGGTAACAGACAAGGAAAGTACACTGACATTAAATAAAAGACATGCCACAACAACTTGGAGCCTGCTTGGAAATGATACAATAATAATAGGCAGTGGTGATTGTAGTGCTTATGGCCTGTGACATGTATGCAAAAGATATAAATGACTCAATACCAAATGCCAACAATTGCCAACAGCTCATACTGTCTGAGAATCTGTTCAGTTGCCTCATCCGTGTATTGGAAAGGTAGTTTCACCCGATAATGTAGGTGATTTGCATTTCCTGGAACAGAACAGGTATGTAGTAGGATGGGTAGCCAAGTTTGGATAATTTGAATGAAAAGGATAAAAAGTCCTCTTGATGCAAAAATTTAGACTCAAGTGAAAGTGCTTGGTGGATCGTTTTAGGTAAATTTAGTACTACATGCTAGTGTAAAGAAAAGAACATTAGGGATTATTCTAAAAACGTCTTTGTGGTAATTGTTTGTAGTAATCTGATGATAATTTATGTCTGTATACTTAAACTGAGGTGCCTATTAATCAAGTGACCTTATGTGTAAGGAGTTGACTTATTGAGCCACTAAAAATCCAAGCATTGTGTAGGACTATTTCTTGTTTTCCATAAAGTGATGGTTCATCTTGCCCTTTGATGTAAGAAGAATTGTGTTTCAGATGGGGTGAAATGTATGAGGTGTAATTATAGAGAAAATGTTAATTATTAGTGGCTAACAACATTTGTCATTGGAACATGTGTGCTAAAAAGTACTCCAGCCACAACTTGCAATGTATTTGAGAAAACCAATAATGTCTCATTCCTTTAAGGCCGTTCCAGGAGAAATTGGTAAGACCAGACAGAGACCGTCCACCGAGACAGCGTGTGATTCCACAAAGGTTGACGTGGGGTTTGAACCACTAGTCCTCGGCCAGCAGTTCTGCCAGTGGTTCTTCCAACTCTTAAATAGTCAGAACCCCTCGCTGGGCCAGCAACCTCAGGACTGGGGACCACAACACTTCTGGCCAGATTCGAAGCTACGCCTCCTCTCCAGGTAGCAATACTATAAACAATAAGGGAACTGAAATGAAGCATCTAGTGATGTTAGCTTCTCAGGGTTCACAGCAGTTGTTTTTTTTTTGTGCAGGACTTTTGTTCATTACAAATTAGCTTGAGGAGAGACTGCCTGGTAACATGTTTGCTGAAGTTTTAGATTTTCTACACAAGCTTTTAATTTGAGAATGTTCGTTACCATTTCATCAACTTGTCCACTTTCAGTTTCATTACAGCTGAACTAAAACCTAACTGAAGATTTCTGCCTATGGTGACTCCTATTGGTTGATTAAATAAAACCACAGTGGCTTATATCATTGCACTCCATTGTCTGACCCAGGGACAGATATTAATGCTCTGAAAGCAACATCTGAACTGCACCAATTATAATAAATAATTCCATCAGAATAATTAGAAAGATCTGACAATCACACAAAAAAAATCTACACAGGGGCTTAGACTTGACATGTTTGTTTGTTTTTGTTTTTTTAACAATAGTTGCAATCAACTTGGATAAAGCAACCCAAAGCTAAACTGTGATGACTGAGCTGTGTCTCTCTTTTTCAGAGCTGGCAGCGAACAGATGGATGAATTCCTGGGTGCTGAACTTGTTAACCTTCGTCTTCTGGCTTTGACCAGGGACGAACGCCTCCTCCTCAGCCCAAACCTGGATACTCAAGGCCTCAAGGTCCTCACTTCCCCCCATGGCCTGGTGCTGGTGGCCGTAGCTGGGACCATCCACAGAGATGAAACCTGTTTGGGTGTCTTTGAACAAATATTTGGCCTCATTCGTTCCCCGCTGGAGAACAACAGCTGGAAGATCAAGTTCATCAACCTGAAGATTAGAGGGCAGGACGCTCTGGGTGGGACTGAGGTGGCAGCGCCCTCCTTGAGTTACAACTCCACTGAATTGCAGCTTCTCTGCAGTTGATGACATTATTTCTTGTACATTATTTACCCGGTGAGGGTTTGACTTAGTTCTCTTTCATCCAACTTGCCCAAACACATTTACCCGTGCAGTTGTTTTCAGGAACTGGATCTGGCACCTTTATTGGCACAAACCAGTCTCGTAACTTATATTTAGCAGTCACATTAGGGTGTACAGGTAGGTGGACACTATTGCATCTAAATCTTTTTACTTCAGAACTTCCTTTATTGTTCTACTGCTGTCTTACTGCTTTCCAAAAAATGGAAAGTCACAGCAGACTGCTGCTGGTTGTGGTTGTGTTTTTTACTGTACCTTCATGCAAAGCAAATTTTCTTTTGCCAATGCCTTATGTAAGAGAGCTTTTATATATACAGACATGGATGTGCTTTTGTAAATATATCAAATCAAATATAAAGATTATATTAAAACGTGTAAATTTGCGAACGGAAGAAATGTTGTGTTTATATGGCACTACAAAATCAATTAAAACTGAGAATGAACTGAACATAATCACTGCGCTTTAATGGCATGATAAAGGTCAAACCATAATGTTTACAGATGTATCTGATTAGTGTTATGCCAAGCATGCTAACAAAGTGTGTGTAGTCATGCAAATGTCTGTGGTGGATAAATATTAATGTCCAATATTTAGGCTGTGAACAGACTGAGGAGTTCCAAGGTGCTGAACTGGTGACTACTGCATTTTGCTTAATCGCTTGTGTTGTGGAGCTACTGTTATTGTGGGTAAAATATTGTGACATGAATTTATATCTTCCCAGCAGTGGTGCAGAATAGCTGCCTCAATATACTGCAGAGTATCATTTTCATATTTCACGTTTTGATAGCATAGTACACAGCCGTAGAGAGAATGACAGCTTAGCGGTTAAGTGTTGGTGTGTGTTCTGGGGCAGTTTAATTTACATGATGGATATCATTCTCATTTGGCCTCAACTAAAATGGAACAAAGATTACTTTGAATTACTTCACTTATTCATACGGAGTCCAGCTACTTTGCAGTCCTATGGCTCAGAGCTACGTGCGCCACATCAACTGAAGCTGTATGAAGGCCCTAAAACATGTATAATTCCTTTGATTCAGCAACGTATTATCAAGATGAACACATCCTTTTTTCTATCTCACAAAGTCCAAACCTTTCCCACGGATGTGGAGCTCTATGTTCATTATGGTATTTCACTGCCAAGAGTGATAGTGATAGTAGAATTTAATTTTTAGCATATTTATGTGTAAATTTTGTGACTTTCCCTCTCATGCGCCAATAGAGGGCAACCATGTGTACAATATGTAGTGGTTTTTAAGGCCTACATGCATATATTTTGGATTGGCGGGGCTAATATTTTGTGCTAGTATTCAATATCCATAATTTTCACCATTTCCATGCCATTTAGACAGGTTTAATTGCAGGCATCGTTACAGGCTGACAGCCTCCCATACCACACTGGAGGTCAGACAAATTCACCAGCTGTGGTCAGGAAGAAAACCTCCATCATATCTGTCATTTCATTTTTTTTTTACAGGCCAAAATGGCACAAGAGGTGCAGATCCAGCCGCTTCACTGATGATGGTCCAGCTAAAAATGGTTCCGCCTCATCTGTTAGACGGGACAAATATCAAGAGATCAGGGTGATGAGGGTATGAGTCAGAAGGCAGTAGAGGATCTTCATCTTTAACACTGCTGAGAGGCCTTAGCAGACTCAGTCAGCTTTGAAAATACAGGAATTGTCCCCATAGCAGCATTTCTCTTTCTCACTGATATTTTTCACATTTTAGTTTAGAGCATTTTCACTGATATGCTTTATGTTATGTGCAAACAAATTAATCTACAATACATTCCACAAGCTCCAAATTGACTCCTCCTTAATGAACTTGGTTTTCCATTGATTCTACTCTGTCATCCTAGTCAGGGTATAGACGGTGTGGTGGGGCACAGATTACGCTAGTATGACTCTGTGGCTTTGGTGGGAAATGTTACATGTGGGAAATTATTCTTGGCAGCTGTTTTCAAAGGCCCCTGGAATAGTTAATATCTGTGACTGAATGGGTCGGAGCCGCATGGCCCTTTGTGCTTTACTGGGCCATAGTTGTGGTGAGGGGAAACCACTGCAGCCATTGATCTCAGCCTGTTCACCTCTCAGAAAGAATAATAACAAGCTGCTCGCCTTCTGTCTTTATGGCACTTGGCTTCTCTGCGTTTTAATAAGCGGTTTGGCCACGGGCGCAGCTCTGACGCACGGGTTCAAAAATACCGCTGCAGTGGCGTCTGGTGATGTTTTTTTTTTTTTCTTTTTTTTCCCCTCCTCTAATAGGAAAGTGTGTTTTTCATAAAGAAACATGCTAAAACTGAGATCCATGGCTCTTTGAAATAGCTTATGGGTGGTGAACCATGAAGACTGCTACTTTAATTTTCACTTTGTGACTGATTGGATGTTAGGTTTGCTCTTAGAAAACCTCATTAGTTATCAAAGATTACTTTATTAAACACTCCATGCTATAGCCATTTTTCATTCTCTGACAATCTGATGGCTTTACAGACCCATTAATGCCAAAGTGTATTTTTTTCAATGCCTACAGGAGTAATTCTTAAGTGGGTCCGGGGACACCCAGGGGTTTTCTCTGAGAGTTCAAGGACTCCTTGTTTGAGTATGATTTGGATTGACACATATTTAAACTAAAACTAATATGTTAATATGTTCTTGTCTGTCAATATGACTTGACCCCATAACAACATGAGGCCAGAAGAGGGCAGACAAGCTACACCAGAGAGAGGAGACTTTGATCCCTGGCCAAGAGAAGTGAGGGAGGAAAAAATCCTTTTAACACTATTACGTGAGGAAACTCATCAAATCCTAAGAGCAATATGAGTGAGCTGATGTTACCAGGCAATTTCTATCTGGCCACAGCCATGAGGAAAACTGTAAATTTTTCGAGTTTGAATTGTCCTCCATTAAAGTAATGGGGTTCTAAAAGAGAGACGCTTTAAACTGTTGCCTTTCATAGGCACGAGAGCGCATATTTCACAAGTTATTGAAGTGTCAGTAATTTATCGGTACCCGTGAAGGTGTCAGAGACAGCTTTAACACAATCCTCTCCGCGGTCTGCACTCTCTGGACAATAAAGAACAGGATTTATGAAATGGTAAGAGAATCAATCAATAGGCAATGATATTTCTCCTGCTGACAAAACATGTTAGAGGAGAATTCAATCAAAGTTTGATGGAGTTGCTTTGTCATTTTGTTGGACTTGCCCTCCAACCTAACGGTGTTTCATGAACCAGGACACACTAAAACTGCACAGAAACAACCACATAACTCGTGGAGGAGGGAATGAGGACAATAACAGTTGGCACCGGTGTTAAAACCACAATCCACAATTCTGCAGCCTTATACTTTATCTTTTGCTGAGGAGGGGCTACATTTTTTACTTTTTGTTTGGGTGTTTGCCACTGACAGAATGTTGCGTCCTCTTGCAAGGGTTTTGTTAAGATTGTCGTACTTCTACACAGTTTAATTATCCTCACATTTTAAGTTGATCTTAACAAAAATAACAATGTTTTGAGAGTCCCCACATCTATTTGGTTCATACCCAAAAAAGACATTACATCACAACATATTGTTCAGTCACGTCTTGCCACAAAGTAGTGGTAATTTCCTGGAAAGGTCTACTTAGAGTCAAGATGCAAGCAAAGTAATAACATTTACATTTTAAGGGCATTACACAAAGAGGGAATGAGTTCAACAACATTGTGGCATCTGTAGAATCAGGTTTGGCCTCATGTTTGTTTGACCTGACATGACCTCTCAGCCCTTGTTGGGAGTGTTATTTTCTGCGTGCATCACAGATTGCCTCTATAGCATCTCTTTTCATTACATTCCCCGATGTCAGAGCTGACTTCATTGCTCCGTTTCAACACAAATTGGTTTGGACCGACGTTGCAGCCATCACAGTCCATATCAGCCCCCTTCTTTTGGCCTGGCGGTGTATCCTTACACATGCATCATTATCTCATGTAAACAGTGGAAATGCGAGACAGCCAGGGGAACAAACGCCATTCAAGGCAATAAAGCGAGAGCTGAGTGAAAAGATCCTGGGCAGTGACGCTCTCGTTTAGTGTCAATTAAAGAAAACAACAAGCAGAGCCGTTTCTGAAGGCAGCTGGGTCCAATGTGTTTATTTATACTGAAACAAATATGTATGCTTGAAAGAATGCATGTAGCCAAGGATGTTTCAATCACGGGTCCCTCACATTGAGATGTACTTGAGTTGAGCTTGCACACAATTCCCTCCCCCTCTTTTCTCTCTGTCTTTATCTCTTTATGTTCTCCTGTCTCTCTCCCTCTCTCACACATAGTAGTTCCACTGTGCAGCTTTGCACAGAGTCCCTTTCGTATGCAGTGCAGGGGCCCCAGTGAGGGTCTTCCCTTGGCTCTTGAACTAAACAGAGAAGATGGTGTTATCAGAATGCTGCCAGGAGGTTGTCAGCTCGTATTGGGCCGGGCTGACCGAGTGGTCGGATGGCGGATGCGTGTTGATGCCAGGCTCCCAGCGCCTCCCCTCCGTGGACATCTGCTGTGTGTGGAAAAGCTGCGGAGTTTGTCTGTGGTTGCATCTTAATCCTCCATCTCTTCGGTTCCAGCCATGCCTGGCCGAGCAAACCAGCAGCTCTGCTCGCCTTGCTTGTATTAATTGCCCTTGCCTGGCTCGCTGTTTGCTTCTGATTACACTCATTAATTTCAATTCCCCAGGAAGCTACCACCACCGTAGCTGCCTTTAGACAGGGGCTCACACACAGAAATACACACACGTGCATGGACAGGCATGAATGCATATTTGTGTGGACACAACCTTCCTTTCCTGTACGGCGTGAAATAGTCGACATTCTTTAAATTGATTTCTTTGTCTCACTATGTTCTTCTCATTCAGCAACACCACATAATAATGCAATTATGGTTCAAACTAAGGGGGAGTCAGCTATAAAATAAATATATCTACATGGTGCACAAAAGTGTGTTTGGGCAGTGCTCTAAATATCACACTCCATATCCATCATCTAAAATATTAGTTCAATGTTATTGTATCTATTAAGACAGGTAAATTATTGTTTACTATGTCTGTGAGTCTTGTCAGGAGTGTCATTATGCACATATGTTGACTATCGTTAGTTCCAAGTTGTCGGCTTCCTGTGATGCGCAGATGCAAACACACCCTCTGTGTCATTACTGGTTGGCCATTTGTATGTCATTAGCATCTCTGAGCGGTGTCTGTTCTCGACTGGTCTCTCTCTGTAAGATCAGGGACAAGAAGAAAGTTGTTTTGACCTGCTGGTCATAAGTCAGTGTCCTCATCCCAGCAGGTGGACCACATCTGGTAAAATCCCAACATCTGGGCCGGCATGGTGGCCTCATAATTATAGCGGTGCTGCAGAATAAACTGAAAATTGCTTGGAAAAATCAGTGTCAGACCATATTATTACCTTTGAATCTTTACATTTTCAAGATCATAAGCAAACGCTTGCCTCATAGCATAATCAGCTTAAGTACAGCAGCTTAGTGGCAATACTAGTGAGAGCAACATTTTTAATGCCTGTCTTTAATGAGAAAACATAGATCTAGCTGTGTTTTTATGCAGGTGTGTGTTGCTGTATACATCAATGTCCATAGGGTGCATCATCCACGATACTGTCATCACTTTGTAGTTTGTTAACCTTTAAAGTTGAGACTGATGTACCAAGTGTGGCTGCTACTTCTCCTCAGCAGCCACTAAGTTGACCTAAGGAGCAGTAAAACTCTCTCATAATAACAAGCTGTGTGGCCTCTTGCCTTCTGTCACCCTATCACCTCAGAACCTAGGGTTTTCTGGGAAAGTGGGGCTTCTGGACTGACTCATCAGACAGCTGTACCTTAAAGAGCCTCGTGGGGGCGTCGCCCTGAGGGTCACCGCTCTGGACTGTGATTTGACGGCCAGGCACAAATAAAAACCCCTGAAGCTTGACAACTTCCTCGCTGAGCCCACGTAACCCAATTAGCAAACCATTCCTCGGTCGGAGAAAATGAAAACATTCCGGACTCAAATTCCCAAGACAGCTGTAGTCGTTTATTAAATCCATTTCTTGTTTCACCCTCTTCCTGAGATTTTCTAGGACTCATTTTAATGGTTCACCAATGAGTGACTCAACAATTCAATGTCATGCCAGTGGGTTGCAAATTTACTCCACTCCTGGCTGCACTGAATGCTGCAGACAAGCTAGAAAACCTTACATCGTTATGTTAACCCAGTAAAGGACACCCAGATAATGAGCACAGATTGCCTCAGCTCTGTGGGTGCTAAAAGCCTACATTACCCAGTGGGCAGTGTAGGCTGCTGAAGATGCTGGAGGGTGAAGGGGAGAACCGGTGCTCTAGCAGAAGGTCATATTGATTGATAAAGCACCCCGTGGACAGGCCTGTGGATTGCTCACCCCCATAGTGTGTTTGTTGTGGGATACTAGACTGGCCCTGAAGGCCCTGAACAACAAAGACAGGCAGAGAAAGACAGTGAAATCAATGACTGTCTCACACAGGGCTCTTATATGTTCTTCCCAATCATCCAAAGTGGCTCCCTTGACGCTTCTAGTTGCACCTACCGCCACTGGAAAAAAAAATTGTATGATTTGTTAAAGACACTAGAGGTCAGAGAAGAATAGCAAGCACATTCTGCACTAGCAATTGATGACTCAATAAAAAATAATTTATCTCAAAAATAAAGGCATCCTGGCAAAATAGTGCAACTTAAAGACAAAAATAGCACAAATTCCAGCCTGTGAACGATGAAGATGATGACGAATGCATATGAGGAAGGCTACATTTGCCTATTGAGACCAGGCCTCTAGTGTCTTCACTCTCCCTTGTGGACTTCTGACAGAGCCAGATAGGCCTCCTCACTGCTGACAACCAAATGTCCTCATCCATCCTCATCCAAGAGGCCCGCAGGCGTCATCAACCCCGTCTAGATTTCCCCTGACGAAACCCCAAAGCAGAAATCTCTTGCCCCAAGCCCAGCAAAGCGATGGAGCTGGGAGTGTCCCTCTGGAGCTTCTGTCAATATGTCATCATCGTCTCAGCTGCCAGTTGGCAGCATTGTAACCCACTGCAGATGTGTCAGCAAAATAGTCTCTATTTTATTATTATTTTTTCCCCTACTGAATATCCATTGCAGGGTACAAGCTTCTTCTTTGTATTCACAAGAAGGGTCATAACTCAAGCAGCCCATGATGTGCTTCCCATTCTTGTGACGGAGAGGTATTTGTGATGATGAACAGACACATGAGGGGGCGTTTGTTTTGTACAAAGAGGGGGACTCTTACTGTAGCTGGGTGGGGCTATATAAGCAGACGTAAGCACTTATGGTCCACCCTAGCTGTGCTGACAACACAATTTTAGCTAGTTTGGAGAACAAACCGAACGTTTCATAGAGTGATACACCTTCAGTACAAATGTAGCATATGAATTATTTAGTTTTATCTTTTTGTGTGGAGCTTCAAGGGAAAATGCGAGGATTTGGCTATAAAAAAATACTTAATAAATCTCCTCTTTGCTATAAAAAAGGCACGTTCATAAAAAAAGTCTAAGAAAACCTGTATAGAAGTATAGAAGCATCAAAGCCATACGTTTAGAAACAGACAATGTTCTGACTGTGCTTACTATGCAATAGCTGTTATTTTTAATGTCACCATCCATCCTCCACGGCAAACTACTGCGATGTGCAATAATAGTCCACAACAGTATCATCAAAAAGAATTGCACAATATTTATTCATTGAGACCAGAAAGTGCACTGTAAATATGAAGCACTTTGCTAAAAGCCAGGAAATCACAGCAATATCATGGCCATTTGGAGAACAGAATCATACTCAGTGGAACATTTCTGGGCTTCATATCATCAGGCCTGAGACAGTAATTGTTTATAGTGCATTTAGCAAGGGTCATAGAGAAAGTGATGGGGAGGAAAAGGGGACAAATAAAGAAAGAGGATAGGCAGAGGACAAGTGAGCAAGTGAGGGCTCACTTCTCCCTAAAGAGTCCCCAGTAACATGTGCCTTCCTAGCAAATTACAGGAAACTCCAACTTTGCAGTTATTGCTATGAATTAATTCTGTGTGTCAAGGAGAAGAGCAGAACAAGTCTACACATGTCACCTTGACCTTCCCTAGACTGTAATGTAATGCTCAGCTAATAGAGGACAAGATGACTCTGAGATTTCATTTCACAAGCAGCAGCGGTAATGGCACAGATGATGATCATGACTGCATTACATGAAATTGGATTTAAAACATTTGAGATATTTTGTTTACTTCCCCTCAGTAAATAAATCTTTCCTCTGGCTTTGGGAGCAAATAAGAACCTTTTGAATATGTGCATGTTTGACCTGTGGTCTTATGCAGTGTTGGATTATTGGTTAATGCTCTGCAAAGATAAACACTTTCCAACATTGACTTGTATGGGATTGTGTTTGTATTGAGTCTAGCAGAGTGGATTATGGGTTGAGAGAGTCAAAGGCTGCATGTGAGGTGATGTGTGACCTTTGACCGTGGAATGTTTTTCATAGGCGGGTCATCCATCTTCATTTTCTCCGTGTGGTTACTGTGCCGTACAGCATTAATTCAAACAGCTCGAGGTGTTTGGATAGCTCGCTCCGCTGGAGTACACACACCCAAACTGTCTGAAATGACATCCATCAGTCAAACTTTGTTTCAACAAAGGATCAGGTTAGCTTCATGTTATCACTTACAGTAATTGAACTTTCAGGGATCAAATTCTTCAGCCATGTAAAATATGGAAAACAGCTTGAAAACCCTCAAGTCCTCTATATTTTAATTGAAAGTCGATCAGGCAAATACACGCTAAAAAAGGGCATTTAGTTCCTATTACAACAATTTTTTATTATGTTATCTTAGACTATTGATAGATTTTCTTGCATCTATCTTACTATTGGGTTCATTTGCAAACATTCGCATTTAAATATAAACTACAAACTGCACTAACCTGTAGGAAAAGTGTTCCAAATCTGCTCTAAATAATAGAAATCGAAATATTAGAAGCAACCTCTGAGAAGCATGCAAAAGAAAAACCCAGGATAACATTTATCTTCATTTTAACAATCTTAGATGAGTGCAGAGAATCCATGAAAGTTAAACAAATTCTTTAACTTACAAAAAAAAAAAAAAAAACATTTTCCAGCTATGAGCGATTTTGCATTGTGCATTACAGTAGCAAGGCAAGCTACAAAGAACAAACACAACAATGTGAATTTTAATGGCAGTTATTGAGTGAAAAGCTCACCGACCTGCTTTGGAGACTCTGAAAAATGACACTTTTATAAATATCTCTTTGTTGGTAAAGAGATGAACCATTATTTGCAGTGGTTTTTTTTTCCTTTCAATTTGTCAGATATAAAGTCAACTGTCCTTCCTGCCTCTATAAATCCTGAGACTCTAACAAAGTAAAGGAGCATTCAGATGAGTTTGTTCCAGCAGCAGTCGATGGCCAGCCCTCAAGGACGCTGATTGACATTTTATACAGCGCCTGCAGTTTAGTGGTATTGATGGCATTCAATTTAACTGTATATTTTTTTAATAAGGGTGCTGCCAGATGCCTTGTGCTTCCAAAGTGCTCTTTAAGAGACAGTGAGCTGCAGAGTAAGGGAGGGAGGCACAAAGAAGGTCAGAATTAAGTGATGTGCTTTCTCTAAAGCAATTATTTTAAGATAGGCTGGATAAACGGTGTTCAGGCAGTGGCACATTTTTATTATTTAGCTCTATACTCTAGGACATTTGTAATGAAACAATGACTATGAGGTTAAAGTGCTTACTGTCAGCTTTAATTTTCATATCAGACAAAATTGATATAATTGACATAACTGGAAGATAGCGTCATTTGCTTGGTCTCTTCCCTGGTGACGCTCTGCCAGGCCTTCACATCTTTACCTTTTGCTTGTTTCATGAACTTTCTGCCTTCAATTTGCTCTGAACAGGTAAAAAAATTAAGATTAATGCCATTTTATGGATTTGGCCAGACAAGAATATTTCTTTCCAGAGACTCTGAATGCAAAACACTTCTATATGCTGTTCACAAAATATGAATGTGAACTCCATAAACAGCCTGAAAGGTGGGATCAGTCATACTAGAGAAAGATAGTTGATTATTGAGTCTCATTCCCAGGTCATCAAATACCACTTTGGGTTGGTGGGTTGAAGATAGTTGCTTGTCTCATTCCCAGCATGGACAATCAACTCTCTTTCTCCAGTATGGCTGACCCCACCTTTAAAGCTGAAAGCCAGCACTAAACATCACTTAAAGGGTAATTTGGACCCTTATTTTCCCATGTTTTTGACATGACACAAGTTTATGACAACATTATGAAAAAGACTCTGCAGAAAAATCAAACATGTTCTGTACCTTTCACATGATCCGGTCTGAAATCTCATCTGTGGGCATAAGATCACAGCACAAGGTCACAGCACAGTAATGATAATAATGATTATTATTACAACATGTTTAAGATTAGGAATTTACACATTTATAGGAATTAAAGATCACACATATCAGCAAATGCATAATAAGGAAACATTTAAAGAAGTAATTTAAATGAATCATGAATAGTTACTTTGCCTTGCATGTCAGGATGCTCTAAAACGTCATATCCGTTAACATTGGATGGTGTGGGGTTCTGTCGCACCTGTAAGTCCTGAGCCAAAACATTAAAAGTGTTGAAAGGCAACATTGTTGTCCTCTGGCTCTCCAATCAGGTCTAGGGTACAACATCTATTCTCAGCCATGTTTTATTAATCCATCTGTATCCCCTAAAACTAGGCCATTCAGAGGCAGAGCCCAACTATCCACTTGTCCTTTATACAGATGGAATTGTTGTTTTTTTTTCTGTTTTCATACTGGGGTCAAATGCACAAAACAGTACTTATTTCATTTTTGAAATAAGAACCGTCTGTCTGAGGGGCCACAGAGCAGCAAAGAATGGGCTACAGATGCACAATATGCGATTGAATGTCTCTGCTGTACAAATACACATTCTATCAATATGACCATGCACTTGCAGCAAAAGAGTTTGCAATGAGTTTGACATGCTCTTGTGTCCAACAGTGAAAGGCTTCCCCTTTATAAATGCCATCAGGCATCCACTTAGTCTAGACGCTCGACCACACAAGGCGACACTGGTTGCCCTCAGTCTTAGACACTGCCATCTGTGTGTCTGTATACCAAGCTACTTACACGAAAGGAAAAAGAGACTCATGTGGCACACATGTGTACCACGTGGCTCTGACAGAAAGAGAGCGAGTGTGAGACGCCCCCCCTCTCCCACCCACGGGTACAAGGAATCTGTGGCAGACAGTGTCACCCGCCCTGGCTACTGCTTTAATTAAAGCCCTAATGATAGGCTTTCAACTGAGAAGCAACTTATCATCACACATAATCGCTCGGCGCTAGTTAGCGCTGGCAGAATTGCAACCATCTGCTCCGCTAAGAACACATTCTGATCATTCTTTATATAGCACTAGTGGTTCACGTACAGTATTTATATTAGGAGACCCCCATTATATGAGAGTCTGTTTAAACATTGTACATTAATGGGGCACATCTGTGTTAGAGCCGCTTGGATCAGCAACACAGATGAACAGCCAAAAATCCTCTTATGATATTCTGCTAGATAATAGGAATAGACCGTAGGTGAGTGTTAATAATTTCTTTTTAATGCAAGGTTTTCATAACTTTTCTACTTGGATATTTTCACCATTCATAAGTTGACAGCAAGTAAAGCTCCTGCATTTAGTGCTGATTGTATGGACATAGTCAATCATGTAACTTTCACACACAAAATGCATTTGGGGAAAATAATTTAAACCTGAAACTGAAAACTGAAATCTGTAACTATTTCTGAACATTTCCACTCTTTCCAGCAGTTAGTGAAATGATTGACTTCACAGCAAAAATGTCAGAATTCTTATGAGACATCAAATTCAAGATGCACCGCCTAATGATGAGACTAGGAGAGGTGCAAGCCAACAAGCAAATTTGCGGCGCACGTTCACACGTGCAGATTTGTGCATTTCCAAGAAATAGTTGTTTTTACACTTCAGTTTTTGTGCAGAATAAACAAACAAGATACAATGTGTTAAAGTGAGATTCAGAGGCGCTGATTACCTTTGGGCAGAGCCCAGCTAGCTGTGTTGACAGAAGCTCAGCCCTTGTGGAGGAGTCACTGCAGAGCGTGGACTGATCAGGTGCCAGTAAATGTCCTTGAGCAAAGCACTGCCTGACTATGTGGCAGGACGTCGCTCTACGTGTCCTATTTGTTCTTGTGTATATTTTGGGCCCCCGTGTGTGAAATAACAGTGAAAAAAAAATGAAATTTCCCTAGAGGGATTAAAGTGTGCCTTCTTCTTTTCCTTCTTCACCTGTTTCTCGTTTTTATTCTAAGCTACGTTAGCCAGCTGCTGGCGGTAGCTTTATTTTTACTGTACTGACACAAGAGTGTGATCGACCTTTTCATCCAACTCAAGAAAGTGAATTTCACAAAATGTCGTAGTTTTCTTATTACTATACAAACACAAGCTGTGATACATTTGTGGAGCTCATATTAATTTAATTTGCCTGGGTGTGTGTGTCTGCACCCTGTGATTATCAGAATGAATGGATGATTGATGAACTGAATATGGTTGATTGGATGGATGGAACAAAAGTTATAAACTGAAAAGATAAAACACGTTTTTCCAAAGAAGATAAATTGTAAACTGGGTATTTGATGTAGTTATAAAGTGAATAAGATCCTATATGTTTAAAGAGGCTTTAAATTACAGTCACTTAACATGCTGTATAAACAGGACAACAGTTTGATCTACAGCACAAGAGAAATGCTAGTGTTGTTTGATCTCCGTATTGCAGGGTGAATGCATTCATTTCCATGAACTATATTAATTTATATAACGCCATTTACGAAGCAGGTTTTATTATTTTCTTAATGTTTGATTTGTTGACAGCAACTAAATTACTAAGCTACAACAAACTGTTTTCACACTTTCATTAGAGCCTTTTACTTTTCGCGCACACAGCAGTGAGATTTACTTCCAACGAATCAATCTGAGGTCAAATAAGAAGCACTTAGGGATTATTTACTAGCTCTGAGACAGCACCATAGTTTAGCTGACAGAAAAAGCTGCACCCTAAGAGCTGATGTAATTCTCCTCCATGTTGGGTGCCTCAAATGCTCTGCTGATAGAAAAAGCTTTGGCACAGCAAAGTGATGAGAGCAGCTTGCAGCAACTGATGTAAATCCTGCCTCTGTTTACTGAGGGTTCCTGATCAAAGCGAGGATGGAGAGATGGAGGGTCGCAGGGAGAGACATGAAATGAAAGAAGAAGTTGCAGAGTTGCAAAGCTGAGTCATTGTAGGTGTGTGTCTGAGGTGTGATGTTGGGTTAATAGTGTGATGTTGTGCAGGGGTTTAATGTGGGGGTCTAATGGCCCGTATTAAGATGAGAAGATTATAATGTTTTGGGTTTTCACGCCATTCTGAATTCATATTAGAGCATGTCACTTGCCAAGGCCTTTCAAATATGCCTTACAATTACTAATCCTGCTCCAAACTTCCTACTTTAGTGTTCTTTCATGGTGAGATAAACCTTTATTTTATCCTCTTTTATTATCTTTGTTTATCTGATTTTTTGGCAAATTTGTCTGGTCTCCTTCAAGTTCACCCTCTGTCCCTCCCTTTCTTTCTTTTTTTTTTTTCCTCTTTGTGTATTCCCTGCCCCCCAGCTGAAAGTGAATAGAGGATGACACAAATAAAAAAAAGGTTTACTGTCTGCAGTGTTTGACAACCTCTCCCGGCGGGGCTCTTTAATCATTCATGCTTCATTAGCTGGCTATCTGTTATCATTTTGCATCTCTCTTTTGAAAAGGATGAGAAAGGTGGAGGGCTGTGTCATGTGGTAATAATCAATTTTCCTGTAACACAACAGTGGCGTTCTTATCAAGCTGAGGAGCTGAGAAGAACATTCAATAGAGCAAACTTTTAGACCTTAAAACAGGTCAGTGTGTCCCAGTATTTTGAAACGGTGCCTATCAGGCACAGATGTATACAGTGTGTACACAGTATAATGACCATTGTTCACAATTCTTTATGGCACAGTAAAGAACTGTTTTAGTTAGTTAGTTTGCTGTTGCTCCTTCCCGAGTAGTTCTATAGATTTTTTTTATAGTGCTGTAAGGAAACAATTAAAGTGCTAACCACCACAAAATCTCACATTTACAGTTCTTGTGCTTTACTGCTGTGCCAGGTCTTTTTTAGAGTAAAAAAAAATCTTTTCTGGTTAAAGAGTGTCAAGTCCATTGCACCTGTAACCACACCCAGCCTCACTGTTGGTCAGAACTAACAATCCAACAATTATGCAAAGGTCATATTGATTATTTGAGTTTGAGGACTGGTATATGTACGGATCAAACACTGCAAAAGAAAACTCCTACATGGAGTGTAGAAGTATTTAATGTGAGTAAAATTAGATACGCATATAGGACACAGATTTTGAAAATGGCATCATGGAGTCAAAGGTACAGTGGCTTTTCTCCCACTCCTTTCAGTTAAAGTCTGTGTAAGGGCAATTCTGAGATTTCAAACTACATTAAATATGTTGAAAAATAGTTGCTGAAAACATGTGAAAAGACTTTAAAAGATATATAACTGAAATGTGGAGTTAGAGGTTAAAACAGTTTTTTACCAGTTTTCAGTCCAGGATTTTTGTGGGCGGTCCTAAAGGGTGTCCTCAGCGTGTCACCCTTTAGGGCCACCCTGAGCATACCTGAGTGTTTCAAAGTTAGTCATGTCATTTTCTGAACTCATCTGACACGTTTCAGTCACTTCAAAATTGCTGCTTGACTGCTCCCACGAGTGGGTGTGGCTTCAGCACATTCAGTGGACACGCCCCACAGTCCTGGAGTTGAGAATACTGCTTTTTTACCAGATTCTGATACCTAATTTCATAAACTTGTCGATATTTTTAATCAATCAATTTTGGCTGTGTGGTTAATAACACTTTCTTCTTTGGTCTGACAAACTCAGAACACAAATTTATTCTTACTTTACACAGACTTTAATATGGATAACTGTGAAGTAACATTTTAAAATTATCATTCTGATTCTTTACTTGTACAAATCAAGATTATTAGTTTTCTTAACGTGTTTTATTTGTTAATTTAATCTGCATGAACCTGACTCAGGTTTAAAATAAACACTGGATAGCTGTACCTCAGGTAGTAGTAAAAAGTTTATATCCTGTGTGGTTCATGAAAATAAACAGTATGTTGCTTTGAGAACAAAATGTTATTTTATGTTATGTTTCAGCACTTCCTGGCAGTCCATACTGTAGCTAAACAGTTACTATTTTTGCTTAAGAGACTCATGTTTGGACTGTAGTGTCACTGTACACAGGTCTGGTCTGTGTCCCCCCTTCTTCCTCCAGTCAGGCACCTATAGCTCAGTTTGGGACTGTCTACTATTGTCTAGGATGCTTCCCATTAAAAAGCTAAAGGGAGCAGCTGTACACTGCACTTTACCAGAGGTGAAAAAGTTACAAAAAGCCACACAAATATGACATTAATGCCTAATTAGAAGTGTTTTAAACAGTTTGTGTATGTTTTACAAGAGAAAGTGCTTCAAGGATGAGTTTTGACAAATGTACATTTTATCACTTCTCCAATAAAGAGAGGACAGATCAGCCCTCTAAACTTTGTCTCATCCAGAGAGATAGTCCCAAAAGGAACTCGAGGGGATTCTGGCTGCTTTTCATATATTTTTCATAAAGCTCACATTAAGAGCTTTAATCACTTTCTGATGCCATGACTGAGCTCTTTGGCTCAGTTGCAGGAACATCAAGTCCCCACTGTGCTATAGCCGCTGCTCCAAAACCGGTCTGATTATTGACTCATATATCATGTAGCTGGTCTTAATTTCATTAATTTAATATCCTGAAATCTTTAAAGAGGTTCTTATTGGTGAAACCTGCAACCTCAGATCATTTGACACATAAAAAAACAGACTGCTCTCACCTGTTTACATAGCAGAGAATTATCTGATAATATTAGGCCTTCTGGCTTTATTCTGCAAATATTTCAGCTTAAATATTGAAATATATTCTATTTATGTATGTATATTTTTTACTGGCAAAAATAAAAGTGAATGCTTCCAATGTTTTATTTACATAAGTACAAATCTTACATGAATGATCTTAAACAGCTTGAAAGAATGTTTATGCCTTTCTTGCTTGCCGTTTATATCTCCTCTGACCATTTACCACTGTGAAGCTCAGATTCAAACGTGTGCTGATTATGAGCCGTGACATACATTACAACAATCGCTCTTCAAAGATGGTTCTTAACCAATGTATCATGGCAGGCAATTGACTCTGTGTGATCTCTCCTGTTCCTCCCGCTGAACTGTAGAGATATGATCAGAGCTGGGGTGCAGATGTGAGGCTGGGAAACGGTGGCAGTTCACTGGAGTTGAATTGTGCCCCGGAGAGGAGGAAGTGTAGTTTTTCTATCAGATGGAAAGATCAGAGGAGACGGATAATTCAGTTATCACATCTGCAGTGATTAAGCGGACAGGACGTGGTTTACCGATAAGGATCTGCAGGCTTCTTAGACACTGTGTACGGTTATTAGGAAACTGAAGAGACTCTATCTTCTTTTTGCTGTCTCACCTTGTTTTTTTGGCATTTCTCATTTTGCCTCATGGATTTGTTATGTAATTTATTAAGTGAACTTGCAGAAGTCATATGCATATCAGCACAAGTCTTTTTTGCTGTTTCGCCTGATCTCAGTTTGTCTCATTGTGGCTTATTCTCATTTGACTCAAATTAGTTTTTTGAGCCATCGCATTCTCACATCTTGTTTAATACATAAGGCATCGGAGGAAAACAAATAACAGAGCTGCCTCCTAATAGACAAGACCAGTTTGCTGTTTCATGATCTTTCTTTTTTTCTCAACTTGTATAATTTATTCTCCTCTCGTCCAGATTTGTGTAAGTGCCAGAAAACATGCCAAGAAGAGAAAGAAATAATTTGCAAAAAAATACATAATAAGCCAACCAAGCCAGCAAGACACTCTCTCTTCTTGGAATCATTTTGTGTCATACTTTTTCTTGCCTCTTACCATACCTCCTCTAATTTTACCCGTTCATGCCCCATTTAGTGTTACCTCCTCTGATTTAAACATCTCATGTCATCTCTATATATGTGATATATGTGATGACATGTTTGTCTTGTTGTCCGGTTTTACCTCTCAACTTGATTATTGTTACTCCATCTCATGCATTCCATCTCATCTAATCTTGTCTCACATATTTGGCTTAGTCTCATAATTATCATTTCCTGTTTCATCTTGATTCTAGCTGCCTCATCTAATCTCATTACAGACATTGTTGCTCGGTCTCCTATTTAATCTCTTTTTGTAATCTTGATGATCTAATCTCAATTTGTCTCACATTTTGTTTTGACTCATATCTCTCTCTTTTGTTCCATCTCATCTCGACTCCTCTCGTTTCATCCTTCTGTATATTTTAATTTTGTTTTATTGTTTTACTTGATAACCTTTCAAATTAAAAAGCAGTTTCCCATGTTTAGTCCATGTTAGTCCACACACACACACCCACACACACACCTACACACATACACACATACTTTTGAAGGCATAATCATGTCTTTCGACCTGATGAGCCCTCTATATCCTTCTATCATATCCTTCATGTAAATCACCTTCTATTGTCAATGCCACCTGGGGGCTAACGTGACAAGCCTTCTCACTCCCTCTATCACAGTAATTAACACCCTCCTCTGTCCGCATGTGCACGCACACACACACACACACGCACACACACACACACGCACACACACACACACACACATACACAGACACACAAATACACAGACACAAACAGACTCTGAAAAGAGCCAAAATCCTCTTCTTCTTCTTCTTCTTCTTCTTCTTTTACCCATTTCTGTTTCTTGTACTGCTCATACTTGTCAGCCTAGTCATTATCTTGTCATGTTGCCCTGCCAGATCTCATCACAGACCGCTAAATTACTGCTGAGAACAGATGACACAATGTGAGTGTGTCTTCATTCGTCCCTATGTTTGTGTGTGTGGGTGGGCCTGTGTATGTGTGTTTGTATGCGGGTCTTACATTATTATGCGCATAGCGTCTGCTGTCAGCAGAGTTTGAATCTGGAACTTTTGGTGTCAGGGCCTGTTGAGTCTAATGATGAATTGTGTTGCATGAATATTAATTGGTGCAGATGGTGTATCTTCATAATATATAACCTTTTTTGTTGCAAATAGACAAACTTTTATCTTAATATCTTATTATTAGCAGTATCGCAATGCCAAGAGATATATGGTGTATGGTAAATTAGTATTATAATTTAGATCCACATCAAATTTTACATTTTAATTAAAAATGAAGATTTTCAGATTCAGGGAGCTATTAAATAACTAATCATATATAATGATTTATACTGGAGATCTCAGCATTTTGGGTTTCTTGTTTAGTCTTTTCTGTTTCATTTTATTATTCTCCTCTCTCCACATGTCTGTAACTTTACATCCTGTGTCTTTGTTGTATTTCCAAGTTTTGATTGTCTGTTGTTTTCACCGTGTCTTGTTGTCCTGCCTTCACTTTTGTATTTAGTCTAGTGTTCCTTGGTTTCAGGGTTCAGTTCATTTCATCTTCAAGCACTCCAGCCATTCCTTGCATGTTTTATGGACTTTAGATTTAGCCTGCTCATTTACAGATTTGTTTGTGCTACCTTTCCTGTTTTTTGAACTGAGCCTTCCTGACAATCCATAAGCTTTTCATTCACTTTTCCTAAATAAACCACTGGTCTGCACAAGTTCAGCCACTGAATCTGTGTTTGGTCCTGTTCCTGGTTACCCTGTTTGAACTGTCAGGGCACTTTCACACCAGGATAGCTCAGGGGACTCGGTTCAATTGGGCGGGGTATGCCGAAAAATTTCACACCTTCATTTGGTTTGGTTCACTTTCACACTGCACGCCTGGACAAGCAGTCATGCAGTTACAACAGCTGCTCATCTAGGGTGGTATTGCCCGAAATGAGCACTGACCAGGAAGAACAAAAAAAAAAAAAAGCATGAGGAAGAAGAAAGCCTGGCTCATTGTTTGGTCAGGACCGAAAACAGAAATCCATCCCCTTCAGCCGGTTGAACTCTGGTCCGTTTGAAAGCTCTGGTGTGAACGCGCCCTCACAGATCTAACTGAATGACCTAAAACCATACAACTGTAAGATAAGATTCATTTTTGGTAAAATTACTTTTGTAGATGACCTTATTTTTCTTAAGTTTGATAAAATTGGCATAATGTAAATAATGGTAACTACTTGTATTCTGTTGCTTAATTTAGAACAGAAACTACATAATATGGTACACCTTACCTGTAATGTAAATTATGGTTAAGACTGGTGGAGTGATGATGCAAGGGAGTAAGGTGATGTATCACATTTGTTGTCTGTGTTCACTTGTCCTATTGTTGACATTAAAGTGGACCGAGTTACGGAGAGGAAACCGGAATCAAGTCATTTAATTCAGTAACAGTCAAGTGTATAGTTAACACTAAGTGTAACCAGCATTACACAACATTTAAAGCCTTTAAAGGTCATGTTAGTTTGCAAGCACGTGACCCACTGAAGTGGTTTAAAGAATAAATCCCCATCTTGTTGCTGTGGTACTGACATGAAGCACATCTTGACCTGTTCATGATACAAGAAAGGGAGGTTTCCCCAAAGGGATAAGTACATTTTGAATTCATTATTATTACAAGCAGCAAAGACCTAATGTTACCATACCGTGAGTCATTGCTCTTCTTCCCCTCCCTGTAACACACTTTTCAAAACACACCACAGCTGTGTAGATGTGTGAGATATCCCAGGTCTTCGTCAATTGATAAAAGCTGGCTCGCAGTATGGTCTATCATGTCATCATGAACAATAGGTCTTTTAGTTAGAAGCTAGAACACCCTTAACTGTTGGCCATGCTGATGGAAAAAAAATGCTGGTACTCATCACCTTTCCAGTAAAAGTAGTTGTTGCCATGGTAAGAACTACTGGAGATTCAAATAAACAGTATAAAATAGACACAATTATCATCATACACTGTGCTTTTGCATGAATGACCAGGGAAGCCATTCACGTAAAGAATTATGTTGCAAATGGTGCCTAAAAGTGTGTTCACACACTATGCTATGTTTACTGACATGCAAATGAACCTAAGAAGCATTTTAACTGTACATAAACACTGAATCTATCTCCCAGGAACTTAAGTTCTTCATACAACTTTCCTCCAGTATTTACTGTACTCATAAATTACTCAGTAATGTGTGTCTGTTCCCTCATACTGAGAGGTTTCACTTAACTGGACTACACTGAAGTAGGAAGGCCTCATGTGCTTGTAATACTGAGCTGGGTCAGTGGGAACAGGACATTCCTGCAAAATAGAGCCTGACTCTCTGTGAAACTTCCCTGAATAAATAAAGATTATGTGCTTTTTGGCAACTTCCACAGGCATCCGACATACACCAGTAGCCAAGCAGTCGGACAGCATAGAGATGAAGTCAGTGGACACAGATGAGGAAAATAGAGCAACAGAGCAATGACCAAACATATGGTTTGGGTCTGACTAAGCACTACAGATGGGGGCTGCACGCACAGATGGTTCACCTACTGTCAAGTGGGCAAGGGTTGGTGGTCAAATGCAAGGTGTTTACTGTGTCAAGGAGAGGAAGACTAATTTGTGCACACAAATTAATAATTTGAGGTCACAAATGACATGCTCAATGCTTTGAGTGCTCTTGAAATAATATTTTACAAATAGAATATGGTATTAAATGTGTTTTGATTGTTTAACTGGCATAATGAATCTCCGGCCATGTGCATTAAATTTGTGAATAAAGTTACAGGTTATTCTGTGCAGGTAGTGAGGAGTGTTAGCAGCTAGCTAGCAGCTTTTGTTTTGCTACTCTGTCGGTGCCTAAAAATATTGAATACTGTACATTACTTCATATTATTATCTTTTACCAATCACATCAGACATTAATTACAATAGTCATTGTTCTCTCAACTTTTTCATACAGTTAATTACTACATACTATATCATTCAAATATACTGTCCAGCTATGCCTGCTGCAGCATGTTGAACGGCATTGTTTATCTTTGACATACTCTATGTTAAAATGTCAGCTATATTCTGAGAACACAAAAAAGTTTTTATATTTCTTCATGACTATGACTCATAGAAAACTTTACTGCTACAGAACAACTACTGTAGAACTGTAGACGTGTAAATGCACTGTTGTAACATCGCAGGCTAACATTTTTTTTTCTCTTTCCGGATACCTCAGAAAGCAAACTGGGGAGCTTTCTGAGCAAATCACGAGCTTATATTTACAAACCCCCCCGCTCAGTTTTTATTAGCGAGGTTAAATCCTCACACCACTAATCAACCATTCCAATCATGAGGCGAATTGGAAACATAAACATTTCAGAAAGCTGATGCATAATTATTTCCACACTCCTCATTCTAAACCAGAGCAGAGATTCAGAGCTGTGTCTGCGTCAGTTGGAACTATTCAGCGTTTTTTTTTTTTGTTTTGTTTTTTTTTATAGACCAGATTCAGTTGCAAGACTTTGTAAAGATCAAGTGGGATTTACTTAGTACATTTCCTTCTTGATTAATTTGTTGACCATGTGGATCTTATTTTGATTGCTGTAATTGGTGGAAATAATTATAGATCTAAGGTGCCAACGCTGCAATCAAGTCATATATTCATGGCCTGTGATGGCCAGCTCAAGATGGTTACATGTGTGCAGAGTTGGTGGCATAAGGATGAAAAGTAATATGCACTGTCAACATAACACAATATCCATTCAGTTTGCTTTTACTTATGTTAATCAATGGACGTTGGCTTATGTGGGACATCATTAAGTGCCAAGTTTGATATGACAGAGGTTTTCCAGTTATAATTATGACCTTGATGTTAATTTCATGGCCTTCTCTCGTTGGAAGTTCCACCCAGCATCAGTGATGGGTGTGGCTGGGTGTTGGATGTTGTATCACATCACTGCCGCAAAATGAGAAGTTAAACTATACCAGCAGAGCAATTTTTTTTAATTGTTAAGTGTTGAGTTACTCTTTAAAAATAGGCAATGGTTACACCCTTCTTGACTGACAAAACTGTAGGAAACAAATGAAATGGGGGCCATATTGACCCCCATCGTATACGTTATACTGAACCTTGCTGCCATGAACCTTCAGGGATACAGTGGCCCTCTGGCTGATTGCTACATTTACTATCATGTAGTAAGCATGTTTAATGTCCGATAAACAGTGAGCAGTAAAAAGTACAGGTGTGGAAAAGTAACTGGTGGATGGGTGTACAAATTGTCTGTCTTCAACAATGGCAACACACATATGAGTCCCATTTCATACTAGTATTTGGCACTAACTTATTATTTTATATTTAGCAATTTAGCCAACTTTAACTTTTAAAGCATGTCTTAACATTGGTAGAGCTGGTAAGTTTTGCTAGTTCAAAATTTTCAAGTTCAAAAAACATCTGCCTGATATGTAGAGGAAAAACTGAATCCAGGCAGCTTTACATATCCCCCGAAGTGTATTTTGCTAATGCAAAT
Source organism: Sciaenops ocellatus (assembly GCA_033000465.1). Classification (NCBI taxonomy): domain Eukaryota; kingdom Metazoa; phylum Chordata; class Actinopteri; family Sciaenidae; genus Sciaenops; species Sciaenops ocellatus. The sequence continues at coordinate 13,917,722 of CP136868.1, forward strand.
CAGCTGCATAGGAGCGTAATGTGTAAAAGATAACGGTTGACCTGCAGCTAGCTCAGAGATGCCAGCCTCTCCTTGGCTTTCTCTGCTCTCTCCTCAGTACTCTCTCTCCTGTATGTTTCAGTGTTATGGTGTTTCCGTGATTGCTACCAGTTCCCAGCAGCCAAAACATGAATTTGTCATTGCACTCACCACTCTCGTGAAAACTAATGGAAACAAGTGAACTGTGCCCACTCAGGAGGTTGATTGTGACAGTTGGTGAGTTGGCGGGGCGTGGGAGTGGTGGGAGGAGTGCGTATGGGGTGGGGGTAGTGGCGCTGTGGTGTAATTAGCTAGAGCTGCAGTTTCGCTCACCTGTGTGTCGCCTGTGCAGATTTGGGCTCGCTAAGTAAGTATTTGCACGCAAACTGGTGTTATTTGATCCACCTCAGTGTCAAGTGCTTCCATAAGTTTAAAAATTGAAGAGGAGGAGGTTCTCTCGTGGCTCTCAGCTGGCAGTTTGATTCAGATTTTATTATCCGTGCTTGGTTCTATAATAAGCAGGAACTGTCCTGTCCGATTAGGCACGCTCGGCGGCGCTCCCCCCGACTTGCTCCACCCCCACAACCCACCCACCCACCCCATCCCACTCCTTACTTAGTGAGAGGAGGAGGGCGAAGCTCCCAACAATTGCCAGTCTCTCTCTTCCTCACTCTCTCTCCCTGTCTGCTCGGGTAGGGAGCAGGAGGGGAGTTACTCCATAGACTTAACCCATTAACTGCCATAGTTTTGCCATGGTTTTGATCTTTTCATGGGATTTGTTGACAATAAGCAGCTATTGATACACCTGAATTAAGCTTGGTGAATATCCTGCAACTATCAAAATGTTTGGTATTAAAATATAAAATGGATTTACTTACTTATGCCTACTTGCTTACTAATTACTTAAAATAACACTTGTTGACACCTTTGATGAATTATTGGTGAAAACCATACATCCACCCATGATTGGTGTATTGATCTGCCGAAAAAAGTCATGTTAAGCCCAGCGCTGTCCAATCATTGCACAGAAGTGTTTTTTTTTTTTTCCTTGTATAAAAATTACTGAAAGCTGAAAGAATAATTAATATATGTGGATTTACCAAAGCTTTTAAACCCGTGTGTAACTGTGTGATGTCATGTAACAGAATGTGGCAGCTGGTTTTGCTTACATGCACTAAAATTGTAAGAGATAATGTAAAATATTAATTCTACCATTTTTTCCAATTCATCATTCTATCATTGGTAAGACAAGAAGAAATGTATCATTTAAATATTCTATATTCAAGTCAGACTAGATTTTTTTTTGTATTGCATACACATGATGCAGTCCTAGAATGTTCAAAGTGGGGATGTAGTCCTGTTTGTTGTTTTCCAGAGAAGCTGGAATGCCGATGTGTTTCTATTGCTGACACCCAGTCCAGTCAGCAGCTGTGCTATTGGCTGCCGGGCTATGATCAAACCCTTGGGAACAGACTGTCTCCACCGGCACTGTGTGTGTGTGTGTGTGTGTGTGTGTGTGTGTGTGTGTGTGTGTGTGTGTGTGTGTGTGTGTGTTTGTTTGTGCACTAAGCTAGAAGAATGCTACTGTATATTTACAGCTCCACCTCATGAAATAAGATCCTTTCCTGTTGTGAAGTGATAGAAGAATAATTATAAAACTAAAACAAAAATGCCAAGACAAACTTGTAAACTGTAAACAGCCATTTAAAAATAGTTTTCTTCATAGCTGACAATGCCATCTTTGGAAAATGTCAGGGGCTTATTTCCTTTAATTATTTTCATGAAGCTCTCTAAAAGCATTCTATATTAATCATTGTCTTATTTGAAAATACACTGGGTGACATTTTTGACACATGACTTTACACAAATTCATTCAGTAGCTGCAGTCAGATTCGATTTACTCTTTTACAAAGACCTATTTTTTTGTGCCCAAGCCTAAAAAATTTAAATGCATCCATTTCAAATATGCTCTTTCAATATTTATCTTCAATATTTATAAATCTGTTTCTACAAAGTGTTATTTAATTAAAATTCTGGTGGTGTCTTGAGTTGTGTCTGTCAGTGTTTGGCACTATGAAGGCATAAGAAAATGTGCTATATATAAAGTAGCCTGGTGAAGTAAGCTTCTCCCTCGTGCAGTGTGAGGCTGGATAGCCTGAGGCAGGCAGACAGGCAGGCAGGCTGCTGATGTGGAGGATATACACCAGGATGCATATCTGCATATCTGTAGGCTACACACCAACAATTTCTCACAGGGCCAAACTTAATGTTACAGTAGGCAAAAAAAAAAAAAAAAGATCTGTTCAAAAAAGGCACAACAAGAAAGATGAAGTTACCGTCTGCACAGTTTATCTTCTCCACCAGGAGAAAGTAAGGCTTGGGGGGGGGTCATGTGTTTGGTTGTGCATGTGTACGTGCAGGTATCATTTATGACTGCATGCTCAAGAACCCTTGATGGCTGAGGTGATTCACTATTTTTCTAAAACTTATTTTATCAGCTGCAGTCACCTCACCTTCACCGACAACTGCTTCAGTCTGGAATCTTGTTTCTGCTGGGGACAACGTACATGGCAATCACACTAGTGTTGGCATTTTCACTCGGTGTACATGCAACACCATCCTCTCTACACAACTTACACAACATGTATGCCTGCATGCCACATTGCTTTTGGTTGTGTTCATCTCCATACAACTACCACTGTCTTTTTGAAGCAGGCAAGAAAAGTAATATTTATCTGCTTCATGTGGATATTGTGTCCGAGGTTTGTCCCCGCCTAGCCTGTCTACTCTGGTTGATAATGTAACCTTGTCTCCCCTTCATTCTTCTATTGTCATGCATGGATGCCGGACACACAGCCTACCCTGCACTTCCAGTCTCCCACCCTCATGCCCCCAGACACACCTGGCATAGATCTGCACTCAACTGAGTGCACTCTTCTAGTTTATGTAATTTTTATTTTTTTTTTTCATGGCACCAGAAAATTGACCCAGGACTCATTTTCAGTAAATAGGACAAGCATTGCATATGCTGTCTGCACATTTTGTCGTTTTCTGAGAGGGTGGGTTATGCAAGCCCTCTTTCACTGCTAATTCCATCAAAGCTTTGGGAGCAGTTCTAATTGGGCGTCTCTATTTTTGGTTGTCTTCCAGCCCTGTTTTGCTGCCTTTGAGTAAAGGCAGCGCAGCGAATGTAAAGCTGTGTGATAACAGGGCCATTCGCCACAGTACTGAGTTTGACCCTGCAACCAGCTTCCATGACGGATGTGAGATGATTCCTAGCCCTCCAGCTCAGCACGACACACTCAGCACAACTCGAATGCCCTCTCCCAATCTCTTACTTTTCCGTGTTCCCAGTCTTATTCTCCATCTCTCTCTCGCTCCGTCTGTCAGTCTCTGTTACCCTAAAGATTGACTCCATGCTATATACTGTCTATTTAAAGCTGGTGCCATAACCACCCACTGCTTCTTTAAGAAGTGGTGACTCACCTAAACAGATCAGCCCAGTAGACTCTGTGTGTGTATGTGTGCGTGTATGTGTGTGTGTTTTGTGGATGTTATATCATCTCGGCTTTAGTTCTACTTCGCTAGGGCCTTCTCTGTTTGGTGACAAGTGCAGCTGTTTTCTAACGATAGCACTTGTCTGTGTGTCAGACTGGTATCTGCAGGATCCCCAGATTAATGCAAACACACACACACACACACACACACACACACTCAAACACTATCAGTGCACTTAGTGTTACTCAGTTATGTGCTATTCTGGGTGCATCCAGGGGACTTCCAACTTATGGGGAAAGCAAATGAGCAAATTTGCATTTTCTCCACTTTGCTCAGTAATGGGATATGTAAGGGACTATATGAGCGCAGAATGAAGATATGTATGGCTGCCAATTAGAAACAAACAGAGCAGTACATATGGCGTGTTCTGTATGTGTGGCAAGAGCTTCCAGGCAGCCAGGCTGAGCAGTTTTCACTGCCATGGTTTTAAGTCTCCCCCTCACTTCTTTGCATTATTAAATAATCCCTGAATAATTCACCGCCTTTCGTATCAAACAAATATTTTTGCAACTTGCACCTACATATAGGTGAGAGGAGGGCTGCTGTACCATACTGTATGTAGTCCAAAGGAAGGTGACATTGTGATGAAGTGTTTTTGTTTGTTTAGAATCTGAATACTCTGTCCAGCTGCAGGCAACAGTGTGAGCTGCTCTCTGCTGCTGAATGTCATAAGTCATGCAGAGAACTAGGCAGCTTATGTGACTGTATGTTTCTCAGTGCCAAATTTACAGTATGTATATTGTCTCTATTTCATATCACATACACAGCATATAAACATTTCTCATCTGCTTAAGATGTGTTTCTCGTTTTGCTTGGCAGTGAGACACATAAAGAGTTTGATGTTGTGATGCAGCATCTCATCCCAGCTATATATAGTATAATGACATGTATCATCTGCTTAAAGTGCATTGCTGCAGTGTGTTACTATGCAAACTCTGTGTGCTGAAGATTTTCAGAGCTTGCCTGAGCGATGATAGGCGACATCTAAATCCCATCGATGACGCGGCGATGTCACGGCGGGCAAGGACTGACTCTTGTGCTGACTTGTTAGTCATGCTTTGATGCACAGTGTAAAGAGGACTCCAGGAAGCCCGTTGAATGCGCATGCGCACTTCACACACACACACACACACACACACACACACACACACACACACACACACACGGAAAACACACTTTTGCACATTTGCACAAAAGAACACACGGCAGCTGAGTGCTTAAAAGGAAAGCAGCTGCATCATTTGGTAGTCTGACATGAAACCTTGGTCATGTGTTCATATGAGGTGACTTCAGATGGAACAGTTTGCTCGTACAGTTACAGAATTCATGAACACTATTGAGCTACAGCATTAAAAAGCATGTGCCTCAGAGTCAGGACATCCTTTGTAAAAATGAAAACTTACAGGCAAATAGCAAATGTTTGTTTCTGTCATATTACAGCCAATTGTCTTATTCATGACTTTGCTTTTAAAATGTGTGTATCTCACTGTAAGCTAAAACATGACGGTTGACACAATTCCTGCTATGTTCCTAAAAAGCGTATGGAAATTATTTTCTACTTTTTAGGTTAGAACTATTTAAATTTTACCTACATTCCCAAAGAATCACTGGTCTAGATTATTATTTACAAAATGAGGCCTGCTGTCTCTCTAAACCTGCCTGAACCAAGATAAGATGTTTTCCTTAACACTCCAGTTAAACTCAAGTTAGAGTCAAGGTATGTGTTTTAAAAAATAAAAACACATGATGAACTGTATTTATTTTAAGTTATTTTAAGTTATAGCAGTTCAGAGCACTTGTACCAGTGATTTCAGGATATTTAAAAATAGAAATAAGTTTTAAATTATAAAGAATGTATATGCTACATTTGTAGCATAGCAAACTGGTTATGAAAATGATTTTGAATCAGGAAATTAAAAAAACAACAACAACATTTAAGACATCCCTCCATCTCCAAGAGTTGATTATTTCCACGATACATGATGTAAAAGTCTTTAACATTGTAAATAAAGTTGAAAACATTCAAAACATGCTGCTTTGAAAAAAAAAAAAAACAAAACATTGTACTTCTGCATTTCTGCTCACGGCTTTTGGTGGAAAAAATAATTTAGTCTAATTAATATCACTCTGAAACTGGCTTAAGGCCACTTTTTTCCGTCTTCTGTTTAAATATAACTTTGTTTTGTGATGTTGATATATCTTATTAAAGAGAATTTAAAGTAATATCAGATCAATACAATTCAAATCAATACCAGCAAGATCATCAGAAACAGGGGTATTTTTATTTATTTCAGCATTACCAATAATAAAATAATAAATATTAAAAATAATGATACATATTTTCTCACTTACTTTAATGAATCTAACATGAAAAAAAGGTTTAAAAAAATAAAATAAAATTGATACATTATTTTTTTTAATGAAAAATATGTACTTTTCTTTTATCATAGCTTGTAACATTTGGATTTACATATTTTTCTCACATTATATATATTTTTTGTTTTTATATTTGTTATGTTTTTAGAGAGTACCCCACCTCTCACCCTAAGTCAGCTGGGATAAGCTTCAGCTCCCCCTGCAACCATAATGAAGATAAGCGGTTACAGAAATTGGATGGATGGATGTTTTTATTGTAAAGAATGATTTCTTCTCGACTGCAGTATTTATTTAAGGTGACTTCTCAAAAACAAACAAAACAATGCATGAAAGATCATTATATAAAACCTGTAAATCTGCTTGAAATATTTTCAGATAAATGAACATTAAGTGGAAATACCTTTTTATCACTTCAGCTTTTTTTTTGCGGTCCAACCTGAACTCCATTCTGGCTCAATGCCAAATATTCAGCATGAGAACTCTACACGGTCCATTTATTAGAAAGGTGCTGGCTCATTATTTAGCGAGACGGAGTGAAGGGACTCCAGCAGACACTCTGCAGCTGCAGCCACTCTTCACATGCAATAAAGTTTGCTGCCTCATGTGGGGGATCTCTCCCTCTTTTTCAAGCAGACTTTTTTGGTCCATAATTTATACATTTACCTTACTTGCTTCTGCGTGCATTGGCCTCCTGCATTTTTTAAAGGCCGGGTATTGAGGGATTTTCTGTCATGCTCTCTTGCTTTGTTCTGATCACGCAAGCTGCTGCCATCCCACATACAGGAACACTGGCAAACGCTAAGGCCTAACTCATGCCCCCTAACTGGAACAGGAACACACATATGTGCACGCACGCACACACACATGCAGATGTCATAGCAGCAAATAGTCAACACGCACAAACACAGAGAGAAGGCCCACTCCCTTTAGCTAAGACTCAAAGACAAACTCGTGCCGAGTATCTTTCACACAAACACAAACCGAGCTGAGCTATTCATGTGTGTCTCAGCGAGAGAAGGGGTGTTGAATCTTCCTCTCACACCCATGAATGCAGAAGCAGTCTACCTCGCCTGCTCCCTGCGGAGGACGCAAGGCAGACAAAAACAGAGGAAGAGGGAGAGCCTGAGATAAACAGATAAAAAAAGCAGAGAGATAGTTCCTAGATAAAGTTCTATTACTGAATTATTTTCTCTTCGCACAGTAGTACATCACACTACAGAAAGAAGAAAAAAACATAGAAATTCATAATCATTTCAACCTCAATATGCCTTTAATATGTTGCATAAATGTAGCTTCTAAATCTTACATGGGATTTTATGTAATAAATGTAACTGGAAATTACTTCATGTATTGTAGAGAATACGCCTATCAAATCAATTCATCTATCACCACATTAGACATCAATCTATTACGTTAAACTACCAGGTACGGTTTGTATATGTTATGTATGAAGGATGATAATGACAAATTTTCTGTCTTTCACTGGTTGCAGACAGTGAGTGTGAATTCAGGCTCCAGATTCATTTATTGACCGCTCGGGTTAATTCATAGAAAGTTCTGTAGTTTAAGCAAATTAATGTCAAACCTTTGATTAATGGATGTATGATCGTGACATAACAGGGCGAGCACAGTTACAAATACCTAAAGTTACAGTTGAATTAAATAAAGTTATTTTTTACCACCAGCTGAACAATTTCTAAATAAAGTATAGTCCAACATTCTGAAACTTCTAGTGGCTCTGTACCAAATTGCAATAATGTAATGTTAAACTAAAATGTCATATTATGTTTGCAGTATTATGCACTAACTGCATTATTTTGTGTCCAAAAAGTTACTTAAACATTGTGCAATACCATTTAAAATAATACTGAACGGCCAGTTCATAAAATAACCAAGTAGATATACAGAAAACACCATGTGGACAGAGATCTTCAATATTGTGGTACACACCAAACTCAACTTTATTTCAATTCTGTTCATATATTTATATTTATAGTAGAACACAATTACATGTAATAAATTACCAACCTATTTAAAAAAAAAGGAATGATAAAGCAACATCACAACACATGTTCCAGAGATGGAGTTATCCTGCTGCAAAACTGTTTTGTATTGTGATTTTTCTTTAAATATTCAGCTTTTCCACCTCTTTGCTGCACTATAAACATGTTGAAAAAACGAAGTGAAACCAAGAGAAAACAAGAAAAAAAGAAAATGAAAGAGACAAAATCTCAGAACAAGTACTGTGTGCAAACTATAACTGTTTTTTGAAAATAAAATACAGAGTGCAGATTTCAAATCCTTTCATATCTTAGTGTTTTAAATTACATGCCATACATTGTTTCTTGTTGTATTCTATCCAATAATTCATTTTGATGTTTGATTTCCCCAAACTTATTTGACTGTGTTTATTTTTTTGCACCTTTGTGCCAATTTATTTTCAATATTTAGTTAGTTCTATAAACTAATATTATCCACTAATATTATAATATCTGAAAAAAATAATTCTTTCTTTCTTTAATAATGTTCATTATCTACTATTACCCAACTTAATTGTTAAACTCAAATATAATCCAGACAGTTGTTATCTCAAAGAAATAAAATTAAATTACACACATAATTGGGAATTATAATTTTCACTTTTGAAGATAATCATCTGAACAGAAACATAGATTCTTACTGTCTTGGTCTTTCTGTCTCTCCCTCCTCCATGTGCTGTCAGCTAGATTCCCTCTCTAACATGTAAATTTAGGTCAGGCCACAGCCTCCTCATTGGGCTTCACAGGAAAATGTGGAAATGGATTCTTTCACACCACTTAATCTTATTGGGAGAGAGGGAGGGGAAAAGCGAAAACAACAGGACTAATGTGGAGGGTAAGGAAAAGGAAAGGAAAGACAGGAAAGGTCTGATGAGTGGGTGTAATTACAATAAAAGGGAAGGGATGAGAAGTAAAAAGAAAAGCAAATGAAGACGGAAGTAAGTGGAGGATGAGTAAAAACGAGGCGGGCAGATGAGTAGAAGAGAAAAGAAAGTACATGTGAGGAGATGAGAAGAGAGGGGTGGAGAGGCGATGTTAGGACAGAGCGATGGATGGAAGACAACAGGAGGGAGGAGGAGGAGCAGAGAGCAAAATAAAATAAAAGACAGAGAAGAGGAAGAAAGGAGAGAAAGAAGAAGAAAGGAGTATGCCACTCACGTCTCATCTCAGTGCGCTTTGCCAGCGTCACAGCTCCCAGTGCTGGCAGCTCGCATGCTAACAGACAGGCCATATGGCTTCATTATGAGACACACACAAACAAACACAAACCCACACACACCATGCATGAAGGCACACCAGCCTCAATGAACATGCATGCACACATACAAACACACACGCATACAGGTGCAAAAAAAAAACTTGCAGGGAGAAGAGGAGGTGTGTGACAAATTGAATGAAGGGAGCGAGGAGGAGGATGTAATGGCACGTTGAGTTTTTCTACCTTCGGGGGCTCGGAGGGAGAGTGGAGCTGGCCCAATTACTGAGGCATACATGGACACACACACACTTATGTATGTTACACACTCAGCCACACACATTTTCAGCAATCTGGGAAAACTGGGAGAACATAATTTTCATTACCAGATACAGGGAGAACAAATATTTGGAATACATAAGTGCAAGTCACAGTCTTCATGTAGATATAGTAACTCCAGCTGTTGCACACATACTGCACACACACACATCGAGAGGACACCAGAGAGGATCAGCCTTTCTTACAGCTGTGGTGGAGGTGTTTAGGAAGAAGCGGCTGGCTGGATAGGTTGCAGTCACTGCTGTGTAAACCATTTGACACACATTGCAGTCATTAGTGTCATCATCCAGGGGAATGGATGATCCTGGTCACGAGACCCCAGGGAGTTAGAGCCTGGAGTTCAGTGGGGCCCTTTATGGAAGTGCTCTCTGTGGACTGTGTCTGCATTAAGCAACCTGCTACGGAGCATGGGACAACTGTATTCCATGGGAGGGATGTTATTAACTTGTACACTAGACATGCTGCCAGGTATGAAGTGCTTCAGTGAACGTACTGTTGCATTCACAGTATTCAGTTTAAATTTAAGAAATGATAATAATAATAACTATCAAAAAAAAGAAGCTCCTAAGCACCTCACTTCCATGTTTACTACCTTTGCTGTGGGCCTGTTGATAATTATGGAGAACACAACCACTGCATCATATGCCAGTTGGCAAGAAAAATTTTAGGCTACAACTGTAGTGTGTTGTGTCTCATCAAGAGTTCCAGCAGGTTGTATAATTTCTCTTCCACACTACTGGTTTCATTACTTTGCATGTTGCCATAAGGTAATGGTCATCCTATTTAAAGCAAAACATAAAAAAAGCTTGCCAACATGGATTTTAGTCTTTTGCTGGTGTTCTCTGTTGTTCCAGACAGTAAGCAAAAGCACAGCTACGTGGAACAATCAAATTTATTGTCCATAGCGGGCACTGCATTTTTTTGTACACAGAAATGTAAGCTACATTTTTCATATTTGGTGATTGTTTTGTTTTTCATGGTGCTAAGGTTGTTTATAAAATGTTTTGATATTTTTGTTAAGACTGAGTAATGTAGTAATAGCTTGTTGATTTGTTTGAAATTAAAAGGTAGTACAGTGTCCGTTTAAAATCAGTTGAAATAGAATAATACTAATACAAAAATATAATTATTATTATTGTTGAACTAGTGTAGCAAAGTCTTTATTATCTCAGAAAAATGAGACAGTGACAAGTAACATTTTTTGCAACATCCACTGGCCCAGCAGACTAGCAGTTCCCACCCCATTTGCCTTGATACCCCTTAAAAAGAGGCATTTTGCTACTTCTACATACTAATAACTGCATCCAAGCTACATGTGGCCAACTGTCATGATTGCAAATGTCTTTGGGTTATAATCTGTTCAACCAGAGCACATTTTATCAAAAGAAAAAAAAAAAATAATAATAATAATAAAAATTCAGGCCTTAGAATGTAAAAGTACCCAATAATTCACAATAATTCACAACAACAAAGATTAGAGAAATGTCATAGAGAACAAAGATAACTTTGTGGTCTTTAATGAGTGATTTTGTGACCCCTCAGATATATTTTTTGACACTTTTGGGTGTCCTGAGGCCCAGCCTGGGAATCAATGCAATAGACTTTATAGAAAACATGCTGACTCCATCTAAACCACTTGCATATTTGCACAAGTAGCACTTTTCAGAGTTGTGTTGAGTTTTTCTAAAAATAACTCCATGCGTCAGCAGACAATGACTAGAACGACACGTCACTTATTTTTACTTGAAAAAAAAACTTTGATAAAATTCTATCCATCAGGCATATCATATGAAAAGATCACCAAATTAATCTATAATTAAAAAATTAAAAAAACAAACAAAACAAAACACCACATAAGGTGACACTGCACTGCTGGTAATTGTTGCCGCAGCCACAGATGACTATAGAATTTTTCCTTTCAAATGTGTGTGATATTATAAACGTGAAGTTCCCCTTGAAGCCTCATATTTCTCTCCCTCTGACTTTAACAACCTTCTGCATGGAAAGATCATCGAAACAAATGCATTTACTCCTCAGTCTGTTTCTCATTTTTTTTGTCCCTACAGACACACAATGTTAATGATCCATAGTTCATGGTGTTTTTAATAAATATTTGATTGGCGCAAGATGATTTACCACTGTTGTCTGGCATTGCTCTTTTGTAATCAGCATATTATTGTGAAATTAGCAGGAGAACAAAGTGTTTTTGATAGATTTAACAGAGTCCTGCAGAGCAGCGAGCAGACATTTTTATCAGATGATGTGGTAAGTATGGATTTTTCTGTGGTTTCCTATTACAATATACACCGGCTTATTGAATTCAACTAAGCATGTAATCCTGGAATCGCTGACTCCTCTTCATTGCAAATCACTTTGTAATTCACTTGACATTATTAGATACCAAGTCATATGTTATTCTAATATAATGACTTATTTGAATAGCTTGAAAACATATCAGCGGGAGATTTTGATGTTGCTGCACTGAATTGACTCAGTGTTCGTGTCTGTGAATGTTCTGGCCTGTAATGAAATAAGGTTGCATTAAGTTTAGTGACATTTAAGTCATATACTAGAGTAGACACACACAATGCACACTGCATCTGAGGTGGAAGTATTTATTAGGTTAATGCTAATATTTCCTTGTTGTGCGGAAATGGACCATGAATGTACAGTATATAAATAGACCCTACATTTGTGTGTGGTGTAGAGAAACAGACAGTTTTGCGTTCATATTAAAACACATCCATTTAAATAAAATGAAAGGACCCAACTTTCCATCTGCACAGTGTGTTCACAAATGATTTGGCATTAAAATTGTTTTCACCCGAAAACACCGCGAGCTGAACATTGTGTTTAATTGCTCTTCATGTTGACAATGGCGAACGCTTTACTGACCCCCTGTTTCTATTGTTCAGGTTAATTCATCTGGGCCAAGTTATAGGAACAGATGAATTGAAGCTGATGAATGGAGAATGGAGCCCTGCAGTCTCAATCACCACGAGGACGGGCGCTCTCATGGTTCTGGGTAGAGGTGGGGGGGGGTGGTGGTGCCTGTTGCCAGGAGACTGGCTGGATCCAGTCTGGAGGTCCCGCTGTTTTATTGGGCAACACGCTTGACCCTCTGGTGACCCCAAATTGGCCTCTGACCTGAGTAGTCATACCTAATCAATGCAGCCATGCACACGCTGACGCAGGGAAAGGTTTGTTGCTGCCTACCTGCTGGTAAAGACATAGAGCGCTGAACGGCACCACGGATCAATATCATACAAAGTGACATCTGCAACCATTTAAAATCACATCTAGTAGAATTACTCTTTGATATGTTGTCATCAACGTGACATGCGGCATCTCGAAAATGTGTTTTAAGTGGTTCCCTATTCCGCTAAAAGAACCAATGGGAAAATATATCATGTGCTCAGTGTGTATGTATATATTCCAGTGGAAACTGCATGTGCACATATTTACAGCTATACTTATAAACTTATAAATCTAATTATCACATCAATTAGTGGAACAGAGTGTCATATTTACAAAGGAAAAAATAACAAGCAAATAAAGTCTGAAGCAGGGCCTCAAGGCCGATAGATCAACGTGTGACTATAGACTTTTTGGGGCGTCCTGCCGTCTTTGTGGTTAACATGCTAACCATCTATGACCACAATGTCTTCAGTTCAGATCTGATTTCAGCAGGGGACTTTTATTCCATGTCATACCCATTTCTCCTGTCTGTATTTTCACTATCAACCTATCCAATGAAGGCCCCAATGGCAAAAACTGGCTGTAAAAAACCCCCATCACTTTTCAATTTGATTCAGTGACTGTCTGTGATGAAGTGTTGGTTACTTATGACTGCATTAATTTAGTCGCCAACTCACACAGTGCTGTCATTGCTCTCTCAGACTCATACTAACAGAGAAATATGGGGGTTTTAATCATTTTAAACAAGAAAAACCAGTACGTTTTAAAGTATATTCCTTGAATATGAAGTTGTTAAGCCTTTAAAAGACCAAATATAGTGCATCTGACTGCCGGGCGTGGTACACTGAATATGAAACCCTGCCTCTCGATCTGGCCTGTCACCAGTCTGTCAGCAAATACAAACCATGCACTAATCCCATGGATTTCTTCATTCTGCGGCCTGACATGAAGAGAAATAGGACGACACGCCCAATGATCTCTCAGATTGCTTCAGAGTGGCCAGCTGTCTCAGACGCTTCAGACTGGTGGGAGAGACAGGCCGGGTTCTCCAACCAAACACACACTTTTAGAAAAACAAACTTACACCTACGCGCAGATGTTTAGAGGGGAATTAAAAAGTAGGTAAACTGTGATCATCGCAGGCAAACAACCACCAACACAACCTAAATCTAAAGAGTCAAAAAGTGGATGACATGATATATTCCTGCCAATAAAATGCTGAGATAATAATTGGGTTTACTCCTCTATTACATCCCTGATTATTGTCTTTTGTTGAATCTTGTTTTGGGGACAATTAAATCTTTACAAGAGTGTATAAAAAGTGCCTCCAGTAGCCATTTCCTAACTCAACTGATACAAAACACTTGCGTGCACACATGCTATTTTCATTCGTTTTGTTCAAATCATTCATGCACATTAGTACAACATAACATATAGATCATCTTCATCTAACTATGTGTTAATATGTGTTGGGTTCTTCCGTTCCTAGCCCCCTGTGGTCCGGGTCAGCCTGGATATTCTTCACATGCTGCTGGCAGTGTGACATATCACTCAAAGAGTTTTGTTTTTGCAAAATCAAATTCTTTTGTTGAAGTCCAACTTTTTTTTTTTTAATCTTTAATGAGAGGGTTGTTGAGTCATTATGGCTCTGTATTATACAACAATCATGTTTGCACACTAACCAGATGTGTTGGAGTTAAATTTGTCAATTCTTTTGAATGACTAAAAAAGACGCAATGGATATTTAAATGTGGTTTTAACAGCTGCTAGTTTAGAACGTTTCATTTGATGTATGTATGCGATTGTTCACTTCTCATACAGACCTACAGAATCATTTTCTGGTGCACTGGAGAACCTTTTTTGTTGTGGCTCTACACTAATTATGGGAGCTTTCCTGAGCCGGAAGGGATAGTTTACTTCACAAAGAAGTTTCCAGTTATTGTGGCTGAAAAAGCAGAGTGTAGAATAAGAGGAGAGGACCTGGCAGAGATCCTTTGGCAGAAATCTAATCTGTTTGGATAAACACAACATGCACCCAGCATGGACAATGCCAAGTGCTCCTCCATATTGACTCCATACGCAAAAACACAGATTTCCATGGGGCCTGGTTAACATCCAGTTTGTTCGTGCTTCATCTTTATCACTTAGTACAGGCTGAATACATGTTTTGAGTCACATTCCTGTTTTTACCACATTAAGTGAGTTACAGCAAAGTAAGCAAAATAAATGTTGCCACAAAGAGAAAACAAACAGCTTTTCTTTTTGATGTTTTTGTGGTTTATTTTCAGAAAACATCTGAAAGTATTATACTTTTAATAAACAAAATTGCTGGTATTTTTTCTCCTTTTCTACTCCTGTTTTTGGCACTTTTTTTTTTTTGATAAAACAACTCAAATTCAATGGACAATTTTGAAAAAACAAACACATGTTCACAAAATAAAATATATGTGTGGCAGATAAATTAGGTAAAGTTAGCTGAGACAGCCTCACATGAAAATCCCATCAATCCGAGGAAGACTGATTTCTATTCGACATAAAAACTAGTTTTGGCGGCCCACTTATTTTTCCTTTTCCTGTAAGAAGATTTGAAACCTCACTATGGATATCTTCTGGTCGGGCAGAACTGCTATTGCGGGTGGATTTTTCCTTCAGATACAATTTATCAGCATAAATCAGCCAGCCTATTGGAATGATTAGAAGATTTGTCTTGGCCACTGAGGCAACAGAACCCACCCACCTTGCCAGCTAACCAATCTATTCACCTGACCACAGCACCTCTGCTCACATAAATCTGTTGAATTGCCCTGCTTCTGCCTGTTGGCTCTTTTTACAACGTGCGCGTCACTCCGTGTGGTTTTGTGTTCATGTATATTTACATGCATGGATCTCAGTGTGTTTTATGCGTTATGTGTGTGGAGAGTAAGTGTATGACTCGGCCCAGTGTGTCCGTATTGCAGCATTTCTTCTCGGAGAGGGATTGGAGGTTTCCTGATCCGGGGCGTGCCACTCACATCCATCACAGCAGCGGTCTGGTTTCCTGGTGATTTAGGACTTACCGAAGCGGCCCTGCTAGTCACTGTGCTTTGACCACAGCCATTCCATCACACTCCCACCTACAAGTCTTAACATCACTGCACAGACAGCCAAGAGCTCTCTGTATCTCTCTATGTGTGTGTTTATTTTATCAGCAATACTGATAAATCTGAATGTCTAAGTACGAAGAAACTGACCGACTTGGGCAAAAACTGAATCTGGTCCAACATCAAAGTTTCTATGGAAGGTTTTTATTATATATTGGTTGTGATATGATTTTTGAATTAGATTTGTGTTGCATAATCATTAGTTGCCATCCTGCTTCCTGTACAGTGTCCCAAGACAGGCTAAGATATATTTTAGAAGCTCCTTGGCAACAAGCAAACACCATATAAGTGTAGATGCTATGAGAAAAGTGGAATGCCAGTGGTGGAATACAACTAAGTACATGTACTTAAGTATTTAGTAGGTACAAATAGTAGTAAGTATTTCAAGTATCAAGTATTTAGTAAATAGTAAGTAAGTACAAATTCAAGGTGTTTTCTACTTCTACTGCACTATATCCCAGAGAGAAACATCCACTACATTTAGTAGATTTAGTTACTAGTTACTTTACAAATTACTTAAGATTTTACATACAAAACCTATGAAGAGCTTATAAAATATGATGTTTTATTGTAAATTAAACTACCAACAGTCAGTACATGTACAGCTGAAATAGTCAATCAATTAGCTGATTTGTTTGTAGTAATTTTGAATTTTGGTCTAACTAAAAAAAAAAAAAAGCACTGATCTAACTCTAACCAGAGAAAATAACCAGCCCATTAATCCATAATAGGAAAAATTAATAAATAAAAAATAAAAAAAATCAATTGTTGCAAAAAAAAAGTCCTGATCCTAAAAGTCCTAAAAAATAGTAATGAACTCTTCAACCAATTACAACAGTGACTGCTTTAACATTAATGCATGAATCATAATAATCAACATGATATTGAGAATTATAAAAAATTGTAAAACAGTCACAGGGCATTTGTCTGCATTGCGTACTTTTACTTTTAATACCTGAAGTACATTTTCTTGATTATACTTGCTTACTTAAGTTAAGTAACAATGCTGACTTTTACTTGTAACAGAATATTTTTGCTGTGTGGTATTAGTACTTTTACTTAAGTAAATAAACTCAATACTTCATCCACCATTAATAACAGCTATTTGACACTTTAATCTCACAATTCAGATTCGGATTAAGAAACTGTCAGCAACATCCTATGCATGAGTGTGGTCATAACATAATTTGATTTCATTTCTGTCTGAGTTCGTTCATTTGAAGTTGGAGTGCATACACTCACACATCCTCTCTCAAGTCTGTTTCGAGTAATATCAGTTTATTGAGAGTACAGTCAAATCGTCCTCGGCTCTCGGCTTGGATATTTCTTTTCTTTTTTTTTTTCTTTTTTTCTTTTTTGGAGTGCTGGCTGTCCATTTACACAAAGCGGATTTTGCATCAGCCAGCTTAGAAGTGAGCATCACTTTGAAGTGGTCTAATCCTTCCTCTACCTTCAGACAACCTTTCCTGACTCACAGCAGAGTCACAGTGCCAGTGAACTGCACGATGGGCCATACCACTTACCCTCACATGCACATATATACATAAAGTGTGCATGTACTTGAGAGTACATACACATGTTTACCTACTGACAGTGCTCTAGTGGTGCTTGGAGAAGTAGGTAAACTCCTAAATGTAGGCTATTCTTACATATTTAGCTCACACCAAAAATGGGTCAGTATTATTTGCACGTTGTCACTTAAGTATCATTGTGGAATTATCACAGAAGAGCTGCAGATTTTGCAATAAATTCTGACCCACATATGGGCAAGAAAACTACGTAGTCATGCATTCCTTATTCCTTACTCCATCTGCCCATGAGAATTAGACTATGTCATACCTTCGCCATCCTAAAAAACAAAACAAAAAAAAAAAAAAAATCACAATCAAAGAGGATTTAGAAGTGGGTATACCCAATGCCAGTGTCTACTCACAACCAAGATATTAGCTGTGCAGTATATAAGTAAAATATAAGTAAGTATAAGTTAATGGTTATTTGGAATTGTATTATAATTGTTATTATTATTATTATTATTATTATTATTATTATTATTATTATTATTATTATTGTTGTTGTTGTTGTTTCATCTAGCAAACATAGCAGATTTGCTTGTTTTATTGTTTTATGTACATATTTTTGAGGCTGAAGTACAGTTAAACCATTATTTCATAAGAATAAAATATATAGAAAAGACAGAAGAAATTGGTATAATAACTGTGTCTGTGTGTGGATGAAAATTTATTTTATTTTTCTCTTTTTTCCTGTTTTATTGATTTCAATAAGATTACATTTTTTGACCATTTGAGTGTTACTGAGATTTGGGAGCACTGCTCTACTGTATGTCACTGTGCTAAAATTGATCTACTTATGGTTTTATGTACTATGGTAAAGATTTAGTATTATATGAAATATTATATATATATAACAAGCAGTACTTTTTCACTGTGACACTGGTTCAATTATATTGTTTTCTTTTTAAATTATTGTTTTTGCTGTTATTTTAATTTGAATTTTATTATACCTAAAGAGCATGAATTTACATAAGCACACATTTGCATGTGTATATGAATATGAATAAGAACCTACAGTACAGTTTGGACTTCCTCACTAGCACATGTGACTACACACTAATGCAGGCAGAAATCTTACATCAGATCCAGCCGAAGGCCTCAGATTCAGTCTCGGTGAAACTCCTGCGCTCCATTGAAGAGTCAGAGCTGTCAGAGTGGGTGGCATAACCAAGCTGACAGCCTGCTGTGGGCTGCTGCTCTTTATTCGGCAGACAGAGATCAGCATTTTTCAATTTCCTCCTTGCCACACGCTTAAGCCCACACACTACCGAGACACCCTTCAATAACAAAGGCTAACTTCTTTGACTTAGAAAGATGACTAACAATTGGACCAAGCTGTGGATTATCCAATCGGAACTCCTGTTGTTGGTGGGTGGTCTGTCTCTTTTCATACTCCTCTCTCTTTGGCTATGAGTTTTAACCAATCCCCTGCCAGATGGGGTCACTAAAGTCTCACCATCAGCACCCCTATTGGCCGGGGTTCTTCGGAGGGCAATGGTGATGAGAGAAGAGCAATGAATGACATCAATAATACCACATGCCAGGCCTATGGTGTGTGTGTGTGTGTGTGTGTTCTGGTCGATATATTTCAATCCAGCTGTTCAGTAATATTGTAGACTCATGAATAATCCACATTCCTCTTTTGTTGTGCTTGTCTGACCATTTGCGTGCGTGCTCATTGCCTACCCAGTGCTGGAACCAGACGGTGTATGTTGGCTGCCTCTCTCTTTCTCCTCTGTGCGCCAGTTCTCCGTCTGAAAGGAATCTCAGGCTTTCAAGGCTCTTTTTGTGAACTGCTCATCAAAGCCTCCGCAGACACTATACTGCTGGTTTTGAAGTCAGGAACCTATTTTTCATTTTACTTTGGATGAGATCTAGTCATGGTTCTGCGGCTCTCTCTCTCTCTCCACATTTGATTAAATTACATGTATGAACCCCAATGCAAATGAGGCAACTGTTTTTCTGAAGGTAACAGATTGATTTAAACTGACCATTTCATGATTCATTTCCAGATCCGGTCTGTCTTTTCTACATTGTACTCTTCTTTTTTTCCCCACACTTTTTAAGATCTTTGTGTTGCCTTTGTATTGCTCTGAAACCCTCAGTGAAAACCAAACTGACCTTCATGGAAACTTTCAAAGGATGGACTACATGTTTTATCATAATTATGTTACGACTTTGACTCACTAAAGTTTGCCACAGTTACTGTCTATCTTATAGTTTACCATGAAAATCCCCAAACAGGGGTGTCGATTAGCTCAGTTGGTAGAGCATCCGCCCCATGTGCGAAGCCTTGCCAGGGTTCAAATCCGACCTGCGGCCCTTTGCAGCCCCATCTCTCTCTCCCCACATTCCTGTCACTCTTCAGCTGTCTCTATCAAAAATAAAAGCTTAAAAGGCCAAAAAAAATATCTTTAAAAAAAAAAAAAGATCTCCAAACAACACATAAAAGTAAAATATACAGTAACATTTAAAAGCTAAGGTGAAATATATGATATAATATGACATGACATGGCAATATATTTTTACCTCGTTTGTGGTAATTGCTCCCCATTATAATGATGAATGAATTTCCCAACCACCTTGCTATTATACTAAATAGAGATCCATGCCCACTCCCAGGCCTTGCTGCCTTCTCTGGATCCCAATCCCAGAATTTCTCTACAGCAGACGGATAGTCAATATGGTTGAGTTTTTCCTCCCTTGCTGGGCTCTCTGATGATTTGGCCAGACAGCCAGTGGAAAATTGGAAAGTAAAATCTTTGGGGGGTAAAAAGGAAAACACTGGCAGGATGATAGGGAATGATGGAACAAGCTTTTCCCCATGAACACGCAGGCAGTAAGATGACACTTCCCCACTCGTTGAAAAGCTGAAGACTGCTTTGTCATTCCCCTAATTGGATGTGATTACATTATGACTGGGAGGGAATGATCCCATTCGTTGGCAACAGTGAATCTGGGTGCTTGTTCTACCACAAATTACCTCTTATTGAATTAATTTTCTTTGTATAAAAGTTGGCAGAGAATTTGGCTATCATCAAATAGCATCACTGCATTGTTTGAACACAAATGGGTGTCAAGTGGGTGGGATCATTTGCTGCTCGCAAACAACAGAGTACAAAGAAACATGAGGCTGATGCTTTACCTTGAATGAAATCAGTTCTGATGAAGCAACATCCCTTGGTACTCATTAATTAGGTGCCATAGTCTGCTGTTTTTAAATACGCAAAACCTTGTTGTCCTGTCTGTACAATATGACCATTCCTGTTGATGGTGGCACTACACCAACTGTCTAAAAGTCAGCAACATATGGTACAAAAATATAAGAGAGGCATCTTTTGGATCATCTCTGGATTTGAAGGTAACCCTTGACCTATGACCCTTTCTGAACAAAGAAGTAATCTAACCTTAAATAGACCACACACTACAGTTTGTTACAAATTTGCTGCGTGTGGGTGTGCATCACTTTTTAGTGTCTCCTGGAAACAGTTTCCATTATCACATTTGGTTGCAGTGTATTTAGCTCTCAGGGCCGCCGTATGTATGACCGTCTGACAGCTTTTGTTTTGCCCCTTTGGACCTATTTTTATTGACGTTGCCTCATTTTGAGACCTCAGCAGTTACTTGTGTGAGTACGGTGTCTTCATTCATAACTGACAGAACCGATGACTTATAGAAATGAAACTCAAGACATAAAACTATAATTTTCAGAAATAAGAAATTCTCTTTAAGAATTCATTTTAAAGCTTATTATCATATTGTACCTTATCTTGCTACCTCACTGCGTGTCTCCTGTCCTGAGGGAAAGGGAAATATTCTACCATATCAGCACCACCACAAACATAGCCGTGGTAACACAAATGATTCCAACTAACTATTGGCTAGCTCTTCTTGCAAAAATGTTTTTTGAAGCTCCAGCTAAAGGTGGCAGATATGATCACAAAACACAACAATCAGCTGTTTCAGCCAACTTGTACTGGTCGATCGTACCTCATCACACAAAGCTCTCTGTCGGCCTAATAGTGAAAGCAGGCACCGTCAATTACTATCGCAGTTAAACTGTCATCATAAACCTTCAAGTCTTTCCTGGCAAATAAAAGAAAGCATTTCTGTGTCGGATGCATCTGTCAGAGGCAATTTCCTCATCTGCTGTAATAGATGAGGAGAGGATGATAAGGAGGAAAGGAAAGTATCAGGTAAGCAATTAAACCGAAGCGCCCTCTTGTCATCTTCTTCTCATCCCCTTCAGTTCTTTCTCCTCCTTCTCCTCCACCTCCTCCTCCTCATCCTCCTCCTCCTCCACCTCTTCCTCTGTGCTGCTCAGAATTCATTAGACCCGGCTTCCCCAAACACTGTTTTATCTACAGGAAACTTTACTGTGTTGAACTCCTGATCACCCTGATAAACCGCCGGGCTAATTAAACAGAGGATCACACAATGTGTTCCTGCATGTGTATATGCATATTTATGTGTGTTTGTGCCTGTGTAATCCATGGAGTGTGTCTCTTTATCTCCTCTCCAATTCCTCCCCCTCTCTCTCTCTCTCTCTCTCTCTCTCTCCCCCTGTCTCTCTCTCTCTCTCTCTCTCCTTGTCTGTCGGGCTCAGGGAAATGATGCTGAATGCTGAATGCTGAAAATATGGCACACGCTGAAAGCAGCATTTAAATCTTGACAGTGGCTGGGATTAGCTAGGTAACGAGGAGGACAGCTTGGGAAAAACAAGCCAGAGAGGTGAACTCGAGGACAGGAAGGCGGAGGAGGAAGATTTGGGTTCTTGGGCGCATGGAAAAAAAAAATGGGACAAATTTCAGCTCTAAGTTTTATAATTATCCCCAAAAACTATCTCCAGTTTCACTTTGAAGTTTTTCTCACTTTTAACGATTGTCAAGCTTTTTATAAAGTCCTCCTACACCAAACTAAACTACACTAAACTTAGCTCCAATAGCCTGATGTTTTAAAGTCCTCTCATGGCCATTCTCATCATTATCTATTTTCTTTCTTTTTTTTTTCTTTTTTTTGAAGACGACACCAAAGTGACTTACAAAAACACTTGAAGAAAAGTCTGGCTGACTTTCATGTTCTACTTTGTTCCCCCTGTTTTTTAATCAGCTCACATGTGCTGTGCTGAAAGCAAACACAATCCTGGTTGTGTCTTTGTCCCCCTGATATCGCCTTTGGATTGCAGCATATACTAAATCCTAATCCTCTCTCCTATGAGTCCTCTGCAGACCTTGAGTTGATGAACATGGGTTTCCTCTTTGGTCCAGAGAGAGGATGAGGTAAAGAGGAAACATGAGTGGGAGAAAGACTGAGCTCTCGAAGAAGGGCACATTGTCTGACACGAACATGTGCACATAAGGGCAAAAAGGCACATACAGTAAAACAATCAGCTCCATGAACTTGTGGTTCCTTGGCTGGGCAAAAAAAAAAAATAAATAAATGGAAATAGGGAGGTTACACCATACAGTATGCCCACCTGCCTGTGTGTGCATTGCATATGCATAGTTTAATGTTTTATGTATGAGCTGTTATGCAATCTCCATGTCAAAGCCTTACAGTGTGGCTGCATTTCTATGCAGACAGCATAGGTATTTTTTTTTTTTTTTTCAATTTCATATTCAAGGCTTCACATTGACATATACTTATATATATTCCATCATGTCACTCACAGTAAGTGGTATGAAAGGGCAATCCAACCTCAGCTCAACTGACACACATTTAAAAGTGTATATATTACAGAATTGTTTATCATTTTCTGTGGCTGAAATAAATCCGTGTAGGGTAAATTCATAACATGCAACTGTATTTAGCTATTAGTAGCACTATTTATTTTCAAAAGGAATAATGATTCAGCTTTTCATGCTTTTCAGAAAGCACTAAAATCAAAGAAACTTTTTTTTATTAATCTTCATTCCACATCACTGACAGCATGTGATTTCAGTTCTCTACTAATATGTCCATATTTCCATTTTCATAAGATGAAGATTTCTATAGAGCTCTGACCTATGTGACCTTATGAGTCACCCTGTACTGTATTTCTCTGGAGCCATCCTAAACTTTTCTAACTATTTTCCATTGCAAATATCTTTTTTTTTTTAATCTTTTTTCTTTTTGTTTTAAATATATTTTTTGGCCTTTATTTTTGATAGAGACAGCTGAAGAGTGACAGGAATGTGGGGAGTGAGAGATGGGGAATGACATGCAGCAAAGGGCCGCAGGTCGGAGTCGAACCCTGGGCCGCTGCGGCAAGGACTAAGCCTTCGTACATGGGGCGGATGCTCTACCGACTGAGCTAACCAACACCCCGCAAATGTCTTTTATCAGGTCATTTAATATACAAATGAATCTTTAAGTTTTATTTCTCACCTTGTTAGCAGACCTGATATGAGTTGGACCAGGTAATTCTTCCTGTTTCATTATCTCAATTTCTTCTGTTCATCTCAAGGCAGAACACTATTGATCTGGTGAGATACACGTATCTAGAATAAATATGTTTGTTTGCTTGGATAAATATGGTTGTAAACTTGGATGGCTATTCTACCCTCTGACAGACAGATCTAACATACTGCTGCCTTCAGATAAAGTGTTTGGTGGTGTTAGATGTGGTTTGTGCTACAACCACTGATCTTTCTACTTTAAGACTCTATGGGGATTGAAGTCAGGAAGGTCTGATCGCTCTATGACACCCAGGGTTCGTTTCGCTCACTGATGTTGTGCAGCCTGGTATGGAGCCTAGATATGACATGTTTCATGTGTTCATGTTTAGGGTTTCTAAAGCACTAGTTTAGTGTAACTACATTACATTTAGCATTTTAATGATGGGAACACTGACAGGTATATCCAGTTTAAATGTAAAAAGACACTTTTGCCCCCATTTATCCATCTAACCTTAAATGTCAGTGATGTGTCAATGCTTTGGAGCTGTCACTTTACCGTCTTGTCAGGGAGAAGCCCACAGAGAGAGCACAGACAAGCCCTCTGAACTCTACCACTCACTGGTTCAAACCCTGACACATCAAGAACACACACACACTCACACACACACACACTTGACAGACTGACAGAGTTGCCTGTTAGAATACTGACCAATAGATGACCATGAAGAGTGATACACAAGGTCACTTTACCCTCAGCATGCTGCGTGGCGTAGAAGCTACAATTTTGCAGAAGCAGTAACTGACTGAGTTATTTTTTTCTTTTTTAACTTAACTTTTTCTTTCTCTTTCTTTCTAAACTAGCTTTCGGTCAACACATAATTACCATAACTGGTTTACTCTCGACTGGGTCTAACGGCCATCATGTCTTTGCAAAAACCACATACATCTCCAACTTTGGTAAGTAAAACAACCGTTGTTCTGTCTTCATTAGCAACACTGGCATTCATTTGGAGCTATGTTTTTGGTTGCCTGATGAATATAACTCCAATTTATTCTCTTTTACCTATGTTTATGGTCTCTAACTCCTGAAGAAGAGGACTCCTGACTCCTGGACTCCTGGTTGTTTAGCTGCTAAATGCTCCACTGTGCTCCAGCTAGTAACTAAGTGTGCAGGTCGTGTACAGTGAGACTGGTGAGAATGAACCAAAACAGCAAATGTGCGGGCCAGTTAGCTAAATTATAGCTAAATAATAGATTTTGGTGATTTATTCTCTGTAGGTTCATCACCACAAGCATTATAAAATATTGATAATAGCCACCTTAAATTGACTTAAAATTTTGTAGTTGAAGTGAAACAGTGTCACCAAACTACCAGAAGCATCGCTGATCTTCAAACACTTCCTGATGTGATTTCTTTAGACATGTTTTACATTGCAAAGATAAAAGCATAAATTCTTATCTGGACTTAGCACAACACATACCAAGACTTGGTATTCCGAACTGACAACAACATGTGAGGGAAGCAGAAAATGCGATAATGACAGAGCAGTCACGAGAATAAGGATGGTGTGGCTTGTGAGAGGTACATTAGAGGACAGGACCGATGTAGGGAGGCGTTGCTGTGAGGCAACAACAACATAATCGACTCAGGAACATTGAACGCTCCCCTGTTACCGTGTCCTCTTATCCTTGTTGCTCAGCAGCGGCCTTTGTTATTTCTACAATAGTGGCGTTGTGCTGGCATGTCATCCTTTCACGGTCATTGTTTCTCACCTTTAGCTCGGCGGCGAGGGGGGATGTCTCTGTGGAAAAGACTGTGACCTCTCATCACATTCGTTTGTCATTAAATCGTTTTCTCTTTGTTTGAGCCCTTTTCTCTCCCCAAATTTTAAATTTAGAATACTTTAGTGTCATGAGCGTTTAGGACAAAACATTTTTCCCAAGCGGCTGTAAAATATCTCCCAACAAAGAAGCATTTATGCATCCAAACAATACTGAAATCGACAGTAATGTTTTGAAATAACCACACAATGACACAGTCAATACACAGTTCCAAAACTGAAAACATGTTGCGATGCAAATCATTCAAAAGCCACTCATCCACTGGATTATAGATTGTTTTTTGATCCTTCAATTAGTCTGTTCTATGACAGTTTCTCTTTCCAGTCGCTCTCTTTCTCTCTGTGTCCTTTCTTGAATATATCTTTCTTTTTGGCTTCCTCTCACCCACATCACCCATGTGGTGCTGGCGATATCTCTGAGTCAGGGGACCAGACACATTCATACACACACACCCACACACACACATACTCATTACAGAGCAGCAGCTGGAGTCTAAGGCAGTATTAATCCTATTTCTGCTTGTTAATGGGATTATTTCTTTTAATTAAAGGCAAGTGGAGAGCAATTATGAGCAGTGAGAGGATGTGGCACAGTTCACTGTCGTGTCATCATATTCAAGGTGCTCTCGTGCAGGTGGACTTGGATATGATGCAGTTTGAACTTCTTAGGTGTTGCAAATAAAGCTCCGCTGCTTATTGACCTTTAAATCTTCATCTTTCTACATAGATTTACTCAGCAGCGTTGTACAGTACATTGGTGTATTGTTTTTATAGATTTAATATGTGCAACTCTAGGTTATTCAGGCACCAGTGCTGGGAGTTATATCCATGCCAGTCACTGAATTGAGTAGGTGTGTGAGGAAATTCAAACAGCTCCCAGGAGAAGCTCCACCAGACTTTTTCTCTTCTGTTTGTTTTCTGTTGGCAAACCCTGGTGAAGAGATATTTAAACAGAGGAGCAGCTGTGAAGACAGGTGAGTGGCTCAGGTGATGGGCTGATGTGGGTACTCTGTGGAGACAACTGGTAGGCAAGTGCGGGTGGGTGGGCAGGTGTGGAAGAACGGGAGAAGGATAAAGGATAACAGGAATTAAACAGTTGAGTCAGATACAGAGGAGGAAAGATGAGAGGATGGAGCAGCTGTCACGTGACAGCTTTACCCTAAGGTCAGCTGTTTTGCCCTACTTTATATTAACTAACCCCTACCACATCACTGTATACTGTCACTAAGGCTAGCCCAGATATTGCCGTTTTGTGTTTATTATAAAGGACTACTAAATTTTAAACAAATACTTTGTATAAAATCCACAAAACTTAAGGGGTGCGGTGCTCTAAATCGTAAATGGACTGTACTTGTAGCGCCTTTCTAGTCTTCTGACACTTGGACACATATCTCATTTACACACACACTCTGATGGCATTGGCTGCCATGCAAGGTGCCAAGTGCTCATAATTTTTTAGGAGCTGTGCAATTTGGGCTTCAGTATCTTGGCCACAGGACACTTCAACATGCAGACTGGAGGAATCTGG
Source organism: Sciaenops ocellatus (assembly GCA_033000465.1). Taxonomy (NCBI): domain Eukaryota; kingdom Metazoa; phylum Chordata; class Actinopteri; family Sciaenidae; genus Sciaenops; species Sciaenops ocellatus. The sequence continues at coordinate 13,944,902 of CP136868.1, forward strand.
GATTGAGCCACCGATCATCAGATTAATGGACAATCAGGTCTACCTCCTGAGCCACAACCGCCTACCTCTACCACTCCAAACGTCTTGACAAACGTTCCAGTCTTTGTTCCAAGCCAAGCTCAGAACTGTTCGCTGTAGCCATGGGTTAATCAATCTAATCATTTTACAAACAGCTAGAAGGCAAATAAGTGCATTTCCCAATAGTATTCAAAGGCCCTGCATACGCATGGTATACCTGCACAGGTGATTTAGATCATTCTGACTTTGCTGTTACCATTGTTGCACCCGTTAGGGCATTTAACCTCTATCAACCAACCAAGGCCCTTTAAATGAAGTGGTTTTGGTCTGTTCACAAACTGATTCTGGAGCAGTGATCTCACCTCATTCTGACTACAAGGCTTACTCTGAAAGTTTGAGCTTCGCATGGACTGGAAGTGGATGAGCAAAATCAGCAGTTGCTGAATCAAGGTCTGACCTGGACTGGAAACAAAGTAAGTTGCCTACCTTTGGTGTTGGGATAATTTGCCCTTTGCTGTGTTCTGCAACACACTGATTACATTATCAAGGTGAGAACTGGCCTCCCTGTTCTGTTTCAGCGCATGAAAATCCACTTAGAGGCTTTTTAAAAGGGGAAAGTGACACTGGAGTGACATTACAAGCTGCAGTTGTTGCAGTGCCACTGACAGAGTTAGAGAAAGGGAGGAGAATTACACCTCTCCTTTAATCACATCTACCAGCCGAGAGCTTGCTACAGTGTCACTGTAGGACACGCACTGCTGCACATGCAGGTATGTGTGTTGAAGACACACACACAAAAATGCATACACTGATATAAATGTACATAAAAAAGGACTCTCAGACTATTCTGCTTATCACACTCAGACGCATATGCTTTCATCCTAAGCTAGAGGGTATGCATCTATGCAAAACACACATAAGCACTCTCTTTTCCATCTTTTGCTCTTCTTAACAAGCTCCTCCAATTACCTGCAGTTGCAGACATGATTCTGTCTTTATCTCCCCGTCTCTCTTTTTTTCTCCTGAGAACAAGGGAGCGGTTTGTTCCAATTAGTCTCAGCAGACAAATTTCCAGCAGCCACCCAGTCAACCCTCGGGATGATTAAACCCAACACACCTTGCACTCCTCCTCCAACAGGTTAACTTATAACCTGCGCCGCAGGCTGAAAGGTAGAAAGAGAAAGGATGCACAGAAAGAGTGTATGTGAGTAAAAAAAAAAAAAGAAGAAAATAAAATATGTAAGTGTAGAAATAATGAAATGAAACAGACAGCAAAAGCGAAAGAGAGTGAACGATGAGTGACAGGTATTTAAAGCTGGTAAGACTGAACAAAACAAAGGCGCAAGGGATCCAAGGAGGAACACTGATTTGTTGACTCTTCTCGTATTTTGAACCTTGTTTCTGCTTCATTTCTTGCATTTCTCCATCAGATATAAGTGATCTGTTCAAAACTAAACACCGTTTGGACAGAATTTAGAAGACAAGTGAAAGTGAAAAGACCTGAAACATGTTATGTAGTCTTTTGTGGGGCAGTGAAGAGATTGTCTTTTTCTGTGCAACAGTGCTCGGTTTGAGCTTGAGCCATGACACTGAAAAACTAGGGTAGTTAAGTAGCTATCCGTATTTTTTCACACAGCGCCGAGAACACTTTGTCCATTGTTACTTTTGTCCTGCAACCTGACAAGGTGTTGATTAATTTGACACACAATTCATTTAGACTTGGCATAACACTATGCAGTTATTAATGTATTGCACTTTAACAAGGAGGGCTGTTTGTGTTGATCACACTTCATTGTAAATGTTTCAATATAATACTCAATAAAGCTTTTATTACCACCACAGGGTGAATGTGCTGTACAAGAGGAACAGGATTACATAGATGGAAGATCTGCCTCTATTTCACAACCTCAGTACCCCCCCTCAGGCCTGTAAACAGTACAGGGACAAACAGAAAACCACAGTCCTTGAGCTTCTGTTCCATTAGCCTTTATTTCTTAGCCTTTATTTATTCTCAGAGCTTTTATCTGATTTTCTGAAAATGTGAAGCACAATACTAGTGGTTTCTGTGCATGTATTGTTTAAGTTTTAAGTTCCATTTCAATAAGCCTGCAACTTCTCCATCACCCTTATGTTACATTTTTCGAGGTTTACCTTTATTTATAAAACCAGATTTACATATATAAACATTCAATTTTAAATTTAACAATGGTAGTCTAGAATTTCTGTTTTCTGATTTAAGGACACATTTCTATCAATAGACAAAATCTGATTAATGTGAATATGAGGTAAAATGCCTCCGTATTCTGTAGAAGGTTGTGTTTAAAGTTTGAAAGACTCCAAAGACCTAAAAATCTAAACTTTGACACAATGTGGAAATGGAGAAAAACACTGATGATGAATAGGCACTGATTGTTTGATCACTGCCTATATTTATACAGGGTTGCTTCATGTGGAGGCTGTTCCCCACCTCCTTTCCCAGTGTTTTCCTGTCGTTTCCCCTCCCCTTCTGTTTCTATCTTGTCTCTCTCTGTCTCTCTCTCTCTCTCTCTCTCTCTCTCTCTCTCTCTCTCTCTCTCTGTTGTGCGTGTCCCTGGGTGTGGCCCCTGGTTTTCACCTCACCACCTCTGACTAATCTGTCAATCAAAAAATGTAACCTCCACCAGATTGTTGCAGTAACTATACTATGGCCAACTCTTGTGTCTGTTTGTAAAGTATTATTCTCGTTGAACCCTTGTGCACCCTCTCTGCCACTCACCTGCCACATCTAACACTATCATGTCTTCACACCTGCACCTTGGATTTCTGCCATCACCAATCCTGCACCATTCCAGAAACCTCTTTACTAGATCTCCACCATTCCCTCTGAGAACTCAATAAAGAACTCATTAAACCTGATTCAGTTCTCTGGTTCGTATTTGCACCTTTGAGTCCACTAACATTCTGTTTAACATTGCCGCAGCAACCCTAACATGCTCCAGCAGTTTAAGCTATGAGGCAAACATTCGCCAATATCCTCATCACATCATTATCGTAGGTAAAACTTGCTTGATGATCACGTTCTAAGTCACTGAGCAGGCTTTGCAGCACTGACCTTTGTATCACCCTCATTCAAAATCTGTCACAGCACATTTGAAAAAGAATAAAACAAAAAAATGTATTCATTAAGTCTTTTTCATGCAGACATTTTGACAGGTGAAACATTAAAAATAGCTGCAGTCCGTAGTCAGTCCCAGAGATGTGGTACAGTGCATGCTGGCTCCCTGGAACGCCTCTATGTAATGCAGTCATCATTAATGTTCCACCTGTGCTTTTCCTGCTATGACAAGCCAAGATCCCTACAGAGCATTAAAACGTGAAGAAGGAGAAAATTAAATAGAATCAGCTCTGCGGAGAGAAATAGGAAGGATTTACTCGGCAAACAATTTCTTCTCTCTGCCTTTAAAATCATCATCATTATTTTGTCATTTCGGGTTTAACCTCCTGGTTAAGGCAACCCTCCTCCCTCGTCCTGCTAACTTGCTTTATCTTTTCTGTCCACTCCTCCCCTTCTGTCTTAATCTCATTACAGATGTCAATAGCCAACCTGCTTGTTCCCCCAGATAAACAGCACTATTACCCCACTGTGACCCCCAGCACTGTTTACCTTGTTAACAGCACGCTGGACCCCAAACACGCTCTCATTTCCTACGCCATAGGACTCATTTATGTGTATTTTATGTGTGTGTGTGTGTGTGTGGCTGAAAAGAGAGGCTCAGTTGTCTTACATTACTTCCAGTGATGCCTGTGTTTGAAGTATGAGGTGAAAGCGGTGTTGCTGGGGCTTGATCAGCTGGAGGAAAAGTTATTTCCTGTGTCAGTCCCCTGAGAAGGTTGAGATGGATAGGTTAAATGTGATTAAATATTTAAGGGTTTATAATGTGTAAAATAATAATTATGTTGTGTGTTGTTTATACAGTACTTACTTTATACTACTTAAACAGCACAAAGTGGCTCAAACAGAAATAAGCAGGCAGGGACAAGAAGACTGGAATGTGAAGGCTGGGTTGCGCAGTCAGAAAACAATAAGGGGCTGGTGTAATAAGTATATACATCAGCTCCTAGTATATATACTTAAGGGTTGATGACAGGATTGGAGTGCAGGTGGGGTGATGGTGAAATGTGGGAAACACTGGAAACAAACACAGGGCATGGAGAGGAAAGGAGAAAACGCAGACTTTAGAGGCTGGCAGACAAACAATACAGGTTAAAGATGCAGAAAATGATGAATTTGCTGTCGACATGAGAAAAACAAACTCACATGTATATAATCATAGTGATAATATATAGTAATGAATACAATTAATTGTAACATTTATTGCCAAATAATTTGCAATTCTTGTGCCTAAAAGTTTAGCCCCATGTATCAATTAACTGTACCTGCTCATCCTCATCAGGGTCACGGTTGGGCCTATCCCAGCTGACTTTGGGCGAGAGGCGGGGCACATCCTGGACAGGTCACCAGCTTATCGCAGTGCACATAGAGACAAACAACCATTCACACACCTCACACATTTACACCTACGGGCAATTTCGAGTCACCAATTAACCTGTTAAGTGCATGTCTCTGGACTGTAGGAGGAAGCCACTGTACCCGGAAACTCCACACAGAAAGGCCCCAGTCGAGGTTCAACCTTCTTGTTGTGAGGCAACAGTGCTAACCACTGCACCACCGTGCTGCCCGTGTTTAGCCCCAATACAGTAAAAATAGTTCAGGCACATACAGAGTAATAAAATAAATGAACTTCATTAATTTGAACAATTCTGTGACTGAATTTCCAGCCTCAAAGACAAAAAATTAAAAAATATTGTCCTGATGTTGGAGCTTTGCAACATGATGGCATTCATCTAGCATTTTGCTGGTGTTTATTTTTTTATTAAACATCGACTACCAATGAAGTGTTTACTGTAATCAGTGCCCAACATTAAAATAAACTGAACTTTTTAAACAATAACATCTGTCAACACAAAGGGCTGAAGTAGTTAATGCAACCACCATCTGTGCAGCCATTGTTTTCACCATGCACGCACAAGTAGCAAGCGTTGGGATAAGGGGTTTATAAAATAAATGTAGTGATCAGGAAATCCTCACTAGTGTTATAAAAACAAATTGTGTTTGTATATACGTGTATGTGTGATGACTCACTTCTCAGCTGTGAGGATTACATGTGAGCTTTGAGCAGAGCTCTATAGGGATCTATAGGGATAAGAGCACCACATGCCTTTACAAAAGTATGAGCTAATTAACTCGCTCTCTCCCCTCCCAACCCATCCACACACTCCGTGACCTTTTTTTTCGCACCCTGTTAACCTGCACCAGTACTGCTCTGCTCCTTCTTCAATCTGTATTCCTTCCTCTAACTTCCACTTTATGTACCTGGAGGCGTAGCTAAAGGCTGAAACCTCTAGGAACACCAGTGAAGTCACGTTGTTCATGGAGGATCCCTCCACTGTCTCCCACTAGACTTGTTTTCCCCCTAACCTTACTTTGGTTTCTACTTTCACCTTACAACTACAGCTCTGTTGAAATCTTAACCTGCACTTTAAAACATGGCCTCACCTTCTCTACTTATTTTTTTTTTTTGGCAAAGCAAGTGTCGTCTTAACAGGGACCTCTTGTTAAGCACGTTTGAATTAAACACGAGCAAGATTAGGATATGACACTGTGTGAAAATCCCCTCCAGTACATGAACCTGTCATTTAGCTGAAATCTTTCAGCAATTTTTTCATGTTGTAAGAAGAATCAGAAATGCGGTACAGTGAACTCTGTAAATCCAAAGAATTGCAAGATTTCTAATAATGATCAGTTCTCATATTTGCAAACTTCTCTGTGATCAGATGTTCAGGTTCAGTGGTTTCCTGAATAATAATTTGGTGTTTGGAACTGAATCTGAATGTTGTGTTTTTCAATGGAACATGGTTCAAAAAGCATATTTCCTTTAGGTCAGCTACAGTACATGGTCAAACCAATGATGCATCCTCTCTAATACATAATGGATACATACTCAGTCCACTTTGACTCATGTCAAATAAAAAAACAAAACCAAAAATAAAATGTATTGTTTTCTTTGAGATGATTTGAGTGTAGTTGTTATTCAATCTGTGATGTCAAAGTACGGTTTAGGTTTGGAGTAGTTCCCCACTAGGATGACAAGGAATTTTAAAGTTAATTAATCACAGCCATGTTTGTGTTTTGACCTTATTTCTTTGAGAAACGTCCAGCCTCATCCAACACTCATAAGCATGCTATCATAACTAATCATATATAGAGAGATAACTCAGTGATGCGACTGTAAAGCAGTGTCTTTTGTCACGTTTTCATGTTCACCACGGTCTTAATAGTTCTCATAAAATATGATTGTATGACCCCAATGACTATCATATTGCTATATACATACATACATGATAACCACACCCGTCTCAGGTTAAAAAGCCTGGCGATCATTGTGTGAAGTCATAGAGGAGTAATGCAAAGATTTTATTGCACAGATGTTAAATCACAACTTAGGACCATGTGGGTGTTCTTGACCTCACAAGCACAGAAAAGATGCAGAATTTTCCTCCAATGTAGACAACATTTTACTTGGAACGGCTGGTCCTGGTTTTGGATTAAATTAAGAATTAAATAGTTCCCAAACATTTTGGTCCAGTGACCCTTAACAGCCAAAGTCAACTTCTTATGACCCCTTGTCACACATTTGTCTATGAACACTGAACAGTTCAACCTGAAAGTCTCGTAAAGAAGTGAAACTCTTTACTATTTGACAAGAAGAAAAGAAAATATGTGACCCCTAAGCATTATCTTGCGACCCCTTGGGTGGTCCTCCTTTTCCAATAGTGGGAACCATTACAGGGGATGCATGCCCTCAACAGAGAGCACAATTGAGTATGCTAGCACTCTCTATTGAGAGTTAATGTTTATAGGATTAAAGTTGATCGTCATGTGTTTTTCAGTTCATGCATCTTTTGTGCAAACAAAATACATTTTTGCATTGACATCAAGACTGTATGCATGTGTGTGTGTGTAGGTGTGTGTGTAGGTGTGTGTGTGTATGTGTGTCATTCCTAGCCTCAACTTTTTGCCAGACATCAAACACAATTCCCACCCTCATTCTGTTGTGAGATTGAATCCGAGCACTGTGCCTTACAATTCTGTCAACTAACATCAGAGGTTCCGCAACTAACACCTATTAGCACAGTGTTTCTCCTCTGTGTATCTTTGCAGAGGTCTTCTTTGCATGTGCAACTTCCACATCGATGTCTTCATTTGGGATAAATTGTCTTCTCCTTTGACTGAGCTTTCATGTTTTGTTTTTTGTCCTGTATTTATGTCTCAGTCCTCTTTGGTTGTCTCTATCCTGCTCGCTTCACCGTTGTCAACATGAGGCCTTTTTCTTTTGCTATGAAGAGTAAACAAATGGCTTGCAGAAGTCAAACACAATCATACACACAACAGAGTTAGAGGGGAGTGATGATGGATGTTTTATGGTCTCAATTGTGGTGTGCACAAATTCCATAGATGCGTGTGGTTTTAAATTTATTAAGATTATGGTGGTGGTCAGGAAGTTGTGAGAGGTCCGTTACATTCATGGTTTTCTCAAGGATGTGCTTTGGTTTTGGGGTTTGATATACATTCAATGCTCTCCATTAAATTTAATTTAATTATTTCCAAATTAACTGCATCATAATTTAAGACTGATGCTGGCCCGCAGGTCTTAGACTGTGGTGGAGAGAGTGTGACAAACATGGCACTGAGTTTGAGAATTCTCACATATTTCTGATTGCAGGCATTCCCCAAACCGTTTACATATTTCCCTTCACACATATATGCACACACACATTGTGCTAACTAACACACGCTGTGCTGCCCAGGAGGACCACTCTATCAGCATCCATGAGAAGTCTGGGCTGTCGTTCTGCTCACAGCCCAATCTGGCAACACTCTCACCATCAGCCTTGCCATCTGCTGGGCTCTCAGCAGCTTGTTTGGAGGTTAATAGCCTCATGATCCCTCTATCAGTCCTGCCCATCTTCAAATGGCTAATTCTTCCTCTCTGGCAGTGATTAGTGCAGGCTGTGGCACAGCCTCCTCCGTCCCTTTTCTGCATCACCCAGGCCATCATCAGGACAACGATCCCCGGTTGTTACCGGACATGCGATATCAGATCAGAATAGATTTTACAAAGCATGCAGCCACAACAAAATGACACATCTGGAGCCGTTGGAGATAAATCGATATCCCATTCCCAGAGGCATTGGGTTTGTAACAAGCCTATCCTTTTTAACAGCCAACAGATCACACTTGGAAAGCTGCTAAATGATGACATTTGTTTCAGTTAGCACCTTTGTAGTGAGACAGGATCTCATACAAACAAATGCATGCCTATAAATTCATATATTTGCATGGATTTATGCTGATATAGGTCAATATAGTGGTGTGTTGAGTTTTATGTACGAGTGTGTGTGCATGTGTGTGTTTGTACAAGCTAGAGGAGAGATAAAGAACCCCCACATGACTTCACATGTATGGATACTGTAATCTGTCAAGTGCAAGTAAATATAAATTGCCTTTGCAAGTGTATGTGTGTTTTCTTTCCACAGGTCTCACAGGCTTTACCATCTGATTTGTAGGACAAGCTCTCCACTGCTACACCAGATTCCTATGGGAAACTGATGGAGATGCTCAGTGTTAATGTGGTAGCTGTGGGGTTTAAAAGAGTGCAGGCACAGTAAATCTGAGGAGATCAACTTATGTCAGGGCTGCAGGGACCTCTGTGCTCCCTAGAGGAGGCTGCCAGTTTGACTTTAACTGAACTCTATCCATAACTGACCGATTTTCTTAGAAAAATCTCCAACTGCCTCTCAAATTAAGTTAAAGGGATTTTTTTTTTCAATGTGACTTCTGCATGACCCCAATGAATTTGCATATTACATAGCTGAGAACTGAATATTAAGCGCTTGGGCGAATTACTGTCTCTCAGTTGATATTCCCTGTGCAGCTCGAGGTAGAGAGCAAACGAGCGGGCGGGCATTTAAAACCCCTTTTGAAGATAATGTGATTTTTTCATTTGGCTGATAAGGACGTGTCATGGAATGTTTCATTATTTTGGACACTAAGCATTTTTTTTTTTCCTTCTCCTTCATAGCTTACCAAGAGGAACAAAAATTAATCCAGCAACATATTATTGCTGGTTCAGATGAGGAAAGAGAGTGGGGGGAGTTATTCGTTGTGATTGCTGTCGGATCGTCTTCGGGGATCTGCTCTGATTCTGACGATGCTGGCAGACGTCAAGGCTCTCTTAGGCTTGGGGCCGTGAGATGACACGCTTTCACACCAGTGGTACAGTATTTGCTCGTCTTTTAGAAGATGATGTGCAGTTGTGTGCATTACCCACATCCCGTAATGCATTCTGCCATGACTTGATGATTTCCTGTGATCTCAGTGTTTTGGAAGAAATGATTTATAAGACACATTGTTCATATTTTATAGATATTGCATGTCTCAAAGTCAGATGCCGACCACATGTTTGTTTCAAACATCAACCTTTACCTTTCAGCGCAAAGTCTCAGGTCCAGAATGCATTGCCCAGTAAACCTTTGGAGGTACACTATGTGGAGTATCTGGTTTCAGATGATTGCTCCAGCCCATGCATATGCATTATATAAACATGAAAAGGCCCGATAGCTCTAAGGGAAACTATGATCTCTCAGCACATTCTAATTAAAGATTCCTCCCTCCACTCTGGCCAAAGACGTCTGCATTCCACTTCTTGACAATCTTATTCTCAATTTTCTCTCTAGACAGCTTTCTGTTTTGGTGTTTTTCCATCCAGCCACATAAACACTGATGTCACAGTGTCTTTTTCAGCGGAGGATATTCCATTTTTTTTTTTTTTTTTCATCTGCTCCTTTACGTGGGGATTTTCTCCTTGGTGATAATCAGTGAGAGGGGCAAGGTTCTTCCTTTTGGGCTGAGGATAGCGGGTGCTTCTGGGCACAAATGAATGGCTGAATAAGGACACTCTGAGGGTTCCCGACCCCCCTGCACTCCCCCATCTTTTTTTTTCACTGGATGGAAACACTGAAATAGATTCATGAGCTTTCCTTTCCAATAGCTTAGTCGAAACTGTGCCAGCGCCTGGCACCAATCGAAAACTGCGATTCGCAGAGAGCAGACAGACACACGGCCACACACATCAGTGCTGGAGATGAGCAGTGTGAGAAAGAGAGGGTGCTAACAGGAGAGAGAAGTGTAATAGTAAACAGTATGGAGCCTAAGCTTCTGAGTTCATGACCTCTGATATATATTTTTCTGTTAAGGTTTGACTAATATAGATGTTTGAAGTAAAAAATCACTAAACTACATTGAATGACAAGAGGTATGTGTGTTTTAGCAATGTTTGTGTTTTCCTCATGTTTTTCCCAGACTATTCATTATTTGTGCGTAGGGTTATAAAGAGAAAATCTCTGGTAAATTTCCAGAAACTTTCCATGGGAAGAAAAGCTGGGGAATTTTGGAAATATTCCAAATTGGAAACTAGTCATGGGGATTATGGAAACTTATGGGAATTCATGGGAATTTATGGGAATTAACTGGAAATTTGGGCTAATTTAGTAATTGGGGGTAAGCTAGCATCATGATAAAATAGCCTCATATATGGTCAATGAAATTATGCTAGCTATAGCTTATTTAGCATCTAACTTGTCGGCTACTGTAGCTATCTACTGTATGAATACATTTACATTAAACATTAATACCATACATCAAATATATTTACCCCCATAAATGCCTGTTAATTCCCTTGGAAAGTTTCCAACCTTGAAAATTCCCTGAATTTTGCAACCCTATTTGTGTGAAATGTACAGTAAATACAATTTGTTTCTCAATGGGATACATGAACTCAGTGCGGTATAATTAAAGATTTTTTTCATTTTTTAAATGAACTGATTTCGTCCATTTTAACTCATCACGAGTGTTTCTAAATTCATGTGAACAAAATCCAGTTTTTAAAATGCTAACATAGGTGTATCCCTCTGGTATAACTCTAAGTTAGTTCACAAATCTAGGTAAAACAAAACAATGATGAGAACCAAGGCCTCTCTTGTTAATTTTCCTCTACAAGGTCAGAGAATGATTCAGTGATCAGAATCTAATAACGGCTGTTCAGAGTCCAGAGCATGTTCTCATTGTTAGCCCATCCAAGTTCTTTGGTCAATACTTTCCCAACAAAATACACACTCCCAAACTCATCCAGCATGTTCCTTGAGATCACCAGTTATCTTAAAGCTCTTCTAAATATTTAGATAGAATGGGGTTGCGAATAACTGCATGGCAAGTTAATACCTAACAAATGTGGGTAGGAGCTTTGTCATGCAGGGCACTTGTTTAAATGTCCCGGTGAGCCGAGATCTATGTGATTGTTAGAGTCCTGTCCAAACAGTGGGATACGAGGCAAACAGTGACCTCTCACAGGCTGATCATTCCTACCACATGGACCATGTTTGTACAGACCTGCCGTGGCTTCAACCCAGGAATGCATGTCCGATTCCTCTGCATCTGCACATCCGGTCCTGCATCTTTACAGACCTGCATGAATATCAAATGATGTGAACCAGATCTCAAAAGAAGCACGTGTTCTGAAGGTAACATCTGGTCTGTTAGGAGAATGAAAGAAAGCCATTATGACTAAGTACAAAATACCAGTCTATCACAACCAGTAAATGATGATGAATGGACCCATTACCATCAGATGATCCCCATGCACGTTTGTTTTTGTCTGGTGGTTGCTGAAGTATGATACTGGGTCAAGATTTGCCCTTAAAGGGTTAAGAAGACATCTCCAGGCTAAAACAAATGACAGGGGCAAACTCTGTTGGCTTTGCTGAATTGGACTAAATTATAGCATTAAATGAATTTGACAAAGTAAACAAAAAGAATTCAACTGCATCAGTAGTCTATATTAAACATAATGCTTATACAAAGGTGAAGTTTCAAAGTTTTAAAGTCTAAAGTTATAAGAAACTGTCACGCTGTCATAATTGGGTCAGAATTAGCTTTTTTCTCTTTTTGAATGTTTGATTGATGCACTGTACATAGTCGTCATCATAAACTAAACGGAGGACTGTCCCACACAGATTTACTAGAGCTCTGTCACCCAACATATTTCTGCATGGAGCCACACAGACCTTGATAGCAAGAGTAACAGCCATAGCTGCAAACTACCTGCTACATTACCCATCTGTTTGGCTATGCCATGCTTTGGTCTCCCATGATAAGGATGAGAGATGGGACTTTTGAGAGACAATTGAACATTTGCCAAACCCTTCCCCAAAATAATGATTTGCCAATTAAAGCTTCTAACTAGGCACAGTAGAAGTGTCAAGCTTGGCATTTCTCCACGTCTACATTATTTTACAGGGTTATGGGTTAGAAATAAGCCAGTTTTTGACTGGCATTGGTGGTATTTTTAAATCTGACGATGTTCCCTGAGACATATCTGCCATCTTAATGAGTTAGTCCTCATCCTTGAAACTAATAATACTGTGCTGCAATATATTTGTATGTAACTTTTATTGGTAATTATTATTGGCCCCCAGGCATCTTGACATTGTCAAATTTGGCCCTCTTTAAAAGAAATTTGGACACCCCTGCCCTATAGTATGCTGAGCGCAGGACAAGATTTCCTAGCTACCAAGACCTCAGAGGAACTAATAAGGCATTTTCATGGGAAAGCAGCCGAGGTCAGGGGCTCTAACTCACCTTGAAATGTCTAAATGGAGACCTCCTGTCGCTGGGGTATCAGCGTCTCACCAGTTTATCCTCATGGAATGTCTCTATTTATTATGAATAAGACACACTCAAATGTGAGTGTTAATTCTGGTCATTAAAGGATTCAGAGAAAAGCACAGAGTACAGCTTTGTTTGTTTGTTTTTGTATATGTTAATGCTACACTTCTCTTTGCACATCCTGCATAAGGTGTTATTAATTCACTTGTTTTTATTCTCACATTGCACAGGAACATGTTCTGCTGAAGCTGACAGCGGTTTCTTTCTTTATACCATACTTACTTTGCTAAGCACTGTTCATTTTTTGCTTTGTTGTGTCCTATCATGCAGCTGAAAAGACCAACTTTGTTCTCACTTAAGTTTCATTTTATCTTTCTCAGAACTCAGTAATCTTTCTCAATTGGTTGTGGATCACAAGGTTAGTCTCCAGGTCTCTGCGATAGCCGGTGGTGAGGAGTATCTGTCTGTTTCTGCTCTTCATGTTTGCGTACATGTGTGTTACATGATATGGCTGAACACTCCTCATAACTCAATATCCTGAGGGCATAATACATGAAAGCCATGGTTTCTTTAATGTTGCATGTTGTATAATTTTTCATTATTTTTATCAAATAATTAAGTGTGTGCTGTTATACCAGAACATCTATGTATACATAAAAAATCTTATATACGTATAAGCTTATTCTTGTAAAATTCACAACAGAAAAACTGAAACCATGTTAGTTGTGTAGACAGACTTCAAAGAAAAGTTAAAATCTGTTATCCATGCCACAATACAATAAAATTGCCACAGAAATATTCTTACTCTACATTCATTCTTCTATATAATCTTATATTGGTTGATTAGTATGCTTGTTTTAAATTGTTTTGTTTTGTTTCACAAATGATGTCAGAATTTAAGTAATAATTATTCATATTGTACAGTATGATGTTATTTTACAGGATTCAAGATTCAACGCCGCATTAAAAATTCTATTACTTTTGTTTTGGGGCTTTTTAAGACTTTATCTGTTTGAAGACTGACAGGAAATTGAGGATGACATGCAGCAAAGGCTCGTGGGTTAGAATCTTACCCAGGTCCCTGCTGTAAGGACCCAGCCTTGGTACAGGGGATGCACACGCTACCGCCAAACATTAAGCGAGAATTATCCTACCCATCATTCACGTGAAATACATTGTCAGCAACAAAAGAAAAGCTAGGTTTAGTATCTAACAATCAAGCACCAATATGTAATAAAATATATTTGTAAATCTGTATTTGAACTTTTTTTTTGTATGGCAGTCACTGAGGTGAGAGTTCATTTGGTCATTCGTGAGTTAAGGTCACCTATTGTTTTCCTGTTAGCAGTAACTGTCACCAGACAATTCCCCCTATAAAGAGAAGTCTGCTGTCCTTTGAGATCCGCCTGTCTCGATGCGATCAATAATCCAATCTCAGTCTCCATGTGGAGGTAAAGTGCATGTGTATGTGTGTGTGTGTGTAACCCTATACCCCAGATAGAGGCCACCAATAGGGGGAAATGCTCCTGGCTGACCTCCAACATGCATCATTTTCTTCCACGTTTCTGTCTTGGCTTTGTCGGCTCGTCATACATGCCTCCATTTAGCTCCTCTGATCTTTTTCTTCTTCCCTCAACTATCCTTTCATCTCTTCACCTGTCCTCATGCATCAGTGTGTCCATCTGTCTATCACTCAGTCACAGCCAGTAATAAATTGGTTTGCTCTCCAGAAAGTCTTTCCTCACATTCAGTACTGATTACTGTCAGTGTATCTGTCATCTTCAGTGTATGTCACAGTGATCGATGGACTGTGTGTGTCACATCAATGGAGCCACCTTGCTGATTTTTAGTTGGTGGATGTAAAAGGGTCAGGTCTGCTTGGGCCTAATCAATGACTACAGAGCCTAGCTGTCTATTCCGTTATTACTCCAAGACTAAGCACACACACACACATAAACACACTCCTTATATCAGTGGCAAATAAATCGAAGCTGAGTGATCAGACACTTAATAAGGAGAGAAGAACTGGAAATGACAGGTCACCTCTGCCAGATCTGCAAACCTTGGGGACTATGTTGTGAATGTGTGTGTGTAAGGGTGGATGGACACCACTGGTTTCCACACTGAGATCAAAGGTCTAAGGAGGCTCATGTGCAGACCAGCATTATAATATAGCTGCTGCTGTTCAATTCTCTCCTCAAGCAGGGAGCTGTGGACTGGATTAGATATAACACCTGCCTCTAGTATGAATAGACGAGGACGGTTTAATTCATGCACCTCATCTAAATCACATGTCACCAATCAGATGCTTAATGGGAAGAGGAGAGCAGGAATTGAGCGGTCACCTGTGTTGTGTCTGAAAACCTTAGGGACTGTGGTTTCTTGTGAGTGTGTGTGTGTGTGGCTGAGACTGCAGACGGTTTTGAAAAACCTTTTAATTAATAGACTCATTACCTTCCAATCTCTCCGTGCCCTTTCCTCTGTGTTGTCTCGGCCTCCAGAGGGAAGCTTAGTGATTCTCGTCTGGTACTGAAGGATCACATCCCTGGAAACAAGACCCTGAAGTGACCCTGTCTTTGCCAGCTGGTCCAGCGACATGCATTAGAAAGCAGGTGTGGTGTTGTGAAGACTGAGAACAATAGTAGCAGGGATTTGTAGGCCTTTATGAAGAGGAAACAGTAGTCTTAAATAAAAAGGTACGTAAACTATGATGTTCATCAAAGGCAATCAACTTTAAATAGAAATATTAAAAAAGAAGAAAAAGTTGATTACAAAAAAGGTAGATAAAAAGAATAACTAACAATTTACACTCACAATTTAAATAGCATCCATTTTTCTTAAATTCTGCATACAGACTAAAGAAGAATGTTCAATTCCCAAAAGCTGTAGATAAAATGCAAAATGTATTGCCAGTATTCCCTGTATATTACTTTTGAAAATAATAAAGCAGAATGACAATTTGTAAGGAGACAGAAAAGAAGGAAATGGAAGTAAATGAAAGTTAAGATAAATGGAGCAAGACATGACATTTGGTGGGGCAGACACACCGTAAGATGAAGGAATAGCCTGACCTCCTGCATATTTAATTTCTTTCTCTGGGTGGCTGTTAAACCTTCATTACCAAAGCACTGGCCAGCCGAATGAAACACTGATGTATGCACACCTCTCCACCTCTTCAAGCTTAACTCACATAAAGGGAAACGTCCAGGAGGTATCCTGATGAGGTGCCGGAAACAACTTGAAGAAGCACCCATTCAACTCTTAGCTCTTTTTCAGATATCTGAACTGCTCATGGTTTTCCTGAAGATGAGCCAGGATACCCTACACAGAAAACTCCTTTTGGCTGTGATCTTCTTTTATTCACTATACAGTGCTAATGGCTACAGGCAAAAGTTGAAATGTATCAAGTGATAAACTGAGAGCTCCACCTTCATGTTGTTTGTGTTTGAGTATTGTAGGTCCAGGCAGATTCATCAGAGTGCTCTGGAGATCCTGATACGCTTTCAAATCAAACAGACCTACATCACTGACAAAGCAAGGTTGCCAACCTTGGCAGTCTTCTTCTTCTCTCTTCTACTTCTTGGCTGTGTCTTGAGATTCTGTTCATAGGATCTCAGAAGGAATCCTATATATAACGTGACCAACAGGGGCGATGGCTGGACTGTTAACCATCAAGGACTGAGCCCAGATTCTTCACCATCAAAAAACTTTTAAAAACAGTTCTAAATAGACTCACACGTTTTTCTTACATGTGAAGGCCACACATTGCTTAAAAATGTGAAAATTGGAGGAGGAGAAGGAAGGATGGGTTTGGATTTCATGTACCATGTAATCTGCACGTGAATATTCTAAGGCTGCATTCAAACAAGATCCGGCGCTGCGGCAAAAACACAGGTTTTTCCATTTATTTGAGTGGGGGTAGTCTGTTTTTACTGCAGCAGTGTCTGCCAAAAATCGCAGCGACATGCGGCAGAGAAGTTAAGCTGGATCAAACTTTTGAAAAAACACGGCCCGGTGTCATGCTGCGGCCGCCAATCAGATGATCACACCGGTCAAACCTCCACAGTCTGCCTGAAATGTCACTGAAGCTGAGGCTATCCAGGTGGATTCAAGGACTCATTTCTGATACTCTACCTGTTGTGTTCTGACTTTGTTTATTTCATGTACCCAGCTCACAATTGACAAAATGGTGACACGAGACAGACAGTAAATGAGAATGAGCGAGCGTCAGCCTCGATAAAGCCGGTTAATCAGCGGAATAAAAAGTTATTTCCTGATTGTTTCACAGTGGTTACATTCAACACAAAGAGACGTACCCCCAGCAGCATAGTTGGGGTTGCTGGATAACATATCTAATTTGAGAATTTACACAGACAGCAAACTTGAACAATAACATCTTGTCAAAGCAGCTACACAGTACTAATACATGAGAACTGCAAGGAGATGAAGAGGGAAAGACAGCGCCTGGACGACCTACAACTAGATTATTGTTTATAATAATGCAACACAGTGAGTATACCGATGTACAAGAGATGAGGATATATCACAGATCTATCTGTCTGTCACTGTGAACATACACAGTTCATACACTTCACTGATAAAACACAAAATTGTAGAGTAACATAAGGCTTTATGACGAAAAAAAGTTTTTATATCACTCCCTTAGACCCAAACTTGAACAACCTCAATGAACTCCACCAGTTTAAAAGGCTTGAAAGTATACTTCAACTTAATGCATTGTCTCCAGAGATATCAGGAAATGGATGTGAATGTTATTTTCAAGCAAAACACGCCAAGAAGTATAATTGGACAACAAACATATGCCCAGTGTCAATATTTTATGAGGTAATTTGCTTTTTCATAAAGCATTTTTCTCTGCCAAGGCTTTGAGACTGTGGAGATGTTCCATATCTGGGCAACTCCTCGCCATGTTTTTTATCAGTCACATACCAGTCAGGATTGTGTCAGGATTCAATATTAGATCCTTAGAGTAGTTGGTGGGTATTATAATAAGTAAGATGACACATGAATACACACAGACACAGAGAAGATGAGCTGGACGGTGCTCAACACTTTCCAAACAAGCTAAATGACAACAATCAAACAGCGTGTGTGCTGTATGTGTGTACATATGCAGATTTGTGTAAATTTGTATGACAGTTCGTAAATCATAAATTATGCATATTGAGATGTTTTTCACATAGACCTCAACTGTTCCTTATCTTAACGACCATGACCACAGAGAGTTTCATTAGCGCTCAGTTAGTTGACCATCGCTTGCTGTTTGTTTTGCTCACTCCATCACCCAGGGTCATTTAGCTTTCATCAGCGTGCTCCTTTTCATCGCCTGGTTTTAATCAGACCATTGTGACCTCCAGTACCAATCTTTCACTCCTCTCATACGAGAGGAGCTGAGCAGTAAAAATTAAGTTGGAGTGACTTATGAGGAGATTATTGTGCTTTTAAAAAATAGATGCCTACCATTCAGTTTGAAGTCTGTATCGGACAGGAACAAATGTTTGACTCAATGTTTTAAATTCCATGAAAGACAGATTGTATTTCTTAGTTTTACTGCATTGTTCTGATTTATTTTTTATACTGCCTACCTAGACTCTGAACCTGAGTCCGTCCACATCTCCCGCATCACACACAGTTTTCCTAAATAGAGATTATTGCCAGATCACAGGTGTGTTAAGTTTTGGTTTCACTCTTAAACAAAGTGGTAGATAAACCTTTGTCTTGTTCACAACCTGGTTGATTCCTGAACAACCCTGGACATCCCGCCTTGAGTCGGATTTAGTTTTTGTGATGTTACCATGTTTCAAGAGTCAGTAAGAACTTTTGTGAGTATAGTGTCCAAACCTACAAAGGCTGTAATATTCCAGAGGTTTTCATTGTTACAAATAAATGGACTCATGCTTTATTTTCTATGCGTGCGATATTTTTAACTAAAAGAGCATTGTCCTCTCCTTCATATCAGATGCACATTCACTTTTCAAACAAGCTAATATTTACCTCTAAATTAGGTAATCTATAATTTAGTTTGCAATTTTACTTAATTTGAGCAAAATGCCAGTTTTGAAAGTGGTACCTGAACACCACTTTTACATCTGCATTTGTTCTCATTTGTGGTCCTTGCCACCAATGGGTTGGACTACTGTAATTTGCTGCTTGTTTAGCCCACCCACACTTTAGCAGTGCTGTGAACTGGGTGGCTGCAAATCCCACAAACTGTAGCTCTAATAGAGTGATGGATAGTTCCCACCTGTCAGCGTGACATTTGTAATGGTCCCATCCTTTGTTAGAATGAGAGGCGGGGAGGAATAAATGGAGGGTGAGGAATGGAGAAAGAGAAATGTTTTCTTTGGTTCTCTGTGTCTCAATCTCCATATAGGTTGTAGAGACCGGCAAGGGCACGGCAGACATGATTTACTTTGAAGAGTGAACAATAGATGCAAATTACCACCAACAGTTGTGTGCTTCCTGCGTAAATCTTTTGTTTCCCCTTTTTCTCTCCGTCTCTTTAGATGCGACTACATACCATTTACATTCCCCAACAAAAGCCAGCATTCACCTCAGCATCCTGATTTATCCTCATGAGACTTGGTTTATCATGAGATTGAATAACATTTCAGTTTATTTTTCACAATACTCTTTGGTTGGTAACATGTTGTGGTAGTTAAAGCTCAATCTCTTGAGGTAGAACAGAGTTATAAGTCACGCTTAAGACCTGAATTATTTGAAAATTCACAGGAGCGGCTGCAATAAAAGCTATTACTGGGTGGGGCCTTACTGTAATGTTAACATTAGAGTGTAAAAAAAACAGACTGCCCTGACCAGAAAAACCACACATCGATGATTTCTCTAAATGCTTTAATACTACTCCTTAAAGTACACTCGACAGGCACATAAAAAAAAGGCAAAGACTGACAAAAATACCACCAGCTAGAGCCTATGCCATGTGCTGTTCTAACAATATGGCCCCCAAAGCCTGTGAACAATGCCAAATGTTGACCAACTCTGGCTTTGTTGTGGCAGTGGTTTTGACTTCACTATATAATATAACATTTTTAAATTGTTTAAAGTCCAACAGAAATTAAATTGCAGGTTACAGTTACCAAGTTTGTTTCTCTCTATGTGCTTCTATCAAGGCTCATTCTTGGCGCCGCTGCCAATCAAACACGATGACGCATCGACTTGGAGGCCTGAGAGAAAAGGATTCCTATGTATCCCAAGACTAGCCATGTTAGTGGTGTTGCTGGTTGGACGGTTGGTCTAAATATAGATAACTATTAGATGGATTGCCAATGAAAAACTGTATATTAAAGCAGTAGTCTGTATGATTTAGTGCCATCTAGTGGTATAGTTGCTGACTGAAATTGCGTTTGCATTCACACTGTTCTTCCTAGTGTGAAGAAGAAAATATGGTGGCCGTGAAAAATTTGAAAAAAGCACAAAATGCCCTACCTAGAGACAGTATTCAGTTTATTCATTCTGGGCCACATTAGAAACATGACAGTTTAACATGGTGGACGATGCATGTATAAAGACAACTGTATACAGTGTTGGAGGCAGATATCTGTTCATTCTTGGAAGCTGCTTAGTAGCACATGAAGTCATAAATGTTGGATTTCCATGTACAAAATTACCTGGATGTTCTGCATATGCATTGTGTGGCCCATAGAACAAAAGCACTAGAGACTTCCGTTAGCCTCCGATTTATCTCCCGGTAAACTTGAATGGGGATAAAATAATTTAATTGTGCAGCCCTTCTAGACTTGAGAAATGTTATTAATTTTTATTCATTATTTTTTATTAATATTAATTGTGTATCCACCATTTTACAGATGCTTGTTTCACAATGTAAGCTTTTGAGCCACTGTGCATGATGCAATGGATGCCGCCATTGCTGCGACTGCACGGTTTGGCCCGTAGGTCAAAGTGGCTTCTTTCTGAGGGCTTGAAGGTGTCATGCAGTGTCTGTTTATGTAAAAGGCTCATTCAGAGGTAACAAACACATAGCAATTCTTTCAATTTTCAAGTTATTATACACTAAAGAAAACATACTTATGTATATTATTTTCCATTTCTGCCATATTGTCTAAATCTTACACACTGGACCGTTAATTTTGTAACATCTAATTATTGTTTCTCTGACTTGTATTTGGTAAATAGTCACTACTAAATAAATAGCTAAATACTATTAAATTTATACTTTTGTAAAATACAGATCCCATAATGCTTTGGGGGATGTACGCCGGAAATCTAATGTTGTAGTGGACTCGTTATGCTGTCGTCTACAACTTTTTAGCCTGTGTTTGTTTATGCTACTTGGTAGATTTGCACCATTAAAAGTATGCCGAATTATCTGTTAGCAGTTTCTGTTCACAGTGTACCCGTGGACGTGCAGACGACCGTCACTGAAATACTTTGATACGGAAGAAAACTTAAAAACGTGATTATTCTCAGGCAAGTTCTGGCATCAATGGGAGTTTCTTCCTTTATGATTTCTAAGCGGATTTATGGATGTTTATTCACGATGGACATGGAAGAAGTCATATCCTCGGAAAGTGTAAGTCATGCTGCATCTAAAATTGTGTGTGTCTTGTTTGTGTTTCCAGATTTGACTGAGTTAATACTCCGAGAAGTATTATGATTTTGACGCAATTTGTGGCAATTGGACTAAGGTACCTTAATTGCCTCTTTGGGCTGTTTGTGTTTATAAACAGAACAATAATACTACAGTAACTACTGTAACTTCCCATGGCGTCCCTTTTACTTCATTGCCTCATGTGCATTACTAGTCATCTGTATTTAACATCTCATGTCAGTCTTAAAGTCTTGCCTTGATTAAATGATCAGAGATCAGATTGGAGACATTTTGAACTGATTTTACTTGCAGATTAGGTTGTTATAGGTGACTGATATCAGGTGTATTGAACAGCCCTGCAGATGTAATGATTTTCCTTCCACAACACTTCAACTTCTGTGAGAACAACTGTCATTTTAATTTACATTGTTCTGTTAAGCCTTTCTTGTTTGATACATAAATACACTGAATGTATGGATAGAGAGATAGATCATCTGAATTGGATTTAAAGACAATGAGGGATAGGTGGATATGGATATAGAGAACCAGGAAGGAACTGAAAGAAAAGGTTGCATGTCAAAGCAGTCTCTATAAATACACCCCTCTCCTTTAACATGTTCCTCAAGTGCAGATTGACGTGAGAGAATATTAATTTTTTGCTGCTGACTGGAGCAGGAAAGGGTGGAAAACAACTACTTTGTCCTTGTGGAGAGGTGTGTTTCTGCTTGCGTTGGCCAAAACCATCTGAAAGGGTGTGTGCGTTAGTGTGAGTGTGTGTGTGTAGGTGTGTGTGCGTGTGTGTGTGTGTGTGTGTGTGTGTGTGTGTGAAAGATAGCTGACTGAAAGGCGAGGCAGCGAGCGAGGAGAGGGAAGACTGAAGTAGTAATTGATGAGTGTTGATTTGAGCTGCTCCTTTAAACACGGCATATATTTAGTCAGAGAAATCGAGAAGTATGGGTGTAGAGACAGAGTATGTTTCCATCCAGCAGTCAAGTGAGTTTTGAGTGGGTTCTTGAAAGAAAAATAATAATGACTTGTGTGAGTTTGTATCATCTAATGCTGGGTTCAGACTACACAACATTTTTGTCTGTTATGGATGGCCATAAACTGTTGCTGTGACTTGGCCGAGAGCCATGACACACTGCACGACCAATAATGGCTTGCCATCTTTCATGACCTGCGTGATGCCATTGGGAAGGAGGTGTTAAGGACCAAATTCCGGGAACAGGAAACAAACAATGGATGCTCTGTTTATGATACTGGATGTCTTGTGTACTACAAATAGAAAAAAAACAAAACAAACTTCACAGTTTCACCCACCCTCACCAACAAAATATTTTCTCTTTCGCTTCATTATTTTTACAGTTACGTGCAGAAGAGCTCTCTGTGCTGTTGGTCAACGTCATGTACATGTTGTAGAGTTTGTCATACTAGCAAGAGAAGGCAAAAAGGCATTGGTTGTAAAATGATCAGTTGTTATGACCAGATACCCATTTTTTTATTTCTGTTGCATTTGCTGTATAATTAGTGGACAGAACTTCCAGGTCTGTCAAGCATAAGCTTGCATTCTTTCTAATGTCCAGCAGGGGGCAGCCCCATTGGCTGCAAAACACTGATTGCATTGAGCTTTATGGAAAAATAATCTTACTTCTCACTTGATTTATTACCTCAGTAAACAGTTTCCTTATGAGTTTATCATTTCAATCATTGGTTTCAAGTCCACCTCCATACAGCATGATGTTAATTTTGTAAATAATGGTCTCATTTAGAGTAAAATAGATGAAATCAGGGTCACAAAATTCAGATCAAACTGTCAAACTAATCAGTGCTGATCAAATATGAATCAACATTTTGTTACTACTTTACCTATTTCTCTCTTCAAATGTTTTCAGAAACATATTTTAGTCTAATGTTTTGCTGTAATAGGAGAAGCAGGTCAAGTTGCAGTACAATACCCAAGATGCCGTTGTCCCTAAAGCTGAACTCAAAGCTATAAAATGGTTATTCACAAATTAATGAGTGATGTTAACACTCAGACTGTTGGGTCTGTTTTCAGGCTGATATAGTGTAATCTAAACCTGGTATAAGTCGAAGCTTTTCTACTTCATTTCACCTGATAGGTGGCAGAAACATGCATAACTTCCTCAAATGTTTCATAATTATAAGTACTTAAATGGAAATGGAAATAGAATGTAATAAATCACACATGCACACCTATAATTACAATGGTTTAGAGCTGTTGAATGTGACCCAACGTAGTGTGCCAACATAGTGTGTGTGTGTGTTGACTATTACTAAGTGTGTATGACAGAACAGGAAGGCTTTGGTTAAGTGTTTTTACCCGTGTGTTTGTGTGGGTCTAGGATACCATGTCCAAGCACAAAGCAAATAGGATTTTCTATCATCTTTCTCTCTCTGTCTTTAATGTGTGTGTATGTGTGTGTACACAGAGAGAGTTTACTCCTATATTGTGAGGCTTAGTTTCCCACTGTGGTCATCCAGATTGCCAGCCACCACAACCTTGTGTACGACATGCTAGATAAATCCTGTTTGCACGCACACACACACACACACACACCACACACACAAACACACACACAGGAGCGCTCTGTGTGCCAAGAGATGTGGGCTAGCGGGTTCAGCTTAACCACAGTGAACTCTAGTTCGTCCAAAACAAACGAGGAAGGCCATGCAGGGATGAGGCTTTTAACAGGCTTGATCAGACTTACACATTCCATGAGTGTAGTATCAAGTATTATGTTTTACCCTTTTTATTATAGTATGAAAGGTTTAATATATTTCTTGTCTCTAAGCTGCAGATTTTACAATATTATCAGACTTGTACTGGTGAGAAGCTTTCACATGAACACCGGGGAGAGCCAGCAGAAGACACTAAGCTTCTTTTTTTTCAACATCAACAATCAATTTACTCTTCTACGTGGGTGCGGGTTCACACACTGTGTTCAAAATCAGTGTCTCTCAACTCCTGTGGCTTATTTAAAAAGTTGGATTGATTTATTTTGGAGTCGAGAGCTCCTCATATCAAAAAGGCAATTAGCAGGCTCTTCTGTTGTTGCAGCAAATAAAGATCCTCATCATTTTAATTTAATGAGCTAAGTCTGGCTCGGAATGAGAATCTCTGTTGGAATTTAATAACGGTTTCCACTCTGTCTGGCTCTCTAGAAAAAAAAGGCTAAGGCTCCAGACTGGTGTTGTCACAGTGTTAGGTAGCATCCAAGGATATTATGGGAAAACAGGACCAGACAGACTCATTAGGAGATGTCCACACTGGCTGAGAGATGAGATTCATGACAATGCTAATATGCAGGCAGCGTGGATACAATTTCACTTGAATAATGGATGTTCTGTATTGAAGGGAGCAGATTTTTTTTTTTTTTTTCACAGAGCTCTATGACATTCAAGTGTTTTGACTGATTCTGTTGTTCCAGTAAAGAGCGAGAAGCTAACCATGCTCCCTCGAACAACAAAGAATGGACAGGGGGGCACGATGCCCATAATGCATAACAGACATTTTTATTCTCACAAAACTTGTACACTTAGAAAATCAAACACACAAGTACACACACACACGCACACAGAGGGCCAAAGGATATAGGTATTTTTACATCAGACATTTTTTTTTTTTTTTAAACATGACAAATGAAGCCCAAATTTGAAGTTTCCTTTCAGACTTTATTCTTTAATATGTCCTCATTTGCATAGACGTAAAATGTGAAAGATTACCATACTATTGTTAATTCTCATCTCATGGAAACCCATTCAAACAAACACAGGGTGGATTACTAACAGACCTCTGTGTATGCTTATGGCCTGCCTGCAAAAAAAAAAAAAAAAAAAGGCGACCAGTTAGCATTCAAACTGAGAGCTATAGTATTGTGGCACTAATGGAGCATTAGATTGGGGTTAAGCGTCTGAATGGGGAGTGGTCCACTTGCTCTGCCCCGGGGCTACGCATACAGGGCCACCGCTTAGCATTAGCATAATTGCTGGACACCGGAGCACAGCAGAAGGTACTGAGCAATCCCCATTCTGGCTCACCTAATTCACTCTGATTGAGCTGGGAGGACTGGTGCTGAACTCCATGAATGGCCCTGGGATGGTAGAAAGAGGATGGATGGATCTCTTGCTAAAGCAGTTAGAGAGGATACAGAAGTGCATGGTTGGAAGTACAGCAGCATTGGATAAACTGTACTGGAGTGAATGATCACTTTTGTTATTCAGTGTTGGATTCAAATGAGTAAAGAAAGCAAATGAATATTGCAACTGTAGAGAGGACAGCCACATGTTACTCATAATTATCCTAATAAAGAATCTTTACAACAAGGCTGACCCTCCCAGTATCACAGAGAGAGAGAGAGAGAGAGAGAGAGAGAGAGAGAGAGATCTACTTACGTCTGTGGATGAGCACAATAGTTGGAAGTAGCCTTTCTGTCTCTCTCCCTCCCTCTACCCTCCTCCTCTCCTCCTGGGATGGGTCCCATTTTGATTTTAATGAAAGGGAAGAAAACACTATTGCAATGCACTCAAATGGGACCCCAGAGAGTCCCAAACCAATTTTTGTTGGACAATAGCAAAAACAAAACCAGAGATGTGTACAGTACTGATCAAATGTAGGCCTGCGGAGGAACAAAAGTGTGTGAGAGAGCGCTGGAAAGAGAGAAAGAGGTTTCATTAAGGAAGATTTGGCAATTGGTTGGCACCGAACAACACTGTTGACATTTTTTGGTTGGGTTTCTCCTTTGTCTATGCTTGGTAGGCACCGCAGGATGGATGTAAAATATGGAGACAAGGTGTTCAAAGTTGATATGGAGGGGTGTCCCATGTGCTCCCTTCTTGTAAGATCTTACTGTAAAAAATTGGGATTCACAAGTTATCTGAATTTGTTCCAAGGCTCCTATGATCATGAGCTCTTTTCCTGCTTTGATGATGAATAAATTGGAGGTTAGCTGTGAAGTGGGATTGGTTTAACACCATGCCATGGAGCCCCATTTTCACAGAGCACCAGCCTCAATGGGTCCTAGACTCAGGGCCAGTGCCCTCTACACAGCTCTTGTGAGGGTTCCCTGAACCCAGACAAGCATTTCCCCTCCTACCTAGCGCTACTGCTCCACTCCCCTCGCCTTGGATTCCTATTCAGCCCGTTTACCATGCCACCAGGCCTATTCAAACCCCAGTCGGCAGGTCTTCCAGAGCCTTACAGAGCCACTGAACTCTCCCTAACCTACTAATCAGACCTCTCCTCCCTTTCAGCCCTTAAACACAAAGCCCCATCTTGACCACCATTTTGTAGGTCAGCCACTGTGGGCTTTGTGCAGGCCTTAGCACCACCAGAGAAAGATCCTCCTCCTATTGATGCATCTTGAGCAGCTACCCGAGCCACCCAGACACCTCCCCCTGCAGATGGAGGCATTCAAAGACATCCAGTTTATTAAGCTGTCACTGCGCATCTAAATCTGTTTCCTATTGCAATGGTACAGGCCTTTCCACAGAGAGAGAGAGAGAGCCTTTGTGTGCCACCAAGGTATTCAAAGAGCTATAAAAAAATCACACACCCTAAAACTAATGCACACACACACCAGTGAAATGAGATGCAAATCCAACGATTCACTTGGCAGTGTGAGTGGGCTTTTCTTTGTGTGTGTGTATATGTGTGCATCTTGTGTGCGTGCATGTGGCGCTCGTTTGTGCGTTTGTGTGTGTGCGCCTAATTCCTGTAGCATGGTCTCAATCTGTGCAGTCATAGCAGCGCCTTTACAGTCGAGCGCGCCGTAACACAGTTGTTGGTACGGGGGCATTGTGTGGCTGTGGCAGGGAGAGAAATTACTTAAGGAGCACGGACAATGTCTTCGGTTCGACCGGGCTACAGTGAGGGGAGACATGCACAGAGACACTCACGATGTACGAGATGAGCAGTACAGGGTGACAGAGTGAGGGGTGGGAGACGGGGGAAAGAAAGAGGGGCAAAAAGAAAGGGTGAAGGGACTGAACTGGATCCTGTTTAAGACTTCCAGCTTCTTTCTCTTCTTTAGACAATCAGTACTCACAGATTGGATTTGCATGGCTAATGGGAGTTTAGGGCTGTTGTTTGTGCAAGGGGGCTTCAGATGGGGCTGACCCCTGGATTCCAGAACTCCTAACTTAGCCTCAGCATAACAAGTATGGTATAGATCCCCGGTTGCTAGGACAGGTATTTTAATGCCTGCTTAAGCAAATATATAGGCATAAATGGCAGAGGAAGCTCTTGCTCTCTGACGGTGGTAATAAAAGTGAGTAAATACATGGGGTGATGGTGGCTACTCCTGAGTAGAGCAGGTTGCCCACTAGATTGGTGGCTCCTCTAGTCATGTCCTTGGGCAAGATACTGAATCCCGAATTGCTCTTGTAGTAGGCTGTGCCAGCAGTGTGTGATTGTGTGTGAATGATTATCTTCTTTTTGATGGCTGGCACCAGTGCTGTCCATGTATGAATATGTGTATGAATGGGTGAACAAGATGTGTACTGTAAAGGCGCCTTGAGTGTTCTGAAGAATAGAAAGGCGTTATATAAGTACAGTCGACTTAGCTTTTAATGGTTATAGCAGAATAAAGGCCAGCTGTATATAGTGTCAAAAATTGGGTTTGACTTTATAGTTATTATAACGTTAACTCTACAATTTATATGTGGCAAGTATGGCTCACTGGTGAGTAATTGCATGGCTGCTTGGTTTGCTGGTGACCAATCACTCAAGTTCTGACGTCTGCCAAAGTTTCCTGAGAAAATACCTGCTCACCAACCAGGAGATAAAAAGATCATTTTTCCATTGGGAAATGTATACGTTTGTTGAGAATTGTATTAATTGTATAGTAGTAATACTACTAATGATTGTGTCATGTTTAATGTATTGGTGGTTCATATATTCACTGTATGAATCCAGTTGTTGCATTCTCATACAGATGGTTTTATGTGTGTGTGTGCACGTGTGTGTGTCAGTGACTGTATATTTGGCTAAGGAGTGGAAATTAAAGGCTCAAGTGGTAAATGGTGGTATTAGGAAGGGAAATGACCACTGAGCTATTCAATAACGCCCTCTGTTGTTAATGACCACTACCCAGGCTCAGACGGGGACGCAGCCGACACACATACACCTGAGGAAAAGAAACAGGAAGAGGAAATGAGCAAGTGATCCACTCCACCTTCTACTGTACATTCCCACAAAGATGTAAAGACTTTTCCAAAGATCTCTGTGGGATGGATTTAGCCTTGTGTAAAGCTTGAGCAGGTTGTTTTGGACCCAAGACAATTTTTTTCCAACCCCAGGGTGCACATGGGGAAGCCCCTTCTTTGGCTAGGTATAAGAAAAAAACATTTCACCCTTGTGTGTTTTAATATCATTAATGGACAGATTTGTGTAAGTGTTGAAATATGACCCAATTAACAAGTGCTGCAGTTTTTGTTATTATTTCTCCCTGAATTAATCTTATGGAAATAGGAGCTGAGAGTAAGGTAGATATTTCCCATGGCGTGGCTCTGTGAAATGGGTTACACATGTATACTCTCAGCCCGGCGCTGCCCTCTCACGTCGGCGATCCCTTTCTCCATTAGCTCCCACTCCTTTCTCATGTGGCTGTATCCTCGGTGCACAGAGAGTTGGCCATGGTTGGTCACAGGCTAAACAAACAGTATTGCCTTTCTTCCTTGAATTTGTCGATTTGGTCTGGTAATAATTTTAGGTGAAAAGACTGGGGAAACAGTGAGCCTGTATGAGCGTTACAGATGGTATTATCACATGAAAATAGTTATAATTGCACTGTGCTTATAGTGCTGGTTAAGTAAACCTACAGTAGGGATCATGTTACGCTGCGCTGCCCTCCCTCGTGCATCACTGAGTGGTTAGATGCTGTTTTAACTGAGATATAGGAGACTGTATAAATGTGTCATAATTACCTGGAAAACAATTTTTCATACTTCTGTTTAACACAGTTCAGTGGTTCTCAATACAGATAGTGATTAGCTGTAGGAACATATAAAGGTGATTGATGAGCGTAAGACATTTGTTTTTTGGTAACTATGTTTGAATGGAGTGAAAGCTCATAGATTAAGTACAATAGTTCTTCTATTCAATAAAGAAAAATGAATAAAACTAGAAACAAACTTGAAAGTCCTGCCTATAAAACAGTTATAACAGCCATTAATGTGCCATTTTAAGAACACACACGAGAGAAAACAGCAGTTTCTTTCACTTTTTAGTCATTAAGCACATACAGCAAGTGCACAGCATTCAAGGAAACAATAACTGTAATGGCCAATTGTTTGGCCTTTTGAAAGATCTATTGCTGCGCTCAATCACAACAAGATGGCTAATGTATTAGAAGTGCAAAAGAAATAGGCAAACAGCCCTGAGCTGCAAATACCAGACACATTAAAGCCTGGAGCAGATCCAGGGAAATCTTTCAATTACACAGAGTGAATACCACTCTGTTTCGAAGGCGAGATGGATAACTAAGTGAAGGGGAGCTGTCAAAGAAGTAAACTATACTATAGATTTAATTAGAATAACACATCTGGGAGCTTATAGTTGCTTGAACAAAGCTGCATCGTAACGGGCAGGTGGACGGCAAATCAATGCTTTGATTAGAGGGAAGAACTGGTTCGTATAAAAGTGCAGAGACACAAAGTGAGATGGAGGCACAAGGAGAAAGGTGGATTTATTGAAACTGGTCAGTGTCAGGACTGACAGTTCACTTAAAGGCCTGCATTTAAAATCACTGCATCACACCCAAACGTCCAAAACCAAAAAAATAGAAAAAAGAGACATGACTGGCAATAATATAAAATTTGACGGATTGCCATGTAATTTGGCACAGACGGTGGTGACCAGATGAATTTTAATGACTTTTGTTGATCCACTGACTTTTCCTCCAGCACCATGATGGGATGTTTTGACAACTCTTGGATGGTTTGCAAAGATATTTTGGGAACAGGGTGAATTGCAATACTTTCGATGACTTATTTTTTGTGCAACGATTAGTTCGATTTCTTCTTTTGTCCACGTGGCAGCTGGATGCTTGCTTTTAATGTGGTACAGCATAGTGCTAATACCACTACTAAACTGAAGAGTAGCCGTGCAGAGTGAGTTTGTTGCTCTTCTGGAGCAAATGATCTCACACAGGAGCACGTCTCATCTTTAACCTCAGACTGCTAGCTGACGAAGCTGTGAGCGGATTGTGTATGCAAATTAACCTGTAGGCCGATATGCAACACTGGTCAAAAATGCGGTTGGGGTTAATTGATTAATGGTTAACCATTGACATCCCTAGTCAAGTGCTTTGGTTTATGTCCAAAATGCAAATCAAATTTCCGTCAACCTCAGCCATACCTTGTGTTTTGTGCTAATTAACAAATGTTAACAAGCAACTAGCAAGCTTAACTAACATGGTGAACATTACTTGCTAAATATCAGCATGCTAGCATTCTCACTGTGAGCATGTTAGCTCACAGCCCTGCTGTTGCTAACATAACTGTAGACCTTAGTTTTGTATTTTGTCTGCAGTTTAGGTCACCATTTTCCTTCCACCATTTTTTTCTCTCTCTGACTTCAACATGATGTGTTGGATACTTGAATAATACACCCACAGTCCAGGGACAGCCAGCTCGCTCTATAGACTTGGATGTTAACAAAGTGTGTGTCAAATCAAGGTGTAAATTTGTTACTTTTGGTTCAATGAAATGCAACAAGAACAGAAAGTCTGAGAGAGTGTGAGCGAGTGTCCAAGTTTGTGAGAGTGAATAGGTAGGGAGAAAGAGGTAGCACTCTGTGAGTTCTCATAGATTTGTTTTGATTTCTACAAATCAGGCTTTGCCCAAGATTGCCAAGTGTCAAGTTTAGTAAATAACCACATCTATCAATATCTTGGAATATCTCTCCAACTAAGAATGTCTTTCAGTCAGTCCGATGGTGTCCCTGCCAGGTCCTAAAGCATCCACTCCATGAAAGACCAGTCTGTGAGTGCACTTTGAAGCACTTTCTGCCAGACATGTGGTTCTTATTTAGCAGCCAGAGGAGCAGATTAACATAAAAGAGGGTGTGTAACAGTTCTTGCATTCAAAACCCTGCCTGGGGCAAGAGGAGGAGAGGCCATGTTTGGATTACCTCATTTAGGATCCTTTAAAATGCTGTTTACCTTGCAAAGTGTGCATCTCAATGAGGTATTACAGTGGCAGCAAGCATAACAGGGTCAGTGGTATTAACAAACAATCTTCTTTGGCAGAGACCTTTACTTGGCACAAAGAGACATGCTAGTGTGCAGAGAGTCATTGGGTACCTCATGATATGATATTATGACAATATTTTGTCCATGACCTTACAGGTAATTCTGAAACACAAAATATATTTTAAGGCAATCATTTCTCATTCATCACAATGGCTTTAGCAGTCATAGTCATATTGTGTCTGAGATTCAAGGTTCATTCTCTGCCTTAGAAGCAGTTGACAACAGTCTAAGCTCCTGGTCCATTTGGTAGCACTTTGGAATTTTTGAATACTCTGTCAGGGAATGGACTTTGCTTATTTGTAGCAAAGCACTTCTGCATTTGTTTAATGTGGAAGACAGCAGTTATATACTATAAATATGGTTATACACAACTTTCAGCTGCTGGTGGTACCAGTTTATGAAGAGCTAAGAGCTGTAACCATATTAAGAGACATTTAAATCACTGCCAATTGCCAATTCAGATCTTGGTAGGCAGGATTTAAAATGGGGATGTCATTGTCCTACATAGCTAGCTAGTTACCTTGCAAACAGATATCGACATCATTTGTTTCAGAAAATTCCCAAAAATGATAATAGTCACAAAGCCCCTTAGCGGAAAGGTGGGCATCGTTGTTTTGAAACCACACTAAAATCAGGGTGAATGGATTGAACAACCAAATGTGGGACCTGTCTGAGGAAACCTTTGTTGATTTCCCAATTTCTACCCGCAGACAATGTGGGTTTTTATTAACCATGTCCGTGGTAATACCCTAAACTTGACCATGTGGATATTATAGTAACCATGACGAATGTTACCCTGTCTTAACACTTATATTGCCCAGACCATGGTTTTCCCCTAAACCCAACCAAGTCATTTTAATTTTTTAACCAAACCTTAACCGTGGCATTGTCAGATCATAGAACGGATTCATTTTTCAGACAGTGATTTGTAACAGTTTAGGAAGACACAAACAATGTTGTTCTGTTGATTGGGATGCCAGATCAGGAAAAGCTGTGACGTTCTCGACGGTAAATATTGTATTTTCCGTCTTTTTTGCTGTACGTTAACTTACAGAAATAACAGCTGTTGACATGTTTCATGTATCAGTTTAAAGAAACAGGATGGCGCTAACACTCAATGCTGATTGGTTAGGGTAAAACAAAATATCCTCCCTCCCAACAAGAAGTCAGCTAACATAAACACAATGTCAGGCTGAATGAATAAGGTAAAACAAAATGTGGATTCCTTCTGATTGTCAGGCTAATCCTACAGAAACTGTACTGGGACAAAACTGAAATCCTTAAGCACATTCACAGGTGAGACCGATTTTCCAGCTATTTCCCTTTGTTTGCCCTGCTGACCTGTGCAAGGGGCTACTGGCTAGCTAAGTTCATGTTCATGTCTATACATATCTAATGTATGTCTGTGTAGATGAAGTAAAGCAAAGCAGACATGACTTACACAATTTAGGTTGAGAAACAGCAGATCTTTGACCAGTACTGAGGTTTGAATGCAGCAGTAATAGTAGACGGGTGGAGTTGTCTTTCTTCCGGATCAAAATGGAGGTACAGAATTCCTGTAAACATTTTTTTTTAATTAATTTAATAATTCAAGAGATTAAATTATGTAAAGCAGCAGGTTGATGATATTAAATGTCTATTTTTTGTAGTTAAAGGCTGACAGAACTGAACGATTAAGCAAACTAATGTTGGTGTAACAACACCTTGGATGGTTAAATCAAATCATCTTTTTTTTTTTTTTTTCCAAACCACATCCATTAAACAATGCCTCCTCTTCCTGCCACAGACCTTGAGCCATAGGTGCAAGAGTTTCTCAGTAACACCCCCCGACCTCATGCAGACTCAAGGGGGAAAAGGCCGCATATGAATGAGCCCTTTGTCGAGGAAAAATTAATATAATTTTGTGCAGTTTGATTAAATCATAATGCGGCAGGTAATGAATCTCCACCTTCGCTATTTCATTACTCAGTGCAGTCATGCTATCAAGCCCTAAATATAGCCTCATTATATATTCCATTTCTACCAGCTAGATAAAAAAAAAAGAAAAAAAAAAGAAAAAGAAATGGTCCTTTCTGAACGTCAGGTGTATATTTCACTATACTGTTCATGCAAGAGCCGGGCCCCTCTCCTTTTCTTCTCTCTCTCACTCCATCTCCTTGACTCATAGCAACCACTCACATCTACCAGCTCCAAATGAAGGAGGCCTTTGCACCTGGAATTGGAAATAGATGAGGGAACCAGGGTGAAGAACTCCGATGAAAAGTTTAATTATTTTGATGATTGGTCTCAGGAAATGTTTCACAATGACACTCATTTAGTCCCTGTAGTGCTCTGTGGAGACTTGTTGCAAGCTGAAATGCCATCCTCATCATCTCAGTATAATATCTGAAATCAACAGAATTATAGTGACCCATGTGATTTTTTAAAATTATTTCCCCTTATTTGTTAATATTTGGTTGGCTTTTTTTGTATCTTTAAGTATTTTCAGATAACCCTTGTTAACTCAACCAAATGTATCCAATTAAACAAGGTAATTCTGAAATTAGGACGGCGCATAATGAACTTGACCCCTGAGGTGGGACAGATGATGTCCTAATCAGAGTCGATGAGCTAATCTATGTCGACAGAAGAGTCAAAGGTCACAGATGAAGCTGTGATAAGAGATGGGCCTAATGAATAACAATAGGTGGATTAACTGGAAGCCAATCCCTGATAGGGAGGAGATTTGGCCAATAATGTCCCATAGATTTTCACGCTAAGAATGGAAGTCATTGTGTCCTGCAGACTGGAGGAAAGTCTTAGTTCGGAGTTTATGTCACAAAATATTCTCAAACCTCAAAGGTCTGAAGCTTTCAATTGAATCTCACAGTTTAAAGTTATTTTTCTACTGAAATAATTTTAACAGTTTAGATAGAGAAGCACGCTAGTAAACAATTAAATCATCCATTCAGTATGAGCATATGTGAGCATCTGCGTGTATGTGACTGTCTGAAATCATTACTTTTTCACTACCTACTTTTGCTTAATGCAATGTCAATAATTGTGTAAATCATAGTTATGCAACATCGTGCCCGTCATAGTAAAGGAAAATAAATAAATCTTGATTTATAAATGACCTACATCTCAATTTACTGCTCCCCATAGAATAGAACCATTAAATGTGTATTATGTAGGCACAGCAATAGTGAATGAGGTACTGATTTTGAAATGTAAACAGCCTTTACGTGTGTGTTGCCCACTAAAAGAGCAATATACATTTTTCACAATGGAACATCTGTTTGATTATCCAGATAACAGCTGGAGTATCAGCCGTTGTTGTAGAACACACTGCTCAATAATAAATATAATTTGTTTCCGAACATTGTGACATAGCTTGGTACTGTACCATAGTGGTTCTCAACCTATACATGTACTGTACATGTACTGTACATGTATAGCAGAGTGATGCAGCTTCATAATGTTGAACTATTAAAGGTGATTGGGTTTAATAGGATGTAGGTATAGAAAAGTGTTTCAGCATTACAAAGATAAATAATTTGCCTCTTGAGGGGATAGGCCATGTTTGTGACTTTAACACAGTCCAACCGTTACCACAAAATTACTTACTAATCACTAATTAACAGTAATAATCAGTCCACTGTGTGGCCCTTCTGGTGGCTGTTATTCTGTCACTGGACAACAACAGGTAACAGTTTGCTTTTGTTTTCCTCTACTTCATGGCCACTTATGGTGAGCAGATTTATTTTTCATGTTAACAGGGCAAACTTTGTTACATAGGAGTCATTTGACAGATGTAATGTAACAGCCAGGCTTTAAAATTCAGGTTAAAACAGCGAACTGAAAGATTCATAAAACGAAGGTAGAGGTAAAAAAAAAAAGATTAAATTGACTGTATATACTGTACATGTCCATTGCTTTGTCTCAATTGGGATACACAGCTAGTACACTTCTATGTAGTACACTGTGTACTTCCTGGTGGTCCTGGTGTGCGCTAATTTTGTCAGGGTAGTGTCGTCTCAGTTTGAGTACGGGTGTTGTGCACTTACCGGAAATGATTATCACAACCTTTTACTGCATTTTCTTCTTCTACTTCTTACATCCAACATAGAAGTGAGTGCCAAGCAGTTTAACAATGAGTCTTTCCTATTGTACCGTGTACCACTATCAAACAGTAATGTTAGCTAGGAAGCAGTTTAGTGCTTTAGTGTTGCCCAATGTCCTTCTGAATTTCCCTGTCCATTTTCTTTTCAGTTGATGATCAATCAGGAAGCGGTGAAAGGATCTGTCAGATTCCCAATGTTTATACAACAACCCAATCACAACAGAGGTCATACTGTTCGAACATCATAAGAAAATGGCCGCTGTGTGTAATGCACTGTGTGAGTAAGTGCGTGTAAGTATACATCCAGGCATGTATAGGCATATAATTCCTGTATATATTTACAGTCCCCTTAGTTATTTTCAACTAGAGTTAACACGTTTGTTTATATATAACCTGTTTATATCAGGCTTAGTTGAGTGTTGTGTATTTGTGTGTGTGTGGCTTTGTTCACAGTGGAGATTCTCCCTGGGGTTCTCCCTTGCTAACCTCAACAAAGGTCACTGGGGGAGGATGCACACCCAGCATTGACCCCCAGGGTCACAGGAGGCCTGTATGATGGAGATAGCTAGAGAGAGTCAGATAATAGAGTCGCAATGTATGTGTTGTGTGTTATGTGCCTGGCCTACACACATGCATGAATCCCCCCATTCAGCGTGTTTGCACACTGAGAGCATGCACACAAGCATTTTGTGCATGCATGCGTATGGTGGTTGTGTTTGCTCTTGTCTGTTGGCCTGTGTGTGCATCATGGGTAATGGTCAGTCCAGCATTAAAAGCTGAGCAGTTTGCCCGCAGCTAGGTGGATGTGCAGCAGATAACTGTGTTTGCATCTCTGTCCCAATGCATACGAGAGGAAATCCTTGTGTCCACAGCCCAAATATTACTTTCTATTTACCCCGTGGATTATATGCTGCAGATAATTGCAGATAACTTGGTTGCTTAGAAGGCCTGTCAGTGTTGCTTCCACCTGGACATTATTCCATTATCCATTCAATTTCAAATGTCAACATTTGTTTTTGGTCTTAGACAAAAAGACCTTGTGAAAGATTTGAAAATGACCAACAGCATTGTAAACAGACGATTTTAAATATTTATTTTGAATTTGAGCTGCAGTGTTTTTGTTTAAGTAAATGTAAATGTATTCAGTAAAAGGAAACATTTTTACTCACTTTTACAATATGTATATCTTTGGTTTGACCTACTAGAGATGCCTGAAACGATACATAATTTATGTACTGAATAGTGAGACAAATGGATCTGTAAAGAAAGAAGAAAAAAGAAAATGAAGACTGTGAACAATGGAACAAAGAAATATTTATTTAAGTCTACAAACGACTAACACTGAAATCAAGCTGGACATGCAGTGTTGCTGAATTACAGTAAACACAATATTTGTGTATCAGTGCACAGAGGGCATCCATTGCTGTTGTGTAATTAAGTCATTTTGTACACTTAAAGAAGAAATAGTCATATTCAGCAGTTATTTTAGTTTTGCAAAAGAAATTTCTGTCGTTAATAATTTAAATACGGTCATGCAAAGGGAAGCTCGTTTCTCATGAATCACATTTCCTTTTTTCCCCCTGATTGAATGAAGATAAAGCCACCCCACTCTTGATGCAGAGATTTCCTTTAGATCTTGAGCCTGTATATTTAGATTTCCTATCGATTCACACCTGAGATGTGTAATTAATTACAATCATGTTATCTCATTTATTTAATGTGTCCGTAATGTGCCCATTTTTCTTCCCTGTTCAGACGCCAGTGAGTTCAGGACCATGTTTACTGCAATAACTGCAGAACTAGGCCAAATTCTAGTGATCTCACTGCCTCAGAATTCCTCAGGTTGTTTATGAAACACAGGGACGATTGGACCCAATACTCAATCCTCCCAGGTCAGCAGGGCTCACTATGGGCCTCATGACCCAAAACCTATTATGTCTTTACTGTACCGTAGTCAGATAGAAGGGAAGCCTAATGCCATTATGTTGCACATAAGCTTGCAACGGTTTTCACATGTTGATAACTCTCTCAGAAAATATGGTCTACGGATTACACTCTTGATTATTAATATTATTAAAAGAATGCAAAGTTGATTATAATTTTACAGAATTGCTCTATTTTTTTTTAGATAAAACTAATATAGTAGAATTATTTACTTTTTATTTTTACAACATTAATAAACTAGAATTCATCACCATAGATTAGCAAATGTACATGGTATGTTAACCGTCAATTTTCTGGTACTGTTGGAAATTAGTTGCACATCAGTATTCCATGTATCCAGTGTTCAAGTGTGCACTTTGACAAATTTGGCACACTCGTAATAATAACTGGGTGTTTGCGTACAACATTAAGTGCCTCATGCAGCAATACTTCCCAGCGGCTAAATGAGCAATGCAATTAGAAAGTTACCTCTTAACTCCATCGTGAGAGGAAAATTATTTCTGAAAGGAGCATGTAGATAACCACATGACACATCTCAACACATTAGAGCATCAGAATTTGGTTCAAAACGTGGACAAACACTTCCACGACTCAATGTTTCTCTATGGAACTGGAGGTACAGTGAATGCTGCAATGATTATGCAATTTCAAGATATTTGACTGCCAATATGGGTGTTTCCTGGGCTGTTGCAAGATGCATGCTGGGACAGACTCCATACTCTTTCACTATGAATAAGTGTAGGCAGGTATGACAAACTAATATAATATCTTTAACAGATTTGCCTTGCTGTGCTTGGTTCTGAGCCATAAGTTTGTTCATCGATTACAATCAAGAACACATGGATCATTTGTTCTTGTGTTATCACTGGATATCTTCAAGTCTCCATCTCCATAGTTTTCCAACTGTCTTGGACTATCTTGTTTTCTTTTTCCCCATTCATCAGTGTTCTACCCCAGCTGCTATATATATGGTTGTTAAAGGCTGGAGCCAGTCCCAATCGTCCATCCACCTTATGACTGACACATACAGATACACAACCATTTACACTCACATTAACACCTGTGGTGAAGTTTCCTGTTCTCTATCTAACATCTGACCTAAGGCAATTTCACAGAAAGGCTTGAACCTCTTCTTACCTTTCAAAATGTTTCATGTTACTTGGTATGCAAACGCCAAATTCTCTTTCTTTTACTCTTAAGATTAAAATCCACTATTCTGCTCGGTTCTTTATCTCTTTTTTTCTCCCACTCATCTCAATTTGTGCATCGTTTCAGAGCAGCTTT
The DNA here is from genome assembly GCA_033000465.1 of Sciaenops ocellatus. Classification (NCBI taxonomy): domain Eukaryota; kingdom Metazoa; phylum Chordata; class Actinopteri; family Sciaenidae; genus Sciaenops; species Sciaenops ocellatus. The sequence goes on from CP136868.1 coordinate 13,983,934, forward strand.
GTGCTTGAGAAATGGTTTTAATGAAGCATTGAAGGAGTTCATCATGCTTACCTTTCTATTATGGAATTTGTTTCTAAACTGATGATATTTATATGAAGTGATTATATTGAAGCTGAGTTGAGTTGTCTTCTCTGCTTTGGCGAAATTTTTATGGCATTTTCCAGCTTTGCGTGTTTGTGTGAAACTCTTCAGAAACAGTTGCTCATTCAAACTGAAACACATGAACAAACACATTCAGTTCATACAGAATTGTCAGCTAATGCTGTGGGCCTGTTACCTTCATAGGAGACATCAATCCTTCTTCGCTTCCACAACTCTATCTCAACGTGTGGCTGTGTTTGTAATACATCAATTTAATCTTTAGCCAGAGACTTCTACAATTGTTTGTCTGTGTCTGGGAAATGGATGAAGAATTGCTTTTAGGGACTGTTAATCAAAACAGGATGTTGACAGGTTTGAATTACTTAGTCATGCTCAGATAGTGCTTTGGCTGTCAATGATATTTATTTTTGCTACTTTTAAGAAAAAAATACCTATGCTGGTATGCACATGAAACTGGAGAAATGATATGCCTATTAATAGAGCTGAAACAGAAGGCAATTTATAAGTATAGCTCAAATTTAACATAGATTATGTGTCTAACTTTTGTTGTTGCATTAGTCACAAGATGTTTATTTATTTATTCATTTTGTCAGTGTAAACACTGACCAGCGTTTTTCTCTAAACCCTCCCATTTGCTTCTCAAACACAGATATATGCACAGGCACAAATGCTGGAATAATGCTGGACTAATTGTAGGAATGGAGCCCTGAATCGTCTCTTAGACTGTTTTTCAGAAAACTTAATCGTGTGGACAGGCAGAGTGAACTAATTATCTGCACGCTGTTTTCCCAGCCAAAGCTGGTAATTTAGCAGCAATTGACCTCCTGCAGTTCGCTAGCAAATGAAAACATGTAGGCCAGTCTGCTAACGAGGGGTTTGAAGACCCCAGGGTTCGTCTGGGCCCTGCTCTGCACAGTGGACACAGAGCCCCTCACTTCAGTTCCAATTTACCTCTTGACCACCTCCAGGGGAAACATCACCGTCCTCACACTGTGTGTAATAACTTAAGCTAGCTGCGTCAGAGGAAAGGCCTTTTGGGAGAACAACTCAATACTGTGATTGTCTGAAAAACAGGATGTACTCCTTTCCAAGGTGGTTCACTGATGGTATGTGGCCTCAATGACTCCAGCTGAACTGTGCCTTTTTTAAAATTGAAGAGTATAGCTCCACCAGTCATTATATTTCATGTAACATTTTTATGGTTTGGATTTTAAGTTATACAAATATGGATTTTTTAAAAATAATTTTCACAGTCTTTGAGAATTGTACTCTTGGCAACCTCTGACAGCATTTATAAAATCATGAGACAAAATCCAGATGCACGTTTTTTTTGTTGTTTTTTTTTTTTTTTTTGTAGGTCAGGCTGAGTAAACTATAGCATTCTTTGGGCCTGCACTTCAAAAGTTGACATCTGGTCTTCTATTTACATCAGAAAACGGTGAAATTGCCCATTGTATGACTTTATGTTGTTCATACAGTATTTTATGTTGCTTCTACAGTATAGTAGTGTGTCCATTTTTACTTCAGTAATCGTCAATACAGTGTAATAAAAACATGAACCTGAAACGTATTTCTAGTGAGTCTGCCTTTTGGAGAAAAGCTCCCCGTACCTGTTAACTACACACACATACACACAAACAATCAATAAAAAAAAACAGGGTTGTGCCTCTATTTTGCTTCACGTGACCACAACACACCTCATTGCCCAATTTGATAATGAGCATGCCCAATATTAAACACCTCAATCGGCTCTTTTCTTTTTTATTACTTTATATTCTTAGAATATATTGCTTCAGTAAATGCTTGCCCACAAGACATTTAATTGTTTTTGGGAGATTCCAGATCCCAGTGGGTGTCATTTCTGGCTTGCCTTCTCTTGAAATAACTGCAGAAGTAATATCACTGAAGCGCAGCAATAATAACACAGAGCAGTAATTACTTCTTTGACAGCGTTTGCTCATGGTGGAGTTATGGATTTAGTCTTGTGCGCGTCAGATTGTACCATCACTGTAGTTCCATTTACTTCACAAAAGTTGGGGGTTCATTGTTCTCCTGGTACCTTGTAGCACGTGTCCAGACTATACTGATAAAATATATGTGTATATTGCATAAGCAACAAATCGAACCTAATAAAAATGCGATGTGGCTCAGCCAGGTGAGTCAATAGATGGACTACTGCTCATTTTAACCTGCTGACAATGAGATGTTTTCTTCCTGAATCTTGTTTGCATTCTCTTTGGGTTTTGCTTTGTTGTCATTTGAGAAAAGAAAACAAGAAATCTGCCTCTGAGAGAATCTGTTATTATATCTCCTGAAGTCATTTTGTGTTTTTGAATGTCAAGTCAGTTTTATTTCTGTAGCCCAGAACCACAAATCACGGTTTGCCTCAAGGGGCTTTACAATCTGTACAGCGTACGACACTCTCTGTGCTTAGATCCTCGATTCAGATATGGAAAAACTACTCCAAAAAATCCTGTAATGGAGGAAAAAAAAGGAAGAAACCTCAGAAAGAGCAACAGAAGCGAGATCCTTCTCCCAGGACTGACAGACATGCAATAAATGTTGTGTGTACAGAATAGATAAGCAAAAAAAAAAAAAAAAAAAAAAATCTATATATACACATTTTGATGACAAATTTAAGATATACATTGTAAAACATAAATGAAAAGTATGGAGGATGTTAAGCTGCTCATAAACCTCCTCCCCACCAGTGAGACCTGAAAGGAGGACAGGCCACACAAACACACACAAAGAGAGAGTCGTGATAACATGCAAACTAGGTAGAGAGGAGAGGCGAGGAGAGGGTGAACCTCCTGGGGAAAGATGATCTTGATCCAAACGTCTGGATGAGGCACCGACAGCCAGGAGAGGAGAGAGAGATTCCCGGACCGTCGATGGTCTAACAGAGAGGAGCAGGAGTGAAAAGAGAGGTGAAAACTAGAGAGAGAGGAAAGAGACAGTATAGAGAGAGAAAGAGAGACGCGCAGCTTGGCAGCTTGTGGGAAACAGAAACAAAAACAACGGAAGTTAGGGAAACACTGTGGTTTTTAGAAGTTTACAGTTTGTTGATTTCTTTTCAGCAGGATAAACATGGACCAGAAGTACTAAAGTTAATAGATTAATTGAGATGGACTCGCTGTGAGGAACAGAGACATAAGGTATCGAATGATGAGCACTAATTTGAAGTGGAAACATTTAGTTTTTAGCTTAGATTTTAAGACCTCAGCAGTTGGACTGTCTGATATCGACAGGGAGATTATTCCAGAGGCACAATAAGAAAATTACCTGCAATCAAATGACTTCTTTTTAACTCTGAGAACAGACAGGACACCTTTATTCTGAGAGTGTAGAGAACAGGGTGGGACATAATAACATAATCTCATGGGATAGTGCATAAATATCACGCCACTTTTAAGGACATTTCACATCATTTAACGCCTCGTTATAGGCATTTTGCAAGTCATTTTATGCCCTATTGATGTCGTGTTTTAGATGTGCAGGAAAGGACAAAGTCACTTTGTTGTCATGGTAGCCAAAATTACTTGGTTAGTTTAAGGAAAATATGTTACATATGTATGTGACTTACAATAAGTTACTGTTGACTTGAGCTGTCTCTTAAGTCAGAGTCTGTCTATTGTCTGCCTCGTCCAGCCTCGTCTGGATGATATACCCTCTCTGAGTTGCTTTCTTAGCTAACATCACAGCACAGGTACCACACAGAAACTTTTACAAACGGCCATGAATGTGCTTCGAGTGACTGTAGCAGCTCCAGTGGATTCTCTGTGTGTCCAGTGTGGACTCGGAGAGCCTGACAGCAGCTACTTGCTAATGAACCCAAGCTGTGAATTAAGATGTCAGCATCAGCCATGGACAGAAAACACGTATTACGTAAGTAGATGTAGCTGAATGTAATTAGCATGATGTGTGCATTTTCTGTGTGTGTGTGTGGGTGTGTTTGTGACAGAAAAAAAACATCAATAATGTGAGTTAATTTCCTTTGTGTGGTTGCTTAAGTAAACATTGCTGCTTTATGAAGAGTGAGTAACTGCACCATCATGATGTGTTAATGTCTGTGTGTGTGTGTTGCGAGGGGTGAGTAAGTTCACCGCAGAGATATGGTTAATGGTACAGTTACTGTGACTATATTTTACTACCACCATTTTGTGATGCCAGTAACTGGCTGAGGCGGAAAAGACATCTGCTGTCAACATGTTTGGAGCACACTAACAACGAGAGAGGCTTAATGAATAACCTTCAGATTGGAGAATGTCATTCAAGCAGCTGCAATTCACTGTTCCTGCTTAAATCAACTGTCACACCAACGCCTCCAGCTCCACAGGATACAGCAGACCGCAGTATAATTGGGATTACCAGAAGAAAGTATACACCCATATATACTGTAATTCTGGCAAGACTTAATTACTATATTGTGCTAATTACTTTTAAACCATTAATAGGTTCCCACCCTGTTTTTATACTCTCTCAGAAGTGCTGTAGGACTGTTCGTTAAAAATTCAGACAGAGGTCTGTGTTGCCCTGGATTTTTTAAAGTCTCAGAAACAGACAGCCTTGTCTGCTTTTCACAGATGAAACTCTCAAGAAAAAAGGAAGGGAATACTTCCTCCCGCTCCAGGAAAGGCTCTCGCACACTAAAGGATGGACAAGTGCCAAAGGTTTCATCAATTATTTATAGCGATCATGGTCATGTTAGGGCATCACAAGTTGCAAGAAGTTAACCATTTTTGTCAACTTCCCGTACACTTCCCACACTGTGCGCCAGTTATATACTAGTTTCTTGCAACTCATTTGTCAGTTTTCTCTGTTTGGTCACAACCTGACACATAAAATAATTTTAGCATTTTTTTTTTAAATGAATCTACCTGCAGATTTGGCAGTGTTTCCTCTTTGGAGCGTTGGAAGTACTTTGGAAAACTAACCAATAAAAGTGATGATTGCCAGGTGTGTTTTTTTAACTCAAGGGTAAAGTGTTATTTTGTACAATGCCACAGTACAATTACAACCCACAGCTCAAGGCAACAAATCCAGTCCTGTTCTCTTGGAGGCCAGTCATCCTATAAATTGTAACTGTTAGAAACTATTATTTTGTTGACCCGAGTGAGATCAGTTAGGGCAGGCTAAATAACAGAAATAACTCTTCATAATGGAATGCAGGCCATACAGGCCATCAGCATCAGAAATTACATCAGAAACAGTTTTAACAAAAGTTTGAACATTATGCCTTCATAAAGCGAGGATTTATTGCAGTTACACTGTTGTGTTAGAATGCATTAGGTGTACCTAATAATCTGTTAACTATCAACTGGCCAACTTTTTAAGTGAATAAACACGTTATTATTACAATGAAATTATCCTTCAACGCTTCAGAACAGTGGAACAGTATCCACTTTGCCTTCGGACATGCTTGCCGTACTTTGCACTATGAGGGCAAAATGATGATCGGTTTGGATGCTTCTACACGAACTCCAGCCAAAACATCGTGATTGTTTTCAGTGAATGTTTCAAGTGTCAGTAAAACATTGTTCATCTATTTCCCATGAAAGTCATTGTTCATTGTCCGCTGCTGAAGGTAAACATTTGTACACTGAACTGAGACTAACAGTGAAACAGATTGTATGAAGTATGGCAAGCCGCTATTGTAATCAGAGGATGTAGCTGCATCCTTGTCAACCCGCGGACATATTCCTTATGTTTGCCCAGCCTCCGTTGTATTGAGCTGCCATTCCTGATTAGTTTTGATTGGTTTCATTTGTTCCTCTGTGTTTAGGCATCAATCATAGCCTTCCTTTACTGGATCTCTGCTTGTCTGCCAGCTGGTTGTATTTTGTGTGTGTCGGCATGTGTCAGCGTGTCTGTGCTTGGTTTGTGAGTCTCACAGGTGGTCTGCTGTAAATCTATAGGTGATCAGAAAGAAACCCACATAACATAAATGGCCATGAGGTGTGAAGATGAGAGTTTGGATGTATCTTGCGGAAAGCTGTCCAACTTTTGGCTCACTGTTCTGGCAGTATGCCAGCATGTAACTGGTTTAAGCCAACATAAGGTTTGCCAATACATTGAGGTAAGTTTACATTACCTCATAGAAACAAAACCGCCAGTATTTATGTACTTTTGAGTCTGGAATTGATAGATATCACAGCAGTTTTATGACAAACTTAACCTGAATTCTATGCATAAATTATTATTTTAAGAATTATTGCTGTCATTATTGCACCACATGGTTTGTTACACTGGACCATTTGAGAAGTCATTGTTGGAAACTGGAAAAGGACAGGCACTTTCAAAAAATACTTAGCAGGTGACCATCCATCACTTGCGAACTACAACCAGTTATATTAACGAACCATATAATGTAGAACTCTTACTGAAGTTAGTAAGAGTGTGCAGCAGAAACCATCCTTTCTTGAGAAAAAAACCTTCAATGCCTCTCTTCTTTCAGTGAAGAAATACCATCAGATTCTATTGTGACTGTTGCAAGCAGCATCTACGATAACCTCTTTATCAGCTGCCATTGTTGTTTTCAAGCAAACAGTCACTTCTTACACACATTGCCACACACAGCTAGCATTAAATGGCAGTAGTTTCCAGTGCTGATTGGTCTGAATCACTGTGGTTCAGACACAAGCTTGAAGCTTGGCAAGATTCAGAGTTCGTAGGGTAGTAGTAATATAGTACCTTGCATTTCTGATTTTTTTTCAATAATGACATCAGTATCAGCCTTGGAAAAAAAAAAAAAAAAACATTGATCAAACACTGCACAGAAATACTTGTGGTTGTTTACTTCAACTGATTGACCTGGGATTTGTGTGAAGCCATTAGAGGACAGTGATTAAATCAGTCCTTGAACAGTTATCCGAGCTGTCGGAGTGACCTGATTGCTGTTACTTACAACAGAAAGAAATAACCACACTGCTCTGCCCTGAATAGCCCAACATATGATTTATTGCTTTAGTTAGGAGTAAAATAATCCATCTTGAAGATCTCTACTACCTCTGCTTGATATGATTGAAAGCGAGAGGAATGGAGGAGTGTTGGGATGCAGCTTCTGGCACAACAAAAGAGGGCAGCTTTCCATGAAAGCCTACGGGAGAATGAGGTGGAGGGTTGGCAGAGACAGAAGAAAGGGAGGGATAGTGTGTCAGAGTGAGATGTCTGACATGCGGCTGAGCTCTCCGACCTGGCAGGGCCTGGAATAGCCTTGACTCTGAAGTGTAGACAGCAGTGAGGGAAGGGATGGAAAGGACGACTGTGGAGATAATGTGTGGAAAAAGGAAGGCGGTATTGCCCTTCTTCATTTAACCAGACAGGTCAATTGAGAGGTTTTTTCAGTCAGCACAAATGAAATGCTGTTCTCTTTGGAATTGCTCATGTGGTTCTGCCCCTGGTAAACACGCAACTATGGATGGATGGATGGATACAGAAGACTAGAGGATAGATGGGAGGCTGGTGGACGTGTAAGCCTGAGTGGGTTGGCACAAAGAGCAGAATCTAAGTGGTACCGGAGTACCATGGCAGACAGCATGGCTCCTCTAATCACATTCAATCAGTCCTGTATAGATGGCCCAAGCCAGCATCACTACCAAACTCCACCAGTCTCTCACCTTCTATCATCAAAATTTCCACTTCATTCAATCTTCCTACTTTGTTTTTTTTTTAATTTTACCACTCTCTCTGCCACCCACACTGTATACCAAGCATACCGCCGGGTCGCACCATACACCCCAGCCCGTCTACTACACCCTGCTGCTGCCAAACAGCTTGCTACTCCTTTACTATGATGGGCCCACCTACTGCTCAACACAGTTTAGATTTAGATTGTTTGTGGTCCTGGCTCCATAATGGTGGAACGATCTCCCCGTTGATATCAGGACAACGGAAACTACACATCTTCCTCACATCAGATTTAAAACTCATCTTGTCAGACTGCATCTTGGCCCATGAAAAGAATGGATTTAGTTGTCAGTTTATAGCGTCCAATGCTTTTCTCATCATTTAATTTTCCATTTTTAAAACAAATGGTATTTCCTGACATGCATGTGACTACAAATACCTTGCTTGGCCTACTTTGGTGTTTTTCATCGGTGTCAGAAGTATGTTTGTTTCTCAAGATGCTTTCTCAAGATGAAGGTTTTAGCAACACATAAATTGCAAACAAGCCTTGGTATGCATGTCTCGGAAATGACAGTACCTGATGCACTATTTTTCTGTATGTCAAAGGAAAATGGATGAGTAGACTCAGATCTCATGCTAGGAACTTCTTTTCATAGTGGCAACTTTGTATCACAGGATTGTTTTCTGCTGTGACAGATCAGCTGAAATGAGCAAAACTGTAAGTGCCTTTATGTATGAATGCCATCCCTGGTTAGGCACTCCACTGACCTGAGATAACCACTTGAGAAAGGCAACAATAGCCAATGCACATTGGTATTGTTAAAAAGAATTAACATGTTTGGCTCAAGGCTAGCCTCAATTGGTGACATCAGGACTTGAAATACATTTGGTTTTGTCCATGTTATGAATCGTAGCGTGTCTCTTAAATTTCACAATTGGCGACATGAGATTTCTCTGTACTGCACAGAATATTGCTGTTACAGTTAAATTAAAAAAAAAAAAAAGAAAAGAAAGGTCATTTGAAGGCAAGCGATAGCGTGATGCTGAAACTGTGCCACTGGGCCTGTGTTACAGTGCTTTAGACTGTCTAACAAGGATGCGTGTGTATGTTGGTTGGATTGAACATGCAAGCCAAGCACCCCCAGGACAAATTAGTGTATTCTGTGCTTACATGTGTATAATAATTATATGACATTGTTTTTTTTTTTTTTCTTTCTTTTTTTTTTCTTGTTTGTTTTTGTTTTTTTGTGCTGGCCCTTCTTTTCTGTTGCCCTATTTGTCAACAATGATTCAGTGTTAAGATTAGGATTCATACTGTATGTTGACTAATGCAGCGTATGCAAGCAAGGTTCTTATTTGTCTCCCATTGTCGGTTTCCTATCTCTGTTTTTATTTAAACAATAATGAGACAATTGAACATGATGAATAAGCTATTAACTGGAAGTAGACTCGTGGACTGGACTGAAAGGGCAACCTTGAACTTCCAGTTTACTATTGAATTCATATTAACAACTATAGCCAATGTGAGAGCCCAGATGTGAGTGGATGTCCCACAACTTTTTGCAATTAAACACTGACAAAACAGAAGAGCTTATCATCAGGTCTGAGCACAATCAGTCACTCCTAGTCTGAAAAGACCATTCAGGTTAAAGTCAAAGGGTGATCGAGCATTTGCTCTAATGGCATCTTAGCTTTGGAACAATCTTCCTTATTCAATCGCATGACACTGTTCCTGCTTTTAAATCCTGTCTTAAGACAATTATTCAGCTAGTATTTGTGTACATTCCTGCAATCCCTCAATTATAAGTTTCATTTAATAGTTCTTTAATGCTTCTTCTAACTTCTGGATGATTTATGTGGACATGACTTTTGTTTGGTCTTTTAATTATGGGCTTTTAATTGTCTGCTTGTGTTTTGCTGTTTTCCTTTTGTATATGTGATTGTTTTTTATGCAGTCTGTAGAAAGTGCTTTGTGCTATACAAATAAAAGTAATAGTCATTACTATTATTATGTTTATTATGTTTATTGATTCAACTCCAGCAAATTCTATTAAATTTAAAGCAAACTTTGGAAACACATCTGACCCGAGCTCTCTGAACTTCTGATGAATTCAATAGCAACTGCTTACCTGAACAGGCAGCTAATCAACCATAGAACCACAGAAAGCAATGCAAAAATATCCCCTAATTGGGCACAGTTGCTGTAATTTTTGTGTTTGTTTGTGCCTTGCAATTAGGAGCATTTCAGCTGCCAGTTGGACTGTATAGGGTGTTGTTGAGGATGAGTGCACGCTTCATAATTTGAATCACAGTGTATTGCAATCATCCATATATTAGAACGGATCAAACAACCTCTCCTCCCAAGTAATTCGGATATGCAAGGATAATTCATTTCTGCTTTCATCCGGATGAATTGAAAACTCAAAAATACCCCTCATAAGCAGCTAGCTCTCACAAGTGAGGACTGGAAAGTTGTGCGATGATTCTTTTCATGGAAATATTCGTAGCGCCATAGGAGGTTTCTGCCAGAATTATGCTTGTTGATAAATTCCAATGATGAGATTCAGAAACAGCTGGCTGCTCAGACTAATTTTCTGGGCTGTTGTTTCCTTGCTGCTCTCACACACAGTGTGCACACAGAGATATAAGACAGAAGAGAGGGGCATAAGACATGAGAGTCAAGGTGAAGTTCATCTCTAAAATCCCTCCATTACTGAAACATGCACATACACACAGCTCTATGGATTCCTTCAGTGGTTTAGTCTACAGCTATCTTAGCAATTACAGCAGTTTCCCACGGGCTCCAGCAAAGGGCCTGTTAGCTAATATGCTAATGAAGACAAATGGAGGTAATCTCCCTGTTCTCTCTTGGAGTCTTGGTAGCAGAGACATAGAAAGAAAGACAGATAGTGACAGTTAAAGACAGACAAAGAATGATATAAGTTTACCCACGCGTCTTTACTTTTTAGCCATGCCACCACTCCACCTTCCCCTTTAGCAAGACAAAAGAACCAAAGCTTGCAGAATTTCAGGTGTCTTCCTGCTTGCTGGTAAAAGCATGTTAAGCCCTGTTGCGTTTAAAACGTCTGAAACAAGACAGGAAGAGCATCAGACGCTTCTCGCATGAAAGATTACCGCAGTGACAACTGATGAGGGTTTTGCCATTCAGTATTACAGTGTTTCTCTTGGATGTGGTACAAACACACTCATCGCTGTGCCGTTTTTGAGGACTGTGTGTGTGTGTCATAAAGCGAAGCAACATAATGACACAGGGGCCCATTACACATGGTATTTAGAGATTAGACTAACACTGTGGTTTTGTGGTCGGAGTCGTGCTGATGGTAACCATGTGCGCCAGAGGATATACATACTTAGACTGCACTGACAAATAATGGGATAATAGATGCCAAAATACCTGATCCATGATGAAGTGCTGTTTGGTTTTTACGGGAACAGGGTTGTTATGATGGGCAATGGTTGAGTCATTGGCTCATTTTGACCTGCGCTGATGCCTTCATTAATACATGAACAGTGATATGGGACACAGTGCTTATAGTTGTTTTATATGTCATGGCAGATCATGTGCACGTTCAGGTCTTACTGGACATCTGTCAGGTGCTTCTGTAACCGTTTGCATGCCAAAGTGTGGCTGGAGCACAGTGCACACTCCCAGCAGACTCACTGTGGGTAATAAAAAGTTGTTTTTCATACATGGTGGGTTTAGTCCTAGTGTGCAAGTTTATGTGATGAGCAGTCAATTTGAGCATCGTCAGCAATGTATAATCACTAATGTGACAACCTCTTATTATGAGTTGATGTGATTATGTTCAACTGAGCAAATATAATCATTCCCAGTCCAAGGAGCACACATAATTGTTCACTTTCTCACATCAAGCAGCTCAGCATCACTTTCTTCTAATGTTTCACTTAAGCTCTTTGACAGAGTTTGTTTTTTTTGTCTATGAACATGAGTCAACTACACTTTCCAAGAGTTCCTATAAAGCGTTTTAATGCTCTGTAAGCTCCTTGTAAATGCATGTTTATTACTGCACTCAAAACAGCACCCAAGTTTAATACTTTTTTGGCCATGGTACAGATGATAATACATCTAAAGTAACTTTTAAGTTGTTTCATGCTTCTAATGGGCCTTTAATCGTCTTTGAAACACATCATACATCAAGGAAAGCATTTCTTGAAGCGACTTCACAGTAGTTAAAATGCCTCGTGGCTGAAAGTTTTTGTCTCATCATCATTTGAGTAATGAATAGCTATATTGGAAGAAATGTTTAGCTGCGTTTTCAGTGGGTTTGTAATCTGCATATTAAGCATCGCAGCACAGTTAAGAGTGTTGCCACAAACTAAACAGACATTCCAGCGAGGCTTCCAGTAAGGATGTAGCCAGGACACACTGATGTTTCAGCACAAGGTCTTACAAACACAGTCGGGATTAAATTTGTAGATGTGCACCACACCCATAGCCTTGGTTTTCACCATGCTTGCCAACTGTTCATAACTCCACAGGCGAGAGACTAGGAACAGATGACAGAAACACAAAAATCCACATAACGGTGGTTTACAATGGTAGACAAAGACATTAGTATTAAGAAGTTTGCATCACACCCTGCTCTCTTTGCTTTAGCTTACAGTAAAAGTCTCAAAGCAGCACTTGTTTTACGTCATCCATCAGCACAGCACATTAATCCTCATGTTGTTCTGTATCGCTTGCTTCTGTGTCCAAGCCCTATACGTTTTCCTTCACAAATAAATCATACCATGTATAAAAATGCTCCATGTAGGCTGAGAGAGTATAATTTAATGAGTAGGTGTTGAAATAAACATTAATGTAATTAGTACCTATGCAATGCTGCCCAGTGTCACTCAGTGCTCCGGCTGCCTTTTTTTTGCCCAACTGCTTGACTGCGTGTCGCTCAGGTAACCTGAACAACAGCCATGATTAATGAAAAAGGAACACCTCATTTAGTAGCTTTGACAGGAAGCAGGCGACAAGTGTGCGTGTGTGTGTGTGTGTGTGTGTGTGTAGGTGTGCGTGTTTGTGTGTTTATGCTTCCTGACTCCACAGTGTCTTCTATTTTGTCTCGTCTTCCTCTCCCGCAGCACCAGAAGTAAACACAGAAGTCTGTCACAATACACCACACTTATTTGTGGACGTGCATAGTTAGCAAATGTTTGTGCACAATTGTCGTTGTGTGTTTGCATGTATGTAGATGTGTGTGTTGCATATCTATGTTGTACAGAGATACATGCATACATACGTGTGTGTGTGTGTGTGTGTGTATCAGCGTATTCTGTATAAATGTGTCTCTTAAGGAAAAAAAGAAAAAGTGTGGCAACAGTCTAGACGACACAGATGCACCCAATGAGAGTGAGAGATCTGTGAAGCCATAGGCCAATTAGATGCTATTATGGAAGCTGTGCGATACAGACACACGCGTGAGCGCGCGCACACACACACACACACACACACACACGCTACTTCAGGGTCTGTACTCCATCATCTGTATAATTAAGGTGCTTTTCTCCTGAATATTTTAGTAAAATGTCTCTGCAACAGTGCAGCAACAGACCTGACTGTCTTGCCAACGAAGCCTGCTGCTCTGAGTGAAGCCATTAGAAACATACAGGCATGCACACACACATTACTACAGCGACTGATATCTCCTTTACGACGTTTGATTAATATCAGAACTTCCTGTTCTTGCATTTGGAACTGGTTTCATAGACATCGTCATTGTCAGGGTTTAATAATTCATGTTAGCAGATAAAATAATCAATCACTGCTGAAGATTCTCTAAGCCAAATAATCCACCAAATATGCTTTGAATGACCAAACTGTCACATGTGAGGTTTTTAACATTGATTATTTATGTGTTGCTTTATCAGTTTTTTTTTATCTACATAGCTGAGATGCCATTGGTCCCATCAGTTCCCCTCATTATGTGTGAATATATTATAAAAGTTGATTTCATGAATAAAAATGAATAAACTCTCTGTAGTTGTTTTGGAAGTAAAGTGTATTACTGCCAAGGTCTTATTTGGCAGACATTGTTCTAAGACCTGAGTTAGCGTGTTTGTGTGTGTGTGTGCGTGCATGTGTGTGAATCTAATCCTATAGCAGATGGACGAGGAATAGTATCCAAGACAATACTGGCAGAGGGAACAGCAGAGGGAGTGAGCTAGAGGTCACTGTCCTTCAAAGATTGATGAGAGCTGATTCTATGATGGACGTCTTCTTTTACCAGGACAGAACTCCTTCTCAGAAAACACAATGCTTCCATTTACTTTAGCTAATTATCTCAGTAAGTATTTGGCCATGACTGCTATGTTGCAACACCACGAAATGAGTTTATTATTACAGCTAAATTAGAGATTTAGGGAAGTATTCTGCTTAAAACAAATGTTTTTCTCAGTTAAAGCAACATTGCGTGACTTTTCTACCATAAAATAACAGATTTTAAATCACGCTGATCCTCCACTGATGTGTAATCAGGTGAATGGTGTCCCAGTCTGCTCCCCATATGCACTATATAACTGTGCTGTGGGTAAGATCACTGGTGAGAAGTATGTAACACTTTATGGCACACCACCAACTATTTTGGTGAAGCCAAATCATATTTTATGGAGAAAACGTTTTCACTTTTTCACTCTGATGTCCTCCGCCTCAACTCTTGGTGATTTACAGTGTTTCCTGATGGACAGTAAAGTAAACTGCTGAGAACTGTTAGCTTACGCTAGCTCAGTTTGTTAGCCAGGCTGTTGCTATTGTGAGTTCAGAGCATCGAGGGACTGTTAGCTTTTGTACCACAGGCGTTTTGGACCACCAGGAAGCCAGGTGAGCCGGCAATGTAACCGGACATAACCTGGATGTAGCTAATGGCGAAAGAGAACGTTGATGGAGGAAGCTAAGGAGAGAAAAGTAGAGCGTGGCCGCCAGACAAGAGTTAATCTGGGCCGGACTTGTAGTCACTAGTGAGAGCTTCGTGAAATACAAGGCTGAAGTTGTCGACTTGCTAGTTTTTGATCATAAGTAAGATATTCATACCAAATATACAGTGTGCAGTATACAACAGTGGTATTGAAAAAAACACAAAAAACACAGAAAAATTCTGAATTTTTACATTTCAATATTAGATTTAAGACCAAAATTACTAATTGAATTGGAGCTAAAACACAGTTTGATTTTTGTCATGGATTTATATTATATTCAGAGGTCAACTCGGTGGGTTTTAATGATTTACAGGCAAATACTTGTTTGTAAACTTTACTCTTTGCCAGTCCAGTTGTGTTTTGTGCGTTTGTGTGTGTGTGTAGGAGAGAGAGGAGAAAGAGTGGGAGAGTTTCTGTCTGCTTGTTTGCATTTTTTGTGTCTCCTTGTGACAAAACCTCAATGCCATCAAGGAGACCAAATGTTGTTTCCTCCCTCTCTAATTACCAGCTCTTATGGTTTAGCCTTGTTTAGTTGTCCTCTAGTAAATAAACCATCATGTCAGACTGTTTTGTTTCAGAGCATTTCTCGGCTTGAGCCCTTACTGCCTAAATGTGTACCCAGGTAAGACGGTGTTGTACATATCTTAAGATATAACATGTCTTAAGATCTGAGTAAAGTAGTGGTGTAGCCTGCAGTTCATTCAGGAAGGCTTTGCTCTTCTGGTCAGTCTTTCCCAGGAAAAGATCCTCAGGAATATGGAAAGTTACGTGTCTTACGTTTAACTGGTTAATTACTTTGAAGTGGTTGGCTTGCATGAGCCACCCAGGACAGAGAAAGAAAAAAAAGCACCATAAAAAGAAATTCTAATTACTTCCGTGGGAGAAAAGTCTCCCTGCAGTGTTTAACTTGACGTGTTCTCTCTAATGCGTAGCACAAAAACACAACATCAATACATGCAGAGCACCAAGATGGAGGAACGCGAGGTTTACCACTTTCAGACAGTTGGGTGTCTTTTGTTTTGAGATATTTCTTTTTTCAAGTTGAATATTAAAAAAAGCTTTTAATTATGGCAAATTTGGGTTAGAAAATAACAGTGTAGCATTACCCAGTTTCAGTACGTGAGCCCAATTTTGAGGTGCTTGTAATTGAGTATTTCCATTTTGAGAGATTTTCTATCTCATTGTATTGGCTTTTGTTTCTCCAGCACATTTGTCTGGTGGCTGTAATTAAGTTTCCGATTTTCCATTCACCCAGATCTTTCTTTCTTTCTTTCTTTCTTTCATTCTTTCTTTCTTTCTTTATCTTTCTCTTTCTTTCATTCTTTTTTTCTCTGGCTTCATGCCCTGTAACTGATCTGAAATCATAAAATCCCCTTTTAAATACTGTATTGTAATCAAGTGTTTTTAGTAGTATTGCCACTTTTACTTCAGTTCAGAACTTGAGTACTACTTTCAGCACTGGGTTTTGTTCTGACATGTTGATGCTTTTCTGGGGGAATAACACAACCAGCTGGTTATACTGCTGTCGCTCTCACAGACACACGTGTGACCATATATTTGACCAATGTTTCTGCCATGGCAGAAACAAGCCAGTGAAAAAACATTGTAAACCACAAATCATGGAAGAGTAATGTTTACTGAAGGGCGTACTGAAGGGTGTTGCAACTTTTATTTTCCAGGAGACAGTCCTTTCTTTAACAATGGACAATAATCCTATCTTTTATTTTAAAAGAATAAAAAGAATAATCCATAAATCTTCTACTCTTCTCTGTTTCAGCCTCTTCCCACTGCACTTTAGAGATTTGATGGGACATTATTGTGGCTCAATGTGGAAAGGGGAGAGAGAGGGAGAGAGTTGTTCGTGGTGGGAAGGAGGCCCAGATCTGGTCTCACAGGACCCTGTTATGGCAGGTCGGCCGGTCCTATCAGAGCTGTCTCTCAGAGGGTAAGAAGGAGAATTTGCCACATGAACCATGACCCAATTAATTGTGGGTGCAGATACATGAAATAGAGGGGCACTTGATTTCTTTATGTAAACAGTTCAACTGGACACATTCTTCATGAGATAAGAATGAAGTGATATTAGCATGTTGGTTAACATGCAGAAATCGTAACTCCAACTCAGTATGTTGGGTGATAGACATCTATCCTAACTAAGTATAACACATGGTTTTGTCTGACAAAAATAGTTGCATTAGTACCAGTTGTTAGTATCCCCCTTGGATTGAATGGATAAAGAATGTTGTAGTAGTATTTTTTATAATGCACATGGGTATAATGTACGTAAGAAAACAATAATTGTGCTTCATTGAGAACAATAACAGTCACTGAAATTTTCTTCAGTTTTAGAATCCCCTGTAGTGCTGCAACAAAATCAAAGGCAGAGGGAAAAGGGTGAAGAGTGGTGGTGCTGGCAATGGTAAGAAAGTGTCCCCGGTATGATGTTTGGTGTGGGGGGATAGTGTTACATGCCAGCAGCCCGCTGGCTTCTCCTCCTTCTGTACACTGCGCGTATGGAGGAATGTGCCGCCTGAGAACCACAGGGAGGAAGAGGGTACTGACAGCAAGCAGTAAACACAGTCAGCCTATCTGTTTGTTTGTTTGTATGTTACCGTATAAGAAGACCAGGCCTCTGCAGCTTCAAAGCTGCTCCTTAACAACATCTGCTCTGTGAGTTTGGAGCATTATACAGCCGTGTCAGGACACATCATGACTTACAATTGCGGCTCTAAATCAATATTTTCCTCCATCTCGTACTGGATTGTTCCACTGGCAGGAGTTCAAGAATGGACAAGAGCTCATTGAGAAGAAGGAAAAAATGTTGAAGTGGATAGACGGGAGGGACCCATCGCATTTTTCCAATTCACCACAATCAGAAACAGATTTTCGACAATTAGTCTGAACTAACTTGCAGGTTTATTGACTAAAAAACAGCAACAACAACTCTCAGACGACCAAATGAGGACGATTACCACTCATTATGTTCGCCTGTCAGCATGAAGTTCTTTTATATTAGATAATATAATCATATTCATTGATAGTGTATTATTGAGAATATCATTTGTTTCTTAGTTGACTCTTTTTTACTTGATACGAATATTTGAATTTTCAACTGTTCTGTTGTCAACATTCATTTTAATGTGTGTTTTTGGAGGAAAAGTGCAACATTATTAAATTAAGAATAACTTAAACTCATATCTAATTCCCTGCTCTCTTTCCAACTTCCAGTAGATTTATAATTCTGACAATGTGCCATGAATATGTAGCATTTGAAAATAAATGCAGTTGTTTTCCATTCACAGAAAGTTCTCCACTGAAACTACATCTTCATGTGTGCAAACTACGAGCCCAGAACGACCAGCCTTTGAATTGATTGTTAGCCGTGGAGCCTCACATATTAATCTCTTTCAGTGCGTAATAAGTGAATTAGTGGGATGTAGAAGATGATGTACGACGAAGGCTGGCACGTCTAAAACCCGCTGTAAATCCACATGCCACAGCCATTTAATAATGTGGCCGGAGACCTCCTGGCATCATTCTTTGCTGTATCCATTGACAACCTGAAACTAATAAATGTCTCAGAGTAAGACGGGGCTCTGAGTTTGCTGTTAAGTCATTTGTTATAAAATATCTGCATTAAATGTTTGTAAAAAAAAATGACCCAGTTCATTTTAAAGGACTTTTGAACACACTGTCAGTACTATAATAAACTGGGTGAGACAAATAATAAAACAATTTTAATGTAGATTTTCTCCTGAAGATTCAGTAGTGTGTGAAAGTGATGCTCCACACGATTTATCAAAATGCACCATGTCATTTGCATAGACTCAGACACATTTCCACAAATTTAGAAGTGTTTTTTTCTTTTCATGTGTGGTAATGGTTTGTAAAATTATTCTTCTATAAAAAAGTCCATTAAGTTCATTCATTTGGAGCATAACATTAGCATTACTTAAACTGGGTGCTGCTGTGACTTTTGGCATCACCATCAGTTTTTTTTCAGAATTGGAAAAATCCCCACCAATGAAATATGCTCACTAGATAATTTTTTCCATCGCAGAAAAATATTTTGTCTGATTTAACGCAAGAGGAATTTCTTTTCGATCTAAATGAGACATCGTTCTCCAACAGTGCTATAAATCACATTAAGGAAATTGTAAATTTGTTTGAGTTTTCTAACAGTTTCTACAAATCCAAGTGTAGCTGTGTTCTTGTGCTTGTGTGTTCTGTGTCCTTTTTAACTTTTCCCATACGTCACATGCCTTCCCAAACTCCAGCCTCCAACCCCCCACCACAACAGCTGGCGTCTCAGCGAGGACCCTGACGTTACACTGCCACCCCAGCCTTTCAGTGCGGATCAAGCATTGTGGTGTCAGGGGCTCCTAATGGCCCTCACAGAAAAATGCACAAAGTAGACCCGAATACAAGCACACGATATGTGTCCCTACTAACAATGATGAATAAACCTCTGCCCAACAGTATATAAATTATCTTTTTTTATTTATTTATTTATTTTTTTCATCAGAGGCTTTTTTAAATGTTAAAATGACACATGTATGTAAATCATATATATTTCATTAAAGAATTAACAATTTTAAACTTTTTTTGTTTTACCATGACTTCAGTTTGTGATTTTCATAAGGAATAACAGCCACAGTAATATGAACAAAGCATAGTATTCATACATGCATTAATTGTGCTTTTGTTCGTATGATCTGCATCACTTTCCCTGTGACAAAATAAATTGAACAACTGTTTTCTATTCGTTCCAAATAAAAAGCAAAAACATGCGCCCTGTGGCCATTTCAAAGTCTGCATTAAAAATGACAGGATCCTGTCGGCTGTTCCAGTTTCTTAATGTAAAGCAAGTGGGCAATAGTGGCTGTGCCATGGTCCAAACTAAAGCCAAGATGTTCCTTATGTGAGTCAAAATCACAGTAAACTTTTGGCTGTTTTATTAAAAACATCAGGTTCCTATAGACTGTACCACAGCCTTGTTTAAAGAAGAAATTTTTATTGGCTGTCAAGTACATTTGATTTACACTCACTTGTTTTAATAAAGGCATCCAGTAACTGTATTTATGGAAAATAAAGTGATACTCTGCTGTGAGAATATAGGTCACATATATTGCATAATACATATAGATATATTACATAGAGTATATCACATCCTGTCATTTCTTGCTCATGAATAAACTTTACTGTGTGTTTGACTTCCTGGGAGAGTAAAGCACATAGATTTGGTAAATGTGACTGAATTATCACAGCAGTAGCTCACAAGAATATATAATGTCATCTTTTGGTTACCAGGTAGATTTCTAATATTTCTCTGTCTGAATTGCAGTGATACAAGTTACAGTTTTGCATTGACTGTAAAAACAAAATATGCTGACTGGCTGTCACTCACGTGCTAAAGGATCTAAACTGACCTGTGGTGAACCTGCGCGGTGTTTTTTTTTTTTTTTTTCTGCCTGTCAGACTCTGTAGGACCCAGCGGAAAAGTGCTCTAACCGGAGGGAGACGGAGCAAGAGAGAGGGAGAAAGCTGAGTGGCGAGAAGACGCTCTCAGATCAGTCAGTGGCTTCATGGAGTTATGTACCTCTGATCCGCCGCCATGGATTGCAATCCGCGATCACTCCTTTTCATTTTACCTCTTTTATTGTCCTGCGTTATTCCTGCGTTCCCCATCATCTACCCCCCTAATGAAGGTAAGGCAACTCTGCCTGCGGACATGTGTATGTGTGTGTGTGTGTGTGTGTGTGTTTGAGTACGTATGTGTGTGTGTGTGTCTGCGCGTGTGAATGGTGCGCTACAGCACACGTCTCGGGCAGTGCTGTGCGCTCGTCGCGGACTTGCTTGTGTCCAAATTATAATAACAAGATGATTTGAAGCTCGTGGAGGTGACACCGATGATCGCGGAGAGTCGGGCTCTCACCACTAACACACAATAATAAGGCAATAAACTTGACAGTAGACCCAAACAAGGCAGACAAGGTAGCCTAATTTCGCGGACGGGGCGGTTAATAGTTGTTTAAATGAGAATGATGGCGAGACAGCTCCCAAAGCGCAGATCAGAGTTAACACGGGACTGAAGAGACGTAAAGAAACCCTGCGATGTCTGTGCTTCCATTAGAGGTTCTGCTTCACCCAAGAATCCGTTTTGGGGGTAGACGCCCCAGTTCGGCTTTCCAGTAACACCGATTTAAAGGCAATAAATAGAAGATGAGAACAATACGCACAGTGCGTAAAAAGACGCGGATGTCTGTTTTTATGGTTCTGACCTCAATACATCCAAAAACAGTTGACAAAACAAAACAGTTGCAGGCTCGTGAGTGGATGTTGTAAACTGTCCGCCTTTACGAAGTCATGTAACGACCGTGTTTCAGCTATATATGTGAGGGAAAATGACGAAGACGACTTCATTTCACTTATTTCCACTCAAAGTCTCGCTCACTTCTTTAAATATTAGAAGCATGTGCCAATATTTTGGACCCGGGCAGACCGATACATGTTCAAAAGACTCTCCAGACGTAAGACTGCGCTGGAAATAAAGGCTCCTCTTATACTTTAACTTTCTTAAAATCTTGAAAAAGGGACTGTTACACCCTGTAGTAAATACTTGTCATGGTTAAAGTGTTTTGTTGTGGGGTCAAAGTGAAAAGGAAAGGCTCGCGTGCTGAAGGAGCAGCTGAGTTAAGGTTAAAACTGCCCACAGGGGGGGAGATACATGTGGGTAAAGATTTGGGTCACACTGTATAATGGGACGTTGATCGTGATTTTATTCCCTGTAAAGAAAAAAATATATATATACATATATAATGAATGAATAAAATACACTAATAGTTCTCTAATCTTCACGTGAATAAGTGAGAATGATGTCAACATAGATTTGAGTGATTTAAACCCCAATGCCAATAAAGTAATTAAATAAATCGGAATGAGCCTTTAGTGGGTGTAATCTACTCTTCAGTGATTCAATGATCAGAGACAGACGAGTGAAGCAATAAAGGCAGAAAACCATATTCCCGATCCTCCTGCCGCTCATGTAGACAACTGTAAGAAGGAAGGAAGTATAAGTAACTCATCCTTATGTTTGGAAAGTTTGGGTCTAAAGGCCACGTCAAAGGGGCAGCTCTAATCTAATAGAAATATTCTAAAGAGAAACTGTCCAGAACACACATGTAACTCAAACCCATCGATTATGTTAAGTTTACTTGTAATCCACACTGCTGAGGAGTCAAACCACAAACAACCAGACATTTGAAAGTTATAGGATACTTTGTCAAACACAGTTCTTTAACAAGTTTAAACCTAAAACCTGCTTATTTTCGTCTTCTGATTGAATGTTGAATTTCATTTTCAATATTCATCCAATATATATTTAACAAATGACCTTGTTTACAGTTTTGTCTCTTTGTTCGCCACGGCCCACGTCTTGTGTCAGGCTCTGCTCGCAGTCCTGCTCTCTGCTTTGCAGTGCAAGATACCAATAGGTTTTGTTTCTAATACTTTAAGGATGAAAGGATAAATTGACCAAAAATATATATAAATGAATAAACTGATCAGAGAGTGGCTGTGTGTGGCTGCAAATCTGCTCTGTAAATCTGTAAATTGCCTTTGGCCAGGAAAAAAAACATTTTTAAAAATGTATTATCTAATATTCGAGAGTGAAGTGGTTTATTGGAACATGAAGCTGGTGGATTATTAGTATGAACGACCTCAGCACTGAAAAAAGAAACAAAAATACTCATCACCCTGACAAAATATACACGTCTACAGAGAGTGTGTCAGAGAGAGAGAGAGAGAGAGAGAGAGGCGTTAAGAGTGTCAAAAAGGAAGAGAGAGAAAAATCGTGTAAGTCGGTTACAAGTTAGTTGGAACAGGGAAGGTGCCAAGTTTCAATATGAAAAACAAATCGACCAATTAAAATTCACCTTCCCAAAACATAAATCTGCCAGAGAGTGTCAGTATCGAGCCGCTCCGTCTCTATATTATAGAAATTTCTATATACTGCTATAGCCTACCGCAAAATATAACCGAAACATACATATCTATGTGCACAGAGCTGTTTCTCTCGTCCTGCTTAAAGGGTTAACAGTGTTGATTCAAACTGTTCTGCTTTATAAACCCGATTATCCTCCAGTTTCCAGAGGCAATCAAAAAGAGCAGCTCCAGCCATAAATTGTCGTCTCATAAAGTCGAAGTGAAGTGAAGGAACACATAACAAAGTTACAGACTCACAGATGAGCACCATTTCTGCTTCTAACACGAACTCTGACTGTCTGAGAGAAACAGATTTGGGACTTCTTGTTTTTTAAAAAGTCACCAAACGTGCCATCTTTAAAAAAAAAAAAAAAAAAAAAAAAAAAAAAAAAAAAAAAAAAAAAAGTGAGTGAAGGAGAAACAAACTTATTACACCGTCTTTTTTATTTTTATGCCGACAGCCGGCTGCTGATCAAATCGAGCATGTGAGCGCGCAGCAGATTAAGAAAATAAATAAATAATAAATAAATAGAGCATTCAGAGTTAAACAAAGAAAATCGATGGTCATAAAAAGATCTGCTGTAAATTCGTTTCAAGTTTATTAAGGCTATCAGTAAATTAGGAAATTATTTAAAGGCCTGCCAACTTGTATACTGGGTGGGACTTTTCATAGACTTTATATAATAGATACATGAATTACACAATGAGTATATATATATGAGAAACATTTTCATTTTCATGTAAAACAAACCTCAGCTGTGAACAAGATGTTGTTATTTTATTATTTTCCTCCCCATTTAGAATGAAACCAGAAGTCTATATTTCTTGTAGTCTAATCGTCTATCCCATCTCAGCACGGTGCCTCGGCCAACATTTTTTGAAGAACAACATTTACTGTGTGGCTTTCATTAGGTCGTAATGATCTTGTATAAAACTTTGAGGGGAAGTTGAGGGAAATCATTCAAGGGCGCAGATTCATTTTAACTTCAGGCAGATATTGTTTTAAAATGTGTGTTTACGTTATTTAATCGGAAAAAAAGTTGCTTTTGCTGTGGTGCAGTGTGTCCCTTGTGCGTGGTTGCGTAGTGTGATGTTGGCCCGCTGTGGGGCGTCGGGAGGCCTCGGGTATTTTTAGCCGGCTGTAGGGAGGCTTGGCCCGGAGAGCCCAGCGCAGCAGTCCCGCTGGGACGAATGGGCGTTTGTGAGCGATGGTACCTTTCAGAGGTGCTGGAAATGTGCTTACACATCCCCCTCCTTTAAAAATAAACCCCCTTTCTCTACATATACTACAGGTCTATATTTATATGTGTGTCTTGGCCAAACATTGAGCTGAAGATGGAGGGTGGCATCTTCAATTTAACGGCATGTGTTTTAGGCTTGAAAGTTAGACAGAAACGTGTGTGTGTGTATTTTTCTGTGTGTGAGTGTAGATATATAAGATTATACAGCATGTGCAGCAGGAGTGCTATATGTCTTTATGCAAGTTGAAGTCTATGCACCTATACAAGTATACGGCATGAGGTGCAAGAATAGAAGAAAGAAAGAAAGAAAGAAAGGAAAAGAAAGAAAGACAGAGGAATGGGGGCAGAGGGGTTGGGCAAGCAGCAGCAACATCAGACAGAGCGACTCTGCACTTGAATAATTCATAATGGGAGGTGAACACTTCACCCTTTAACACAGACACAAGTCGCCTTGCTTTGCCTGCACTGCGGCCTGCCAACCTTCACATGCACAGAGCCAGTCTGCACAGGCAAAGCTCTCTCCACTTTGTTCACAATTAAATTGCACATAATCAAAGAACATGTGCATGCAACTTTTCTATTCTATCCTGAACAGACTGACTTAGTCCAGATGGGAGGGTCTCTGCTTTGCTGATCAAGCCATGTGTTGATTCTAGACCATTGTCTCCGGCTCACGGCTTCTTCTTCTCACCCATCCCAAATTTTAATTGTGTCTTGTGTCTGAGGATTAAATTTCCGCGTACATCTGCTGTGAATCGGGTTTCCGTCATCATATTTTACTGGAAGCGGGGGGCTATTGAATGGTTAACATAGCTGTTAAATTATGAGAACAGAGACATCAAAATAGGCACCCTGCAGATTTTTGCTCCAATGTTTCATGTTAATATTTTAACATACACTATGCCAGGCGATACAAGGTCACTAGCAAGTGGGAAAAAAAAGAGAATTAAATTGTATTTGTGAGGGTGCTTATTGGATTTACTGGCTGATGATACAGTATATCATGCCTAGTCCCACCCCGACCCTCCAAAGAAGAAAAATCAATTTATTCCCATCAGTGTGTCATGAAACTTGTGTCTTCTCCTATGTCTGTTATGTCAGGGTCATTTTATGTGTTTGGGAGTTTGATGGTGGTCTAGGTATGTGTTATAGATTGATTCACCTGTTTCTACCTCTGTGATGTTTTGCTCCCTCCCAGACAGGCTGGCTCACTTTGCTATTAATACTCCTAGTTCCCGTTTAGAGACACTCCCCAATGGGGCAGGGGCTATATGCTTGGCTGACGCTAGCTTGCTAACTGACTGCGTGTGTGTGTGTGTGCGTGCGTGTGTGTGTGTGTGTGTGTGTGTGTGTGTGTGTGTGTGTGTGTGTGTGTGTTAGAGGGAGAGTAAGAAGGACTGTCAGAAAATGTTTGTGTATGCTCTTCTGTTGTGCCTGCTTGAATACGCATGCGTGGGAATGTGTGCATGTTTTGGTGTACATCCGAAAGAGTGTATGCATACAGTATAAGTGGTTTTGTGCATATGTGTGTTTGTGAATTCTTTTATTATGAGCGTGAGCGTGTGTTTTATTACAAAGACTTGTTTCAATGTGTGTTTACTCCTCTTAGATAGGGTGCATCTTTTGGTGTGACTTTGTCTGGTTTTTTCATAACCGCGCAGTTTAGTGTTAATGCATGCATTTGTTAGCACACTTGCGTTTTTGTGTGCATGTGTGGGTGCCGATTTCCCCAGCCAAGTGCAGCTGGAGGGGGCTTTTTCCTCCTGCGATATGAGAGCCGTCTAATTTTCTGCTCTCAAATTCCCCTGCTCGGCTCAATTGGAGTGGTGGGCTCGGCTCGTTGAGAAATGTAAATTGGAAGCAATGGCCCTGGATGCTGAGCTGCTATTATCTGACATGAACAGATAGCTTCATTAGACTCTAATAGGAATGTGTCTACTGCCACTCAACTGGCTGAGTGGCATAGCATGGCTGCAGCTCAGGTGAGCATCAGTTTAGTAGATTTTTCAGCCTGGGATGTGATAATAAGTCTTCTGCTGTGTGTGTATCTTCCTTTCTCCACTTTCCTTTCTTTATTTTTTGCCAAACTTGCTGATAGTTATCAGACTTGCTTGAAGAAAATGATTTCCATCTCAACTTTTATTCTAATGCAAAACAACAATTAGTTCATGGAGTGACAAAATTGCTTTTCACTGCAAATTTCATTTATGCTGCTTGTCAGGGGTACATTTTGCTTGACTGAAATAGTTTTCACAGTTCCACGGCGGTCCTTCCTGACCCACAAATACTCTCTTTGACTGTCTTCGGAGATGTGTACACTCTTGCTTACTGGAGCTTTGAATGGGAGAACACAGGGAGATTGTATTCCTCATTTTTTTCACAGTGAATAGAGTTACAGCTGCAGGGCCTTACTGCGCTGCTGCTTCACTTTGTTGTGTATGTGTGCGCTCACTTGAGTAAGTGTGTGTGTGTGTGTGTGTGTGTGTGTGTGTGTGTGTGTGTGTGTGTGTTGAGCTGTGGACTGATTTGCTCAGCAGGATGAGAAAGCGGCTCCATGTTCAAGCTTAAAGGGAAAACCCATCAGAACAGTGAAACTTTATTGTAAAATCTATTTAACTTAGCTGATCATTTATCCTCCAGTCTTCCATGCCAGTCACTTAGTGCATGCTTAGTTAATTAGTGGATGTTAGATTACATTACAAAATGTGGCACAGTAAACACACAGATTAATTATTTTAGATTAATTTAGATTTGTACCTAGAAAGAGGCTTTGAAACAAGCAGTTTTAGAAAGTTAAGTCAGTTATTTGCTCAATAATAAAAAAAAAACAATACTCAGAAATATCTTGAGTCTTGTGGTTGTAACA
Source organism: Sciaenops ocellatus (assembly GCA_033000465.1). Classification (NCBI taxonomy): domain Eukaryota; kingdom Metazoa; phylum Chordata; class Actinopteri; family Sciaenidae; genus Sciaenops; species Sciaenops ocellatus. Next base: position 14,010,700 of record CP136868.1, read on the forward strand.
CCATTTGTCACACTTCAGCCCACTATGTTTATCTGTTTGTTTCTTCTTCACACTGCAGAAGCTTCTCAGTCACACTACAATAAGGTATCATATTAGTTTTCCCAGTTCTCTTTTTGAGAAATAAAATGAAATGGAAGCAAAATTAAGCTCAAAATCAAATGAATTTAAATGAACATTACCGACTTATTCACATTATTTTTAGTGCAGCTACATAAAGAGTTGCTTTCTGTTATTTTATTTGAAATGGAATTATTCACTGGGGTGTGGTTTAGCTCAGCTGGTAGAGCATCCGCCCCATGTACAAAGGCTCAGTCCTTGCTGCAGCGGCTCAGGGTTCGAATCCGATCTGCGATCTCGTTCCCCATCTCTCTCTCCCCACATTCCTGTCACTCTTCAGCTGTCTTTATACAATAAATAGCTTGAAAAAAAAATAAATAAATAAATAAAAAAGAAGAAATGGAATTATTCACAAGCTGTATTTGATTATTGTTTCTTCACTAACTTTAAACAGAAGACAGTTTGGCTACTGAACTTCCTCCACATTCACCGCTCCATAAGTCAGTTGTATTCGATGACAATCATTTACACCACAGCCGTGCACATGCTAAGAATAGAAAATGTTGAGGACTCTGTCTGATAGAGTCAGTTTGGCCACACGTGTACATAAAGGGTTGGTAAGCTGAATCTGGTTTTGGTCTTCAGGAGGTGGGAGACAGAAGTGCAACTATCAGTAAGTCACGACACCAAAATTGCTCTGTACCGACACTGCTGCTGCTTTGGCACCACACCATTCACCATATGAAAATCCCTTTCACCAACCCAAAGCCTTAACTTGCACCGTCACACTAATGGAGCTCCTTGTCTTATTTGTCCTCTGTCATATTCCATCTATTAGACATGGATTTCCCTCTCCGCGTCTTGGTTTCTGTTTGATATGAATGCATTCTTGGCAGGGCACACGTGAAATTGTATTTCCAGTCATACTAAATGGATTTGTATTGCGTTTCTGACCACTTCGGAAACTGGCAGTTGGATGTGAATTTAGATTTGATGACATTTTGCTTGACCTGGTGACAGTCCATTCACTGTTAGGTATATGTGTGGCTTGGTAGAACGGTGGCCAAAAGCATGAGACTTGTAAAATAAACACTTCACGTTGTGACTTTTAAAAACATTGCCTCTACTTTAGTTCAAAATCTCTCCAGGATATCTGTGTGTAGCCAGTTAGCCCAGCCAACCTCTATTTTGATGCTTTCTGCAGCAAGACAAGAAGCCCAGCTCTCACTGTTGGTTAGCTTAGGATATGTGAAGTGTGTATGTGTCTGTGTGTGTATGTGTCAGTAACTAAGTGTGGCAGCTGAGTAAATAGAGTCATGATCAGTGCTTGAGGTTGGTCATCCCTCCTTTGGGATTAGATGAAGGCTAATTGGGGCTAACAAGGACTAGCCACTCATATGTTCTCTTTGTTTTCCCTCTCTCTTTCTCTTCTTCACCACAGTCAACCTGTTAGACTCTAAAGCAAGCCAAGGGGAGTTAGGATGGATTTCCTACCCATCGCATGGGGTGAGTATCCTCTATTTCTATGTTTACCCACATCATGTCTGAATATGCTTACATTTTGGAGACAGATCCACCGACATGAACTGGATTTTCTCCGCACACCACATGAAGTCAGGATTTTCAAACTCCTGCGGTTCTCACTATGTCATGTTGACTCAATGAGCCAAGTGCAGATTAACCCACTTTTCCTTTAGACGTTTTTTTGTATATTCTGCGTCTCGCAGGTTAAAGGTTAAGCATTCGGAGCTCGCCATATGGTCAAGATGCTTAAGGGAAAATGTATTGCGTGTGTTTAAAGAAAGATTAAGGCATTAGGGGATTTTAGGTTGTAGGCACAACGGCATCCACATAAGAATGTAGATAAGCTCACCCCTTTTTAGTAAATATATCAGAAGCAACAACAGAATTAGATATTTCACCGCTGTTTCATGTAAACATTATAATTCCATTGTTGGGATTTCACTCGTTAATCCATTCATTCATTTTGAATTGAAAATGCACAGCACCTCATTCTGTTACACATGCTTTACAGTTACTCGTCTTTTAACACACCTCTTTCAAGTTTGTGAGTGTTTCATAAATTTAAAAAAAAGGAAATTATAAAATCTAATCAAAATGTACTTTTCTGGATTTGACCTCTGTTGTGTTTTTTTTTTTTTTCTTCAAGACCTGCTCTGTACTCAAAAATCAACGTATAACAGTCATTTTATAGAAAAAAAAAGTTTGTAAGACAATTTCTCAACTTTTTCTACCACAACGAATTTTTTTAGTACATGTGAGAATTGCCTAGCTTTCATAAAAAAAAAAAAAAAAACAACCAGTAATGTTGCTGAAACATAGTCCCAAACTTTCAAAAAACAATATCTGCAGCCTCATCTATCAGCCTCTCTCTCTCTCACTGCTACTAGAGTCCCTCCAGTGGGCTCTCACTCAGTGTTTATTTGCCTAACTAGTTAGACTACTGTGCCTCGGGGCTGGCCCGCTGACACACACACACACACACACACACACACACACACACACATATACCACACTTCCTTCTTTTTTCCTTTATTAAGTGTTAGAATTACTCCTTGGCAGTGGCTTAAGGTAATCCAGTCATTTGTTCCACGGAGCTGCCAAACCTTGTTTCCCTCGGTCATATACCGTGCTGGCACTAACAAAACGCTCAGAGTTTCTTCATGAGGTTGAACCACAATGAAAAAAAAAATGACCCAAAGGAAAAACTGCAGGCTGTTTAAAATGCATTTAGTCCAAAGACAATTGCAGGTTATAGAACAATTGCGTGACCATTTCAAGGGAGAGATTGATGTTGTGCTGATAGAAGTTATTCACATGTAAGCAAACTAGGAAAATGCGTACCGATGGACATCGGAATGTGTGACAGAGGTTTTGCAGTGTGCGCAGAGAGCTCTGCTTTATTTCAAGTTATTTGCTTTGAACGAGTTCAGAAGAAAAGCGAGTGGTTATACAGTTCATAAAAATGCTCCGGGAAATGGAAGCCAATGTCATTCTTAAATGAGAATGACTCCAGAGAGAAAGAGAAGGGAGAGGAGAGGATCAAAAAGAGGTAGAGAGAGAGAGAGAGAGAGAGAGATGAAGAGAGGAAGAAAGGGAGTGAAAAAGAGAGAGGGGGAAGGACGGGAAAGGATGGGAGGGAGACGGAAAGAGAGATATTGCTGATGATCAAGTCCTCAAGGTGAATCATCTGTAATTACTCACGTCATCCACTGACTGCGCTCCGATAAGCAGCCTGCCCTGGGAGACTGCTGCTCACAAATGATTTCTCATAATGTGGCAGTGGCACTGAGCCCTCACACACACACAGACACACACACACACACACACACACACACACAAACACTCATTCACATTGATGAAGAGGCCACGGCTATTGGCCTACCGAGACACAACGTGCTCTGGTCACAACAAATTAAGAGCTTAGCCTCCCCAGGATGTTCACTCCAGAGCCACCGACTGGACTGACAAGTGTGTGTGTGTGTGTGTGTGTGTGAGCGAGAGGGAGAGAGAGAGAGAGAGAGAGTGCGTGCGTGTGATCCAGATATACTGTTATCTGTCTGGGAGGCAGGCTGATTGCTGAGCACTGTCCAGGGGGCTTAGCCCTTCACAAGACTAAAGAGTGTTAAAGATTACATTCTTGCGTGCTTTGAAAGCATTCTTCAGCAACAAACCAAAACCCTAGACACTGGCCGCACATAGAAAACAGAATTAATGGGCAAACACAAAGTGAAGTCCATTTTTCATAGGAGCCAACAGGGGATACAACTGTTTCGTTTTGACCTGATTGTTTCTGGATGATCAGTTCTGCTTAGCTAAGTCATATTTACAATGCACAACTCAGTGTGTTCAACTGAAATGCTGACAGATAAAGTTTAAAAAGAATAATCCCATATCTAACAGTCATCTAAATTCTTATTTTTGCTATTTATTTTGAAGTATTTTAATTAATAGGGTATAGTAATTTTCTATACTTGAATTTGATGTTACAAAACACAAGTCAATAGGACTGCTAAATCAACATCCCAACAAAATAAATAAATAAATAAAATAAAATAAAATAAAATAAAATAAAATAAAGATGTATAATTTGTTTGCATAGGGAAATATCCTGCTTGTAAATATTTTACATACATTTTTTTCACATGTTTTGGCTTATACTCTACAGAACTTTGTAAGTCTTTTATAAAAGCAATGACATGGCATTGATCAAATCTTTCTATTGTGATGAAGCTTGACATATACAGAAAAAAAGCAGGAATAATGAGAAAATATTTAACACGCACAGACATCATACATCTCACGTTCCATTTCTCACGTCTGGAAGGAGACTGTGAGATGGGGAGGGGGGGGGAATACAGGCACAGTATAGCTCGCTTTTTTATATTTTCTTCAGTCAGCTTTTTAATATTTTTTTCCTTTTTTTTTCTTTTCTTTTTTTCTCTCACACTGCTGTTTCAACTTCTTTAGTCACCTAAGGGCTCTTACAGCCCCCATCTACAAAATCCGTCTGACCAGCACAAAATGCCCCCCAACAGCACCACAGAAAGAGAGCGTGTACTGAGAAAAGCCTATCCATAAACGAGGATTAATAGGGCAAGGCAAGGGACCAGGGAGGAGGAAGAGGAGGAAGTATAAAGTGTGTTATAGTTACTTTCTTCCTGGTAGAACAGCTGATGCAAATCCTCTGACTGATAACAAGTACAACATGAGAACTTTTTAAAATTTATATCAAATACACCAATTACAGTAGTACAAGAAACACATCCCAATTGTAAATGAATATTCCCAAAAAACAATACAAAATATTAGACCGCTGTATTATTGAAAACCCATGAATAACACATTAACAGATGTCCTACCAGTCTAACAGACACACCCCACAGTATTATGAATGTAGTGCAGACGTGGTTCATTGAAAATGAATGAATCATTCAGCAATCGTTGCTGATGTGTCCTTGAGCAAAGCGTAAACAAGGATTAGTGGGGCAAGGCTTGGAGCTAGAGGAAGGGCGAAGAAGAGAAATGTGTGTGTGTTCGGGGTCTCCTTTTGGTAAGACCGGCTGATGAAATGTCGTCTGACTGATATGCTGCAGTTGTCGAGTCAGTGACACCATTGACCTCTGTGGAGCCCAGAACGTGAGCTGGCGCTGCACTTGTTGTGGCCGCTCCAGTCTTTAGATTTACCCCTCTCCAGCTGTAGAAGTATAATGGACAGCTGTTAATACACTATATATGAACTTTGTTTCTCCCATGATTTTCAATATAAAGCACTATTTAGCAAGTCCATGTCCAAAAGAAGAACATTTTTACAAGAACAGATTGTTTTTCGAAATATAAATGAAGAGCTTTATTAAAAATAAAAATGTAAATACAAAAAAATCTCAATTATTTTACAAAGTTATGTTTTTGATATTAACTGATTCTGTATTAAATACAATATCTATATAATAAATTAAAGCGTTTATTTATTTATATTTATACTTTGCTAGAAGAAGGTCCAGTAGGACAGAAAAAAAGATTAATAGGTTGTAAAATCCATCATTAACTTTCTATAAAAATAAAGCCATTCTTTTTTTAACCTGTGAATAAACGATGCTGATTCTCAGTCATGTTTCCAAAAATACAAAGTCTTTGTATACATGCATTGTTACCCTATACTGGCCCATATACTGCTCCATTAACTCCCGTTGACCTACGTGTCTTTGAAGTGGGTGAACTGGTGCGCTGACTCGGTGCTTCTTAGACGTGCCTGTTGCCGTAGTTGTAATGTCATGAGCAGATCAAGTTACGGCACTCCATTTTACTGTCCCTTAAGCTGCTTCACCTACCTACAGCACAGATCAGAGGAACTAGGGGCAAGATCACACCAAATTGTGGCCCAACTGTGACCATCAGGGGTCGGGGTCAGAGGTCACGAGGACTGGTGGCAGGGTCGAAGTGTTGTTATATTTCAATTAGAGGGCAGGGAGAAGGAAGTTACACCCCCTGGAGAGAAACAAGGGAGTGGCTGCTCAGTTTAGATTTTATTTATCCTGGCTGACATACAAACACTGCCACACATTCAAAGTGGGAGTTGCATCTGCTGATGGCAGAGTTTCCTGCTGTTGCAGAAAGTGGAAAAGTAGTAGGGGTAATATGTTGCCCTTGGATTACAAAAAACAACATTGTCATTAAATGTAATTAGAGTTGAAGAATCATCCAACACTCTCATGAAATAAGCGCCCAAAAACATGCTCAAGCTCTGATCTTGACTCTGTGGCTCAAATGTCTTCATAGCAGTGGCTGCAGACTCATGGGTGCTGTACTGCCATTTCATACAAGTGATGCCTCCATCAGACAATTGAGAACATCACTATGTCTTAACGAATGCTTCTTTGGATCTGAAGCGATATACTTATATTAAGACATTTTCTGTTTACTTGCCCACTCTTTCTTCATCCATATCAAGCCAAAGACAAGCTAACTAACGCAGGAAAGTAATTCAAGGTTGAAAGAGATCATTCGTATGATGTAATGTTTGGGGACGGAAGAAGAGGAGTTAGGAGCTAGTTCCATGTAATAGATGCTATCCTCCAGAGGGGGATCCTCACATCATAGCAGAGGCCTCATTTACTTTGGCACAGACTTGCTCAAGTCTTCTCTGGAATATGATATAGCACACCCAACACACACAGACATACAGACACATATACACACACCTGGGTTTGATTTTGAAGCCTGTGTGTGTTTATGTTCTGCAAACTTCATACCCCTCCCAAAGACGGCTTGAACCTCGCAGTCGCTTTAGATTTAGCCCAGTTTGCATCATACTGGTGGACATGAAAGTACATAAAGGGATAAGACATGAAGCCTGCAGCGCACACGGACATCTGCTTACAAGGACTGCGTAATATGCACACACACACATTTATAAAGAAGCACATATGCACAGATGCACACAACATGCTCCTACATAGTTAAGCAATTTCATATTCCAAACACACACATTTGCTCACTCAATATATACAGGACAGGCATATGTAATGCACAAATACTGTGCACACACACACACACTTTGTCCTCCACCTTCAGCCCACGTGTTCTGTTAAACCAGTTTACTTTTCAGGGTTTAGGGGACATTAAATGTGGCACAATGAAATGTAAGAATAATTTTGTGAATATGTTTAAAAGCTCTTGAAGCAATGAGACAGGGCAGTCGATACTTAAGTCTGCTCCATTTACATTTGCTCCATCCACTTAGGTTTTTCATTGGATCTCAGATCATAGAGAGGCATGAAGCACAGAGCGAGTGTACATGCTGTGTGCTTTTTTATATTTGATTAAAAACTGTATTTTTACAGCTATAATCAGGAATATTTTACATTTTTATATGACCACATTGTTGTTTGCCACTATTGTGTTGTAACTATTAGGGACACCTAATCTTATTGGACATTTTACAAACAACACTGAACTGAAGAAATTACATTTAGTTTGGTTTGCCAAATATTCTTTTGAGGAAACAAAAATGTTGCCTGGATTATGTTTACTGGCAATGTCTTTTTGTCTTTAATCAAGTAATATGGTATTGTACAAAGTGCAGAACTGTGGCACCAGACACAAAGGGTTGCACCCTGATATATATATATATATTGTGGTCTGGGGCAAGTATATAAAAAGTAAATACATTCTGTCCACTGCTTCAAGTCCACATTAACTTATTAAATATCTAACCAAGACCAAGATCTTTCTCTAATCATGACTAAGAACTTTGAGTGCTTAAAACATTGAACATGCTTTATGCTACAGTGCTACAAACATATATAGAAGGAACACAAATGAATTAATAGACATTTTGTGACTTTCATTAAAATATCTCCTCATTAATATGATACAAAACGTAATTGGTGCAAAATCATGTTTCTCTCAAAATGTGTTAATTAGTTATAATTACATTATAATTCTAACGTAATTTCTAGGGGACAAAATATATGCGCTGATGTGCTCAAACTATGCTACTGTACTGACATTTCAACTTTGTGTGATAAGGTTGACGCCTTATGGCCTATTTTCATGTATATTTGGACAGAATGTGAAACAGAATATTTCCGTACTTTAGCAGGTCAGATTTCTATTGAACATTTTTAACCAACAGCAGTGATGGATCCCATCTGCACAAAAAAGTTGTGCTATTTTTAATCCTGACAGAAAGACATGTAACTATGACAGAAAAAAAAAAAAAACATGCTCATAAAGATAAGCAGATTAGGATTTTCATTCCGTTCAAGTAAGTACATTGTCTTATCAAACATGTCACCAGAATCACTAATCATAATGGCAGATCGTGTCTTCCCCTCTGCTTTCTGTTGTGTCAAGGTCTGTCATCGAACCTTTTTGCATGTCACCACGTAATTATTTCTACATATATTTTGAGTCAAGCGATTAGACTTGGGAGTAAAATGAGGTGAAATGTTAAGTTTAGCTTCACCTCTTTATATTTAGCCCCACTCAGTTCTGTCTACTTTTCGCTGTTATTGTTGGACCTATGGAGAGCTTGGACTACACTGATGAATGAGGTGACGCCAATGAAGGCACGACGGGGGAGACTAAACACCAACGGAATCTCTCCCCTCAGTTTTCCTCTCACTTTATCTCTCCCTCCTTCTTCCTATTGCTGTTTTTCAGCTCTATCTCTTCTACTTTCTCTACTTTTCTTCCTTATTCTCTTTCTCCATCTCTCCCTCTCTCTCTCTCTCTCTCTCTCTCTCAGGGGTGTTTCATTAACTTTACTGTGAGATGAAAAGCAAGTGGCCATCCTTCAGCCTGAAAGCTTCTTGAAAACCAGGCACTCATAGATGTGCTTTACACCCACACACCCGCACACACACAAAAACATGTAATAGAGAACCTAGACTTTCTTAGCTCGTCATTAATTTCTGTGTTCGGGTTGAAAGCACCTGCTGTGTCTGCCTGCTACGGGACTTTAAACACTTCACATGAGCCTTATGTGAATGTATATGTGTGTGTGGGTTTATGTTTCCATTAATGCTTGTGTGAAAGGAGCGATAATTCAGTTTCCACTTACCCAGAAAGTGTTTCTCTTTTCTCTGTCTCTCTCTCTCTCTTCCTCTGAAGAAAGCACTGCTCACTCAGGCATACATCCATTCTGAATTTCACGGAAAGAGGAAAATAGAAAAAAAAAAAAAAAGCATCCATTTACACATTTAGACTCATTCATTCTAATGACTGTCATTTTAATCACAATGAGCCCAGTGTTTCAGGTGTTTGCCCATTCATCATCGCTCTGATTCAGTGTTGATTTGCCTGGACAGCGAAGCCAAAGTGCATGATCAATGAGTCTTCCCGCTGTGTTGAATTCAAAAGGAATGACCCCGCTTTCTTTTTTCTCCTCTCCTCCTCATTGCTTTCTCCCAGTGGAGGGAAAATGTAAGATAGACACGAACGTTCCTGGTATACACTCACATCTGTCTATACTTCGTAGCTTCTTTTTGTTTCATAGTGGATTCAGCACGTTTCCTTTAGTAGCAGTAGTACTGTGATGCAAATAACCAAGACTGCAGCTTGAAAGTCCTCACTTGTAGAGAAAAACATATTAGTATAAGGGTGGAAAAAAACACTATAAGATTTTGCCAATATTTAACAGCAATTTAAGCAACTTCACACAAATTTCCTAGGACTGAGATGGGGAATCACACTTTTCTCTGAGATATTTTCACAGTGCTCGAATGTAGAAATTTTGGCTAAGGCAGCAAGTTTGCTTTTAATTAATTTGAGTAATTTACAAGAGATCTGGTAGTGTGATTTTTCACCCTTAAGTGTTTATTAGATGCTTAGTATTCAGCAAGAGTGAATCTGAATCTAAATAATTCATATGTAAATGCTTACAGGGTGGAGATAACTTCATTTTTTTCTCTCTGCTATCTTCCCCTCCTTTCCTCTGTCTTCCTCCTTCTCTGACTCAAATTCCCTCTTTCCTACTCCTTCCTCTTTAACCTTCCTTCGGTGTCTTTGCTCCTTTTTTATTCTCTTTTGACCCCCAAACCCTCTTTTCATCCCCTGCTGTCTATCTCCCTTACTTTTCCTCATATCCTCACATCTTTTTACCTAATCTTTTTCATCACTTTCTTCATCTTATCTTTCCTCAACTCTGTCTGGTTCCTTCACCATTCCCTCCTTTGCATCGCTTCCTTTTCTCAATTTTTCTTAAAATTTGCCCCTTTTTCCCCCTCGCACTTGGTTTTCAATCTCTCTTGTTCCTTTTCATCTCCCTCCATTTCTCTCTTCCATCTTCTCTCTCTTTCCATCTTTTTCAGTGGGAGGAGATCAGTGGGGTGGACGAGCACTACACTCCCATCAGGACCTTCCAGGTCTGCAATGTGATGGAGTACAGTCAGAACAACTGGCTTCGCACCAACTGGATTGCCCGTCAGTCAGCTCAGAAGATCTACGTGGAGCTGAAGTTCACCCTGAGGGACTGCAACTCCATCCCGCTGGTCTTGGGCACCTGCAAGGAGACCTTCAACCTCCTCTATCTGGAGACAGACGATGACCAGGGCAGCCACTTCAGAGAGCACCAGTTCTCAAAGATTGACACCATCGCTGCTGATGAGAGTTTCACCCAAATGGACCTCGGAGATCGCATACTCAAACTCAATACTGAGGTGCGGGAGGTGGGTCCCATGACCAAGAAGGGCTTCTACCTGGCGTTCCAGGATGTGGGCGCCTGCGTAGCTTTAGTGTCAGTGAGGGTTTACTTCAAGAAGTGCCCGTACACTGTGAGGAATCTGGCCTCCTTCCCTGATACGGTCCCCATGGACTCCCAGTCGCTGGTGGAGGTCAAAGGCTCATGTGTCAATCACTCGAAAGAGGAAGAACCTCCACGAATGTACTGCAGCACAGAGGGGGAGTGGCTCGTGCCTATTGGGAAGTGTCTATGTAACCCAGGGTACGAGGAGAGAAGCAACACCTGCCAAAGTAAGACTTCTTTCATTCATACATTTTATTTCTCAGTCCTCTCATACTTTCTCTGTCGTCCTCTCATCCTTAGTTGACTATCTTGCAACCTGCAACCTACAAAATCTGATATTTCTTTTATATTTATGCATAATACCATGTGACACAATGCAAAATTTGCAGAGGCTTCAAAGCGTGCTTTGTGTGTTTGATGAGAAGACTGTCACACTTCATATCTGTCAGCCCAGAACCTTTAAGTCTGAAGCCCAACCTTTGTGTATACATGTGTGTTTGTGTACGTGTGATGCCTTCAAAAGAAGCCAAGACTCACAGAGTATTGATGGATAGTTATACACATATATATTTCCATGCGTGTGCTGTGTGATGTGTTCTCCAGGTCTTTGAGCTACAGGGCACAGCGTGCAGTAGTTCAATAGTAATCTTCTCTGTGACACATCATTAGCTATGGGAAGATCTTAACCAGAGTAGCAAGGATGGGACTGATAACGCAGAAGAAAGGAGTGGGCTGGAGTGGATGGTGAATAATGGAATAGTTGTGGTGATGGTTGTGGGTGTTGGTGGAGTCATGATGAGTGGGTAGATATTGGAGTCTGGAGATACTCGGTCTCACCCCACAGTCGCCTTTGGGGGTGGTTGTAAAAATCAAAAAAAGTGTTTGTCTGGCTGCCCAGCCTTTCATTTTCAGACTGTCTGCAACATCATCATAACACATGCTTTGCAGGGGAACTAATCTGAATTGTTGCCAGTCGGTTATTGGAAAGATTTTTTTGGTTCCCGGTGCTAGAGAACTGGATCGACACTGTGAAACACTCCTTACCTGATGGTTTTACAAGCAGATGCAGCTGTTTTCCAAAACGCTTGCTAATTGATTGTAATTGTCCTTTGTCTATCCATGTATCTTCATCTCACTTTATTTCACCTCAACTACTTTGTCAAAAACTCAAAGTAAATGGGATCAAGCAACCAGTGGGTTCAAAGATTACATTTCATTTCATCTCAGCATATAGTCCCCGTACATCCGATCATAACTCACACTTATTTTCTTTTTTATGAAACCTTTTCTTCATAAAGGTTTGCATGTCTGCGCACAGACTTAACATAACTAGATAACTTTGCAAAATGAAATTTCCAGTGAGTGGCTTCTGTGGCTACTGTAACAGCTTTCATCAATTACAGTTTCTCATAGAGTGCAGCGGCTGCATAATGGTGTCTGTAGAAAGTATTCAAACTCATTTCAGCTTCAAACACATTTTATCTCTATAAGCACACACACACACACATATATATATATATATATATATATATATGTGTGTGTGTGCTTATAGAGATAATATATATATATATATATATATATATATATATATATATATATATATATATATATATATATATATATATATAGTTTATAGTTTATAGTTTATAATGTAAAATTACAATAGAAGTGGTATGTACTTGCTTCCTTTACATTTTTATGATTTGTTATATTTTGTTTGATCATGTGTGCTCACAGTGGCTTTGGCAAGAGTGTGTGTTCTGTGGCCCATGTTGTTCAGCGAGATCCTCACTCTGCTTAAGGAGCCAGACACAGCATCTCTATTTGAAAGCAGCCACCTCTGCACTGCGGCTGTTGCACAATGACTTTAAAGTTGAAACAGAAAGAAGAAAAAGCAGTCTGTCTGTAGCTCTCTTACTTACTGCTCCTAAATGCTCCCATGTTCATCAACTCTCTCCTCTCCAGAGCCATGCCCAGTGTTAATTAAAGATCAAAGGCACTCTCCCAGGTCAAGCCCCTGCTGTCAGGGCCAAGGGAAGCTCTTTTTCCGGGCCTGTGGACTCGTAAGGAGAAACTTTGCTGCAGCTGAAAACCTTATATGTACAAACTGTGCACAGTTAGTGGAGGATGTAAGATTGTAGGCAAAAAACAAATGCTAACAAAAACAAGGATTAGCATGAGATATAAATGTGCTGGTTAAAAACACACATTAGGTCGGTGCTAGCATCCCATTTCTTTATTTGTATTCAGTGTCTTTATTGATATGATATTAATAGAATTATAAGGCAACTATTTAGTTCTAACATGTTATACAACATAACTGAGTGTTAAATCCACAAATTGACCCCCCCCCCCCAAATGTGAAAGGACAAAAGTTGTAGATACAAGAATGGCACATTTTGTAGACAAATGGCAGGCCCTTGTCCCCCTTCCTACCACCCTCCTTTCACTTCCTGTCTCCCTGTGAATTGTGTGAATGTTTGGATGTATTTGACAATCTCTTATTGGTTTCAGAGAGGTCTAATGGACTCTAATAAGGTCTTATGTTACTCTGGAGTGGGACAGCTGCACCAACAGGCCCCCACAGCCCCCCGCGTGCAGACGTTGGAGGCCCCAGCATGCAGACCGCTCTTCAGGCCCTCTGTGTTAACAGATAGATGAGTGCATGGTGTTAGGTCACCGTATGGACAGATCACAAAAAAAGATGAAAACATATTTACAGTGGTACAGCCAGATAAAAACAGAATGAAACAGACGTCTCAGCCGTGGTTTTATATGTCACAGACCTACAAGCTGAGTCAAATTTACTCCAAAACTCACGTCTTTAGATTTATTATTAAATTTGGCTTGACTTGGTGAAAAAAAACGTACATTCAGTAGTCAAATAAATTTCCTTGTTGTTTGGTAATCTCATGATTAAACATACATGCTGTCAGGCAGCAGCAGTAAGGTAGATTTATGACCCAGACAGAGGTGTTTGTATTGAGCGTTGTTGGCTTTGACTGAGTCAGATGTGGATGCAGCACCTTCGTTGAATATTTCATGCTTTGTTTTCGTTGACCGTCTAGAAGCAGCATCTTCTATTTCCCTGTCTCTCTCCTATGTGTGTGTGTGTGTATGAATGAGAGTGGAAGAGAGGGCAGTTGCATTTGTTTATACATACTCCGAAATGTGTTTAAGGGCTTTAGCAGAATGCACTCAAGTATTAGAATGTCATTATCTTGCTGGGCTATGTGTGTTTGTCTGTATAGCCAGAAATGTTTGTGAAAGTGAAGATGTTTTTTCAGTGGCGCCCTTCAAACGAACACACAAATTCTGTCTGGCTTTGGCAATGGGACGCCATGTGTGAGCTGCTGTTGTGAGAGTGTGCGTGTGTGCATGTGTGTGAATGATGGCTGCAATGTGTCATTACATATTTCACAGCATAGAGTGTATATTGCTGTGAACATATTTTGATATTTCATCATCCGTATCAGAGCAGAAGATGTTATCGGATCTTTTGTCAGGGAGAAAATGTGGTGAGAGGACATGAAGTGAGAGGACTATACGAGGTGAATGGACGCATCAGTCATCGTCTGGATTACTGTATGTTTTGTGAGCAGGCTTCGGCCTTTCCACAGAGAATGTGAGGCCGGACTAAATCTCGCTAAGTCGGTCTTTCATCTGTCATTAGAACAGACTGGAGCAGGTGAACTAACTCCTATCTACCATCAGTGTGAAATTCCTGCAACACTAATTTGATCCTAAAACAGCAAACGGGTGTCTGTCTGCTGAGTTTGAGAGTGTGTGCATATGTGTGTGTGCGTGTTGCAAATGCGAGCAGCTGTTCTGCTGTACATTGTAGGGAGAGACACAGGTTTACATTCTTACTGGATTTATCAAGACACACAATCCTCAAACTTGCCAGCTTATTATAATTACACATATACAGTAAATCCATATACACCGACACAGAGACACATACTCAAGCCTACTTAAGCCTGAGTTGCTGGATTACTTACCATATCTTATTAAAAGTGGCGAAAAGAGAAAAACACTTGAAATATAAGTTATTTTACCAAGTTTTAAGACACTATAGAGTAAAAATTACAAATGATTTCTAATAGATCATGATTTGTGTTTGATAACTCCAGTGATCTCAACATTTCGAAATAAATGTTTTTTTTTCCTCCTTGTTCACTTCCTTTCCTTCTTCCATCCGTCCCTCCCTCCTTCCCTCCCTCTCTGCTCCCCCCCTGTGGCTGATGGTCTTGGCCACTGGTTCAAAGCCTGCTGTCCATCTCACGTCGAATGTTTTATATCACTCTCCACTCTCCTGCTTAAGTGATTTAGCTGCTGCCCTTATGCACAGACATCAGTTGGCTTTTAAGCACACACATTACACATCTTTCATTGGCTTTGTCACGCAAAACCTACATCAACCTGACCAATGAAATACTTTATCGTTTGACTTTAATCAAAGCTGTATTCGTCTTCGACAATGAATCAAATGACTTCCTGTAATGTCATTTGGCGTTGCTAGTATACTCCCAATCCCACAATCTCTATTTCATCTTATTGTTATGAGTTGCTGGTCCCTAGGGTTGATGCAGAATGGTGGAGATGGTGTGGTTCATTTAGCATTTAGCATGCAAACAGGAACTCACTTAGTTTTCTCACGAGTGGTCAGACCACACCAGAGCTGAAACACCAGTCCATATTGAACTTATATTCATTGAGTAACAAGATATTGGAGTCCAATGGGATGCCAGTGTTGTTCTGTTTTTGCAAGATGTGTTTTTGTGAGATTTTTTTTCTTAGTTTTGTCCCCTATGAACCGAAATCATTTCACGCAACTTACTGTTTAGCGTAAAAGACATAGATGCTATCCAGTTAAACCTTTGATTTTAAAAATATGTGTACACTCATGCCGATGGTTTTAACGGATTCAATGTGAGATTCAACTAATTTTGTGGACCATGTACTGTATGGTATCTTGTTTCCTTCTTTTTGTTTCCTGCTTCAAATATTTATTGATCAAATACCCATTCAGGCCAATCAATAAAAGCGGAAAAAAATCCAGCAGCACTGTAGAAGTCCCACGGTTCTGCTTACTTTTTCCCCTTCTTATTTTTTCTCATCGTCCACATTGTTTTTTTGTGTATTTTTCTACCACAGTGTTGAGGCTTGAGTAGTGTGGATTCATGGAGCTGTTGGCTCTCCTCTGGTCCCCTTGGAAGGACTCTGTTTGTTTGTGTTGGCCATTATATAACTGCCAGTGCTCTCCACAAGAACATGTCAGTTGAACGCACACACAAACACACACACACTAAACAGCACAGCCCCTAAATTACAGCGACAGCATGTCCGATCCAGCAACAGGCTAATATACATCACACATTCTTTACTTCTTTTGTTACCAAATCATTTTTGCATGTGCTGTACGTGTGCTTGTCTGTGTGTGCGTCTGTGTGTTGTAGCTTTTATTTATGCAGTTCACTGAGTCCTCTGAGCCATTGTTCCTTTTTTCCAGCAGCGCCCTGCTGCACATCATATACCAAAGTTACACACATTCACAATGAGAGCTGCAGAGAGTATAACAATAGCCTGTTGGGCGTTCAGTTCTTTGTTGAGGGGCACCTCCACACTCCTGGTTAAGAGTGGGTGCTCATATACTTCTGTCACACACATTTTCAAAGCTGATCCAGGCAATCACATCATTTCATGCTGTCCTGCGTGTGTGGGTTTGTTTGGGTGAATGAAGTGTTATACTGTACATGGCTCTGCTCTAACACTAGTGTTCCATTGCATCAGTCTCCTCCTCTCTTGTCAGTTTAGCTTAGTGTGGAGGCTTTCTCTGCTACAGCCTTTTGGCTGTGTGCTGCCTGGCATTGCGCCTTTTTGGAGCTGAAAATGAGAGGGGAGGCTGGAAGAAAGGACAAGGCCTGGATTGAGAGCTCCAATAAGAAAGGTCTTGAATCATGAACACTATACTATATCAAAATTTGCTAAATGTAATCCACCCATCCTCCCCTGAAATCACTGAACCCCATTCCAACTAGAAGAGATGCACATGCTTAAAATCAGAATGAGTAAAACATAAACTCACTCCTAAACAGTAACACTCCCTTCAGACAAAGTTGATGACAGAAGCTTTTCAGGAATTTCTTGGGGATTTTTGAGATATATCATCTGTCAAGGCGTGGCTCTCCCTCTCTTTGCCCTCTTTTAGTGACTTGTAGGCCACTGTGTTGTGGCTGAAGATGAGGCAAAAGGGAGTCCGTGCAGTCACACACAAAGGTGCGCATGCAGTAATGAAAGACCTTCTCGATTTAAGCTGATCTGTTTGTTTTGATTTTTTAATTTCGTAATGTTTTAATCACCTCCCAAATTTTGAGCCCTTCCAGTACTGTTTGACTTTTTTGAGGATCTTCCATAACCTTGATGTGCAAAAAAAAAAAAAAAAAAAAGAGCTAATTAAAGCATGCCATGAAGCCTACAGCAATCAAACTGACTCCCACTCCACAACACAAAAGCCGGGAGGGAAATATGACTGGAGGGAGGGAAAGAGAGGAAGGGAGAGTGAGAGACAGAGAGAGAGAGAGAGAGAGAGAGAGAGAGAGAGAGATAATGAACACAGAGTTAATTAGAGACACCATTCAGCTGTAGTCCAAAGGCAGGAATTACTCACTAAGCAAGGAAACTCAGCAATAATGTTGTATACATGCATGGCGTACACACATCAGTGTGTGTGTGTGTGTGTGTATGTGTGTGTGTGTGAGAAAAAGAGAGAGAGAGCATTCGTATGCTGTACATGTAGATTGAAAGAATGCATGAGCGTATGTCTGTTTGTGTCTCAGTCCCTCTTAAATCAATGTCAGCTTCTGAGTGCGTTCATATGCAGTGTCTGTATGTATGTGTGTGTGTGTGTGTGTGTGTGTGTGTATGCCAGCGTGTGTGTGTCTCTGGCATGCAAAGGCCAAGGAGGCGGCTGTAGCCAAAGATGCAGGAAAGGTTTGCTCATTCGGGGTATTATTGCCTGTTTGCTTTTCTCTTTATGGGCCTTCCAGTGCAGGCTGGGGGTGGCGGGTAAGCCCGTCACCCTGGGGCCCTGGTGCTGTTGGAACTTCAAAGCTGTTGGTAACCACAGGCTCAGGAATTCAAACAGACAAATACACCCACACACACACACACACACACACACACACACACATACACACAACCAAGCCTAAAACAGAAATGGAGGGATAGATAGATGGGGTGTTTATTTGTTGAAGAGGCCCCTGTCAGTTGACAGGATCACTTCACAGTGGTCAGTCTGTGTGTGTCTGTCTGTATACATGTGCAGGGTTTTTTACTGCATACAGTATGTGCACACAAAAAGAAAAGAACACACATATATAATTTCTCTGTATGTGTGGATATGTATATGTGTGTGCTTGTGGACAGTTGGACACATGCAGCCGATGGGTGTGGCTTAACACTGATGGACGATCACTGTGGGACTCCTGACATTACTTGTGTGTGTGTGTGCTTGTGTGTGTGTGTGCCGGTGGACAGGCGAGGAGAGAGGGATGGACACTGCAGGGAAACGTCCTGTTTGACAGACACAGAGGATGTTTGGAAACACATGTAATGTAACAGGGGAGGGAAATAGGGAAGTGGAAGAGGAGAGTCACTCCATCATTCCTGATAGACGAGAGGGAGCAAGTTGTAAAGGGAGGTGGAAGAGGGAGTAGAGGTGGGCGGAGGGGGGGGTGGAAGACAGGAGAAAAAAGAAAGCGAGCTGTCAACGGGATATAGACCCCCACTAAAAAGTCTTTGGCTCAAAATGCTTGTTTTGTGATTTGTGATGTTACCGCTATCAATTCAATATCCACAGAGGCTGACATGTTTGTTTTATGTTTATTTTTTTCAGCATTGCTCCATTAATCCTTTCCCCTTGTGCATTTGATCATTGCTGATCAAAAGTGTTTCCATCACAACTTGACGCACGGGTGGAATGATAAAATAGTGACATTTGCTAAAGTCAATAAATATTTAGCTTTTCTTTGTGCACTACTTAATGCAGTATGGTTTAAGTCATCACAGTGGCTCATTCCTTCCATTTTTACATTTATTCAGCATAAAAACAGATGAAAACATAAAACGTTCAAAAACTTTTGAGCTATTGATTAGAAAAACACATTTCTGAGGTGAACATTATGCGTCGTCATTGTTTTTTATTATTATTATTATTTTGTTTTTTGTAATTACTTCAGGGACTCTGGCTGATCTACAGCATAATCAGTAGCTCATTTGCATTTTACGTTTTTTAATCCTCACTTTCTATCACCACTCTGAACTACTATTATCAGTGTTCCACTTCACCATCCTTTGCTTTGTCATGTGCTTCAGCATGGGAGTTCAAATGATTGCACAAAAGGCAAATACGATACAGAATACAGTCATAGTCTGTCAGAGAACCCAATCAGAAGTGCTCCTTTAATATGACTGCTTCAATAAGCAGTGAATATTCAGTGTAAGTTTCTATCACATTCTGGATCTAACTCATGAATAAAATAGACCTATTACTGTAAATCTAGTCTGTGTGATGTCTGCTGTCCTTGGTGCTGAAGATGCCCCCAGTTGCAACCTCAGACACATCCGGGGGCTTTCGGCTGTCAAGTGTCTCACTTATCTAAACACGTCCTGTAGGCATGTATAGTGGCACTGCAAGTAGCTGTCAGACGCATCATCTCATTGTACATCCGCGATGCGTTCAGTGAAGAGAGGCCTCTGAGTGTCATTTCATTTTTGAAACACCCAAGCGTCACCACATAAATGTGTGTCTTCCGGCAGCTGTCTGATCTCGCTGTGCTGCTACATCACAGATGTCAGCATAACAACCTTTCCGTTTCAACAAACACTGCAATCTTTAATGACAGCCAAGTAAAGGCAGTGATGTCTGTTTCAACATGTTTGAGAGTTAAGGGCACAGCATGGAAATCTGGTGGCGATACTATCGCCAGCTCTCAGCCAGTTATAGTTGCACAGACAGTAAGCACTGATGTAGAGACATGGTAGAGCTGCTGCACTTGCAGTGTTTTTTTTTTTTTATCTATTTACTATCTGCACTTACAACACTAGCACTTTTCTCTAATGTTAAATGTAATGTCCTGACACATTCAAGTCTAAGCAGTCACTCTTGAACTAAACATATTGGGCTATTGACCTGAAGCTGGAGTAAGTGTAGGCTGGATTGTTCATGCACCTCTCATACTGTCTTTATGGGGCATCTAGTCATCAGAGGGATTCCAGGATCCCAGTTGAAGTGTCCTTGGGCAAGATAGTGAACCACAAATTGTTCCTGATGGCTTAGCCATCGGCATGTGTATGTGTTCATGGGTGAGCTTAGCATCATTGTGAGCACTTTGGAAAGGAAGCACTGTATCGCTCATGGTGAGCAGTTGATTGGCACAATGCATGACACCCTCTGCCATCAGGATATAATTGTGTGTGAATGGGTGAATGGTGTGTGTTGTAAGGTGCCTTGATTGATTGGCATACCAGGGAAGCCCATTTACAATTAACTTTAGATGATCAACAAAATGTTGATGATAATAAAGCACCACTGATATATATTTTTTTTTTTTGATCTGCTAGCAGCTTACTACCTACCTACTATACACCACTGACTATGCATCTGCATTTTACAGGTTTATTAATTCATTTATTTCATGTCAGTCCATTCTGATCCACGGATATATGTATGTTACTTTGAATTTTGTTTGTTTTAAGTCAATGTGCATAACTTTATATCCAAAATATCAATGCACAGTATATACTGTCATAGGTCTTAGCAAGCTTCAGAAACCAATGAAAAAGGCTGAGATCTAATCTCACCCAATTGATCTGTGGTTTACCTTCGACTGCTTTGTAATTTTGCATATGTTTATTTCCTCGTACCTGTGTCTACTTGTGTGTTTTTGACCTTGCTATGGTAACCTTGATGTTTTTATTGTTTGTGTCTTCCATCTTAATCAGGTCTGCAGGAACTGAGGCTTCAGAGCTCCTCTGGGATCTATGTGTGCTCGTGTATGTATGTGTGTGTGTGAGAGAGAAAGAGATAATAAGTGCACGACATAAGTGTGAGAGACATGTCTGTCAATATATACAGGTCATTAGTAAACCAGAAGTGAGCAGAGGTGAAGAAAGAAAGACAAAGTGCTTACCACAGCAGGAGCCACTTCTTTCTGACACACACACACACACACACACACACACACACACACACACACACACACACATATGTATATATGCTGAAAGAAAATTCTTTAACTTGTTCTGTGCATGCGATTGGTTAATGAACCAATCCTTCATCGACCATCGTTCATTCATATGTCCCCCTGTCTATTAAGACATCATTTCCCAGTGTTTCTAAAAGTTCTGGACATTTCCCACAGCCTTGGGATGGACTCGCTGTCTGTCAGCAGTGCTCCTCTTTTTGACCCAGAGCAGGCTGGAATGGATCAAAGCAACCTGGTCAAAGGCAAGTTTTAAAAATCCTGCAATTTCAAGGTTTGAAATGAAAGGCTGTGGAAAGAGTTGTCAGGTCCAGTCATAGGTTCTAAGGTTGTCAAATTTCTATTGCACTCTTTTCATGCAAACTATGATTGAGATTCCCGAGGTATCCTGTAGGAAACACTCTAGCAGTATGGGGTACTCGGCCTCTACTGATCTGTTTGGACCTTATACCACAAAAGTGCTGTAGGTTTGTTCATGGTGTGAACCAAACTGTGGACAAGATGTTACTTTTACCCTTCTGTTTGTCGCATTAATGATATCAACAGCAAAGATCGGCACTTTGCAGTCAAATTAAGTCCGTTATGAAGGTAAACCTCAGCGAGCCGGAGACCACAGTTCTCTATGGGAAAGAAAACTACTCCACTGCTATCCTGATTTTGTTCACAAGTTTAGGTTAAAGCATTAATGTGAGCATGCATTTGTTGCAGAAGCTATATTGGGCAGCCACAGTAAAGCAAGAGTTAATCCACAAAGCCACAAAAGGTCTTTGAGTTACAGGTCAATTGTTGTTACCGTCAAATATGACCTCAGCCACCAGCATAAACTTTAGCTTGGGTTTTGAAAAATGTCGCTGAGGAGACAAGCAGCTGGAGTGACCTTTCTTTTATGGTTGCTGTCTTCACTCTCAGAGATGGAGCTGAATGAAGAGAACTTTGGGGTAAAGATGTCTCATAGGTATTTATGCAGAACTGTACCTTCTTGAACTGTAAAGACATTAAGCAACCCAATGTAAGTGGACTCCATTCACTCATTGCTAAAACACACACGCACACCGGTTACACAGAATAAAGTAATCCATCTCAAGAGAACTTATTTCTCAGCTTGCGCCCCCGTGGAAGAGTCACTGATGTCCCAGACAGTCCTGTCTTCTACAAATGATCCATTGACTCAGACTACATGCATCCTTGACTCTCCCTACTCCCACATTTGATAGAGATAAAAGGAAAAAGTCCCTGCGCTCATTTAGTGCATACTCTATCCATCCCTATCCACCCACAGGAAGCAGAGTGGTGACATTTTACCTTCAGCCACGGCGGTTGACTTAGAAATGGTGTCAGATGTAATGACATGCCCTCTGGTGTGTGCAAGTACGCGTATGTGTGCGAATGTGTGCATCTGTGAGAAAGAAGGAAGGGGTCATTTGCGTGTGAGATATGTACTACTGCTGTGTATGCATATGAGTGTGTGTCAGTTTGCGTGTGCTGATTAAAGCCAGTCAGGCATCAGTGATCACGCCTTTAGCTGTCCCTGCACTCTGAATGCCAAACACAACAGAGCATGCCCAGAGCAGCCAAGCATGGAGGACTGCAAAGCTAGACCTCACAGGACAACCTTAAAGGTCCACAGCTGTGTGTGTGTATGTGTGTGTCTCTTTTCCCACTTGAGTGTTTGCCTTTATGTTCTTCACTGACCGAGCAATCTAGATAAGAACCACTTGTATTGAATAGAATAGTTTTTTTTTTTTTTTTTATCTTTCTATACCAATTTTCAGCAACTGACAAAACACTATATTGAGTGTGAAAGCTTATGTACTGCTTCAAGTGAATTCTCCAGTAATTGTCAAACAAACTCCTTTTAAGTCGTTTATGTCAGACAGACAGAATAATAATTTGATAAAAATGTGGCAGGATATTAAGAAACATTTGCAAAGTGTGTATAAATGTGACATAAATACATTTTTTTGATTGATTGATTGTCTTTCTAAATCTTTCAATACCAATGAATCTATAATCATAATTCTAAAATGAATGATTTTTTTTGATTGATTGATTTTTTACAATGTTTTACCATAGCTATATATATATATATATATATATATATATATATATATATATATATATATATATATATATATATATATATATATATATATATATATATATACCTTTATCTAATGTGCATGTTATGTGGCCATTGTACATATTCCAAAAGAGACACATTTCCTCATTATTGTGCCAGTATTGAAATGTGCTGCTACTGACACATCCATATTTTTTAAATGATATAGGGCCCAGTATACCTCCTCTTTGGGAGCTAAATGCTTGAGTAAATGTAGTTTGTTTTGCTTGGACACTGCTGGGTATGGATAAAGACAATGTGTATGAAATAAAGTTAGAATGTTAGATTGTAGTGTTAAGCTGTGGTAATGGGTCATGATATCAATGAGTTGCTCACAGGGACAGGCCATGCAGCTCTTTTAAGCTAGCCCTACACTCTTAGTCCCTAGGCAATGGCTTTACCAATACCTCCACTGCGTGTCAACAGGTATTTGCGCTGCCAAAAGTGTTTCAAACTAAAGGCCTCTCTCTGTTTGGCTTTGTCTACGTCTCCCCTCTTGAAGAGGCTGGAATAAATTGTCACTTATACCAGGACAAAGGATCCAACCTTTAAAGGTTGAGGGATACTGTGGAGATGAGCACTGACCTTTCTTACAAATTACACACACACACACGTACTCTCTCTCTCTCTCTCTCTTTCTCTTTCACACACACACACACACAGAAATATGCATGGAAGGTTAGAAGCACTGTGAAGATGAGCAGAGAAAAATGGCAGACAGCAGTGTCCAACAAGATTACTGTACTCATCATCCACAGATTTCCCACCTCCTCCGATTCATTTCCCTTCATCTCTGCCTGTTCAAATGGATGGCACCAGGCATTTGTCAAGGTGAAGGTAGCATGGCCCACACCTTGTGATACAACCGACCAATTTTTCCATCTCTTCCGCTCTGCTAGTCTTTTGCTATTAAGTGTTCAATTTCAGCATCTGAAGGCGATGCCAAAGTGCAAAGCCTCCAAGGAATGTTAGAGAAATCTCACTGATTAATGCAAGGCCTCTGCACTGGCTCCTGCGTGATTCCCTGCTTTTCTGACTGGCTTTGTATTGCTGTTGGTGCTATATTGATGTGCCAGGGCTGTTTGTGGCCTTCCACTAAAACCTGGATATCATATTTTTGTCCTTCACCTCTGATATAATGTGACATTTTTTTTTTTTTTATTTAATCACACAACACATCCACAGATGCAGTTTGGTTGAATCTGAATTACTTGGAGCATGACATTTTGATCAGTTTCTGCAAAAGTATTCAGACTTTAGTGTCCTTTGACTTTAGTGCAATGCAAAGACTCTCCAAAGCTGCCAATCTCAGGGAAAATATTGTTAAATTCTGCTAACATTTGATGAATATCTGAATTCAGGATAACATAAAGATACCACCTTGTCAGTTGTGAACATTCTTCAAAAACTTCAAAATAATAGTAGAAAATGAATGATTTCTATGTTCTTCTGTTTAAATGTACATCTTGTGTGTCGGTGTGTGTGAGGGGGTGGGTTGGTGATGACAGCTCAGCGCCGGGGGTAATTGAGGTGTGTTGTATTGATGAGACCCCAACTCTAATGAGCTTTAGCCAATTAATCCATTGATTTACATGTAAATGGCTCCTGTAAGGTTACTGGCTGTGGCTGCCATCTGCATGCACTTACCATGCTAATGTCGTGCTGAGTGACACATACACTCTCAACACACATGCAGAAATTTTGGAGTTGAGAGACGGAAAGACTGGGAGAGCTAGACCTGACTGCATGATCACTGATAGATTGCACTGCATCCCATTATCAGCAAAATAAGGTGTTAATTACAGTATCGTACATTTACCACAGGCGTGCACACCTTCTAATTATGAAGCAAACATCTTTCATCTAGTGTGTCAATCTCCTCCCACATCTCTGCGCCGCATCTGGAATTCTTTTTCTCTGTGCATTTTAATTTTATAACTTTACTATTATTTATTTCTTTGGAGGAACATTTGCATTGTCATTTAATTATGATATTAAAAAAACATGATGCATTACCTTCTTGACAGTATTATGTGTGGGAAACAGCAAATTATGGGCGCCCAAATAGGTATCTTTTTACACCTATTAATTACTTTATATATGTCTTTGTCTGCCAGCATTAAGTCTCAAAAACTGAAAAAATGTTGGTGCAATTTGTTGCACTCAGGCCTTGAGTTAAGCAAAATTTGAATATTTAGGATTCCTGTCAGGCATTTGTCAGTTTTTACATTTAAAACCACCAAATTTGGAGACTCCTAAACATAAAGAATTACATTAGAAGCAAGTCAGTCCATGAACTGATAGACATCATGTCTTTGAGTCTACCAGAGAGCTGGAGACTTGCGTAGTTTAGCACTCTTGAAGTGCATTCTAGTTTTACAGTAATTCTCTCGCTCCTTATGAATTTTAAGTTCTCCTCCTTGTGCGAGGACACTGCAGTGAAGAATGGCTCATTCTGGTTTGCAAAAAAAATGGGCTCTGTAAAGTCTTTCATCTAAAACAATGCAGTAATGCAGAGTTCTGCTATCAGCCAGCTAACTGACTGTGGTTCAGTGTTAATTACCAGTGTGTTCAGCTTAACTGAGATAGTCAGTAAATTGTCCCCAGGTGGGGAAAGAATAGGCTATCTTCATTTCTCATAGCTGCAGTTGAGCTAATTATGATGCTTGTGTGTACTGTATGTGTGTTAGTTGTGCTTGGGAAGGCTTAACGTGAGCTCATTGGTCCTGCTTTCATGTAGTATATTTGTGTGTATGTTCATGCGTATCTGTAAAGGGGGTGTGTGAACATGGTGCTTCAAAGAGCTTTGTCAGCTTTACTTTGTCTACTTTGTATGTGTGCGTATGTTTGTACATTCACGCAAGACCAGACAAGAATTGGCACATGCTAAAACATGCAACTTCCAAAGCCAACAGTTCTGTTAAGTGAGATATGCTGCGTTATAATGATGCCATCTATCACTCCCTTCATCTCTCCATTCCTTTACCCCCTAACTCCTCCATCACCGTCTCTGTGGCCTCATTAATTTAGCCTGGACTATTTATGGGCCTATAAAAACAATAAGGAAAGAGAAGAGGGGTTTTACTGGCACGACAGACGCTCCCAGTGCATGGGAAAGATGAAGAAGCCTGTTGAGTTTTGATGGAGCATACCGCATCACTTTCAGTTAATTGCACTAGATTCTTAACATATGGTTAACACTAGAAGATGTTTTCAAATTATATGCAGTATGTTTGTTTGACATATCACAGCTAGTCTGTTTGATATTGTAGAACAAAAATGAAAATTACACCTATCTATACGAGCTGCCTGATAGGAATGGGGGAGACAAAACAAACAGCTTGAAATAGACAAAATTATATGAATTTAAATAGGTAATAGTTTAGATCATTGTCTTTTTGGTTATTGTGATCATTTACAAAAACAAATCCCACTCATACAAATAATCCAGGTACAATATAATAAAGTATACAACTGAAACCTTAAAGATAAATTGTCTTCCCGCCTTCAAAGCAGTCTGGCAGGTATGACAAATGAGTCATACATGTAGCAAAGTTAGATATGATGTATCCATGTTTTTGATTGCATTAGCATAGCTACTGTAGATACTTTACCCAGCAAAAGACGCCTCTCAATGGAAAATAACATTATGGTCTGTGGCACTTTTAAAGTGTACACGGTTGTTGTGGCCTTCATGTATATGAGACGGAGCTTATCTCTCTATCATTAAAAAAACACACTTAGTATCAGTTATTATCAGTTAGTGCTATTTTTGTGGGATTGCCTCAGCAGCTAGTTTCATTTGATCAAATGCACAGCCACTTTTGCTGTGAGTGACTATGCAGCTATTGGTCCTGCACTGTCTGTTGAGGCTTAAAGGAGTGTAAGACTCTTGTAAGCTGGTCAACTATAGTGACCTATGGCGGCTGTCAATGAAGAGTATGTAACTCACACTATAGGCTAGTCTGTATGGGGTTGTAACATGCTCCTGTTGGCTCCTTTGAGGCTTAATACCTACGGGGCCATGTGAGGCTGCATGGGACTCAGGATCTTCAATCAGAGGTCACGGACACATGCTGTCGAATGCAACTGAAGGCTGGCTACTGTGTGTTTGAGCAATAGAGGATGAGATATAAATAATAAGATAAGCAGTTTTTTTTTACTTTTTTTATTTTAGTTTGTGATTTTCAAGGCAGGCCTGAGAGCATCATCATGACTATAGACAAATGTTTGATAAAATATAGATAAAATAAGTAAATCATCTAAAAGAAAGGAAGCAAGGTCAAGTGTTCATGTACCTGCATGATGAGCTCGACAGTCTGTAAAGATTTTGAACAGCTTTCATATGTTTGCATACATGTAACCATGTCACATTCTCCATCTGACTGCTATGAGAACCCTTCACCAGGTTTCTTTTTAATGATGGACTGTTCTGGGTGGCTGTTATTGGGGAGAGTGGGGGTTATCACGCTGCTGCAGAGTGAAATACCATGTGTGCGCCCAGCAGGAGAACATTCCTGCTGGCCCCATGATTTCCTCAGGTCATTCATGCAGTCCTCATCCCCACTGTAATGGCATTGTCCTGGGGCTCAGCCGTCCCGCCAGGCCCCCCACGCTCCAGCCTTTGGCCTCCCTGACAGCGTTGCCCTTCAGCTGCCTGTCAACCACGCCAAGCCTGGGGTGGTTGATGGGAGAGTGGGAGGGGTCAAGAGGATGAGGCCGGGTGCTGGGGCTTATGCTACATTCAGGTCATTTGGAAATGATGGGGACTTCTTATCCAGTGCTGTACATGAAATGTGTAGTGCAATTCATAAAATTTGTGCTTTATTTTCAATAGATGCTTAAGATGAAAACTTTATATAGAACCTGGTGGCAGAGAAAAGACGTGCTGAGTTGCATTCAACCATGAAATGGTGGAAAAATTCTAACTGTTGTGTTTAACAGGACTTCTCTTTTGAGTGTCCGCATGCTTTTCACACCTGGAGAGCTGCGAGCACATTTTAGCATTCACATTGCCTGGCACTCAGAGCTGCAATATATTTCTGTCTCAGCTTTGCATGGAATTTCTTTAATAAAGTGGTAGTCGCTTAACAAAACAACACCTCCTTCTAGCATTTGCTGAGCGTAATGAGGACGTGTCTGTTGTCACTTTATTTTGTTATACGATAAAGATACACAGATAAGACTGTGTGAGCCAAACGGGGGGAACATAGCAGCCAGTCGCTTTGTAAAACTGCGGCATTGACTAAGTGGATGTATGGAATGAAAGCGGAGCAGGAGGGACGGCATCTGCCACTACTTATGAATTCAACAAAGAGTATGCAACACGCATCTTTTTTTCTCAAAGCGTCTCTTCGCTCCCCTTTTTCCTCTTTCTCTCTGCATTCTGTGTGTGTAAAAGGGGGCTGTTCATCATTATTCAAGGACGGAGCTGATTAAAGGTGATTAAGCCCTGCCCATCCATCACTCTCGCCTTTCAGCCTGTCACTGGCCCCAGTATTAAGGGGGACACTAGTGCATGTATGTGCACTCTGTGTGTGTATGTGTGAGTGTGTGGGAGAGAGAGCAAGGGGGGGGGGGGGGGTGAGACTTTCTTTCCAGCAGCTTTGTGTTTTGTCCAAATATTCGCCATTACACTAATTACAAATAATTTCTCAAATAGAAAGAAACAATATACTCGGCTCCTTAATAATGCTCTTTAATACTAAAATAATACACAAAGGAATTCAAATTGTGGTTTGAACTTAAATGGGCCGTGGCAGTCCATTCTTTACACGACTCTTTGGCAACACTATGATGAATGTTCACTTTCCCCCCGTGATGAATGGCTGCAGAGAGAGCCTTTCTGGCTCTTGCCATTCCTCATAACATTAACCTACAGTAACGCCAACCAATGATGCTAAAACGAAAGGATAATTTTCCTGAACAAGAGTTAATTGGTTTGGCTGCTGTCCCGTTTTTATTGACAGTTAGCCTTTCAACAAATATAGACTGTGGGAAGAGAAGAGTTTGACTGAAATTCTATGATAATAACCATCAATTTTACATAATGAAATTGTAATTTTGTGTTATTAAGGATTAAAAACAGAAATGCTGTGTTTCTGCTAAATGTGGGGGGATGGGTAAAGCATTTGGGCCATCATGGAACACTATAACTCTTAGGATGGGGTGAAGCAGGTTTCACTGTTAGTTTTACAGAGTGTTGAGTTAAGTTTCACTAGCTGTGGTCAGGGAGGAAGCTGCGGATGACACAGACTGGCCAGTATCGGATTTCTATTAAAAGGCCAATATCATCTTGACAGACAATGTGAGTCAGCTCTGGCTGCTGCTGCCCAAAGAAGTGCTTCCTTGATTCATGATCGGTCTGCTGATGTTGATGTGACACACAGACACTCTGAAAGCTTTGTGCTTAACTCAGTTTGTATTGCTGCCCCGGTCCTCGGGAAATAATACCTCTATCATGACTAACTCTGTACAGACACACATCCTGCTTTACAAGATCCAAGAATGATAATAATAGAACAAGAACAATGTGTGAGGTGAACAGCTCTCAATATGTGCGCTTGTTCTCAAGTGTATTATTTTGAGCACAGCATGGGCACGTGTGTGTGTGTGTGAGCAAGCGAGACTGAGCATACTGTATTTGCACATAACAGCAAGTTCAGTGAAACCTGTAAGCATTGCTTTGGGTGGATGACGACTAGAATCTGGCTATTTGACTTTTGTTTCCCACTGCGAATGAGCCGGGGCTTTGCAGTTGGAAAACGTTAGCTCTGCAGGGAGCCACATGTAGAAATGTGGAAATACATTTCTGCTGATCCTGCATTTCCCCCAGTGTCTCAACCCCAACCACCACCGAAATACCCACTCCACCGCACCCCGGGCACAAAGTCACAGAAATGAAAGTCTAGAAAGTCGAGACTTAGTCATTCCTGAGCAAAGCTCTTTTTTTTAGACTGTTGTGTTTTGACTTTAAGATGCTCATATCAAAGGAAATGATTTTATTATCTGAGTTCAGCTTTCACTTTGCACACTCCTCTATGTTGTTACATATTTTTTTCTGCAGGTCATTCTCACTATAATGTAATCAAATTCCAATATTAATTGTATTCGTAATCCAACAACTCTATATGACCTGTGAAGCTGAAATACAAAAAACTGCACTACAGTTCCCATGGTTCTTACATCTTGCCAATGATGCAGCAATATTTCAGCAAAATTTACATTATGGGTTTTCTTGTATCTGTATAAATTGCTCAACTGTGTCTTCATATATTAATTTTCCTTGTTATTGTTCTCATTCTTAATTGCTCTCTAGTGTGATGTTTCAGAGCTCCTATGAATCTCCATGGTTGTGTATGTGTGTGTGTCATTTGTGTGTTTGTTCTAAGATTAGTTCAGGAAGTTTGTTTTGAATGGACCCATGTGAATACTATCCATGGTGTGTCATCAGTCATGACTCATCACTGCACACAACGTGTTGTTTACACACTCAGCAGGATTATGTGCCCATGTGTATACACAGTATATGTGTGTGTGTGTGTACATGTGTGTTTGATTTGTGGCAGTGCATTATATAACACCATATAACAGTACATACCCACATTCTCATATTTAAATTAATAAAGTAAGTAAAGTAAATAAAGTAAAGAAGAATACATGAATGCTCATTAACACTAATTAGTTTTTTGCACCTTTGCATGTGTGTGTGTGATTGCATGTATGTCTATGGCAGCAGCTGGTTAGATGGGAGAGGAGGAGCCAGAGGAGAGTTGGGGCAAGGGGTAAGGCGAGAGTCTTGATGTGTACTTGGATCGTGCCAGGATGTCTGGCTCTGTCTATAGTTCACCTGCGCTGGTCTGTCACACACACACACACACACACACACATACACACTTAAACTAGCAGAAACTGTGCACACATACATATAGTAACACACACTTTCAAGGGCATAACAGGTATTCATACATTCTCCCTCTCCATAACATACACCTAAATCATATGATGCTGATTTATAGACAGGTTTATATCTCTCTGTGACCCAGTAACCACTACCCCTGAGTCTCTCTCACCCCCTCTCCCCCTTAGCAGTAACACATGGCCGGACACCCTGTGGTGAGGTGTGTCAGTTGAGGAGTGATTTAGCGCTGCTCTGCCCCAACCACTGCTGAGACACCTGCCCCAGGAATCCTGCTGCACACACACATGCACACACACACACATACATATTTCTGTGGGTACTCACAGATGCATACATGTTTTCATGTGCACATGGCGGACATATATTCACATAGTAGTTTAGCACTACCATAACCTCCTAATGCACTTATTGTCCCTATTGCCTGAGGAGACCCCGTTTTGCTATTTCCGCAAAGCATTGCATACCAGCTCTCAGTGGATCTGCGTCAGTTATGAATTCCTGAATTTTCTCTAACCGCTTAATCCTTTCCAGAGGGTCCTTGGACTGGACACTGTCCCAGCATGCATTGGGTTCAGGGGAGGGGAACATCCATGAGAGTTCACCACCACCAAAATGGATACAAATCAGTTGCATTCTCACTAAAATCCAACCAAAACATAGGGCTGGCATTATTAACCATTATAGACAAGAAGAATCATATTGTAGCCAAAGTAAATGGCAGAACTTTGGGAACAGACAGTTATTCCATAGACCACCACTTATGGAAATTAAGCTTCTTTCAGCATGTGTGGCAAATACTTTGTAAGAGGTCAGACTGAGTTTCAGATTTATGATTTGGTGCTTTTTTATGCATACGGTTGTGGTGGAACCGGTAAGACAACTTCTAAAAGGAATATTTTACCATTGTAGGACAACAGCGTGCTTTATCTCCCTTTAAGGTAATGTGAAAGGTAAATGAATACATAATATGATAGAAAAGGAACTTTCTAGGCATTTTTTTTTTGTTCAGCCAATTGAAGTCTCTTCCACGGTAACGCACTCGAATTCTTTCCATTCAACAGATGTGTTTTCCCATGACAACAGTACAAAACAATTAGTTCACTGGTCCGAATAACAGTCCAAAGAAAATAACAAATAATTATTCACAAATGCTCATTTGGATGATGGTGTCATTCAGGCTTTTGGCCAGGTGTAGTTTCTGGGTTCCAGGTTATTTGGATGCTTTTTTTCCTTCGTTTTAATGAAATTGATAAGAAAACAACAACAACTATAAGATCAAATCTGGACATGTCTGGGCTACATCTTGTCTGTGACTTTCTGTACCTTGCTGTTGTTCAAAATTGTGCCACAGGTTAGCAGCGTCACAGGGGGACACAACAGGACGTCAAATGAGATAGAGCTAATTTGAATGCACAACACTGCAAGTAGAAGGGGCTGCAACATTGGTATGGAGCTGTGAATGTGATTATTATTTTGTTATACGAGACCTTGATCAAATTGCCTCTCATTTCATCCCCCGTGGCATGCAGGAGAATCCTATTAGCCACCTCGAGCATGGGCTACACAGAGGAATTCTGAGACCTTAGCAAATTATTCTGACCTTCTCGCTCCTGTCAGATATTCATAGGGGGATGTTCACTTTCAAGGTGAGAACTAATGAGAAGCATTTGAAATACTTGGTTTGGTTTGATGTAATGAGATGAGAGATTGTGTGATTCTAAAATGAAGTTTAGAAATACTTTTGACAAATGGTACATGGTATCTTTAGCTGAAGAAGCAGTTTTATTTTCTTATTCCACATGTGGCCCTCTGATCACTGCTGCCCTATTGAAATTCAAATCCAGTATGGCCCAACACACATTAAGTCTTTACAGGCGTGTACACCTTTTGAACTGAAAAAGACATTTTCTAAGTGTCTTTAAAAGTAAAGAAACAGTTTCAGAGTGGATAAAATCATTATAGATCATATCCCTGTTTTTATGATAGTTTATGTTGTTTCCCGTAACAACAAATGCAAACCAGATGTTGGAAGTTCAGACTGCAGAATACCAGTGTTTTATTTGTTTCAGAATTAAATCATCTGTAGCCCACTTCACTGTGCTGCACAGAAAGGAGTGACAAAAATGTTTAGGAGTGAAATCTCATCCTGTAATAATCTCCCAATGATGATGCTAACTGTAAGTACTAAAAAACAATAACCAGCAATTATGAGTTTGAACTAAATGTTTCTATTTTTTTCAGTTTTCAATATATTCCAGCTTCCATTCTCCGGTTTGGGTGGTTCAGATCCCAGTGAGAGTAACACGGTGGGCAATGTCACGTCATGTTGTTTGAAGTGAGAGGAGCCTGGGGGCTCTTTAGCATATGGCAGCAGCCACGTACTGAGGCTTGTGTGTAGGTGCCTGTCAGTGTATGTATATATATGTGAGTGTGTGTGTGTGCGTCCTTCAGTCGTCCTCTGGTGCTCCAGCGGTGAAAATGGTCCTCCCTAGTGAGCTTTACTACACTTCTTCACCCAGACCTCAGCAGGCAGAGCAGCTTCTGCCCGACTGGGGCTCAA
The DNA here is from genome assembly GCA_033000465.1 of Sciaenops ocellatus. NCBI lineage: Eukaryota > Metazoa > Chordata > Actinopteri > Sciaenidae > Sciaenops > Sciaenops ocellatus. The sequence continues at coordinate 14,044,393 of CP136868.1, forward strand.
TGTCAGCAACCATATGGACGTCTATTTATTTTAATTACAGTAGGCACTAGAGGGACTTCAAACTGGAGATAGAGCACAGAAGTTATATATATAGGAGATGATACCATGATGCAGATGATGAGTTTATTCATGAAAGATGGGAAATAAAGATTCACTCATTTCATTGAACTGAACAGAAAAAAAAAACAGAAATGTGTGAACATAATGATGGAAAAGCTTCTGAAATAGCATTTAAAACACCACTAAAACGCATCAAACCGAAGATGACAATAATTTGAAATGCACTGAATTAACTTCCCTCTTATAAAAATGTTGTTTTATACTTAATTTCCGTTTGGGGGTTTCCAATAGGCAGCCCTTATAGTATGTATCAGTTCTATCATAAATTCTATATGTAATAAAATATGTTTTTGATATCAGTTATGTCAGAGGTTTACAATAGTGCAGTTGTTTGTGTTTGTGTGCCATCTTGCATCAGTGTTATTATAAAAGTGCCTAACATCAATTTCTTTGTGTAAGTCTTGCCGACTGAGCACATTGAGTGAAGTGGGTCATTGTGTGTGTGTGTGTGTGTGTGTGTGTGTGTGTGTGTGTGTGTGTGTGTGTCCAGCAGCTTTTTAGATGGCCTATTTTCTCTTAAAGTTGAGAGTGTGTCCTCCCTGGCACTGGTCAATAAAACTGTCCTAGTGTTGCTGTGAAAAAAAAGGACCTGGCAGACACACACAAACACACAAAAATAGGCACATATGTACTTGATGTTTAAAGATGCATATGGTGTTGGAACATTTGTCCTCTCCCTCCCACTTTTCATCACCCTATCTGCACACTGCCTCTTTTACACTGTACCAACTGTACATACTACAGTTTTTCCATACATGTATCCATTCATTATATAGCTATTATTCTGTTATCTATGTGCGTTCCTCAGTCGTACCCACGCTGGTAATGTCAGCGTTTCCCAGTATCAAGTATCATCTACCCATCATAAAATAGTGCACACCTCACCCCCAAGCTGTGTTCTTGTAACTGGTCAATATTCTCCCATAGTTGAACCATTTCTGAATATAAAAACTTTTGTCATTGACATATTTCTGCCTCTTTAATTTCAAGGATAGATAGTTGAGGTCTGGTGTTCATAAAAAAGATCCAGTGCATACAAATGATGATATAGGACGTGTAACATATAGTAGATATATATTTTATTCATATGTATTAACAATACTTTAAAACCTTATTTTAGTAATATTACTTGCATAAATCCCCTATTTGCCATTGGAAAGCCAAGAAAAGGAAGGAAATCTGTCTGAGTTCCACATCAATTTTCCCATATCAGCATGGAAATGGTGACATGGTTGCCACCGGCTACTTTTGTCACACATGGGATTACGGTACAATGGTCTGTCCAGCTCTAAATCACCAAGATGACAACAGCTAGTGTGTTTGTGTGAATGTGTGTGTGGTGTACATGGCTGGTTATCAGTTGTATTCAAAGCAACACAATAGTCCTGAAAAGGATGAGTGGAGGCAAATGGATTTAAGGCCGGTTAGGTTTGTGAAATGTGTGTTTCCAAGGAGTGTAACAGTGGAATGTGTGTGTGTGTGTTCGGACAAAAGTGAGAGGGCATTAAGAGGTCAGCGTCATCTTCAAACATAACACAAAAGGATGCATATACACATGTACCAGTGGGTTGTGAAAATGTCAACAGTGGTAGTGGTACTGTGTGTGTGATGGATCAGGACAAATAGGTTTATTGTTAGTGTGTGTGCATGATTGGTGTTTATGTGTGGGAATGTACTAATATATTCTCATCTTTTCAACCTCTTTCATCCTCGTTTTCTCTTTTCCATCCTTCTCCCTGTCCATCCCACACACACACACAGTTTGGGTTAACAAAGTGATCAATATGTAACTTGATACAGATATAATAAGGACAAATGAGCAGAATTGTTTTGTGTGTGGTAAAATCCTGTCTCGCCACATCTATGGCAGTGAACACAATCTTAGCGCGCGTGTGTGTGTGTGTGTATTTGGAGAATAGGTTTGTGCTGGATGTCCTGGATTTTATGACTGACCTGGCTAACCTCTGGAGTGTGGAGAGTGTAGGAAATAGTTATTGCATCCTTGATGGATACAGCAGGGAGTTGATCCATGCCTCTGCGTGTGTGGGGTTTGTACAGTACTTGCCCTGTTTTGCCCCAGTTTATTGTCCTTCACATAACAGTAGTTACACACGCATACTCATACACACCTAGACACACATATACACAAAGATGCTATTTTAATAAAATTGCTATTTCTCTCTCTGCTCCATTTATTTAGCTTTAAGGTAAAGCACCACACACTGTATACTGCCATACTTTAGAGACACAGTTGTACTTGATGAGGTGACTTGCATTGAGCTTGTTATTAATGATAAAAATGTAATGTCATTGTAAATAGAATATATAGAATACTTTATAAATGGTAAGCGGTTCAAATTTGTTCTTAAAATCTCCATAAATCTGGCATCTAAACGTATCTTGAGACATTAACTGACTCACATCCATGCCCCTCAATGTCTTTATTAGGTTTAAAGAGTCTCAGGCTGATACCACAGTGCAGCAGCACAGCAAACAAGTATTCTCATAGACACCCGATGTGTTGATTCTGCTAATTTCCCCTTGAACTGAGCGGAGCTTTTGTGAATATAAAAGAGAAAGGCAGGAAACAAAGAGAGGAGCTCAGTCTTTTTTATCATCAAGGTTACACTGATATATGAAAGCTAATATTAGCTACTATTATAATCTAATTTAGAGCAGGCAGCACACTTTGGCTAAACTGCTTGTTTAATGATTACATAACATTAATCACTTAACATTCTCTCCATCTACTGGAAATAATTGTGTTTGTGGCCGAACAGTAATTACTGTAAATCAGTGTGTTTTTTTTGAAAATATAGTGGGAAACATGTAACACAAACACACAGTATTTGTGTGGCCTGGTGTGTTTTTGTTACAAACACGTTTCCCTTCTCCTTTCCTGTCTGCTACAATACATCTAATGTAGACCTTCCTAGCTTTGCACTTCTTCCTCTTCCACTTCCTCCTCTATTTCACCTCCTCACATCCACCCTTCATCCTCATCTACATCCTTTCGTCCTCCTCTTATCCTCCTCATCAGGCTGCTTTATTATGCAAATCAGTGTTGGATCAGATCACTTAATTAAGCTTTACTGTGCCAGTTTGTGCAAAGACACACACTCTCACACAAACACACACACACGGTAACTTTCTTTCACACAGACAGAAACTGCTGGTGGTTGTATGGTATAATGATTAGCATTCTGAATCATACGCACACACACATACACCCGTTGCATCTAGGCAGCAGAAGAGTCTCTTAAGTGTGTACAGATAAACAGGCGTGAATAGTGGGGTCTCTCTAGGCCGTTAGCCTGCGGTTAGTGCCACAAACTCCAATCTGGCCCTCCAGTACTCAGCTGATGAAGCCAACTACTTTCTATGGCTGCTGAAAATGCAGCTTATAATGTGATGGCAATGATAAAACTGAACATTAGGGTCAGAAATTGTTCTGGTGGCTGATTTCTGGTGAAAGCTAGATTAGAATAATTGTGAGTTTTTCTATCACACAGCTGTTTTATTGCTAATTTTACTGAGAAATTTAATCTAAGATAGAGTCATAGGATCAGTAATACCATATTGTTTAATTTATATCCATGTCATTATATAGATTTGGCTTTCTTGGATGGAAATGAAAATTAAAAATCTCCATATGCATTCAGTATTTTGTACCAGCGGGCAAGAAAATTAATAGGCAATTCCATTTTCAAATAGTGCTAGATTTCTTTGAGATTACATCTTTTATCATGTGCCCTTGATGTACAGTACGTGCCCATTTCATAATATTCCAGCTAGAATTGAAAAAGGGGCTTGTACAAACATTCAGATTGCTAACAGATCAACAAAGAAACCACTAAACGCTGCAGATTTTCCAGCTATATCCCACCTGATCCTTCCACTAACTTATGCTGCGGCAGCACAGGACTCAAAGGACCACAATATAAAATCCTCAGCAATTACGACCTTAAGAGCTGAGAGTCTATTACAGGCCTTTGTTATACTCTGATTAGCTTTGGCAGCTCTCATCACTGTCGCAGAAACTAAATTACTTTAAAGGTTTAGTTTGGATAGTTAATGCATCCTCTATTTGATGGATGCTGGCTCTGGAAACTGTACGGAATCACTTCCCTGCTCAGGCTGGCGAGCAAAAGCACACACTAACATATGAATAAATATGTTCCCAATGTGATTATCATGGCAAATGACATAATAATTGAACATAAGAGAGATGGAATGTGCAGCAATTTGCCCCAAGACAGAACCTCTCCATTTTGATGATTACTTTCATTTGTATTTCTGACAGAAATTAGTTCATTGTATTGGGTTACGGACATATTAGCTTTAACAAATTGATTGTAATTCAGCACAATGGATGTCTGCGTCACTTTGTGCGCTAGAGTGATACAGTAGTGAACTGGAGCCTTCAGTATATCAGTGTCTTTATATGACATACAGTATGTGCTTGACATTATGGCATTCTCAGGATCTTATAGGTTTTTGAAAGTTAATAAAGATGATTATATATATGTGTATTGTAGATGCTAGTATCCAAAATACAGTGCCTTTAAAATTTGAAAAATATGCCATACATCCTTCATAAATACTTAAAGAGTATGTACCTCTTATTTCCCCCTCAGACTGATTTTCAGATTTATTATAACAAGATCATAATTGTTGAAAATGTCACTGTGCTTCTATTTTTATATATTTTCTTATTAGTCATCAATGTCCCTGAGTCATACCATGATGTTCTACTTTGAAACAATGACATAATTATTAAGCAGTCAAAATTCCCCACCGAAATGTGCGATGGTATCATAAAAGACTCTGCCCTTTTCCAGATTTCTGTAACTTGTTACTGGTTGGCCCAAGGGGGGATTTCATGGCAGGAGGGCAAAATGTTTACTGTTGCCATGTTTCCAGTAACATTACAAGTGGCTCCGGATAAGACCGCCGGCCAAATGCCTAAGCTGTCAAAGTAAATAACTTTTCCATTTCAAAGAGAGCTATTCCAATTAAGGAAAGCAGGATGGAGCGAAAGAAAGAGAAGGGAAAGCCACAGAAAAGAACTGGAGGAGGGTGTGCAGGATAAAGGGGAGGTGAAGACACAGGAAGATGGAAGGGGAGGAGAGAGGGAGTGAAAGTCATTGGGATCTTGTCGGATTGAAAAAGAAAAGAGGCGGAGGTGGTATGGAAACAGGAAATCAATTGTTGGGTTGTTGTTTTTCTCTAGCTGTGTATGCAGCTGGCCTCAACCTTGAAGTGTGCGCATGAGAGAGAGAGAGAGAGTGAGAGAGAGAGAGAGAGAGAGAGACCAAAACTGAAGCTTCAGGTTAGGCTGACACAAAGATAGGGGTCAAAGGCAGACTTCCTCGCGTGACATCAATCGATTTACAAGTATTAAGTGAGGTCAAGAGGACACAAGGCATCTGAAAAGCAACATGCTGGGTGCAATCTTCAGTCACATTTTTTCTGATGATTACAGTATATCTAATAAAACCTCCTTAACCTTTTAATGAGATTATAGAATCATGTAATAGATTTGTGACTCTAAAGTTGCTGTCATTTCTTGGATGTATTGTTAGACTTTTGGGATTTAAAAGTAACTAAGCCTTAGCTACAAAACCAATTTAGATAATAAATTCTCATTGTCATCGCTAAATTCTTTTAAATGATTCCCATTCAAAAGGTGCATAGTAACAAAATCCAGGCTCGCCAAGGTCAGGTCAGGTTTTGATCTAACATGTAGTAAAAAGAGGGAGTGCATGCGACCACAAGACCATCCAGCAGCCATGTTAATTATTGATGAGGGTGTCCTATAACCTAGACTATTGATTGAGCAAATTGCAGCCCATTATTTTACAGCCATCATATCATGTGGCTGCTGCAGCTGAATGTGTGTGTGTGTGTGTGTAAACGTAAGTGTGCGCTGCTCTTTAAAAGTGAATGAAGAGATTGTGTTTCAGCTGTCATTATGTCGTGAAAGTAGCAAGACGTCGTGTTATACCCCTGAATTTTAACTTGAATGCCTGTTTGTGTGTGTGTTTTGGTGTGTGTTTAGGTGTGTGTGTGTCACAAAGGACTACTTACAGGGACAGTGATACAGTCCTTACATGCTGTTCCTGCTGCTGTTATTGATTTGAAAATAAATAAAAGATGATTCAAGGGGAGATAACCTTCATATTTTTCTCTCCCGTAAATATTTCATTTTCTCTTTCATTTGTCAAGGCAGCGATGCTCTTGTGAAATGTGTGTGTATGCATGTGTTATTTTCACATACGCACATTTTAATTAATTAATCACACATAATCTGTGATCTGAAGAGGCACTGTGTTTCCTTTTTTGGGGCACACACACACACACTCATGATATCATACTATCCACTCATGCCCCTTCACACACTGCTGGTGAATGTCAATGTAACACATCGCGGTTCTCCTCTAGATGAGTAGTTAACCTCCTGTGAGCCAAATCTGATTTCACCATCAGCCTCTGTCAGAGCTGCTTTCTGTCCTGGCAGGCTCACAGGGAAGAAACAGGCCCTTTATTATCCTTTTCCAAGTGTTATAAAAATATTTTTAGGGTTGCGGTCAAGAAAATACAACATATCAATATACTGTCATATGAAAACCTCATACCGTAAGTGCAGCTTTGGTTATTAATTTTTACATTGAAAGTTTATGAGATCCTCTTAGTGCCTAATAAGTTTCACGGCTGTGTTACGGACTGAAAAGTTCCTATATATTTTTAACTTTCAAGTGGAGTGTGGGGTGTTGACTTGCCAGAGTAATTCGTCCAAGTCTAGAAAGATGATAAGCTGCTCCAGCAGTTGTAGAGGATAAACATTAAGGATTAATACTGATCCAACTAACACGTATTTTCGTTAAAAAGAAAGAAAAGAACAGAAAACACGGCTCATTCCTCTGTGTTTGATCTCCAGTGTTGTCTAAAAACACATCAGTGAGCCACATCATTGCATAAGAGGACGTAAATTACAATTATCATGTGAAATGCAGTTTAATTTTAGTGAGTTCTACGAACCCCTGGTAGCTTAAATAAGCAATGATGCTCAAAATGTGTATCAATCCACAGCTGAAAATAGTCCCCAACATAATATGCACTGTTTATTCCATTGAGTAGTTTGCTAAAAACTAAGAAAGCACGTAGCCTTTTTCAAATTGAAAATATATATTTGTGAATCAGAAGAGTTATTTCAGTAGGGGTCAATGGGTTCGGTACTGAAAGCCACAGAGAGTCCAGACTACAAAAGCTCATTTTGAGAAGAAGAACTTAGAATGACTATCTTTTATCTGTCTCTTGTCTGTTTTAGGTGTCCCACAGAACCAGAAAAAACAAAATGTGTATATATATACTGTATATAATTTCACATGTCAGTCTCTATAACTGATAAGTTTCTATCTGCTGTGAGATCAATGCCAGCAGATACAGACACACGGTAGCTAAATGAAAACAGGTCCAGTTGGATCTGAGCCCAGTGGTTTAACTGTCCAGTGAATATAGTAATTATAGGGATTTTTGTTCGGTGTTACCCAAGGGTGAACTGCTAGGGGCATGTGTGCTGTGTCAAAGGTTGTTTATGGATAGAGGGATCATATAGAGGCTCATTCTGCTACTATTATGAGATTAATTCATTCTAACTTTTGTCTGTTTATCCACACTTCTGTTTTGTGGTCCTTGCACATTTCTGCTGAGCCAGCGGTTATCTCGCTTGCTTCTTCCACCTGATTGGCTGGGGGCGCTGGCTGTCAGGTCTAATTTCCTGGTGCGTCGTCCAATCAGGGTGGTCTGTTTTGTGTGTGTCAGCACGTGTTGTGGTTGTCATTCCATCAGTAGGATCATATTGGGCTGTTCAAACCTGCTTCACATTCTATTACTCTCGCTCTCACACACACACACACACACGCACACACACACACAGTGTAAAGGGGAGGTAAGAAGAGTATTTAGTACAGCACAGGGACCTTGTGCCAGTGTCAGTGATGGATATGGCAGTAGTATCAGCAGTGTTGGCTTTTGCAAAAGTGTGTTGTCCACCACTGGGATCTGTCAGACCTGTTCTGCTGAGCCCACACATTCTGTTGGCTCGCTACTATTGCTGCTAGCCATTTTTTTTTTATCTGGTGTGTGTTCATGTGTGTGTTCGTGTGTGTGTGTGCGTGCGTGTGTGTGCGTGTGTGTGTGTGTGTGTGTGTGTGTGTGTGTGTGTGTGTGTGTGAGTGAGAGAGAGACAGGGAGAAGGAAAAAACATGCTTGTTTGTCTGTTTATGTGTGCAGCAGTATCAGATAACTTTAAAGGGTCCATGTTTACATTTTAATAGAAAGCAGGTTTGGTCATGTCATCCAACTCTTATTTAATAGATATGATTACATATTAGGTGATTGGTTAATTATTTATTGCATCATTAATCAGTACTGTTCTTTTTGTTTATGAGAATCCTTTAAATTTATCTCAATTCACAAACACATTGATTTCTGCCATATTTGCTATAATCCTGTTTTTTGAATTTGCAGTTACTGTGTACGGGTAGTAGAAACACCTCTAGTGCTTGGAAGTACAGTACTGTTGTAACCATACTGTCAATGGGCAATACAGTTGACTTTACCATCACGGAGAGAGGCTTTTTGTATCATCACCAAGTGTAGAAAAGATGACAAGAGGTTCAACCTGTGATAGAAGAAGAAAGGAGTGGGGAATAAAGCAGTGGGTTGGAACTAACTAGAGAAAGAAAGGAGAGAAAAAAACAGAAGGAGAAGTTCCCCTTGATCTTTCTTCCTACACAGACGTACAAACCCCCACACACACTTTACACACGCAATATATTTTACACAGGTGGAGTGTCACCCTACTTGCACAGATTGCAACAGATTTGTGGTGAGTAGGAGTTAAAAGAGCTGCTGAGTGCAGATTTAATACCACAGATATTTAAAGAGAACAGCCCTTTTATCTGAGGGGACAATTTGCATTATTCATGTTGTGCCTTCTGAGAGATGAAGAGAGGGAGAAATAGAGACAAAGACATTTGAGAGAATTATTGTTTTTTACCGGCAGTCGATGGACTCTTGTTACATTAACGGCAGATTTACATTCAGTCCTGTTCTTGCAGTTTGTTTATGTGTGTGTGTGTGTCAGAGATGGGGAACTTGAGTCGAGTGACTTGACTCGAGTCAGACTTAAATCGCCAGATTGAGGGCTTGTGACTTGCTTGATTAACAGTGATAAAAGACTCGACTTGACTTTGACATGCTATTCATGACTTGAGACTTGACTTAGACTTGCATGAAATGACTCGACAAGTCATTGCTGATATTTTTTCCGTGGCCGGATGATTTCATACTGTTTATTGACACACTAATCAGTGGTCCAGTGTTGACAACTTAGCGACTCTGCCGCTATATTTAGCGACTTTTCAGACCCTCTGGCGATTTGTTTTTTCTCAAAAAGCGACTAGCAACAAATCTAGCGACTTTTTCTGGAATTATTGGAGACTCTGACGTGACGACGTCAACGAGCAGCGGGAGACCTGGACAGAGGGAGAAGAGAAATAAAAGCGAACTGGCGGCTCAAGGGAAGAAATGTATAGTCATTTTAACGCAAAATAAACTATATTGATATTAACGATATGGTCTCGTGCTATATCGCGTTTGAAAATATATCGATATAGATTAAAATATCGATATATCACCCAGCCCTAGTACAATGTACAGTGAATCAACATAGCCTACCCTTCCTAGGGGTCCTTGGAAGCTCGTTGCAACTCTAGTTTTATGTTTGACACACAGTGACATTATTCATGCGCTCATTTAGCCTAATACAGTCTGTGGTTTTACTTTACCACATACTGTATATGTCCACATAACAGTGAGGGGCTGTATATTTAATGAGAAATTAGAGATGACAGCTTAGTAGAGAAGCATGGACAACATTTTCAAATGTTAACATCTTTAATTGATTTTGATTTAAATATTTTAATTGCAATGTTACCTATGTATTTAATGGAATACGACGCAATGAAAAAATGAGCCATAGACATGGACATTGAAGTCATACTTGTTCAAGTTCATTCTTTGATGCAATGTTTTTTGCGACATATTGAAATATTTGTTGCAAATAAAAGTCCAGCACTTTAAGACGGTTGTCATCCAGTTTATTATATTTCTATGACTTGACTTGTGACTTGCTTGACCTAAGCTATGACTTGACTTGACTCGACTCGACTCTCACAAAAATGACTCGGGATTTGCTTGAGACTTGAAGGTTAAGACTTGAGACTTGCTTGAGACTTGCACATGTGTGACTTACTCCCACCTCTGGTGTGTGTGTGTGTGTGTGTGTGTGCATTAAATAATCCCCCTCTTTCATTTTGTTACTTGCTCATGTTGTAGGTGCTCTGACAAAGAATGCAGCTATTAGATAGCTATCGATGTGCTGGTTCAGCATGACACTGATGCATCTGTCTGTGTTCTTTTGTTTCCAGTGTGCAGGGCAGGCTTCTACAAGTCTTTGCTCGGAAATACGGAGTGTTCAAAGTGTCCGCCTCATAGTTTCTCTCACCATGAGGGGTCGCTGCACTGTGGCTGTGAGAAAAACTACTTCCGTGCTGAAGGGGATCCTCCTTCCATGGCCTGTACCCGTAAGTGTGCTTTTAAACTTTACTTGGCTTCACATTTGGGGTTATTTGAAGTTATATATCACAAGAGGAGTCAATGGCATCCTGATGTGATTTGTCAAAACATAGGTGTATGTAATTTAATCCAGAGGCTTCAGAATTATATCTAAAAATATTGTTTTTCTGTACTGGTTCTCTCTCTGAAGGTGTTTTAAGTTTGTTTTCTAATTAGCAGGACCTAATTTACAGCTGGATTTCTACAAATAATACAATTGAAGATGTTGTAGAGTGCAATTTTCCAATTCACCAAAAACAATAGCTAAAGAATAGACAAAGAGCATTAAATTCCTTATTTATTCCTACTTATTTTAAAGGTCACCCAAGCTATGGCTGCCCCAAGAACTCTTTATCACCTTTTCCGCTCGCTACATGATTCTCCTTTGTCTCCCGCTGATGCAAATGGATTGCAGATGCAGATGCAGATGCCTCCTACGAGCCTTCCAAAATGCATTCCCCATAAAACTATAAATCACTGCATTCCCTCATGTCAGGTTATGGATACATCCGTTACTAAATGGGCTAGAGAGGAAAAAAAATAAAAATCTTTCACCGTGTGGAGAACAGTAGAAAATACAAATTGCTGCCCACAGCCATAGACAGAATCCTAATTAGAAAGACAGTCACGGCAGGTCCCTGTTGTGATTATCTCAATACCATCTTGTCAACTAGGCAAATTTCACATCATTGGGACAGATTGAGCAACGCAAGGGCTGCAAATGAATAGATACTTTGTTAGAAGATAATGATCATGATTATCTCAGAAGGGGGATTGTGCTGTTAGTGGTGTGATAGAGGTTGTTTAGAATTGACTCTGGAAATTTGAGAAATGTTTACAGGAAAATCTTGGAAGACAGGAAAATGAGAATGCTAAACCCCCGAAAACTTAAATACTGAAAAAAACAAAACAAAAACAAACTTTCAATTGTATGGTATTTCCTCCTGTATTCAACATGAGCCCTTTCTGTAACAGCTGTCCTAACAATGTATAAAGTATAGTTTGTCTACTCCCAAGAATTCAGTTCCACCAATTAAAAATGGATCAATGCATTCCCTTACGTCCCACAGCACCGTCTCTAAATTAGCACAAAAATGCAAGTGCTGGGTTGCCGTCGCTGAAAGTCACTGTGAAATCGAAAGTTTTGGCATCTGCTGACATCTCCAGTGATTAGTAGGAGGTTGGAAAGAGCCTAAAGAGAATTGTCAATACATAAGTCCCTTTGTGAGGGATTGCAGATTACTCACACATCCTCAATTCATACGCACCATAATTCATGTCACATGTTAATCTCGACATCAATGTATTATTTTGACATTTGGAATTAGTATGATTGCCTGCATGTGTACATGTGCATGCCTGTGCAGGTAATATTTATATAGACCGTACAGGTCCAAGAGATTAAAGTGGTCACTGGAGTTAGCTGTATAGGTGAGCCAGAGGACTGTCATGGTCAGATTAGTATCAAAGAAAATACAGTCTCACTTTTAAGAGTCAGGTGAAATATACATTATTAATAATATTCATTGGAAAATGAGTCATACTTTTGACAAAATATCTTTTGATAACTGTTTGATTGACTGAATTGGCTGAGAGCCTCTTGAATGTCAGCTCTGATCTCAATGGTTGAGAAAGATTTGATAATTATTATGAGATGTGCTGTCTGTTCGTACTTCATATCAAATGTGCCTAATCAAATGTAATTCAACAGGATGTCATTCCTCAATTCTTTGCATTTGGTGATTTTTGTTGAGGTTGATAGTGGAAATGAAAACATACAAAAACATAAATTAGTTTGACTGTTACTGGCATAATAGCCAAATGTAATAGTCTTGTTGTGCTTCAGTTTAAATGTGGACTCAAACACAGACAAGAAGGCAGACAGAATTTGACAGATTCATTGGAATATATTGGAGGATATATTGGGGGATTGGAGGTGAAGTGGAGAGGAGATGATGGCTGGCAGGGGCCGAGGACAGATAAGCGGCGGGAGATGGTGAAGCATGGCAGGTCAGACAGATGAGCAGGAAGACTGGTGGGCAAGTGATGATCCTAGGACACATAGAGGCAGGTTAGAAGAGATTTGAAAGCACCAAGATTATAAACTGAGTCGGCCTTGGCCTACACTGGAAGTGTAGCTACCACAGAGAGCTTTGGTTGATATACTGCAAGTTAACTCAGACAAGCTGATTACAGACAGGAATAGCCACCCCCACAACAAAAACACACAAATAGAAGAGAAAACAGACAAAGGGAGGAGAGAAACAACATGGCTATGGCCATGACCAGCTTAGTATAATAGTCATGCTTTTTAATTAATATACATTAAGTCAAATCAAAACTGCTCTTGAACATGACAACATTACAACAATAAACAGATAGTGTGATGTCATTTTCAAAGTTTATTTACAGCTGAATATTTGTTGTATTTTCTCTCTTTTTGAGTTTTTGATTACCAAGACAGGAGCTACGGATGGTTTGGAAGTGAAGTAAATTCTTGTCAAGTCAAACAAACCAAGCAAAGCATTTCATCTCAAGACACAATCCAAGCCCATTTCACTCTCTTTTCTTCTCTCCCTTTTTTCTGCAGAGTTATTTGGCAGTTTTGTTTTGTCCTCCATGTAATTACAGTCATAGCTTTGATATAAAAATCTGGAAATATTCAGAGAAATCTGTTTGTAATAAGACGTTTTTACTTTTATATGTCAGTCTGACTTTGACAGACTTGTTTTTTTGTGTGAAAGAGTCTGTGTCGTGCCCTTCTCTTTTCTTACTGATCCAGAAAGACAGAGGAAAATAGACACGTACTGTATTACATGCACAGGCTCATATTAACGAAACCCTGATATTACACAATGACATAGGTAGTTATGTATACATTACACAGCGCATATTATAACAATTCCCTTAAATCCAAATCACACTACTTTTGCAATTTAATCCCATGAAATGGAGATCTGGTCTTTCAGTAAAACTGACCTTACCGCAACTTCTGTCACTAAGCCATTGAACAAGGCACTTAACTCCCATTTGGTCATTGTTGGGCATCTTCCAGGTGTGAATATACATGCAGTACTTGTCAGAAAATAGTTTTTCTAATAAGAAAGGTTTGCTGAGAGATTAGACAGTATTTTGCTTTGATTTTTACACAGTGTAAAACATAACATGGCGTTGAATCTCTTGCATTTTGTGTAATGTGAAGAGTGAATTCATTTTGTTAATCTCACACGCTGTTGGTTCTCTACTTGGCAGATGACTGTGCTGTTAAATCTAATTTATCTAATGTCAGTCTGCTGTTTAGGTTGATCCTACTTTTCTCCTCTCATTTCTTCTGTTTCCTTTGTACTACTCAATTTTCTTTCCACCCACCCAAAACCTTTTTCTCCTCCTCTATATCCAATGACCTACTCCTCCTCTTTTTTTTCACGTCCATCTCACCTCTTCTCTGTCTACCAGGTCCTCCTTCAGCTCCCCGAAATGTGATCTCTTCCATCAATGAGACTTCAGTTATCCTGGACTGGAGCTGGCCGGAGGACAGTGGTGGGCGCAGGGACATCACCTTCACTGTCCTCTGCAAACGCTGTCGTGGTGCTCCTGCTAATGGCAGCACCGCTGGGACCCAGCGTTGTGAGCCCTGCCGGAGCAATGTTCGCTTTCTGCCGAGAGCCACGGGCCTCCACAATACCACGGTGACGGTGGCCGATCTGCTGGCCCACACTAACTACACATTTGAGATTGAAGCGCAAAATGGTGTGTCATCACTGGCACCCAAGATGAGGCAGTATGCCGCTGTCACCATCACCACCAACCAAGCCGGTGAGATGTCACAGGAGATGGGTAGATAGATAAAGGCATGCAGTCATATAATCAGACAGACATGCTATATAGAAATAACAGAACCACATGTTATCAAAGTCCTGGTTTTTATTCCAAACAACCACTAAACCAGGTGATTTTACTGAGCAGTGACACTCATAGTAAACTGAATATCTTTAGGCTTTTACAGTCAGTTGGATAAAATGAGTTATTGTGGGCTCTGTGGAAACTGTGATGGGATGGGATGTATTTTTTCTACATTGTATGGATGACTACCAATCATCAGATTAATCAATAAGGTAAATAACTGTTAGCCTGGAATATCAAGCAAGTTGCAAGTTGGGACCTAAACTAACATAACTTGCAAAGAAAACAAATACAAAATGTACCACATAGCAGGTTCTTAAGGGTTCTGGACTTGCTTTTTAGTCTTGATTATCATCAGTTCTACTGTTTCGTCAAGATTTTCTGCCATTTTATCCTCTGGACGTCATTCAAACATTGATGTCTTATAAGTAAATGTGTAAATAGCTATGAAATCACCAGTAGAGACACATCTTTAAGAGTCAGCAAGCCCAGCTGTCTTTATCTTTCCTATGACCAGGAAGATCATTCAAAAACACTGTTGTCTTATTTGGACTATAAAGCAAGGCAGGAGCTGAAAAGAGGCAAAATAAATTGCAGATCCAGCCCTCAGATTTTGCTTCGCATATTAAGGTCTGGCAGAAGTCAATAGACATCTACCTAGGGAAATTAATCTCTTCAAATGATTGCAAATGATTGACAGTGGTCTTCTACAGTAATATAAACTACACCCCTCTTTGGCTCAAGTCCAGGTTTAAATAGTATAGGTTCAGGACTTTTCAAGGAATAATGTGTCACACCATCATGTCATCTAAACCACTCCCCTAGATTCACTGATTGGAGCGTCTTTTGAATGAGCTGCTTGATTGATTCTCACTAAGTATTTTCTTGGTGGGATTTTCATAAACCTTGCCAGATTTAGGCTGGCGCTGGCTTTAGTTGGACCTTAGACTGTGAACTACAAGACCACAAGCATCCAGGGACTCTATGTATGGGTGTGTGATAGTCATGAAGGAAGAAAAGTGTATTGTGCAACACCACAAGTAAGTGTCTGAATATAAAAAATAGGAGATTCCTTAAAAAGTACAAGTACATCTGTCTAAACTTTACGCACTTTCTCCCTCCCCCTCTAAATATCCTTACCATATAATACACTAGCCTATAGTTTATATGCTCCAAACATATGCACTCCAACCATCAGTCCTGGACATTTACAAGGCGATCCCAGGCCACTATTCTCTTGTTTAACGACCAGGATTGAATATCTTCCTCCTTCGCAAAAAAAATTCTCAACCTTTTAACAGACTAGTCTTAAAGTGAGGATGGGCTCCTAAAATTCCCATCAATCTTTTATACAAATATGTCTTCACACATCCAGTCCTTAGAAGAATCAGAAGGCACTGGGAAGTGGTGCTTTGAAATTCCAAGAGTAAAATAAATCTAGCTGCAGTAGAAAGCGCCAAACCTCAGAAATCCCTGACTCTAGCAAGGAATGTACAAAGGTCTCGCTGTAATGCATCAATTTATTCTTTTCCTTTTCCCACTCCCTTTGCTGATACTTACACAATTTGCCTTTTGTATTTGTACATGTTTTTGTGTCGCAGCTTTCTGCTTTTTCTCTGTTTTCCTCTCAGTCACGTCTTCGGTCTTCGTTTCCCTTTGTCTCTTCATCTGGTCACTGGATACTTGATTTCTAACTGTCATTTTCCAAACCCAACCCACATCACACTGTTCTCTTCTTCTTTATGTGTTTCCCCCACTTCTCTGTAGGGCTTTTTTGTTCCAGACCTTCAAAGGTGATTTAGCCCTTGGTATGTGGTTTTTGAGCAGAGTGGACAGATGGGAGTTTCTCTCATAAGTTGTCATAAAGCAAGGTCAGACTTACACACTCCATCATATCGATGATGATAGGCAGATGGCAAAAGCCATGAATTTAAGCAGAGTGGTGGGAGTCGGTATATCGTAAAACATTGCTGATGCAGTGAAACCAATAGTACCTCAAGTCCTTTGTTGTTTTGGTTCGAATGTAGTCATGGTATCACCCTGTACCTGCTTTATTTCAAGAGCACAAGAGTCGCTTTGATTTACAGGTTACTGTAAAGTCTGCATTGGCTATTTTTAGGCAAAATCAGTAAGACAGAACAATGCCATTCAGGACAGGAAAGCAACACTGCATAGAAGTAGCAATTTAGCGTCCCCATGCAACAACGCAAGACATAGCAGTCAGCTAACATTAACATCTTCTTCAGTCTTTTTGCCTCTGTTGTTATGTCCATAGAGGCTGCTGAGCCCCCTTGCCCAGCTCCAGTTCTGGCACAACACCAGCTCCCCTCCTCATCGGTGTTCACCTGAAAACCTCCTCTCCCCAGTGGTCCAAAAGCTGAGCTTAGAGTCCAGGCAGCTCAGCTAACAAACTGAACTAACATCAGCTAACAGAAGCTATAGTTCGCAGCAGTTTATTTTACTGCCCATCAGGAAACTCTGTCAATAACTGATTTTATGAGTTTATGATGCAGAGTGGGAATGACAGATTGACCATTATCCTCATTACAAGTCAGCATTATTTTATGTGTGATTTGATGGTAGAAAAGTTTCACAATGTTGGTTTAAGAAGACATCTTATGTGTAGTATTAACTTTAGATATTAAATACTAAAACAGTTCTCTCGGTACTCAACATAACTAATGGGGCAAGTCGATTAAGCTTTGGGTTAAACTTCCAGCTTTGTGACTTTGCTGGGCTTACTAAGTAAAAAGCCTTAATGATGATCATACAAGCAACCTTAAACAGTTATAGGACATTTGTCAGTGTAATAAATATGCAAATGTTGAAGGTTGTATATACACACACGCAATACATATAGACAGATGTCTGCTCTGTGTTTGCTCTGTGTTGTCACAGCTTGGTTGTAATATAAGTGACAACATCCAGACATGACCTCTTTATAGTGACAAGATGAGAAGTAAATATAGATTTTGTGTTTCAGTGTGCGTATGCTCACATACATGCAAATGTGTCTAGGCTGAAGATAAGTCAGAACTTGAGTAATTTGTTGTTAAGAGGGGAAGGGGCAACAAGGATGAAAGGCTACACATTTCAAGTAAAGACAGTCCAAATGAAAAAGACAAAATGGTTCAGCAAAGCTTCAGCAAAGGGTCTTTTGTTAGTAAGCAGTGTAATCTGTCTGTGGTTAGTCTGGGAGAAGCTGTATGCGAATGGAATTCATATTAGATTTGAAGAGGACTTATCAACACTACGACGGCTGTGTGTGCTCTGAATATTTAAAACCATCTTTAATGTTTGAGTGATCATCAGAAGAGATGGATCTCCATCTTTCCATATCATAGATCAAGCACACACATAGAAGCACAAAAACACACCTTCCCTACCACACACACACACACACATCCACACACAGTCCACTCTCTCTCTAACAAATATCGCAGCCTGCAGCTGCACACTCTCCATCAGCCCTGAGAGTTTACAAGGATTAGGTATGTCAGTGCACTAGCCCCACCCGTCTATACACTTTCCCTCACATAAACACACACACGTACAGATGCCAAAGCTGTTAAAAGCCGGATTAAGTGTTTCCCTGGGAAGGAGCAGTGTGTCCTGGCTGCACTGTCAAGGTGCTGTCAGATAGTTCTCTTCCTTCCACCTCCTTTGCCCTCTACTCATTGTCATAACTACGCTAACAGCAGAGTAACTGTGACCCACATTTAGAGTAGTCTAATATCAACAGTCTGAACTCCGGCTGAACTTGGCAGAGTAGGTTTGACAGAAGAAAGCGTAAGCACATACAGTATATACACATGCCTGTGTGAATCCCTTCTTCGCCTGCTTATTGATATGATGTTATGATATGATGATGTGGTGGTGACCATGTTGAAACATAGTGAGGCCAATTTCTTCAGTCACATCACTATTTCAGCTGTTCACATAATGAATTCCTACAAAGTCTGAAGGTGGTGATGGTCAGTAGCTGTGCTGTTCAAGAGAATGTACAAACAAAATTGTGTGACTGGAAGATGGGAATGTAGAAAGAGAGAAATAATAAGCAAATGGACTACTAAGTAGAAATATATTTTTGCATTTTTTCTGTAATTAAGTTTGCCAGTATTAGATTTAAGCAATGCTTTTAAGCCCCTGGAGAGCACCTCTTCTCATTTCATTCCATAAAATTACTGTGGTAGAATGTAGCATTCACTCAAGTACTGTACTGTACACAGATCTTTACCTTACTTCACTTTACTGTACTTTGTACGTTTTATGAACTTAATTACTAGTTACTTTATAGATCAAAATTGTACAAAAATATATTAAACTTATAAAACACAAGACATTGTTATAGATTAACAGTGATTCTTATTTGGTTTGTAACCACAAGCTGTTCCAGAGATATTTCCCCTGTGTTTGATTCAAATAAATGTCTTGAGTAGTAGAACTCCCAAATACTCACAATATATATAGGAGGTGGCCTGAGCCCTATAAACCAGATTAAAACATAATAAAGTAATCGCAGATACAACAGTAAAATGCTGCTTATGCACTGATGCTCTCCAATGATAAAACACTTAATACTATTCAGCAGCCATGGATGCAAATTTAAAGATGCAAGATTAAAATACATTTAGCTGATAATACTGCTGCACTTTTAATTAAGTAGGTAATTAAGTAGTAGATTTTAAATGCAGGACTTTGTAGTGGAGTCCTTTGTTGTATTAGTACCTTTACTTAAGCAAAAGTGTTAATACGTGTGTGCTATCACTCTAATAGTACATCTGTCCTGTACAGACTAAATAGATGTATTCCAACAGCCACATCATGCCCCTAAAATCACAGGTGAGTGACGCTGAAGGTCAGGCCATTATGGAGCAGGTATGATGTATCAGTTTTACAGTTTATACCACAGACAGAACTTGAGAGTGACAGCATATTAGGTGCTTGGCAATAGACATACAAAGAGAGAGAGAAAGAGAAAGAGAGAGGAAAGCGAGGAGAAGGAAAGGGAGTAGGAGAGGAACTTGAAGCTGCCTCCAAGTGGCCCAGACTCAGTAAATCATTACCACCATAAACCACAGAGCCAATAAAAAGCACAGCCTCACCCCACTATCAGAACCAGAGGGAGAGGAGGAGAGCGGGAGCAGGGGGTATAGAAACAGATTCTCCCCATCTGGATTCATTACAGGAGAAAAAATAACTTCCCGCGGAAATACAAGCGAGTATATGCATGGAAAGACACAAATACACACGCAGACACACTCTGCAGCTATATAATCACAATCAAGAAAGGCTCGAACATTTCAAAGACAAACATGTTTTTTCCTGTGGTCTAATAAAATTAAAAGTCGATGCCTCAGATGCAGGGCTGGCCCCAGAGCTGCCTGGCAATTAGAGAGCAGTAAAAGAGGGAAATGAGAAAGGGAGTGAAGGAAGAGAGAGACAGAAGTATGAAGGAGGGGTTGCTTGGCTTGATAGAGGGAGGGATGTGCTGAATTACTAGATTGGGACCATGTGAACTCCTTGAGGCAAGATGAAGCATGGGAGAAGGATTGGTGAGGAAGATTGGCGAAGGAGGAAACACCGCACTGAAAGGGATGGGGACAGCAGTAAGAGAAAGGGAAAGAGATGGTTTATAGAGTTTTAAATTAAAATACCACACTTCTTTGAGATATAGAAAACAACAAGGAACAATAGAGGCTACAACATGCAAACCATTGTGAGAAAAAGCTCCCTAAGCAATATAACATGTAAAATGTGTGTACAATTTTGTGTGAAACTTTTGGATATTTTCACCAGCTCCAAACACAGATAACGTGATAGTTAAGCATGGCCCTGTTTTTATTTATTTGAATGAAATTAGCAAGTGATTCCTCCCAGAGATTTCTGCTTCTCAGTTTTATTCTGGCAGTCTTTTCTGTGTCTGCTGCATCTAGTTACTACTCTATTTCCCTGCATTTATCCGGTTTGTCTTTATCTGTCGTTTCAGGAATTTTTAGGAACGTCTAAGCAGACACACTTCTAAAAATCATATCAATACCTTGAGTTATAACACAAGTAATCTACTGTAGTATATTGCGTATGTGCAAGTGTTATGCCTTCAAGGTTAGGGTTAAAATGTAAGTGTTTCTTTGGACACAGATGTGGGTACATACTGAAGACGAGTGTTGAGGTGACAGTATGTCTATCACTAACATGAAGTTTTATGCTGCCACTGCTAGTAACTATTAAACATAGATTAAATATATATATATTTATTTATTTATTTATTTATTCATGGAAATTCCTTTTAAATAGTATGAATATTTGATACATCAAAACAAAACTTAAACACATGTCATTATGATTATGCACAAGTCAGTGTTAGCATTACTTTGTCTCGTTCCACCCACTGGCCTGTGGCCCACTCGAGTGTCTGGGTCACAGCCTTTATTGCGGCCACACTGGGCAACAAACTGAATTAACCTAACAGGAACCTTAGACAATGACCAGGATGCAACACAGTGGACTGAACTTCCACTGAACCTCACCGTAAAGGAACTCACGCTCTCTTTTTCACCCTGTGTCTGTCTATGTCTCCTACCCAGCTCCCTCGCCGGTGACAGTGATCAAAAAGGAGAAGACGTCTCGAAACAGCGTCTCCCTGTCCTGGCAGCAGCCAGAAAGACCCAACGGTATTATCCTCGACTATGAGATCAAATACTACGAAAAGGTTGGTGCAGGATATTTCACTGTTTCTTTACCTTGTGTACTTTTGAGCAAGCCAGCATCATAAACTGCACTTGTTCACCAGTTTGGTAAATTAACTTATAACGGCATATAATGGGTTAACTGGGGGAGTTTTAGAGTTACTAGAAAGTGGATTTTGTTACCTTTTGGACAGAGCCAAGGTAGTTATTTCACAATCCTGATGTATTCAAGAAAACTGGATACCGAGTTCAAACCATTCATGAAAGTTGCTCAGTGGGTGTATAATCTGAAAAAGTCCCCGTAGAGCACATAGAGTCTGTGCACTAGAGGCCTTCTCCAGACATGTTGGTTGAGGGCGGACACGCTCGAGAATTCCTCTGGCCGAGCCCGGTGACTTGGCTCCATGAATGGGGTAGAATAATTTAATCATACAATTCTTTTAGACTTTCCAAATGTTCTTGGATCTAATGGATGAAATCCTGACAATAAAAAGAGTTATTTTGTGGTGTTTTTGTCTGGGATAGGAAGAATTCATTTTGGACTACTGTACATCATGCGGTTCTCCAAAAGTTGTGCTAAGCTAAGCTAACCATCTGCTATAGGCTATTAATCAGAAATATAAGAGAATGGTATAAACTTTTCCATCTAACTCTTGGCAAGATAGCAAATAAGCACATTTGCAAAATACCTAATTATTACTTTAGGTGCTGTGTTTGCTGGATTGTTTTATTTTTTTATGTCTTGTACTGAGATTTTTGTTGGAGGCTTTTTGTATGAAGTCTGCAGCCTGTGTGGGTTTTCTCCAAGAAATAGGTTGGGTTAATTGACCAATCTGAATTGCATACGTACGTGTGGATGATCGTCTGTCTCTATGTCTCATACCCCACAGAGGATAGGTGCATATAGTTGATGGATAGATGGATTATATTTATTTTTAAATGAGTGTTAGAGATACAAAAGTGCTAAACAGCATGAAACTGATGTCCAGTATTTCTTACTATAACAAGCTTCATGTTTTTTTTTTCTCGTCCTGAGTCTTCCCTTCTATCATTTCCTTTCCTTTCCTCACTACCCTACCTTTCTACTCCTACTACCTCCATCCATTTCTCTTTTTTCTTATTTGTCTTTCTGTCTTCATTCTTCTGCTCTGTACTCCTTCCGTCTCTCCCTTGCTCCTACCGCTCATCTCTTCTTTTCATCTCCTCTTCTATTTCACATCCTGTCCTCCTCTCCACTCCTCTCCTTAATGGAGACAAGTTTTATGGCAGACAGTAAATGCGTCTGTGGAGTCACTCATTCCTCTGTGAGGGAAATTAGTGCAGAACGAATTACACTGGCTTTCAGCACCAATGGTGTGCTATGGCTGACATTTGATGGTGAAATTAGCCGTGGATGCAAGTTTAATCACTCTGGCAGATTCAGTGTGTGTGTAAGTGTGTGTGTGTCCCAGATCACAGTTTGCTTGAATGCCAACAGTGGCCCCTAATCTCTTGATTAGTAGGCCGACAGACGCTGTTTCCTCTCTAAACTCTGTTCCCTGCTCAGCCATCCTTACCTAAGATGTTAAAGCAAGGCTAGGAGACAGTGAAAGGAAAAGTTAATGACTGATACTGGGTCAGAGCTCACTGTAGGTCTAATTCTCAGCTGTGGTACACAGATTCATACACACACATGCTCACACATCACAAATGCATATTCATTAAAAGTGGATAGGGACAAGAATGACAGAGGGGAGTTTAAAGATAAGTCTCTGTGACAGACTTTTATAATGAAACATATCTGGGCCTTTGCACTGATCCCTATTAAACACATCGTTTCTCAAGAATTGTGGCACACACTCAGCGACAGACACACAACCACCCACACTTATGCACAAACCAAGTTCCCAGAGGATTCTCCACACAGCGATACATACCCAGGGATTTCAAACCCCAGACAAAAGGCTCTTCCATGCATAAGAACAAACAGAGACAACCGTAGGAGACACCCATAACAACCCAGGATAGAGGCCTCTTCGTGTGGCAGGCAGAGGGACGCTGAGGCCCTCTAGCATGCCAAGGATCAAGGCCACAGGAGGACAAGAGTTTTCCCCACACCAAGACCACACCATGAGTCACTTATGAGACAGAAAGAGGCTTTTGAGAGACACATACACAGACACACGCAGACATAATTGCATATACACATAAACAGGATGGTGAAACAGAACACAAAAACAGACTGACAGAGATTAAAACAGAGCTTTTAGCAAGAAGATGTTCAGATTTGCAAAATCAGCCAGACTTTCTGCTTTTATGTGTTTGTGGTTTTCTCAGTCTGTATTTACACAAGTTTAAAACAAAAATACACAATGTACATTATCGTGTAATTCAATAGCAATTTACCAATGGCCCTAGCTTCTCTTAATGTAGTAAACTGAACCTTTTGCCAACCACTACACAACATCATTCAAAGCAAAATACTTTTGTATAATAGATTAATTACTCAATGGACCAATAGATTTTTGGGGTCTAACCAAACAGACAAGGAAAGTCATGCAATTATAGCTATGTTTTTGTTCTGGGGTTAAAAAAATCAAGCAAGGCTGTTTTGTAGAAGAAGCGGAACAAGTATATGCATTTAAAAGTCGAGATATTTTATTTGTGTGGCTTAGGGCTTTCCACTTTGAGCACTATAATATGAGGCAGAACACAAATATTAATCGTCACAAGTCATTTAGTCTCATACCACTGGAAACCCTAAGTGCTGATTGGACTTTTGGACTAATGCACCAGTTTTGTGCAACATTTGCTGCCAAATGATGAAAACACAGACCTCATAATCTTCTGTGTGCAACCAATAGATCATTTCACTTCATCATGCTAACACATAAGATGGTGTTAAGTCATTGGAGCCTCCATAACTCCAAGTGAGACATTAGCAGGTCAGTAGCCTAAATATGTGTCATTGTGATGGAAGCAATTGTTTCCAAAATTGTAAAACTGACACTAAATAAATGACCTAAACAAAGTTTTAAACTTTTTGAAACATGTTTAAAGCTTCCTTAGGAAGTAGGGTCTAATTTATAGCAGAAGTTGAACATGAAATAAATACTTAATTGGAAACAGCTGGAATGAGCACATTCCTATTGTTTCTACCAAAAAGGATCTTTGCAACTGATGCTGCATATTATACTGATGCAAAATGAGAAGAATATAGCCTACCATAAACCCACTGTTGAGTAGCTACAACTAAATCTATGTCACTAATATTATAATAAACGTGTAAAACTTGGAAAGTCAAGATATATGAGCACAGTACTGACAAAAAACATGTGTTATTGTAAGTAACAAAGTGAAGTTAGACATGTAAAAGATTGAGAAGAGTGTAATTGCAGTACAAAATCACTAAACTCTACCAGATCTGTACTAAATGTGGTGTCTTATGATCTAGAACTCTGAATCTTTAGTCAGCGTTTTAATGATTAAGTACTTGATAGTACTACCTCTCCCAAAACTAAATTCTTCATGCGGTCCTGCTGAGTAATATATTTCTGTGTTTTGACATTGAAATAGTAATAAATAACAATTATAGGTGAATAAGCCACTTAAAGAGTAATTTAAGACTGTCTTATTATCTGTTTGTCAGGAGGTTGATGGATCTCACTACAGATCTCAAATTGTTATGTTATTGAAAACTGTGAAGAGGTTGAGGATATTAGCAGTAGCTGACATGGCTCATACCAAGAAAAACCTTGCAGCTCATAATTTTTCATTAAAAACACTCGGCCAGTCTTTTGCTTCTGTCTTTGCCCGCACTGCTGTTTCTGCCAACACATACCACTGTGTCACGCAGTCCCGAAACCAGAGGCCCGAGTTTCTAAAGTGCGAGGGTTGCTCCCGAACTATGTGTCCTATATATGGGAATTCTTAGGGAATGTTTGGTGATATTCTTGGGAATTTCCAACCAGTAAGCTTCCCAGAAGAAGAAGAGGTGTTTCATCTTTGGAAATCCCAGGCTAACTATATGATCTTCCTGTCGCATTAACAAGCTAAAGGGCGCTCTACAGCCGATAAGGCATTTCTAAGTGCACTTTGTGAAAACAGAATTTGTGGGAATACACTTTGCTGATTATTTTTGCATGTTTTATCACTGTGATCTAAAGAACAGAGAATGAGCTTCAAATCCATTTTAATTTGGGTTGTTTATTTAGTCTTAGATGGTAGGAATGCTGGCTGAAACGCTGTATTTACAAGACTTCTGCTGTACATCTTCTGTTTTTGGGTCTGTATGAGTTTGCATCTGTGTGTGTGTGTGTGTGTGTGTGTGTGTGTGTGTGTGTGTGCCTTACACAAGCTATAATTTGCCACAGCTTTGTTTAGATTGTCAAAGCAGAACGCAGCACAGAGGCCATATTAAATTCTAGCAGTGTTCTGGGGAGACACACACAAGTGGACAGTTCACAATCACACAGCTTGTCAGACAGACTCTCTCTCTCTCTCTCTTTCTCTCTCTCTCTCTCTCACTCTCGCTCTCTATCTCACACACACACACACACACACACAAAGGTGCTTGTGCCACACCTGTGTGTGATTTTCAGGGGATCACATGCTGTCCTGAACGTGAAACGGTGACAAGCTGAGAGTAGATTTATAGTTGTGATGAAGAGTTGTCCCAGTGCAGGTCTGGTGTATCAGTTACCTCCTCACACATATAGCAGTTTAAAAAGCTTTGTGCACCATAAAAGTCTGATCCACTCCATTAATGGGCGTGAAGTTTCTTTTAGACGCTGCTTGTGTGTGTGTATGTGACTGTCTATGAGTGTTTATGCAGTTGCCTGTACCAATGAGTGCCCATTTATAACTGCGTATATAAAATGAGGATTTGACTATGCCGGAACATGATTCGGCCTTGAATGATTTTTATGAGCTTGACTACATTGCAAAACATGTAGCTCATTTTCGGGATTGTTGAAGTCATCCCTAATAGGTTGTCATTAAGATTTAAGATGGGCCTTGTCCTATTTTCTCCCTA
Organism: Sciaenops ocellatus; assembly: GCA_033000465.1. Taxonomy (NCBI): domain Eukaryota; kingdom Metazoa; phylum Chordata; class Actinopteri; family Sciaenidae; genus Sciaenops; species Sciaenops ocellatus. Next base: position 14,070,802 of record CP136868.1, read on the forward strand.
TTTAACAATTTGTTTCATAGCATTGAATTGGGTCAATAATAATGTGGTTGCGAGCTGTCTGGAGCGGGGATTGTCTCAGCAGTTTTCACTCTGGACAATTCAAGCATGCTATGAGGCACAGACAGAGAAACACAACATTTGGTGTAAAATGTTTTTTTTTTTTTTGCTTAAGCAATAATTTAGCTTCTTTAATTGTCAAGTTTTTGCCTCCTGTCCTGACAGGCTGCTTAGTGTAAGGTGAAGCTGTCTTGAGATGTAACAATTAATATTAATATTATCCTTCTTTAATAATCTCAATAGAATTCACATGCATGTTATGCATGTTATGTTATTTATGCATTAAAATGTTTGGTGCACAGTAGTAAATACAGTGTAACTAAATGGAGCACCACAGTTTGTCTTTCCATATAAATAACAGCTGATCATTGAGTAGGCATAAGCATAAAATAAATAAATATATAATAAGATAAAAATGAAACAACCCATGGACTGTGGAAATAACACTGTACAGAACCAAAATGAAGGGGCTACTTTCTATCCTTTTGCCTCTCCCTCATCTACCTCCTGCCCTCTAATCTTTTCTCCTCCGTTTTTCTTCCTTTCACATCTGGAAACAATGTGCCGAACGCAGACTTGGTGTGTAAATCCTCCTGTTGTTTTATCAGAGGAGATCAGTAGGAGAGAAGTCATAAAATATAAAAGGCATAATTCATCAGATTGGGAAGAAAGCTGCCAAACTGTCTGGGATGTTTGTACGTGTTTGTGTGTGGGTGTGTGCGAGTGTGGGAAAATGTCCATGCACATAATGTATACTATGCTGTATTGTACATATTGTATATTCATTAATAGGTCCAATCCAAACTAAACTGTAGTATCATTCTTAAAAAAATAAAAGTCAGCTGTTTTGCATATATTGAATTCCTTTGTCTGTCTTTGTTTTAATCTGTCCGCCTTGTCTTACAGGAGGAGCAGGAGACCAGCTACACCATCCTGCGTGCCCGGGGTTGTAATGTGACTCTGAACGGTCTGAAGCCCAACACTGCGTACCTGCTGCAGATCAGAGCTCGCACCGCTGCTGGATATGGAGCCAGTAGCCCCAGTTTCCAGTTTGAGACCAGCCCTGACTGTGAGTTCAGCACAGAATAGAAGTTTCATACTTATTCTTTTACTGCTGTAGTTGAAAGCACGGTTAGGGTTTGATGGTTAGGCCCAGAGCCAACACTGTCCCATCATAAAAAAACAAACAAATAACTGATAATGAATACTGAAATATTGTAGCCATTCTTACTGAAAACCACACAAGTATGCACACTATTTTTTCGTCTTGGGTTTCACAGAAGAGTCTTAGACAATAGACTTAAATTCTTGGGGGGATATTTTAAATATCAGTGCATTTACTGGCACAAAATCAGCAGTAGCTATTATTGGTCTTAAAAAACAGAATAATGCGAACTTGTTGATGCTCATGTTTTATCTGAATGATAGTTAGTTAGTTATTGTTGTCTTAATAATCAATTGTGTGTAGTTTTGTTGAGTTATTATTACATTGTGAGAGACGTACTGTAGAAGCACAATAATTTCAAATATATATTATTACCAAGTGTCCTGAGAGACAACCTTAACAACTTTTAAATTAACAGACATCGAATTAAATTAATACTTGTTTGATAATGTTGATAATTGATAATGTACTGCAGATGGGGAAGTGGAAAGATAAGGTATATGATGTGAGTACTTTCACGTGTATCAAAGATGTTAACACTGTTCATCACTTTGCTGTTGCTTTCTGTCATTCAGCAGCCTTCTCCATCTCCAGTGAAAACAGCCAAGTTGTTCTGATCGCCATTTCCTCCGCGGTGGCCATCATCCTGCTCACTGTGCTGCTCTACGTCCTGATTGGCAGGTTTGTCCACCAGCCACTTGACTTGATTCGCACTGAGTGATTTCTCCTCCAATCACAGCAATCCTTTAACTCTCTCCCTTCAATGGTACCTGAAAGTTGAGTGTGTGTCTGTATTCTTCAAAATGACCATTTACCTGCCAACACCACATACCGTGAATTTTCACCAAATAGGTTTCCCTCTGTTTATCCCCTGTAATTCCTGTAAAAGATATTGTAACAGCTGTATTTAGGTGTGTGTGTGTGTGTGTGTGTGTGTGTGTGCGCACATAGGGGAAAGCTCTTTCTTTATTTTTTTCTGTGTGTGTGTTTAGGTGTGTATGTGCATGCCTGTGTGTGTGGCTGAAGTTGGCAGTCAGTACTGTTCAGCGAGAGTATAAATCCACGGCTCATTATAAGACTTACTGATCCTCTCTTGGCTTATAAGAGCTGGGATTATATATATAACATACACGCACATATACATATATATATATACATATATACACACACACATAGAAAACTCTTGCTAGCCTCCAAGCTGGGCCGATGGGTGAAGTCGGATTGAGAGATGTGGCACTACTTATGACCTTTCTCTGTTTGGATTGGCAGGTTTTGTTGCCACAGCAAATCCAAACATCCTGATGAGAAAAGACTGCACTTTGGCAACGGACACTGTAAGTACTGGACTCTGTTTTCCTGAGGCCTGGTTCAATCTGTCCTCTTTGCACTTTACTGTTCAATGAGTAGAAATACAACTAGTTATTTACATTATAGGTTGTCTGATAGTTCCAATCGAGGAGACATTTTTTTTTTTTTTCCAGGACATTTTCACGCATCTTTACCAACAGTGGTTGTTTTAGAGCAGCTATTTCCAAGCTTGAAGTGGTTTCCCTTTACTTTGGTTCATTTGGTCATATGAGAAGACAGTAATTGGACCGAGACCATGTTGAGAAGGAGGTTTTTCGGTCCATTTGCAAACCAATCCTGGAGGCTTCATTTGGAAGGGAAACAAGATCAGACTGTTTCCCCAGCCAGCTACAGCAAGTACTGAGAATTAAGGTTTAAGCAAGTTCTAATTATAGGCTTTACTCTAGAGAAAAGTCCTTTCCATTGATACAATCTTGACCAGTGACAAAATAGTCTCCCTTCTGTGGCTTTATGTAAACTTGAAATTTTTCACATAAAATTGGACCAACGTGTAAAATACAGCATAGCATAGTAAAATACAACTTGTCCCCTGATGGGACCAACACAAAGGGACAACATGTTTAAAATGAATTTTTCTTTACTTCTTTACTTACTTTACTTACTCCCTACTTTGTTGCTTGTTCTCCTTTATGCCTTTATTCATATACGATGTGTTATTTATTAGGCATACTCCTTCCTTCCTACCTTTAACCTTGACCCAGGTATTGGCCCTCAAACTCCCCAGGCATTGAACTGCGGCTGTTCACTGCTTCATGAATAGTGAGGATGGGTCAGACGCAGAGCATAAATTTCTCAACAGGGACTAATAAAGTACAACTTTATTACTAAAAGGAAAGGTTCACATTTTCTTTTAAGTCACTGTCTTAAAACAATACTCACATGCCCATATGTACGTTGAAACAGTTTTTGGTCACTGGGATTGCTCATGCTGGATGACAGCCACAGTGTTCTCACTGTGTAAAAGTACATTCTCAAGTTCAGCCAAAGCTAATGTTTTGTTTTTTAAGTTTTTTTTCTATCTTACTAAGACAAATCTAGTAGTCTTTTTAGTACAAATCCCCTGTTTGTATTACTATCCCTCCACCAGTGCCAAGCCAGCCGCGCAGACATCAGACTGTGTGTGCATCTGTCTATGAATTTTCTGATTGATATTTACTTAAATGCATAAAAACAGTTTTACTTGGAGATATGCCATATTGTTCAACTTAGCAGCATCTGTAAAGCACTGTTGTTCTAACACATGATTTAGTGTATGGACTGGCTCCTGTTGAAAGCTCATCCTGACCTGTTGCTTAAAGGAAATTCTTCACCAAAACTCAATTATTGAGGCTATGAAGACCACATCATTTGCAAAGTTTTGGTTGTGATGTGCAGTGCTGCTTGTGCTGCTTGGACATATCAGCACTTATCATCTATATGTTCTATGTCCTGTTTTTTTAGCAAATTCTCTTTTTTCATTTGGATTTCCATTAGCTTCAACTAAGTGGTCGCTAGTCTTCTTGGGGTCCACACAAAAACAATGAGCATCAATGAGATAAGAAACTAATATATTAGCTACAAATAAATAAGCAAAATGACTCTTTGAAAGAATTAATAATGTTCTTTTCCATTCCTTTCAAAGTTTAAAGTCATTAAAATGTTCAGAGGACAAATAAATGTAGTGACAAACAGTTTTAAATGTTTATTAACTAATGTAACCTGCTCTGTGCTGCTGCAGTGCGTCTACCAGGGATCAGGACCTACGTAGACCCCCACACATATGAGGACCCAAGCCAGGCTGTGCACGAGTTCGCCAAGGAGCTGGATGCCTCCTGCATCGCCATTGATAAAGTGGTGGGAGCAGGTGAGAACATGCATACATAGACACCATAAAGTATTAGCAAGCATTAACAATCAACTCAATGTATAAAGTAGTACGTAAATTTAAATAACTAGGCTCTGATGATGATCAGATCACCAGTTTTCTCAGGTCATCAAAGGAGAAGTTTATCAGTCCAGGCACTGAAGAGTTATTCCAGATTTTCAAAAGTGTAAAAATAGAAAGTAGATTAAAAGAAATAAATGGTTCCTTCCTCTCCCTGACCTCTTCTTTGGTCTCACCTCATACTTTCTTGCTTTCACGCTCTATTTAAATGACAAAGACACACCAAGTGCACACCACATATAGAAAAAATGAAGTGCATGTAGAGCTTCTGCATTCTCATAGCAGCATAGTTTAACTTTGTGCGATATACTGCACAGCTGGGAATGAGAAGCATTTTATGCCCCAGTCTAAGGTCCCTCCTTCCCTCTGTGATAGAGGGAGAGATTGTGAAAGATTGTCAAATGTTCCCCTCACCTTCAGTATGTTCATATCTACTTTTCTTCTTACCTTCCTTTATTCTTTTCCCTTAATACCCTTCTTTCTGTACATTTCCCATAGGCAATTGCCTGTTGCTCTAATTCTGTCTAATGTCTCATTAAGTCTCATGATCGCAACAGTAAAAGTAGCTTCCTCTCCTCTCCTCTCCTCTCCTCTCCTCTCCTCTCCTCTCCTCTCCTCTCCTCTCCTCTCCTCTCCTCTCCTCTCCTCATGCAGTCCCTGATAAGTTAAGCAGGAGTGCAGACGGGAGGGTAATGCATTGTGATTCATGTCGAGTGCAGGCAGAATAGATGGAGACTAAAGCACACAGCACATAACGGCAGGCCGGTCTCCAGAGTCCCACCAGCCCTCCACACTGTAAAACTGTCAGGACAGCCTGAAAGTCTAATACCTGAGTCCACACTGGACTATGCTACACTCCACAATGCATTTTTCATGGTACATAGACACAAAGCATATTAATCTCTATAGGGCTACAATGATAGCTTTTTTTATTAGAAACCAGAAACAGACAGCCAGTGTTGCCTACTTTAGATATGAAGTGTTTGTGTTCAGTTTTTACTCATAGAATGTGTCAATGCTACTTAGGTTCACAGTGACATTTTTTTCCACACAGTGAAGCATTAACCTCTCCAAAGCTGCACAAACCAATTACACTGAAATGTGCATATATTTCTACATAGGTTAATATCAATTGAACCCCAATACCCTCACACCCAGTTCACACTGAAGAAGCTTCAGTGAGCTTAAAGTTCATATTGTGCAATACATCTATTTTTATCTATGCTGGAAAGCCACTGTGAAATCATGTTCAGGATGTAAATTATATATCTAACTCAGTAACAAATAATTGTTTTGCTTTCACACTACAGCAACAAACTTTAGATGTGAGATGATTGGAGCCACTTGGGGAAAACTCTGGATGGTCCAATGTTTCTATTGGCTTCAAAATCATACCTATATCTTTTTCGCTTCAACAGAATGATGATTAGTTTGTTAGCATTCAGCAGCTAAAGCTCCCTTAAAGCTTTGACAAAAATTACTAAGACTTTTGAGTGCTTAAAATACCATGGTGATCAAATCGTAATCACCACTAGCGTAGAAGACAGCAACTTATCTTAAAATATGGACATTCTGTGAACATTGTCATTGCCATGATGCTTTTTTAAAAAAAGCAAGGAACCCTCTATCAGAACCCCCCACTGAGGTGTAGATGAACGTAGGTTTGCTATGAAAGGGAGTAGTACATCAGCTCTCTACTCTAAATCTCTAAAGTAAATGAAAAGTCAACAGTAGAGGTGAACATTAACCCATGATGTTAACATTTCTGTCCGTCATCTTGAATACTACGTACCACCCATCTGTGTGATTGGAAACCATAATAGAACACTGAACAATACACAACATGCCTCTCCTCTCTCTATCCCTGCCTCAATCCCCATCTGTCTTCATTAAACATGTTAACAAGACTTTGATCTGCTTGCCAATCGGTGATTGTGTGTTAAAAGACAGAACACATGCTTCACTCTGCTTACATGGGTCAGGTTTTAACATCAAAGTGGGATACCTAGAGCAGGAAAGGAATGAGTGTCCCTAATCAAGCCTTATTAGACCGAGATCTTCTTTCTTGGAGTGACCACATAAAAAGGTGCCTCAGCCCGGCTCGTCTGTCCACTGCTGAGGGCCAGAAGAACAGAGCAGAGTAGGAAAGAACAGGCATGCGTTTGGTATTTAGACAGGTTGTAATTATTCTGGCTTAACTTCTTCCAGACCTTGTTGCTTCAAGTCCAGGGTTTGACCCATGCTCTCTGATCCAGAGCTGCTGTGGGGAATGATCGCACTGGACTAAGAGTGGCTCTGCACATGTCTTAGCTCTGACATCACCTCACATGAGCACACTCAATATGCATATGCATCATGGTATAACACACACAGAAATACATACACACAGATACACATTTCACTCACCTTCTATAGACTTTTACCAGCCGTGCCTACAAACCTCACAGTACCCATAGTGAAACACACACATTAACACAAACATGGGCTGAGGTAAACACACACAGACATCCCCTCACCAGCGAGGAACGCTAATTGATCTCTCCCAGAGTGGATGTTGAGTCACGCTGAGTTTTAATACGACATTGAAAGCTGAAAGGTCAATTTGCGATCTGTTCATTGTGGAGTTGGTGTATGGAATGTGGATTTAGGTGGATCGATTTCAAAGTGCATTTCTACATGTGGTGTCATTAGTGTAGTTAGTGGTCGTAACACATAATTATGCGGCAATTTCTCTCCAAAATCAATAAATACATGTCCTGATTAATGGGAGTTAAGTAATGGCAGAGCAATCAACACGATCCTCCTTGATCTTGAGCTGCTTCATCTTTATATTGTGACACTTCAAACAACAGCTGAGTCACTATTGTGTTTCAGTTCAGAAGAACTGCATGTACAGTACTTCTTTTGCCTCACGCTAACCTTGTTAGCAATACTCTCAATTTGTGAAATAGGTTGCGCCATCCATCTAAGTGACTTCAAACCCCCCTTTAAAAATGAATGATAATTTGAACATAGCTTCTTTTTCTGTTTGTTGTAATTTTGCTCAATATGAAAAATACACTCAGGGGTTTCCGGACACGGCAGCTGGTTTAGTTTCCCAGTAAAGTTGCCCTCCAGTTAGTTGCAATAGCTAATCCAGGGGCTAATTTTGGTTGGAGTCAAAGTGTTTCAAATGATTTATGAGAAACATAAGTTTCTGGATGTTCACAAGAATTCTAAGAAAAATTTTAAAGCATTTGCTTTTCTACAGATTGATACAGATTTTCTTCAGTTTCTATTTGAACCATAATTAATAAAGATGGAAGGTTTATCAGGAATTAAAAGAATTTCAAAATAATTTCTCATTGGATTTTTAGATGGACAAACATTTGCACCATATACGCCAATAACTACAAGACAATACAAACTCATAGTATTAAATATTAATCGTTCTGTTTAATAAATACTGTCTCTAACAGTTTGGTTATTTTGTACCCTTCATGATTTTATCTCCAGGTGAGTTTGGTGAGGTGTGCAGTGGTCGCCTGAAGTTGCCCAGCAAGAAGGAGATCTGTGTGGCCATCAAGACTCTTAAAGGAGGATATACAGACAAACAGAGGCGGGACTTCCTCGCTGAGGCGTCAATCATGGGGCAGTTTGACCATCCCAACATCATCAGACTGGAGGGGGTGGTAACACGCAGTAAGTACATCCATAACGCATGACTTAAAGGCACACTGAAGGGAATTTACTTTCATCTGTTATTTATGTGTAAGGTTATCTAAGTGATCCAGCTTTTTATGTCATATGTATGTGTTATTCTATTTTAAAAAATGAAGTATTTCTTCCTAAAAAATACAATGTCCCAACAACGTCTAACAAATAAAGTTTGAGAAGAAGAATAGAGTAGAAGAGAGTAATATAGAATAAGGCAGAGTAAGAGAAAACAGATCTATGATTTGCATTCACATTCCATCACAGATCTGGCCTCACTAGAGAGTCTTTTTAGTGATTCCGGATTTGCAATTGTCTTTGACAAATGGCTCTAAAGTGGCCGACACTTCTGTGAAAGAGCGCAGGAGTTTTATTGAGTTGCCGTGGTGTAAATCTCTGCAGATCAATGTGCTCTGATCAAAGCCTGTGTCCAAAGCGGGCATAAATCCATAAATCCATATCTCTGACTCGCTCCCCTCTGGGCCTCTTTATAAGACTATCATTAGCACACAGAAGGCCTCTTTAAAAAGGAATGACTGCAGAAAAAGGGAAATAATGAGTCTGAACTTTGTCGCTGAGAAACGGGCCTGGCCTCTATCTCTCCCTGCGGCACCGGGCTTGTTAAGTAGTTCTGCCAGTATGGTTATTCTAAAGAGTAGAATAAAATACATGGAGAACTTTCCTTACTTTATTGTCCTCAATTTTTGCTCTCCTTTTCTTCATCACCACATTTTTTTTGTGTAATCTCTGCTTTAATTGCTCCTTGCCTCTTCTCAATGACTTAGTCGCATGACTTCTTCTAATCAAATAAGGAATAAAAATGTAATGTGCAGACATCAGCAGACAGGACGTTTAAACCATATTGTGTTGATTTAACGGCCCTTCGTTTTCTGTTTCTCTTGCGTTCTCTCTTACAGTTTTTGCAGACATGTCAAACAACTGCAAAAAAAAAAAAAAAAACATGCAAAAAACTGCAAAATGATATTTCAGACAAACGTATGATTCATCGTTTTGAGTCACAATTGACAGGAATAATGTTCCATGTTTAATATTTACACATCTGTCCACTCAGGAGCGAAGAATAAACTTTGCGTTGTGGGATTTCTTGCAAAAATAATATAGATGGAATTTTTTAAGTTAACCGTTATTTCTCTTTAAACTCTGAATCAAATAAAATAGTGGGAAGTGAATTTAGTAAAAAAAAAAAAAAAATAGAAAGAAGAAGGTTGTTAGGATACAGTACACCATTTGACATTCGAAAAGTTTTTGTTTTATTCCCAATTTTGTGACACAAAAAGTGAAAAATCACATTCGCTCACAAATTTAGCTTTGTTGCTGCTCATTGTTATTCAGCCTTGAACGCAGCATACCCTGTATTTTTATGTGTATAATCCCTCATCTTTGAGACTGTTTGTGTAACACATCTTACACCACTCTTCCTATTAATGTCCAGCCAGTGAGAAATGTCGCAATAAGACTGTGGTTTCATTTGCTGCTTTTAGACTAATAGGGAGAGCCCAGTACCGTGTGTGTGTGTGCGCGTGTGTGTGTGTGTGTGTACAGTATACATGACTTCTGGAGGGATACCCTGAACACATGTGCGTGAGCTGAAGCAGCATAAGTGCAGGGCACAGTTTTAGGAGGTCCATTTGATATACTCTCAGACACACCTACACACACACACACAGTGCTGTAGGGTGATTTATTAAGCTGCTCCTGTTAATTCTTAATAATCCTGAGACTTTCACACCCCATTTACCTTGCTGCTGCTTTTGGCTGATCCACAGGCTGCATATTTGCAGGAACACACACACACACGCACACACATGTATGTGCACTTTTCTCTCACGTCCATAGACATGCACACAAACATACATACACAGACACACAGTGTTCACAGAACAAACGGGGCTTGGGGGCCTTTATCTTTGCTGCCAATGTTGAGAATAGAGAGAAAGAGGGAAAGGAAGAGGGTGGAGGACAGGAGGGAGGACCGGGTGTGTGTGTATTCCCGTCTGCGACTATAAAAGCCGTCCGCTGGTAAACGGAGCGATCCATCACAGCCTTTTAGGGATGGGATTGTGGGTGGAGGGTGTTTAACTGTATCTGTATTTTTTACTGTAATTGTAAGAGAAGTGTCGCAACTGTATTGAAACAATCCATGCTGTTGGGAGAGTTAAATCTCTTTTCTTACAGTGGCAAAAAGGGAGAAAAGCATATGTCAGTGATAAACTGCAACAGGGGAGAAACAAAAATATGTTTGTTTAAATTGGCATTTGTTTGCTTCATGATAATCACAAATTGGAAGTCGGAGTTTATTTATCTCTACAGCCCTAACATAACTCAAGCACACCTTCTGTCTTGGCTCATTTACTTTAAGCTGTTCGTTGTGCCAAATACAACTTTTTTTCTGATTAACTCTCATGGACATTTTGATTTGTAATTTAATATGCTTTGTTCAGATCTGCTTTGATTTAATTAAATATATTTAGTGAGCCAACTTCCATCATTATTAATGGAAACATTGTTTTTTTTTTCCAATGAGAGTAATGGATTTGTTTCTTTTAACGACTGATTCCATCACCCTCTCCACTCAACCCGTGCCATTCCTGAAGAAAAAAAAAAGAAAGTCTGTCTCGCCAGATGTGGGGAGGGTTCACATTAATACATGCAAGCGCGATGGAAGGAAAAGGGAAGGATGGGGTGATGGGGAAAGAGAGAGGCAGGAATGATAGAGGAAAGATAGGTCGGGAATGAAAGAGGGCAGGGGGAGGAGGGAGGAGGGCACATTAATCAGAATAAAACGGAGAAGAAGCATACGGCTGGTGGTAAGTCAAGAGTGAAGCAGGGAGAACAAAGCCATCTGGGACACGAACAAGTCCTGACACCCATGCTGTTCATTTAATAATGGCTGATTTAAAGGTTTCTTAAAGAGATTTTTTCTCCTCCCCCCACCTCTGTAATAAACCTTGTGTTGGCCGTATAGTCTGATCAGGTACAGATGATAGCAGGCAGTGTGGATTTACAGCCAGATCTTCCACAGAAATAAAGATGTCACACTTTGACAGCTGACCTGCTGGGACCCTTAAACTATGACTAGGATCGTTTCATTCAACTGAGTGTCGTGTGTGTGTGTGTGTGTGTGTGTGTGTGTGTGTGTGTGTGTGTGTGTGCGGGTGTGTGTGTGTGTGTGTGTGTGACAGACAGAAAAGAGTGTGAGATCAACCTGGTCCCAGCATGTCTGCTTTAAGTCAAGTTGCAGCCCTCCCTTGTGACTCCATATGATTTGCCAGTTTCGGAGAGTTTATGTTAGACCATTAGTGTGTTTTGTTTGGCTGGTAGTTCTATTGCACAGCAAACAGAAGCTGTTGTTCTGACTTTGATATGATGTAATTGAAGATTGTAGACTGAAACCTCCCTTTTTGTCACAGGTAAACCTGTCATGATTGTCACAGAATACATGGAGAACGGATCCTTGGACAGTTTCTTGAGAGTAAGTATTAACATGGATAAACACACACACACACACAGTCTAGCATGGATCATGATGTATCATAGAGATACACACCCTGAGGCAGTTGCGAGATCACATATGGCTAGGTGAGGATTAAGGAACAGACACCAGGGAACACCTTAATGTCTTGCACCTGTACAACACACAGTCTGATCAAACAGGACACATCAGGTCAATCTGTAAGCCATACAGTAAATCTTTGCTTTTAGATATTAACATCTAACATTTTGACATTTGTCTACAAAGCTTGCATTTGTCAAATGCAAATACATCTGGTTCAAATATATGACTTATATATGACTTATATATATATTTCTCAAAGTAGTGGAATTATTATCACTAAAAAAAGCGAATTCCCTAACTTTAAAGAAAAACACGACTCTGTAGTTTCCAGTAAATACTGTACCTGAGAACAGTTGATTTTAGCAGTTCTGACTGTTTCAGCTGAACCCTTCACACAGAACTTATCAAATGACAAGGTTTTATGAACTTTATCCCTACTGCACTTCTGGCCAGGAGTGAAATTGATTCTTGCCATGCCTCTCTCTCCTTAAAGAGGAATTGACCTGCCTCACTGAAATTAGCCAAAGCACAACAGCCAAACCACAACACTGGCATGAAAGCATGTGTACTGATGCCTGTTTTAGCTATTTTCCACATGTGTCTGCACAGTATCCAGACACATGCAGCAGGAGTAGCTGTTGTTTCCTGACATTTTCTCAGAGGTCTGCACTTCATCATTCGGAAATGTGTCATATGTGCAAACACACTCAAACATGCAAATACATCTGCCAAGCTTTGAGGTGAATAAGCCAGGTGGTTTTGACCACAAATTGCTCCAGACAAAATGGGAGGTTAGGTGGGTCCAGTTGGTTTACAAAAAGAAACACACTCATCTCGTAGTCATCTCACAAATGATGCAATCTGTGACTAACAAAGAGCAAATGAGTGCACGTAAGGAGGAACGGATGGTAATCCAAGTGGACACAAATTCACTCACATGTTAAATAAAGCCCAGTGCGAAAAACTATCACAGACAGGCAGACAGACAGACAGATCAACACTGTCTGCCTTCTAACGTTATTTCTTCATCTTGGGCTTTTGCTTTCTATGTGTCTGCTTTGTTGATGTCGCTTTCCCAACCAGACATATAGCCTTACTTATAAACATTTGCCAGTGTAAAACACTGTAAACACTCCCGCTCGCCAATGCAAACAAAAAAAAAAAGTGTTCTGTGTTTATATCTCATCCAGTCTCTGTTTAAAAGCTGCATCTAACCACTTTGCAAACATTTTGTTGAGCTAAAAAAATACACATTGAGATTTTAAGTATTTGCATTATGAACTGATTTATCTGTGTTGTTTGAGTAGCATTAAAGTTTTTTTTTTTTTTTTTATTTACCTGATTCTTTGTGAAGATCAGCACCCACATATTTTTAAATACCACTGTGCTCTTTGTATACATTCATTTATATATATTCATTGCTTTCATTATGTATATGTATAAGTACTTGTCAGAGAGAAGTAGCCTTAAGAAACTGTATTTGTATCTGAGACTGCATAAGTAAAACACATGTTTATGGATATGGATCAACCAAAATGTCACAGACATAAGTCTGCTCAGGATAAAGGGTTGCCATTGCTAATCATCATTTGCCATCATACAATAAATATGTTTTAGAATATTGCATCATATGTGTAGTGGAACTAAACGGATTAAAAAAGAAAGACAATCTCATTTATATTTTGGTCTGATGCTAATTTCCATACATTAATGTGTCTGTAGCTTTGGTATTTCACAGTTGAGCTGAAGATGAGGTACAGAATGCCAAAGGTGGCTTTTAAAGGTTAATGAAAATGCTAGGGGTACTAATGTAGAAATGTTTCATTTTATGCAAATAGTCAGAAAGGTCAGACTCCCGTTGTGTTCTATGTAATATATATTAAAAGTGTTGCATTAACAGTTTACACCTGGTCTTTTCTTTAATACTTTCTTCTTTTTTCCTTGCCTTTAGAAACATGATGCGCAGTTTACAGGCATCCAGTTGGTTGGCATGCTGCGTGGCATCGCCTCGGGCATGAAGTATCTGTCCGACATGGGCTACGTTCACAGAGACCTGGCAGCTCGAAACATCCTGGTCAACAGCAATCTGGTCTGTAAGGTGTCAGACTTCGGCTTGTCCCGAGTCCTGGAGGACGACCCGGAGGCAGCTTACACCACCAGGGTGAGCTGGAACAAAAACACAATTAAGGACATAAATGACAGCATGAATAAATATGCTGGGCACTGTCCTGGGGCACACCACTTTTTTAGAGGAATGTGCAGTGCTAAATAAAACTCCCTGAACGCAGCAGTGCAATATGGTGCTCCTTATATTATTTTCCTTTTACTGTAAAACTGGATACAGCATCTCCTGTTTCCCTTTTCAATCTGAATAATTCTATTTTCTCTCTAGCAAAAATGATCAGAAACAGCAAGTATTATGTGCTTGTCTTCATGAATAACCCCATCCTCTGCTGCTCCCAGTGACAATTTGGATTTCAACTGATTTGCACAAAACAGAAATAAAAGAGTTCCCATAGCACCTTTACTGAGTTGTTGGAAATTGATATCTCCTGAGATATTTCTCAAACCTTAAGTTCAATTCTCAAGCAAGGAAAAATGAACATCTTAGGAGAAACCTTGAGAATAAAAACCTCTAGCTAGTCCCCCCAGTGGTTGGGAGAAAAAAGTTTAAACATCTTGGAGGTAAACAGATGACAGATTAGTGAGATTTGCACTGAAAATATATTCAGTTCACCTTATTTTACTTGTTTCACTTCTTAAAGCATTTGTCACAAAATTAAACATTATCAATAGACATGACACACAGGCATTTATCTAGATTTTTGCAGTGTGTGTGTGGTCATTTTCATCATAGGAACCTGTGGTCCAGACAATGCGTGCAGCCCCTTTAAACAGTATAATTTGCTGGCTGAGAATTGCTTGTCAAATAAACAGTCAGTGTGCCGTTTGCCTTTCTCCCAGAAATACATAATCTAAAATAATAAGACAGAATAATAAACTCTGCCACGTTGGAGGAACTAACAACACTCCACACATGCTGGCAGATATGAATCCCTCACTGAAACTTGCTTTTTGTTTTACTTCTCTAGCCTCTAATTTTTAGGCAGAATATATAGTTTACTTTGTTTCTGAGTGTTTCTGTGCATGCAAGTCCAGTGTGAATAAATGTAAGCAGTCCATGTGTTTGCTGTGTGTACCTGTGTACATTTGTGCTGCCATTACTGATCAGGCCAGTATAAGAGTGTGTTTTTAGAGGCCAGTGTGTATGTGTGTGACTGCACAGCACCAGGCAAGGGCTGAGCAACTTGGCCGATGTCTCTGTTAGCTTTGGCTGCCAATGGCCTCTTTTCCTCAGCCCAATTTGTCCTGCTTTTCAGCTAGAATGACAAATGGAGCAGACATTACAGTGAGAGGTTATGCAGGAAACTTTGGATTATGGTTTGATTATAATATGTTTTTTTTTCTATGTTTCTTTAAGGTTGATGCAGATACTTTTTTTATTTATTTAAACTGAATATAGCAGTTATTTGTGTTACAATAAGGTTCAGTGTCACTGTACATGACCATTTTCAACTTTTTCTGAAAAATATTTCACTGCTGGTCCTCCACACCACAATAATATGTCAGATAATTGTTGCTAGGTTTAGCCAAAATAGCCAAATTATATTGTAATATCAGGTAGCATGATTGACATAAAAATATTGATGTATTGAATGACTGACTGACAGACGAACTGAAAGACTTATTAATCATTCTCTTGCTCTAAGGGAGGTAAGATCCCTATTCGGTGGACCGCTCCAGAGGCCATTGCCTACAGGAAGTTTACATCAGCCAGTGATGCTTGGAGCTATGGCATTGTGCTCTGGGAAGTGATGTCATATGGGGAGAGGCCATACTGGGAGATGTCCAATCAGGATGTAAGTACTGCCAATGTTGCCAAGTTAACTTCCTTTAACAGGAGAGTCCATTAATGCTGCCAGCTTTGATGGGATGTAAGGCACCAGCAAGTTGAGATGTTTAGTTCAGGATTATGGCATGTGGGGAAACAAGGGACTGTAATCCCCGTAGGCCACTTTAGACATTCACGACAAAAAACATTGCCTGGAAGTCAATTTGGGTCAAAGAAGTATTGTTAAACCTTTAAAATATCAAGACCAAAACAATGAAAACATGTTGTTTCAGCCTAATGACCATATCCTGATAGACTAAGAGTTTGTTTTGAGTTGTATAAAAAAGCTTGGTGCATTTTATTCACTGAACATTTCCGGAAGGATACCTGAGTGTATGTAAAACCTTGATAATCTACTGCAATCGAACATGGATGTTGTTTTGATGCTGAACATAGCTCATCTATCCTTTCCTTCCTACATTTAGGTAATAAAGGCTGTAGATGAGGGTTACCGCCTCCCCCCACCTATGGACTGCCCTGCCACGCTTTACCAGCTGATGTTGGACTGCTGGCAGAAAGAGAGGAACAACCGGCCTAAGTTTGAACAGATCGTCAGCATCCTGGATAAACTCATCCGCAACCCTGGTAGCCTCAAAATCACGGCCAATACCACATCCAGGTATCAGAAGTATATTGCACTTTTTATTTATTTTAATTTTGGGTGTTTGTTGGTTGCACACAGGAAGTATCATACAAAAAGAACTCATAGCCTCTAAAGAAGCAAACGTGAGGCGCCTTCATCTGCTGGTCTAGACCTTTGCTGGTTTCATAGAACTTGTCTGATGACGAATGCCTATTGTTTTCCAGGCTGTTTTTTTTCTCCTTTTTTAGTTCACATGTGTCTGACTAACAGACACCTGGCTCCAGGCAGTCCAAAACTGGAAGTAGTTCCCATTTATACGTTCTATGCACAGCATTATGGGTTAATGCGGTTCAATGCACTTCCTGCTCTGATCAGAAAAAATTGTGATAGTACTGGCAGCTTTATTTTCCATGAGTGGAGCACAATACACTAATAATAATGTCATGGTCAATGAAAAGAAGGGAAGGGATATAGTTGAGCTTTTGTATTAGAGTTAATCTCCCTTGGTACATTACTGTTTGTTTTTGGAACCAGGCACTACAGGAGCTCGATGTAAATATTGCCTTCTTGCTTACTGTGTTTGCATGACAATTAGCTTTACCATCTCCCCCTATATTTATTTAAAACCTTTTTAATTTATTTTCTTCATCTTTCCCTTTCCCATGCGGTCTAAGGTCATATTCCTCTCTACTCTTTCCCTTGTTCTTATGTTGTTTTTTTTCTCCTTTTTACCCTCCCTTATGCTTTGATCCTTTGTTGGGACAAGCATTCTCTCCCAAGGGTCTATGGGGAACCAGGGCAACCCACGTACTGTACAGTTGTCAGTTCTGAGTAGGGAGGGGGACAGGCGCTGAGTCTGCGGCAGACAGCCGTGATATTATGGAGAAGTCAAAGCTCATAACATTGACTAATGATTTCTTAAGAAAGTGAAAATAGGTCCCTTGGAGTTTGTATGTAATTTCCCTGATTGGCTTTTAACACCGGGCGAGCAGAGGCTGGCCGACAGAGGCGGCTGTGGTGATTTATGAGAACTGTGTGTGCATGTGTGTATCTGCATGTGTGTGTGTGTGGTGGCAGTTGCACAGCGGGAGCAGCTGCACTCAGCTTCACACACCTCGTTTGTCTCAGGGCTGTCCTGGCTCGCTAATGGAACAGCCCCTCCTCCACAAAACTCAAACCAACGCCTGGGACCAGAGTAGAGCATCTGGAGACTTCAGGGGTGGGACCTGGTCAGAGTTTACTGTCCCTGTATGTGGATGGAGAGGGACTGGGGTCAGGGGGCCAAGGTTGGCTGTCAGAGACTAATTATGGGCCAACAGGAGCCCAGCCAGGGTTAGAGGCCACCGTCTATCCGATTGGCTTTACAGGGTGTCTAAAACATATGAGATCACAGGTTATCCTGTTTTCAAACAGAAAAATGTCTTTCTTCTTGTTCATCCAAACATAGCAATGGGTGCAACCAAAGTGCAGAATACAACTAGTCCTGCTTCTAAATATATGTCAGTCAGTTTTAATGTGCAGTGGTCAGTAATGCATTGCTACAGATGTAGTCGGTTTTTTCGCCAAGCCATACAAGGCAAAATGACTAATGACAAGACTGAACATAACAACTAATCAGATCTATTACATTAATCTGCTCTATAATTTAAACAACCTCTGTCTGGAGAATAGAGGTCTTTGGTTAATTTTCAGTAGTTAGGGCTGGGCTGGAAATGGGGTTGGAGTTGAAACAAGAGCTAACCCGTTCCCTGGTGAAAGGCAGGGGAGAAAGTAACGGGGACTGAAGCTTGGGCCATGGCCACAGATGGAGGTCTATGCTGGTGTGGATCTTGGCCCGTAGGGTAAGGTTGGGACTGAGAATGGAAACGGGAGGGAAGGTTCCCATTAGTGAAAGGAAACCAGTTCATGTAGTGTACCAAAGAATGTAGACATTTATGCAAAAATATACAGATATGCAAATGAAAATAATAGGACAAAACCATCCACCAGGCAAGTAAATCAAACAGTTTTAAATGGTGAGTAAACTGGGTGGGGGGATACATGATTGGTACTCTGCTTTGCCCAAGCCTCAGTCCCAGTTACTTTTTCCCCTGCCTTTCACCAGGGAATGGGTTAGCTCTTGTTTCAAGTGGATGAAAGACCAATACCTTGAAATGAAATTAGCCAAATGGCAATATTTTGTCAAAAGACAACCAAGACTTTATACTGAAATGGTGCATAGTAAGATGGATTAAGAGTTCAGATTAAGAGCCATGCATGCTTGACGGGACTCAAATCAAAATGCCACACTTGAATCATTTAGGGCAATAGCCTCCCTCAGACCACCTGAGTAGTATTGATTACAAATGCATCATATCCATCACATCCAGCAGAGGATACCAAATGGCCACGTGTCAAAATTTCAATTCAGACGACTAATATTGGTCCATTACAGTATATCATTCTAACCTCTCCCAGTTGATAACCTGGGAATTGTCCCAGTAACACAGTGAGAGCTGACTTCCTCCCACTCTGTCCTGCCCACATGTATCTGTTCATGCTCTTCTTCTCATTCTCCTTGCTCCTCCCATGAGAGCTCTAAAAACAAGAGACTACACAGCCCTGGTTATTTAGAGGTCAAAAGAATGAAAGATGGAGCAGAAAAGGGGAAGGGAAATGAAAACGAGAAGGGGGGTAGACTTTATTCTCTCTCCGGTGTATTTATACCTCCTTCTGTTTGAGCGGGTATTTTCTGCATTCTTATATGGTGTTAAGTCCATAAGGGATTTTAAACCCCCCTCTGCCGTCAGACAGATGCTTTCTTTTCTCTTTATTTTCCTCTTCATAGCATCGCTCTGTTTCTCTGTTTCCTCTCCAATCATCTTGTCTCTTGAGTTGCCGTGAGATGTTGCTGAAAATGTAACAACAAAGAAAACAAAGAAAATGATAAGGGGAGGGGAAACAAGGTCATTTGCAGTTTATCTCTCAGAGGAGACTGGAGAGGGGAAAAGAAAGTAGAGGATAAAGGGGAAGAGGAGATCTGAGGAGAAAAAAAAAGCAAAGGGGCATAGGAGAGGAGAGACGAAGACAGGATCAATAGGATGAACATGCTTATCCTGACAGCCCAAAAGTTAGAATCTCATCATTACTTTATGATATATATATTTTTAAAAATAGTAACTTGCGTTTTTGCACTTTTTCTCGTAAAAAGATTTCTACTGTCCTCTCGGGGAGAGTCATACTCTTCCTTTTTTCCCCCTCATGTAGACCACCCCCACCTCCCAGTCCCCGATTCCCTCCTTTTCCTACAAACCAGTCTCTCCAGGGGGTCCTGGGGGGCCCTCAGAATTTTGACAGCCCTCTGATCTGGCAGGAAAAGACTCAATCATTGTAACAACACCCACTCCACTACCTCAAATGCATCTTTTTTTTCTCTGCCTTTTTTTCCTTCTGTCTGTTTAAGATGTCATCTTGCCTTTCTTGTCCCTGTTTACCTCTTTGTTGGCGTCGCATGGCGTTTTTGTCAATGTTGTGTGATGGCAGTTTGATGATTTTTTTAAATTGTAAAGTTCTAGTATTTGTTCTATTGCTTTTTTAAATCAAAATATATTACATCAGCATGAAGGCTACAGAGAGTATATCTAGTTTAGGTACCTCTCATCTCCAAGTTCAAGTTTTTATACAGCGTTTACCGTTCCTTACAATACCTCCATATATACCTGTTAAATGAATAAGAGCTTGAACCTCTCACTCCACCTTCATATTTGTATCTTTTGTTATGAAATAAGATAATGATCAAGTAAAAATCTTGGTGAGGTAAAGTATCTAAGACATTTTATTTGTGTTAAGCGACAGCTAATAAATTATTAATTTAATGAGGCACCCCAAGAGAATCAGAGGAAATGCATTTTGTGATTTACTTTAACTTGTAATTTCACATACATTATTTTTTTTTGTCAAAGCACCTTTTACAAAAAGGACTACTTTACAAATTTTTTTTAGAACAAGAAAATGTTTCAGTCAGTCAGTTTTCCACCTGCCATATGGGATTACACCTTCTTAATTCCCTGAAGTTAACCTCGGGTAATATTTCCCAGATTCTCACGCACATTAACACACACAATGGCTCCAAACCTCCCTGCCAATCCAAATCAGTCAGGCAGAGGTGTACTTCCTGGTATTCTAATGAGTTTATTTACAAGCCTATGAATAGTATTCCCTAAGGGAGAACTACCCTTTTTCCTGTTCTGTCCTGCCTTGTTCGCAAGGCTCTATTCCCTTGTGTGCATGTGTGTATGTGTGTGAGTGTTTGTGTTTGAGCCTGTCTTGACGTAGGTGCCTTTGTCTACGCTGCAAGACAGGTGCAGGCTGTCCTTATAAAAAAAAAGAGTGCCTTTGCAACCCAGTTTTAAATGCCACTCACAAATTCAGCAATACATGCACAGTTTAAGTTTGATTGATCATTGTGTTTAACCCAGTTTCTTGCCTAAGGTTCTTACCTTGATGTGATCAGTTGTCACATTAGCAAAGTGAACCACATTTGTATAAGACACATCATGCGGAGTGACATCAGAGATTAGACACTGATAAAGAAACCAGTTTTCTTTGTCTTCAGCTTCTCCTCCACTCTCTCCTCTCTCTCTCTGTATGTCTCTCTTCCTCCCTCATCCTTCCTCTTCCCCCATCCTCGGCAACCATCAATCAGAGCGAGTCAGCACAGAGCCTGCAGCCTTTCCTTCACTCTGTACTGTTGACTGAGCACTCTGAAGCCCAACGCAGTGCATTTAATTTGATTTGATCCAATTGAAACCATCAAGTCTAATCAAATCTAATGCTGCATCTTGCCGCATGGTACATGTGCTGCAGGAAACAGTAATGACATTAGACAGAAACTGATGCTGGTTTTGTTAGTAATCTTGTTCTTGAATATGTTAAATATATTATGGAAATATTTTCTGTGATGGTTTGATTTCCCCCCTGTATTTAAAGCCCAAAGGCATTTTTCAGGATTGCTGTATGCAATAGACATAAGGCCAGTGTGTGTGTGTGTGTGTGTGTGTAGTTGTGTAGGTGTGCTCGCTATGGGTCCTGCTCGAGTACAGAAGTCTGGTTCATATTTAGCTTTGTATCTGTGTGCCAGCACAGAATGCATAGTTTGAATGTTTAAATATAATTGAATTAAAATAAACAAGAATTATTTCTTTATATACATGTTGTACATATATATGGTGCTATAAAATAGATTGTCCTACTAGACTCTGCAACATATGGCAAGGCAATGGAAATATGTTTATTCATTATCTGTTTATGTTTGTTTCATGTTACTCCACCTGTGTTCTCTTAGGCCAGCCAACTTGTTGCTGGACAGGAGCAGTTCAGAGGTTCCCTCAATGGGGACGATGGGTGACTGGATGGATGGAATGAGGACCTTGCCCTGCAAGGAGGCCTTCTCTGGGGTCAGCTACAGCTCTTGTGATACCTTGGCCAAGACCTCCACAGAGTAAGACAACCACACACACAGATACACACACTAAGCTTCTCTGCCTATTCATGTCAGCAGTGTTTACAGAGCCTCAGTACCCATGGCAAGACCCAGGAATTTGAAGAGGTTCTTGGTGAAGAACACACATGCACACACACACACTTGTTCCCAGTGAGTAAAGAAAGCTATAGAGCTCTTACTGAAGGTGTCCAGATGAGAGTCATGGTAATTCATAATGACAGGCCTTTAGATATGCTCTCAATGTTGCAAGTATGACCACAGAGAGAGAAGGTGAGAGCATTAAAAGAAAGAGATAAATAGAGAAAGATAAAAGGCAGAAAGAGAAAAAGAGGAGAAGAGTTGCGGGAGATGGAGTAAAAGAGAAACTATTGAGGGAGCAAACAAGTGGGAGATTTGACAATATAAAAGAGTAGAGAGAAGGGCCTTTGAAAGAGAAAATAAAAGCATAGCGAATGGGTAAGCATGGCACTCTATACTGTGAAGCATAAAAATACAAAGCAAAGATCAAGCGACGACTGTCAGAAAATTATTTGGATGCCAAATATAGAGAAATCACATTTAAAGAGTATAAACTACAGTACCTACAGTATGTTCTCTCAAAACGGAGAATTTTGAAAATGCTCCTATGTAACACTGTCCATATGACAGGAGGTGGTACTGAACATATCTGCAATCCGCCTGATGATATTTTCATGGTTATTTTTATGGTTCTGCATAGACATCTCTTGTTCCCTTCGACTTTAAGCACGAAACTTGACACGCTCTCACATCCTGTATGTGAAACATGCTGACTGTAAATTACCGTTACTTAATTATGTGTGCACTATTTGCAATTATTTGTACTTTTTAGGATTTATTGGAGGTTGAGTTAGTACATATCTGTAGTACAAGGAACTTTTGGTGGGAAGTGACATTAGACAGGGTATTTGTCACAGCATAGGGTTTAGTGTGTCAGTGTCCCTGGATAAAGGAGAGTTAGAACCAGAGACAGAGATTATAGGACTGACTCAGCTGACAGGATCCCCAGGCTGACAAAAGGTTCTGAGATAGTGGATCATATTCTGGCCAGAGTCCTGCACTGGCATACTGAAAGGAATTATGAATCCAAAGGACAGTGATAATAGGCTGAGAGATTATACTGATGAACAAGCCTCCTTTTGACTTGTAGTTCAGAGTGCAGCTACTTGGGAAAATCAAGCACATCTGACTAGTTTGAATTTTATTTTGTTTGCTCTTTACAGTTCTCTCTTTTCTCCCTCCCCCTGTTGGCCTGCTGCTGGTCTAATTGATGTGGAATGTGAGAGGGGAAATAATTGGACATTTCTAATCATTGTGATCAAAGCAGCCATTCACTGTGGTGATGGCAGCAACAGGGGTCAGTTGGAGCGTGGTGGTCAGTGCTGCAGCCAGCTGTATCTCCAAACCTCCAGTCATTAACAGTGTTGCGCTTAATATGTTTAAAAGAAGCAATGTGTCCTTTTAAATAATGATGAATTGTTTTTGGACCTTTAAAAGTACTACACAAAAAATAGGAGTTTAAATCTTTGGCAATGGCAACTTCACAGTCTGGCAGCTATGAGTTGCAATGAAAAATAGAACTTTATTTTCTAGAAATTTGAGGCAAACTGCTGTTTTCTTTGAAGGGAGCACTGACTGCGGAAAAGACATCTGTTTGAATTTTAATAATGAGATTTTTTAATGATGATTTCTTGCTCATTTTTTCCTCAAGAACACAAAAGATGTATTTTTTCTTGTGACGTTTCTTATGCCTTTCATTCAATGACTGCATAATCAATGGAAAGTTCTCTTCAGTCAACAAAACAAATAAAAGCTTATTCTGTATTCTACTTGGATATTCACAATGTGTATAGACAGAATACATCGCTGATAACTTGCACTGAAGTAACCGCATACTAAAGAAATCATATTGTCTGTGATGTTTTTTCTGTAGCTTGATGCTAAATTGGATCACTGCAGTATTAATCCACTGAAGGCTGAGCTCAGGCACCCAAGGCTAGCTCAGCTACAAGGCTAGCAGACTTGGCTGAGACTATGCATTGCTCAGTATAGATTGCTTTATTGATTTGTACAGTCTTAATCTAGTCCTTGATATTCAGCACAAGGCTTGGCAATGCTCTGACCTCTGAGGAACAGTAATCATACTTGGCTGCAGTTTGCTGACTCATCTGCTGGAGTAATTGAAGTCCTTTTTTCGAGATGGGATAAAATGGATTGACGAGGAAATACTGCATCAGTTGGACTATTTTCTTCATGTGGACAGAGTGCATGTAAAGTTCATTTCAGGTACTTGATTAAGGATGAACTTGATCTAAAGTGCTAGACAAAGGGAGTGACAAAACACTGACATTTTCGATACACTGAATTTGTGCTCCTCTGCCAACAACCCTTCCACGCACAGGGTGAGAAAACATTGTCATACCCTAACCTTACCCAGCGTCCACTTTCTTTCGGCAGCTCAAAACAAATGGGACAAGTACTGTATCTGTGGTTAAAGCTAGTTTGTTTCTGTTCACAAAACCACCAGAATTCACTTTTAACTACACTGAAGAAAACAGTCTGCAGATGTTTTGCTCTGGAATGATACAATGACTCACTGTAGAACAAAACTTTCAATCTTTTTCATGCACTGGTATGTGTGTGTCTTTAAGTTTTTCAATGATTTATGGTCATACCTCATATGTTTCACGTGGCAGCAGTGTAATGTATTCTTGTTTCCTCACTGTCTGTTCTTGAGATGATTCTTGTGGTTTTCTCGACATAAAGAACAAAAACAGCCCTTCTGATTAACATGAGGAAAAAGTTTCATTGCTATGAGGAGAACATGTTGGCTCATCAATGCAAAACCTAACTTTTGTGATGCAAAGAAAAGATGACAAAACAACTGTTTCGACTCTCAATAGAACAGCGTTCTGGATAGATGAGTTATTGTGTTTCAAATTTATAATGACGTTTCAGTTTTTGGTCTCCACAAGACATCAAAACTTGTCTACATGACATATTGGGAGGCGTCTGCAGCACACAGTTTTTGCATTATGGTTAATGATTTCAGCAACTTGAGTACACATGACTTCTAGATTGTCTCTATGAAATTATAATGTGTTTTAACTTAACACTGTTGGGTTGTGGGTTAATGCTGTGGTGTATCTTCTCTGCTTTTCAAATGTCATTGCACTCTTGGACAGCCTATGGGTGGAAGGCCTGTTTACCCTTCTGATTCCAGCTCCTTGGTTAAAAAAATATTCAAATGATTAATGGTTAAATCCCAAAAGCAAACAACTTCACATTGCTGAGCAAACAACCATCAAGGACTGTCCATCTGTGTGCAATAAATATGATTTTCTGTATATTTTGAGGTCATACATTTTTATGCTACAGTGTCCGCAAACATAGGAGTTACTGTCCACAGTACTAGAGTATTTTCCTTTCCTGTCTGTAAGGTTTGTTTTACAGTGTATTGGTAAAACCATGTGCTTTAACCTGATTTATTACATCTAAAATGTACTTTAAATACCAGTCTACAGAAAGCACGTTTATGACATCCAGTTTAAAGTGTTAATGTTGCTGGACCTGGCTGTGTCTCAGTAGAGTGGTTCTGACGGAGGTCCATGTCACACCGGCCACTTGCCCAGAATGGGAGCCGTCCATGGGAATCACCACTCTCTAACGCCCAGCTCCTCTCCGCCTCCTCAGGCTCTGGATGGTGGGTGGTGGACCAAGACCTAGGCTCCGTCTGGAAGCACTAACCTACCTCCAGAACCACTGATTGAGCTCTCACTCGTCTGACTTTTAAAGGGATAGTTGCTATTCAGTGATAACTCAATAGCTATGTTTCCATTCAGCTATAAGCTATAATTCATTTAGACAGTTGTTATAGCACCTGGTAATGTTGATTAATATTACATATATGATGATTAATATGTGTGTTTATGCAAAACAAAAGAACATTTGGACATATACCATGACATGAGTATTACAATAGACAATATTAGGTTGTAAAGGCTGTTATGCCATTTGTGTCATTCGCATGTACTTTGATGTCTGTCAGAACATTTAGGAGATATACGACAAATTGTTAGTTTGCTCAAGGCTGATTCATTTAACATTATAATTTACAGTATTAGTTTATGGATGGAAACCTAGCTATTGTCTGTGGCATACTGGTGCTGTTTGACAGCAACAAAAGGCAAAAACCTCTTTGGTTTTGTTTATTGTGATCTCAATTTGAATAAACTATCCCTTTACATTGTAACACAGAGTCAGACAACATTGTGATATTTGTCACTTTCAGTTTCTGGGTGGTCAAGATGTTTCTAAATGTCTGCTATTTTGGCTGCTTTGGAGGACTAAATGCTCTGCTTGCGTCTGAATAATACAAACTTTATTGCGACCATTTTCGAATAACACTAAAATGTCTCAACGGCTGAAAGTGCTGGTTGTAGTAATGCCACCACTTCGACTGCAACTTCACTGCTTCTACTAATACAATACAAATGTTATTACTACTACATGAGCAGAAGAGACATCTTAACATGTGCTGTGACTTCTTGTGTACTGTAATATGAATGATGCTTTGTATATATTATGTATTTTAAGGTTGTAGTTACTGTATGTTGCAAAAAAGAGCTTGGTGTTAATTAAGCAGACTAACTACTGTGTGTATTTGATGTGTATGATGAATAACGTGAAACTGATGCTGCAACTTTAAATAATATTTCTATACAAACTCTTTTCTTACACTTGGATGCACGTAACTAATCTTTTAAGAGTATTAACAAGAAAAGATGTGTCTGAATCAGATCCTACACATGTACCAATGCTGCTCCTTTCTACATACTTATACCTACCCTGTCAAAGCAATCCGGTTCAATGCAGGAAACTAGGCCTTTTATGCCACTGTGGCCCTCGCTGGCCTCTGTTTCCTACACTGACAGGGTCATAATAGCAGCTGTCAGTGTAGCCCAGTGTAGCCCCATAGGTCCACCTCCCTGTTTCTTAGTGATGGAGAGTCCACCGTGCATTAGACCTGAGACCACAAACCACTTCCAGATATGTGGCAGCCCACTAGCCTTCTGGGAAATGCAGTCCTTTGTGAATGACAGATGCATGGGAAAGTGAAGGGAGCAGCACTGGGAGCATGTCATGAAATGTCACATGGGTGTCACATCCTCCAACATTAATGCACACTTTCCGTCTTTTTTCCCTCCCTGTCTTTTTCTCCATCACATATCTCTCTCTCTCTCTCTCCCTGATTGTGTCTGATTTTCACCCCCACTTTCCTCTTTTCCTTTCTCTCCCCTATCCTTCATAAATCAGGGATCTGAAAAAGGTTGGAGTGACTATCGTAGGACCACAGAAGAAGATCGTGAGCAGCCTCAAAGCCCTAGATTCCCACACCAAGAATGGCCCAGTACCTGTTTAAGAAATGAGCCCAACAAATAATAACACCAGAGACCTGTCTGTCGGTGTGGTTGCTAATCACAGTCCAACACGGTGGCTTCATATTTAAACTGGAAACGGGTGGAAATGGAGGAAAAGTATGATTTAAATGAGGGCTTCCATTGTTTCGTTGAAAGATGATGTCAAGTCCTGGCAGAGATATGGAAAGAGTTCAGTGCAGACCTGCCAGCTAGTTAACTGGCTGACTCTTCAACTCCTCCGTCCCTCCATGCCCAAGTTGAAATGCCTTACAGACAAATAGGTGGGTAGATGTAAAGCCAAGAAGGTCAGTGAGATCTGGCCAGGGATACAAACTGGGACTGGACTGGGATACAGGGCAAGGACTGGACTAACATAAAGCCAGAGCTCTCCCATATTGGCTAAGCTGGATTGCATAGCCTTCCCTTTACGGTTGAAAGGGGACTGGCATGCTCACAGTCTCCTCCCACCATGCCTGACTAGACAGCCTGTGGAAAGAGGCGGTGAAACGGCTGAGATGCCTTGTGTAGAAGAGCACGGCAGGCAGCAGCAGCAGCTCACCCGGATGTGGACCCTTCCTGGAATAATGAGGTCTGAGGCGTGAGATTTTGTTGTAACTACCTACATTTACTGTCTCTATCCATGAGTGAACTGAGCTGGTATGGACACACCTAGACAATAACCAAGCCATTTTAACTCTGTAGCTCTAACCTATAGTATTTGCATTCAGTAGACATGTCACATAAAAGCAATAATTATGATAATCAGTTAAATAGTCTCATTGTATGAAAGCCATGAGTCTGTCACATATACAATGTATTGAACGCTGTGCTTTGAAGGGAGAGGGGCCATAACACACTTCACACACACACAATTTTCTTTATGGCGACATCTATGTTTTATGTGCTTCTGAACAGATATTGTACAGTTATAGTGCTGTTCCCTCAACCCAATGCCCTTTGTGTGAAATCTCAGGATGTATACGTTATTTGTTCTACTTTCTCTAACAAGGGGAAACAGAAAGAGAGAACCGAGCAGAGCCAGGAACTGAGAGTGCAGGTTAAGAGAGACAGGAGCAAGAAAAGGTAAAACTCTAAAAGAGAAATTGACAAGAGGAAAAAGAGAACTTATAAGATGAAGTGGTGTTATGAAGACCTCTGCTTCAGACAGTTGCTGTGTGACAAAAGTGTTTTAAACTAGAAGTGAGTTTGTACTTGAGTTTTTTTTTTTTGTTTTTTTGTTTTTTTTTTATAGGCAAGACAGGTCAGCATCATCAACCCCACACATCAAGTATCACGTCTTCCTACGGAATGGGATTTATTCTGTGTTTACGATCAATTCAGAAAATCAACACTGCTGATCTGAGGGTGTTTTAGTCCATTTGCTTTGGTCTGAATCCATAACTTATTAACAAAAGCATAAATTTGCTGTAAAAATTAACTCAAATTAGCTGTTAATCTATAAATCCTGGTGTGTTTAATGCAAACAGTAGAGTGCCTCCTCTAGTTGGGTTGGATCATGGTGGGATTATGAAGCAAAAAGCTCCAGTTTTGATTTATTTTTAAATAAGTCTCTTTTTTTCTGTTCTCTTAGGGGCATGGGTTTTTTTAATCACTGCCCAAAACTAACAAGGTGTGAAAATGCCCTGTAAGAAATGCAACACTTCCAATAAACGATTACTTTCTGAGATAGTATCCTAGTACATCATTATGTCCAGGATGGGATTTCCTAAAGGCACCTCAGAACTGAGATGATGTTTGTACTATGAAGTACAGACTTAAAGATGTTACTCTCCTGCTTTGATATCACCTTTTCAATCCCTCAGTGCAACATATACCCAGTATTTCTAAACTGGCGCTTTGGTACTTTGTGCTGCTGGATGGGTAATCTTTAATCATGAGGGTACTATCTTTTAGCTTTTTCCAAGCACTTACTGTAGTACAAAATATTTGAGCACTTTGAATGGAAATGTAATTGCCTTGGCTATAGACTTATCCAATGGACAGGGGTGATTTTTGGTGCTTTTGGGAAACCCAACCCTGTTCAGTGTGTCAGTCCTCTGTTACTTGGTCTACCTGTGGATGCTGCTGTTGCTGCTATGTGTTCTAATTAGCATGTACATAATGTAAACCATCGTAATGATAGCAACTAGCGCTACAGATCCCACTATATGTACATGGCCATCCTTCTTTGTACAAATGTTTGTATGTATAAAAGAATAAATAAAAAAAAAATTGTGCAACATTTTTAATTAAAAAAGAGACAAAAATCATCTGTATTATATGTTATCTTATTTTGAATTATATTTCTCTGTTCTATTTGTTTTCTTTTCTACAATAAAAAGGCAATTATGATTACATTATTATTTATTTGTTAACATTATACACCGCAATGTCGATGTTTTTTTTTTTTTGTTTGTTTTTTTTGTAGCATACAGTAAATTATGTGTCAGTGCTATCTGTGTTTTGTTTTTTTGACTTACTTTATAAACCTGGGACATTTGAGAGAGCAATACTGTTATGCACCCTATATCCAGATCCCTCATTTTCTGTCTCAAGACTGACCCGTGTGTCTGTGTGAGAGTTTATGTGTGCAAATGTAGATGGCCTTGTCTACTAATGTAAAATGATTTGTAGTGGAAACATTTATATTTTTATAATAAATATTCGCAAAATATTTTCCAAAAAATGGATGATGATAGACCTGCTCCTGTGTTTTTATTTCATCATGTGTGATGATGTTGCAGACCTACAAATAATGCTGGCCTTTCTTTTAACTGTAAGCATATTTCCATATGTTTAAAAGATCACAAGTGGAACACTCATAACTCAAATGTCATCTTTTTTTTTATTTTACATTCCATAGATCAATCTTTTGGCACATCCTGCCTTCTTCAAGATAAAAGCCAGCAATCATCTGACTGACATATATAGTGTACAGGACAGGTGTTTCAAATTACTACAGTTCACAGGGCAATCAACATGAACAGAGAAAGAGTCCATAGAGAGGTCATTCATAACGAATAAAAGGTCTTCACCATCAATGTCCAAACTCTAAGGATCAGCAAAATACAGTCTCTCTCTATAAAATAGAAATGCACATCTGATGTGCAAATTATTTAAAGTAAAGAAAGATAAAAAAATAAATAAAAGCATTAAAACTAAGTGTTTGTAATATTAAATATCATACGGCAAAATAGAGAAATAACCTTTAGGTGCACAACATTATGAACCAAAACTATTACATTCAACTTATTTCAGATTGTTAGCTTAAGTGAAAAGTGTGGTTGAATTCTTACATACATCTATACTACTGCCATACTATGATTGATTTCAGCCTGTCGAATGTTTTAACCTGCCATTGTGGTTTTGATGTGTGGCTTTGACGGATTTCATTAAAAGACACCTGAGAGAATCCAGTCTATGCTAATGAAAAAGGACATGTCTGTTTCTCTTCTCAATCTGGATACAATAAAAGTTAGATATCATTAAATATCAACTTTGCCAAATATTAACATTCTGTCTGGTTAAAGGATTGTCACAAGATGCATCATCACATTTTTCACTCAACCTGTCTATACTGGACCTAATCCACTTTGTCCACAAACCCTCCCACATCTGTGAACCAGCTCCCAACTTAACCACCTCAGCCTCTGTTTCTAATCCCTTCCATCCTTGTTCCTGGCCACATCTAATAAAGCATTTTGTTTCCGATCGTCCGTAGTTAAAGTAGATTTGTTGTGTGATTTTAATGTGGAAGCTCTGGATTTTCTCTTTTTTTTTTTTTTTTGCTGACTGGGAGGAGACGAGATGTGTCAGACAGGGGAAAGAGTGATGGTCTTTCTGCTCAATGTTGAAAGGCTGACATTATCCAGATGTTCCCAGGCAGATGTGCACAGAGAGAAAACAGGACATTGCCCTCCCCAATTCAGGAAACAATGAACACAGTATGCTTGACAACAGCACCAATACGATGCTTTTATCCAAAAAAAAAAAAAAAAAAAAAAACTCTCTGGAACTAAAACCACTGGGGTGATGGGAAAGGCAGAGGTAGGGTGAAAGTGGGGGAGGTAGAGAGTGAAAGTTAAGGGGAGAGGAAACCATAGAGAGGAGGATACAAGTCAGGTGTGCGGGCAATATGATGCCTGTGGCAGTTCTGTCCAAGTTGATAAGAACTTTCCAAATAGTGGCATACGATAATGCAATAACGTAGATTAACCAGCACCATTCATCATCTTGCTTGGCAACATGCTGTTGAAATGTGCTCCCTTAGCTGCTACTGATACAGAAAGCATGGTTCCACTTGGAGAGTAATGATAATGAGAAAACAAAGTCATGATGTGTAAAATCCATTTCCCATTTTGAACAGGGGTAATATGCAATCATCCAAAATAGGCCCACAACTCTGCTTTTTCCAGATTCTTTCTGACACTGGCACTGTTTCTATGTGGGCTCAGATGTCACAGAACCATCAGTGACAGTTTTGCTACTGTGGTTTTTAACTTGAATTTTATTTGAGTAAATAACATGCCCTCTCCATGGGCCAAACCATCTTCTTAATGCTA
This sequence comes from Sciaenops ocellatus, assembly GCA_033000465.1. Classification (NCBI taxonomy): domain Eukaryota; kingdom Metazoa; phylum Chordata; class Actinopteri; family Sciaenidae; genus Sciaenops; species Sciaenops ocellatus. The sequence continues at coordinate 14,102,603 of CP136868.1, forward strand.
TGCATGTGTACACACTACAGTAAAAGGAATAAAGTGAAAAAACACACAAGCACAAGTTATTCATTTATTGTGCCAGCATTTTTATACAGACTCCCCTCCCTGACTAAATCGTCCATCATGTTTTTGATCAATGCGTTTATTTATTTTCATTTTAAGACAGCAGGAAATATAGTCATCATTAGTCACTTTTCCTTCGATTGTCTGTATTTTCAAAAGCATGTTTAGTCACTTAAATACAGCTGATGGAAACACACCTGATTTTTTTTTTCTTTTGAAAAAGAGGCGGACAGTGGCCCATATCCCATCCTACACTCTCCATGTAGCAATGTCTTCTCCCTTTGAAGCCTGTTCTGTGGCCTCATCCCTCTATCTGCTCTCTCTCTCTCCCCTTTTGGTTTCTGGTAAAAACTGGCCTCCAGCTGTGTGCAGCTGCTTCGCAGGGCCTGACGCCATGTTGCAAACTCATATCGCTCTGTTCAGCTACCCCTACGGCCTGCTGTGAGAATGTCATCCTCATAAGCTCACTTCCTGGGTTCAAAGTTCACTGACAAGGAACCAGAATGTCATGTGTTAATTATCTTAAACTATCAAACTATGTTTATCTGTCTGCAGCAGTAGATTGTGGATGAATTAAGGCTTTTCCCCTCAAGCGTTGTTCAGAATGTGCAAGAACACACACGAAGCGAGGCAGTGCTGACACAAAGAGGATGTTATATGTACACATGTACACTGCAGGGAGCACTAAGCTGTCACAATACTGTCTCCGCCACACACATGTACATGTGCACACATACACAGACAGATGGATGTTGGTTGTTGGCTTCGTAATGCCTGTGCTCTCTATGGAACCTAAGCACACACTGACTCTTCAATCATTTTATTACCAAAGTAACATACAGTGTTATCATCACTGCGCACACACACACACAGGTCCCAGGACTGCAATGCTTAGACCACTTCTGTCACTTTAACAAATGGTGTCATCACAAAGGGAAGTGAAGCTATCATCACAGTCTCCTCAACAGCGATGGTACGGTGAAGAGACCCAACTACAAGATATTTATCTTTTTTACAGGTAGGGGTGTATTTTGATCAAGCTTGGCCCCAGGTAAAACCACTGTCACAAAGGTGTCTCAAGTGGGATAATCTTGCAAAGAAAACCGTGTTTGTGTTTGCTACAGGTTCATCAGAATTTAAAATTACCCTTAGGATTTTTGCTTGTCAACCCTAGATTAATGAAACGCTTCTCCATGTCTGAATGTTTTTTTTTTTTTTTTTTTTTAGCGATTGTAAATGTTAAATTTGGGTTTCTCCACAGCTTCATCCATGTGGGCACCTGACACAACAAACATCTACGCGTGAGGTGCTGTGAAGGTAAACAAAGGAGGCAACACATCACTTTACACCCTGTATTTCAACTTTAACAGGGGAATATCCAGTCCCATCAAATGAAGTCTATATATTTAAAGTTTGTGGTTTCAGCTACTGTTATGGGTAGGAAAGGCCATACTGAGCTGTCCAAAGAAAGCTCATCAGTGACTTGAGCTTCAAGCTCCTCTTCAACCCACACTAAGAGGAGGTCATTTAAGTCTCTGAAATGACTGTTAATTGGGCTATACTTTTTTATGTCAGGACGAAATCATTATAAACAGGTAAGGTTGTACACAACCTTCTTTTCATTTTGATCCATAATATTCCAGGTGACTCAAAGTCGCTTTATCGCCTTGTTTTATGTACTCTGTTGTGTGCATTTGGTTTAAAGCCATGCTAGCAGCATAGCTTAAGAGATGGCAATTTTGGTCAGTTTTTCCAGGATGAATTATCTCCAGAACTATTTCATAGATTGCATTGAAATGTTTGAAAGATATGCATGGTTCCCAGATAATGTATCCAAATGAGTTTAGTGATCCCTGACTTTTCCTTCACCACCATCATCTGGTCAAAATGTTAATGTGTGACAATTTTCAGCCTCAACTGATATAATCACTTTAAGTTACGTGCATATTAGCTAAATGTTTCCATCTCAACAGGCTAGACTACAATAGCGACCAATGTAAACATTACCTGGTAAACATCATTAAGTTAACATTGCTTGCCTCTATTGTTAGCATGCTGACATTAGCATTTAGCTCAAAGCATCACTGTGTGTATGCTGTTAGTCAATAATAATACCCATCAAAATGCTGGAAAGGTTGGCATAACCACAAGCCAAGATGTATAAAGTTATAAATGATACAAGGATTTTACTTAGAGAACAAATATAAGTTTTATGTTCAAATTTGAACAACTGATGGCATTTGGTGGTTATATTAAGTACTGATAAACCTGTTCTTTCCCGCAAATTCTCACAAAATAACCTCTAAAATTTAATTTGCCATTCAATTATAAGTAATGAAAAACCCACTTTGGAACACATCCCAGAACACCATATGAAGATCACATTGACTGTAATGACACCTGAAGAGTGCTAATACCACTCTGTCTGTTCATGTTAATGGTTGAAGCGAGGCTTGAGCTGCTGGTCCTGCCTGCTGTTGACACCATTGTCCGTACCGGAGAGAATTGATTTTCCATGAAGGCTGAGTGATGTGGAGGGACTACTGGCCCTCTGATGTCAGCAGTCTGTCATCTTTCTCTGTCTTTCTCTCTCCCTACATCATCTCTTGCACTCTATATATTCTCCCTTCTCTCTTTTTCCCCCTTTCCTCCCTCCTTTGTTCAGTTCAGTATCATTTCCTTGTTCTTTACCTCTCTGCCCTCTGTCCTCACTTTTCAGCTCCTCCTCTCCTTCACTCATCTTCTCTCCTCTGCTCTTCGAGTCAATTCCACTTTATTGACATCACAGTGATATACATAGTATCTATTAAGATTAATTTATAGACACTAACAACTTATTAGTATTAATTAAACTGAAGTAAATAGGCAACTCTTGCCCTCCTTCTCCCTCCTTCTCTCTCTCTCCCTTTCTCTCTCCTCATATAGCAGCAGACAGGATGATTTCATGATGAGATCATGATGCTAAATAAGAGCTGGATTTCCACTGCTGTCACACTCTTTGCATCATTCTCTTATAAGAATCCTACACAGTTAAGCGTGATAGTCTTTTTCTTTTTTCTCGTGTATTGCATTCTTCAACAAATACACGTGAGCAGGAAAGAGTCTAATAATAATCATAATAATATTAATAATAATAACAATAGCAGAAGGTTTGAAACATATAAACATGTTTGTATAACTAATTTGGTCTCATGTACCCTCACATGACACTATGGTTACCACTGCTGGTACCTCCAGTCAGGCCAAACAATATCCATAAGAGTATTTGTTATTTTTAATAGTTTTCTTACTCAGTTTTGAAATAGTTTCGGCATCACAATTACACAAAATTACATATGAAACATTAAAACTGATGTTTAATTCAATAAACTTAAAGACTCTTTTAAAGACGACTTGATTAGCATGTGGGACTTAGTCACGTGTAAATTGCAAGTTGTGATGTCTCATTTCACAAAATGTATTGCAAATATCTTTAATGACATAAAATTCCACACAAAATTTGCTGCACTCCATCAATATAAATACAATAATGTAGTGGTTAATAAGCCATGACTTCTACTTGCTGATCATCAGTTTTCCTCTTAGCTATTATATCGCAAAAACACATATTTCGTGACAGGAATCTTCTGTCTCATCTTAATTCACTTACATTGTTAGGCAATTTTATTGAGTCATGCTGTAGTTATGTTTTGTTGAAATTGCATTTGCTACATTTATGTTGAGGAAGACTGAATCTGTGCATGACTAGACTGATGATTTGATTTATCATAAAATGTATGAGGGTAAATGTTTATATGTGATGTCTCTCCTTTTCTCTTTTTTCTCTTTCTCTCTGTCTGTCTTGCATTCTTTTCATTGCCCCATCTTTCCATCCACATATTAAAGCCATACATCACCAGGATCAAACCCAGTGAGTCAGCCAGCGACAGGCTGATTTACTGTTGGGTTTCCTCTGTGTCTGTGAGTTTTATGATTGGGGTCGAGGGCCAGGGACACAGGGATACATTTCTGACAAGGTCTGTCTTTGACTACTGGTGTTTCTAGCACTTTTCATGCCTTCTCGCTCAGCGTGACCTCCGTGAATTGCAAGGCCACATGTTAATGCCACTTTTGACTTAAACAGCTGAGTTCCAGAAGACGTCACAGCCAGCACTGGCCAGCTGCTGCAGCGGTTAAGGAATGGCTGTATTTATTCTCACGAGGGTTGTAATATTGTTGAAGAAAGTACACTAAAAGTCAAGTTTCTTTGACAAATTATTGGTGAACAGATGATATATAGACTGCCTGAAAACAGAGTGTATTTTTTTTAAAGTAAAAGTATCTTAAAGTTTACAGCAGTTATGCAGCAATCAAAAAATAATATATGTATATATATTATATTGTCATATTATGCCCCATAATACATTTTTACAGTAAAATAAAATGTTTTTTTTTTGGGGGGGGGGGGGGGGGGGGGGGGGGGGGGTTTATCTCACATAAATGGTTTCATTTGTGAAACAGTTGAATTATTGAATGTCAACTAATAAGCTGGTGTTCTGTAGGCAGGTTATCCAAATAAATTGTTACCTGTACTCAAACAAATTAATAATTTTCTGTGATAATTGCACTATTTTTAAAGACACATTAATGGTGTCCGTGCTATAAGATTATAAAATAAATTATTAAAAAAAAAAAAAAAAAAAAAAAAACATTGCCAAGAAATGTCGGTCCCTTTTGAAATTCAGTTATTTTCTACAGTGCTGTAAACTTATATGGGAAAGTTTTTTTTCAAAACATAATAAGTGAAAGACAACATCACCCGTAAAATTAAAGGAGACCCCAACTAATTTACTCATCAAAGTCATTTTATAAGTATTGGGGAGCACTACTGCATGTGCAAAAATAGTTCTATAAAGCATTTTGTGGCTAGAGGGGGAGGGGTACAAAGTCCCGTAAATTGTCCGTCAGTTAGGGCTGAAGACTACAAATTTGTAGATGAAAAAACTGGTACTGCTACAGAAAGAAGTGATGCTCCCAGGGCTCTGTAGCCCGCTCCTCATTTCTACTAACAGCTGGACTAAACTGTCAGCGGTTGTGTTTCATGGTGGGTAATGTAAAGGTTTTGACAACAAAGAGGAATGCAAGCAATAAAAAAAGGATGATTGGTTCTGCTGCATCAATTTTCATCTTTTCTTAAAAACTTTTCTTCATGTCAGTCAAACAATTGTGCAGTGGAGCACACTTTTAGGAATGGTCACAGACATAAGATCAAGTTTTGTTTACAGTAAGTAAAGACTTGAAGACAAAATGACGGTTAGCACAGAGTGCAGTATGCAAAAATACCAGTCCTTTGAATGTTGCAGATGGGGCTGCTGTGTGGGTAGTTCTTCCCAGAACAATCATAAGCTAATCCATACCCAGTTGAGAAGGACTCAGGCCAAGAACCATGACCTAACCAGTGAACACAACACCAGATCTGTGTTTGCACACATAAATACAGAGCACTGGGCAACTGGGACACAACACAGTGCAAACAACAAATGACACAAGCAGACATACTGTTGAGACCATAAGATATACATGCATGAATGCTTCCACATAGTGCATAAAGTGAGATTTCTAGCCCTCGCGCATTCTCTGGCTGTCTTTTTTCTCTCTCCCCTTTATTCCTCTTTCCTCTTGTGTTTCCATGTCAGCGGAGGAGACATGACAAGTTCTTTCCGGCCTTTCCCCAAAGTAAGCCAGTTCAGATTTTACCACAGTCCGTCTGTCAGCCAGCCAACCAGTCAGTCAGTCAGTCATACCACACTAGTCCTGCAGGAATGTAGAAGAAGAGTCCAGCCCTGGGTTAGTCCTTTTCATCAGTCATTTCGTTTGCAATGTAATCATACTGAGGAAGAGAATGTGGAAAAATACATACAAGTGTAATGGTATGGTAAATGTACTGTGTTGAAAAGTCATAAATGTTACATGGTTCACGTAAGTGTAATCTTTTTATGCAGTCAAGATGTATAATTTGATGCTTTTGAGCGTGGATTGTGTTTCCTTTAAGGTTAAAATTATACAGCAGACATGCTGGTTGATGACTGACTTGTGTAAGGCTGGGTCTTTGGGTTGTGCTGTAATGTTTCTCCTTTTCCTCCTCTCATACAGTATATACACATAAGGAAAGTAAAGCTATTTATTCTTGTGTTAATTCTGCCTGACATTTACAATTACCGCTGTGTTTGGTTGCAGCGAGGCCTGCTTTAATAGGGCTGTTGACTGTCAAACTTGGTTAGATCGCCTTAGATCTCAGTCCTCCTTTCATGGGGACCATATTGTTTGTGTGTGTGCGGAGGAGGGTGGTGTGTGTCTGTGTGGAAATCCCTGCAAACACGTGTGTACAAGTTATACATTAACGTGTGTGCAATATTAAGAGCACAAGAGCTCGGTTGTCATACGTGGGATATTTCTGTGGGGCTTTTTTTTTTTTTTTTTTTTTTTCATGTCAACATGTGCACCTGTATATATGTAGAAAGACTTTTGCAGGTCCAGTGAGGGCCTTCAGGAACCGGATGGAGCTGATTGCTACAACGAGAAATGATAAAACCGTTCCACTTCCAATGATTGTCATAAGAGGGAAAACGACATTAACAAGCCAGGCCGTGCCGGCTGGGTTTTCATGCTCTGATTCTGACTTCCTCTCCAGTTACAGCCGTCCAAACAGTTCAGGGAAGTGGCTGCCGTAATGCACTAATGACATGAACAGTTAGCAGGGGACAGATAGACAGACAGACAGACTCGTGGGGACTGTCAGATATGTCGGTATTGATTTGGTAAGATGACACTTTGTCCTAATGGAGGCATTATGTTGTTAATACAGCATTAAAGCAGGCTACTGGAGGAACAAACCTAACATTTAGGGGTTATAAAAGCCTTTTTGCTTTATTGATTGCATGCCTGACTACATGTATACCTTCATATGCATGTATGGAGAGTACTATGCTTAAGGTCATACTATATATTGTTTTTTAATTCAAAATATGTGTAGCATTATTGAGTATAACTAAAGGTAGGTTTGGGACAATCATGAAATACATAAAACTACATTCTCATCTTAAACTCTGCACAATGTTTCCATTGCATTCATAGCGAGATACATTTTACATTTACATGTTTAACAATTAAACACAGTAATCACACTTTTTTGTTGCTTGATGTTGTTGTTGTTTGAGAATATATATTTTGATTAATGGTTTTTAAACAACACCATTGAATTACACCATGAAAAGGATTCAAATTAGCAACCTTCTGTAACAACTACATTATTACCACTCCTGCTTAAAACACACCGTAAGACTGAGTGATTATAACACCAGACAACACTGTCTACTAGAAATGTTACTAATTTCTTTTCATAATGATGTAATTCCTGCCTGGATTATGTTGAGAGCCAACGTTTCTTTGAGTAAATGGAGCACTACATTTACGTGACATACTGGAGTCACAAGGAGATGGTTGTGGTGGATGGCGGGCATACAAAGTGCAGTAGTGTGACACTAGAATCTTGGGTTTGTGTCCTAGACTTCAGTCTCCGATTAGGTTTAGGCAACAGAAGCACTTTGGTTAAAGTTAGGGAAAGATTGTGATTTGGGTTAAATGTTAATATATAATCTAGCGTCTAGAATGATTTCTGTCTTTGTATCTATTAAACAGTCCCTGACATCTCCCTAACCTTAACCAAGTGCTGCAGCGTCGAAACATAACCATAACATTGACTGACATTTTACTGATAAGTTCTCAACATTTTTGTGACTTGCCAGATTTCCTCATTATATTCATAGAATATGCTATACAGTCGGCATTACGTTTCCCTCAAAACATATTTGCTTTTGCAGATTAACTGAATATAAATGTAATGTAAAGTAGCTTTTAATATAATAGGACAGTGCTTTCTTTTTGATTTAATCTTGAAATGTTATCTAACACATTGTTTCTCCAATACAAGTGTGTAAAGATATCATCTAATTTTATTGCTACTCCCAGTTGTTAAACTTGAGTTGGATACAAAAATATGCCAAAGATGTGAAATGTGAAATATGACATAAAATAGTTTAAACAAAAAAATGTGTTTATAGAACTACAACACTTAAACAACACACATGACACAATACACATGATACAAACAATATGTTGTGGATTATTAAGAGTCAGTGAGGATAAGCCAAAAAACAAGAGTGCAAGAGAGGAGATAGAAAATATAAATCTAAGACAAATGTTAGACTTTGACAAAATCTTATATTTTAGCTTGGAGCACATGGCAAACTGAAATGGCCCAAACTGGCAGATGAGACACAGACAGACACACACACACACAGACACACACACAGGGCACCTTGCCTACTTTCCCTTATAACAGAGGTATGGCTATCAGAGCCCTTGTAATGATGTGATGGTCTGCTAGCGCCTCAGCCTCTTTGGATGGAAAATGTGAGGAGAAATCCTAGTAAAGGTCCAGTTTGATCAAATACAATCCACACAAACCCTCCAAATCCCACCCCTCCTCCTCCTCTTACTGTCTTCCTTCTGAAAAGCAAGGTGGAGAGATCGTGGAGGAATATTTTCATTGTATTAAGCAGGTTCATTCGGACACGCTGGTCCTCGTCAAGCTCGTAAGCTCTAGGAGAGATGATCACTTCATCCCACGTGGAAAGTCCTTCTTCCTCCCTCGTTTCAGGTCCAGAGAATATGCATTGCTTTTAAACTGACATCATAAAATGGAAGAATACAGTCAGTGCATAAGGAATGTGAAGGAAAGTGGACAGTGTGAGTAAAGGTCAAGGACATTTGGTTCTCATTAAGGCCAGGCTCTGCACTCTGTGACAGCAAGGAGGATGCATAGTTTTTACTCCTATCTTAGAAAATGAAGGTTCTTTTGTTGGAATTTGTATTAGTTAATTTTAAGCCAATAATGGCTAAAGAATCCTCAGACTTATATCAGAGTTATATCACTGGTTAATAAGACACTTGTTTTATTGTGTTTGGAGTGAAATGGTTAAATCGGCTTCATCATTTTCACGGTACAGGAACACCAAGAATGATAGTAGGACAGCATTCATCTGGTAGAGTAAAAAGGAGAGAGACACTTGTATAAAGAAAAGACATGGCTTAAGAGGCTAAAACTAAGCCATATATTACATTAAAAGTTGCAGTTATGTCAACCTGTGATGAATTTACGTGTAGCCATCTCTTGTTTACACAAAGTAAACTTTTTTTTGAGCTCTGTTTGCTGAATACACCCCATTTAATAATGTGACGTTACAAATGGAGCCTAATGTTAGTGAAATGAGGGAAAACCGACATGCCATCCAGCTTCGCTAGCTCACAGGTATGGCTAATGTTAGCAATAACTAACATTAGCCAAGTTACTTTCTTGTGCATAGTTTCTACATTACCGAACTTATATGCAGCGTAGTGAGACACTTTTAAAGTTTATTTAGATTACATTAAGGTTATACAAAGCTTAACATTTAGTTGGTAGTTGATAGCCTTTGAATTAAGAAAGAGGTCTACTTGGCATGTCTGCAGCTGACTGACTCTCTCTGTAGTTAGCGAGTCAAAGAACCCCTTTAGTATAAAAAGCTCTATTTTCTGTAAGAATCCATCCATCTATCTACTTCCGTTTATTAGGGGTCAGGTCACGGTGGCAGCAGATTTAGCAGGGCGCTCGAGACGTCCTTCTCTGCATTCCAGCTCCTCCTGGGGGAATGACTAGATAGATGGGCTATGTAGTCCCTCCAGTGGGTTCTGGGTCACTCCGGGGTCTCCTCCCAGTTGCATGTGCCCAGAACACCTCCAAAGGAAGGCGACCAGGGGGCATCCTAATCAGCTGCCCGAACCACCTCGGCTGGCTCCTTTTGACATGAAGGACATAGTTTTTTTGGGCTGTGTCTGGCCAGTTTTCCTATTTCGGGCGAGGTCCGGTAGAATCTCGTGTTCCATCTCACAGGGTCTTTGTGAGAATGTAATATAGAATCTCCGTGGCACTTCTAGTGTTGACTGGAAGTGTATAAAAATCCATTCAGATTTATCCATTTTGCAGTTTTGCAAACTTTTGTAGCTTCATGTAGAGTACTGGCTATCCAAGTAAGCTTTTTTTGCTTTTTTTTTTTTTTTAAGGTTAAATGTAAAGATACATAGCAGATAAAGTAGCAAGATCGTATACTACATGTGCACATACAGCTTGTCACTCCTCAGACAGTTCGATTATGATTAGAACTTCTTACAGGAAATCGGACTTGGGCCTTTGTTTACACTGCACATATTTCAAACCATTTCAGTCGTCTCACCTCTGTAGCACTTGGAAATCTCATCTGACAGCCTGAATCCCTATCTGGGTGAGATCAGAAACTAGTCATCAGCGCCGAGGCCATCTGTTTACACCAAGACAAGCCACAGAGCTCTGACTCAGGGTTACCCAACACCACCAGACGAGGCAGCTGACTCCCAGTGAAAAAGCAGACATTGTGGGGTTGCAGCCGCAGCTCTTTCTAAGCGTTTTGATCGGAGATTATCTAAACAATAGAAATGATGTGGAGAGCTGTGGAAGTGATAGTTAATAATAATGTTAAGGTGACATACTGAGCTGCCAAAATCATATCTCACGCAGTCAGCATTTTCCATGTCTTATATGATGCATAAAATACAGTTTGGTAGAACATCTACAGCAGATGTTGTCAATTTTACACCAGCAATTTATCCAATACATTGGTTTTCTACAGAATTTCCCTTCTTCTTCTCTACTTACTTTCTTTTTCTTTCCATTATTGTTATAGTTCTATGTGCGTGTGTTCATTTTGTTTTTTGTCCATATGACAGAAGTGATGAGAATATGTGTGTCATGAGGTCTTGGATTACAAGGAATTAGGTGAAGTTTTAGTATTATTTTTGTGTGTGCATGTGTGTATCGATCTATTGTTGTAGGAGGGTGTGTAGAACACCCACTAGGAAAGCTCTTACAGCCTGATATTGTAAGCCGTGTTCAACTCAGCTGGAAATATCGTCACAGTCAAACATTTATGTCTGGTAGAAAGACTTATTGTTCTCTTTGTTGTTGGATCTCACCCAAAGGTGCTTTTAGAACTTCTGGAAATCAAGTTAAGTCACAAAGAAAGATTTTGTTAGAGGGTATTGTACAAAATATTTTTTAACATCCCCTTTTGCAGCCTAGATTTTAGGATTTTACTTTTTTTTTTTCTTTTTAGCAACTTGCTCAGTTTATTTATTTTTATCTACTTTGATACAATTTTAATTTAAAGCAGGTCACCCCTCCATAGACTGCCATCCCCTGAATAAATTGGTCTTGGATTTTATTTTCATGAGATGAAAATATCTTTCTTTTTCTTATTGAAGGTCTTACAACAACATATTTTCTAATTACAATGTGACAGAAAACATAGCTTCAAAAGATAATTTCTTTGATATTAACTTGATTGCAGGGCCTCTCCATAGTCTGTTTTTAAGAAATATTGCTTGGCGTGTTGGGTTTCACAGGTCCTGGATGACAAATGAAAAAATACTTTCTATCATTTGTGTTCCTTTAGAAAGTGCGCCTGCTATTTTCAGTATTTGTATCCTGAATTTTCACATACATTTACTTCAAGACACTTTTTTTTCACCATTTTTTTATGCTCTTGCACTGAAATCAACAGCAAAAAAAACAAAAAAACAAAACAAACAAAAAAAAAACAAAAACAAAACCCACTAAACACTAAATGGTGCATCTTTCAAGTTTTGTGGTAGCTGAAATTAGGTTCAAATAAACAACAGGCTTTCACACAAGCCTTCACAATAATTCTACCATCTGTGTGAGTGTGTGTATTGTTGCTAAACTTCCATTAATTGAATAAAATAAACTTTTTTCATGAATATCCATCACACGATTTACTACAGACGCAGCCTGTTTAAATATAAAGCCGTATAATAAATAAAATTTCCAGTGGGTCAGCCAACAACAACAGACATTAGCAAGCAATTGTCTCATTCCCCAGCTACATTATTCCCATACACTGGGTAATTCTCCCTTTGGCGTAATTGCATGTAAAAGCCATTATCATCTGGGTCCATGCTAATCATATTTTGAGGCTGTGCTCTGGGGTAATTGTTGAACTTTCTGTCAATGTGTGCAGATAGAAATGCAATCCTGGCACTGGCATAGCTGCAGCTGCTTCCCTTCTTTGGTCTGAACCCCTAAACCGCCACAGATTGGTTTTCATTCTGCCCTATAGTGGACTACAGAGCAGAGTTGAGTTCTTTTAGATGACTCTGGGTTTTATTCTTGTTACTGTACCTTTGGAGTTGGCGCTTCACTCCACGGGATGAAAGATTGACTCTGGCGTGGCTCAGCCACAGTGGAAAGACAGAAAGAGAGAGAGAAGTGCCAGCAAAAGTGGAATAGAGAGAAGAGGGAAAGAACAAAGGGAAGCGAGAGAGCGGGATGGAGAGTTTCATGTTAACAGTGTATGTGGAGACAGCTGTCACAGAGCAGCTCGCTCTTTGGAAACACTTACAGACTCATCAGTCAAAAGAGCTGCACCTGCATTAGTGTTTCTGTGTGAGAGAGACGTACATAAGCAGGCACATGTCACTGTTAAAATGTGTGTGGGCACATTTGTGTGGGAGATAAATTACATTTTCGGAAACACTGAGTGGTCTGTATTTACATTTCTTTATGCTCAGTTTACATCTGTTGCGTGAGGATTATTGTACTTTAAATTTCCTCACACTTGGCCTAAACTCACTGTTTCCACAATGCTTTCACTGATTCAGAGGCTGATATAGACTGATATATTGAACGCCCGTACAAATAATGGCACAATGTCAGCTGTTGGCAGCATCACTTCAAACATTCCAATATTATTAAGACTTGAAAATTACTTAGGAATTCAGTGTTTTGTCCAGAACTTCACTCTTGACAGACTGAAAAAGACCAGCATAGTAATGATGGATCATATAATAGAAAACATACTGTTTTGAAAAGATACCATAATTTATCTATTTAATAATTTTCCTGCTTGTTTATTTGTTTTGGCAAACATCAGTGCCACAGCTGTTACCAATGACTGAACAGCAACTTGAATTTAAATATTCTCAAACAACCTCTCTTTGGAACTTTCCATAATTTTAATATGTACATACAAAATGCGAGCACATATATTCATAACCACTAAGTCTCATGAAGCATTTATCACAGCGATAGGTGGTAATGATTCCAGCGACGTTGCTCGGGAAAATATATGGCTCCTAATTACTATGCCATCGAGAATATTTGACCTCCTGATTTATAAGTAATGTGGGTTTCAATCACAATCACAGGCAGGTTTTTGTGCTCTGCCACATCCTCCTCCTGCTGCCATGGTTAACCAGACACTTTAAAGGAGAAAAAAAAATTCTTGAGTATTCCTGGATTCCTGGAAGTTTTTCGCTATGACTTGGGTGTTACAGTTTAATGGTTTCCTGGTGCACTCACTGTCACCGAATGATTTTTATTGTCAGGTAATTTTATGGTGAATTCTCTGTTGCTTCTGTGAGTTTGTGAGACAAATCTGATCATTAAACAGAAGCTGTTACAAACACAGCCACTTTCTCAGTCAGCCTGGTTGCTGAAGTTTCAGTAAGTCCTGTTAAGTTTAGAAATAAGGAGATGAGTTATAGGTATTTATTTATTTATTTGTATAGTTAGTGGTGCTAAATTTGCTAAATTTTGTCATGAATAAAAAAGTTGTATCTCCTTTTCTTATCAACAAAATAGTGATAAATGTTGCTGTTTGGGTTTAATTTATAGTACCACAAATTACAACATAAAAACATGTATAATTTAATATAATATAATTATTAAGGCTAATTCAGGTTCAATCATAAAAAAAAAAATAACTTTTCCTTCTCAAAAAGTACTGCTCCTTTAATACACATAATCACAATGCTGTACATGTATCAACATGGCTGCAGAGAGCCAACCTTACTAAAAAAAAAAACAGATCTTAACCTAATTCTTTTTCTCAACATTTTTGTGACCCCAGACATTTATAGTTACCTCTTAAATTTAAGTGTATCTAATTTATCCAAGTTGAGCTTAAAGAAAAACTGCCATCTTAACTGATATCCGTGTGATCTTATGACATCTTGCTGCTGAGTTCATTTTGTTTGAACCTTTTGTCTGTTTCTTTTCAGTCATTGCTGATTAATTCTCCCTAATCCTACTTGTGATTGCTGTATACTGTATGTTTTCTGTACTAAATTATTTTACTGGCAGAGCTGCAGACAAATTGTCCCCTTTTTATATTATCCAACTTGAACCCGAAGAACTGCTAAGCAGCTGCAGTAGCATGTCTGGTTCCCTTCAGTGTGGCTGTCTCAAGTTTGACACTGGCCTGAGGGAGTAACAGTGTAAGTACTTGCAGTGGTGTTGTTATACACAAGCGTTAAATTGAAAGCATAATGTGGTATTTTAATAGAATTCAGATTACAAAAGATGCATATAGCAGTACAGAATAAGATATACAGTTTATATGTGTTCCTACACATTCAAAGACACTAAATACAAAAAAGAAGAGGGCAGTGAGGGAGTGGAGGCAGGAGGGGCAGAATGAATGAGGATAGAAATGCAATAAGTCTTCAAAACAGGGTTGCTTTTAAGTGTAGAGTCAAAACAACCCATGTGATGTACTGAACCCTGTCCTCTAAAGTGTGGTAAATTAAGGCAATTAAAACTACTCGGTTAAGGTTAGGGTTTGTCATGGGGTTAGTAAAACATTACTGTCATACTTAAAAGAAACCAATGTTGACTGTTTGATGGTACAAAACAAGATGTGAACTTTGGCGTCTGGTGTCAAAGTCACCGGTTTGATCCCATCATCTATCCTGACCTCCATTCTAAAATATAATGTGACCATAAAACAACTTCACACTTGTAAGCATTGCAGGCCAGTCACAGCACTCCTCAACACCTAAATTTAAGGTCAGAAAAACTGAGAATTTACTGTGGCTTTGGTAGCCGTCTTAAAAATCGCAGCAACATCCTGTGCCTCTTTACAAAAGCCAATTTGGAAGCGTATGAAAGAAAGTTTACATCACATGAACTCTGCAATCTGCTCCTGATAAAGGAGATTATCCAGCTTTCAATTAATACCAGAGTTGAACTGCAAACCGCTGAGCAGTGCAGCCTAATTCCTTACTTTAAACAGGACCAGGCTTTGGATTTGTCTGTGCATGTGGCATTAAGTGTGTGTTTCTGGGGAAAGGTTCACTGAAAGTCTTCCTTTTTATTTTACCCTGCCAAGCTGGGATTCTGTCACCAGTGTAGAAGTATAGTATTAGAGTCATATCCTCACACACAAACACACAAACGCACACACAAAGCATAGGCTAATCACCGCCCTTCACCAGGAAGCTTCCACAGCAGAGATTACATAGCAATCATTGTCTGTTGAAAAGAGAGGGGAAGTGTGGTTAACTGATGAATCCCATGATCTCAGTAGCATTCAGCACCATGAGTTGTGTCAGGACCTTGCCAACCATTCATTTCCAAACACATCAATGAAAGATACTGGATTGAAGTGGAAATGATGTGATTTTTTGGATTGTGACTTTAAAATGAAAACATCATCTAGATTCGTTTGTTTTTGACAGATTGTAATGTGTCTTACCTTTAGATTTCAGCTTGTCACAAAGGATTATGATAGCGGAAAAAAGCATCAAAAGATCCACAACACTCCTCCATATGTCCTTCCATATGCTCAGTATGTGGTGAACATTTGCCAAAATATGACTATATTTTCTACTGCAGAGCTTCAGAGCACAACATGGTATAAAATTAGCAGGTTCTCCAGCGACACAAAAGGTATTGATCCTTGTGTCATGCATACATTATTGTACACCTACATGCACTCAACAGTAACCACAATGTTCAAAGTGACCAGATGCACTTTTTTTTTACTATTTTCATTGAAGCAGCACATTCTGTGGCTGATATACTGTATTCAGAGTAAGTAAGACGTGTGTCGCTTCACTCTCAGTTTGAGCTGGAAGAACTGCCCTCTTGGCTCACATGAAGGAATTGAGTGCTGGATTACAGGCCTGTATAGGCACAGTGTTAATGTTTAATGCATGCCTTAGGGCTGACTATGCTTATTACAGATTGGTCCAAACAACTGTTGCATTTCAGAAGGTCTGGTGTATGGACAGAGCTGTTTATACTGTACTTCGTAATGTAAGCTGTATAACTATTACAGACCGTGGTAGCTGATGCGGCTGGCATGATGTCTGTTGCTCTAATGTGTGAAGATCTGGACTGCTGGGGTTTCTTAGGGGATTTGCAGATCTGTTATTGATGTTTAAGGCTACAGTTGTGTGTGTGTGTGTGTGTGTGTGTGCATTTGTTATGTATGTGGAGGGAAAAAAGGCAGTTGAGCTTGGTGGAAAGTGTGTAAAGAGATTGTGAAGCTTAAGTTTGCACTATCCATTGTGTGTGCAATATTTTACTAACACATACTGCACACAGAAACATACCCTATTGAAAAATCTGATGACTCAAATCTAGATAACAATTAGTAAAAGAAATAAATATATATTGTCTCACTTTTAGGGGATAAACACATGTATGTATTTAAACACACATGCATATGCTGAGAAAGGCTGTTGAAGTTAGGAGAGAAGTGTAAACGCTATCAGTAATCAGTGCATTAATTTCCACACTCCTCCTTAACTGCCACTTTCCCACCACAGTGGGTGGGGATGGAGGATCAAGTGTAATACGATTGTCATCTTGTCATCAGTATTGAATTCATGATGGAGTGTGATACAACATGATCCACGTCACATGAACTAAAATGAAAACATCTGCTTTAGGCTGCCAACAGTTCTACTGGCATGCAAGGGTGTAATTTCCACTGGGGATGGGGGAGGGGAAATGTTCCCCTCACTTTTCAAAATCATATTGTTCAGGTATTTTCTTTTCAAATTCTCTCTAAAAATTGTCATTATACTGCCCACCCTCCATAAAATGTATAACTGAATATCTCAGCGGAGAAAAGATGTTGACATGCTCATCTGAATCGCCTTCAATTATTACCTTTACCTGTTGATTTAAAACCTAATGAAAAAAAAGTTAAGGTTTATTGGTTGTGAGAATTTAGCTTTTCGGTATTAGATAGTATACAACTTCAACACATACAGTAGTTACACAAAGGATAGACATGTTGGGAAATCTGCTGTCGCCTCACAGCAAGAAGGTTCCTGGTTCGAACCTCAGCTAGGGCCTCTCTCTGTGGAGTTTGCATGTTCTCCCCGTGTCTGCGTGGGTTCTCTCCGGGTACTCCGGCTTCCTCCCACAGTTATAACAGGTTAATTATTGACTCTAAATTGGCCGTAGGTGTGAATGTGAGTGTGAATGGTTGTTTGTCTCTGTGTGCCCTACGATAAGCTGGCAACTTGTCAAGGGTGCACTCCGCCTCTCGCCCAAAGTCAGCTGCGATGGGCTCCAGCCCCACCGTGACCCTGATGAGGATAAGCGATTACAGATAATGGATGGATGAATTACTATATTAACGGAATAACCAAAAGATACCCTTGGTTTGGGAATATAACTCTCACTATGGACTAAGAAATGTTTGCACCTTTCATGGAGGATAGCCACTGTAGTTAATGTGAATTTGAACAATGGATTCAAACATAACCAAACTTTATGATGATGAGACGCATCATAAAAACTTCCCGGGACCCTCAGAGTACAATGAGTAACTTGGCTGTTTGTCCTGTATTTAGTAGTTAGGAAAACTTTCATCACAGCATATCATCAGATGGGATGACTGCTTTTTACTGTAAAGCAGTAAATACTGCTGAATGAGTGTATAATAAGCTTTAATTTTGCACAATATTTAATTTAGTAAGTGTGAGAGTAATTTTATGTAAATAGATCACATTTTGAAAAGGAACCTTTTGGTATGGTTGTTTATGTGGTACATGAGCCTTTCCCCTCATATGGAAAAAAGCAAAACATCAGTGGAATAAAATTGATGATGTTTGTTTGAGTAAAGCCCTAAACACGAACAAAACTGAAAATATGTCATGTACTCAGCTGCCTGTTTAGTGTAAACTGTCATCAGGTGATTTGACATTGTTTCTAAACATGTCAGAAATGGCTCATGTTTGTTATAGGATAAATCCGTGTGATTCTTAACCCTGGTAGAACTAATGACTGCCACATGATTAATAGAGGCAATAAATGAAGGACCACCATGATGGGGAGATTGAGGGTAGGGTAAAAGCTTAAGTGCATTTTTAGTCATTTTTTGTTGACAATGAAATTATACAGCAAAGTTCAGAAATAGTTGAGAATAATCTTTTCTTATGAATTTACTGTAAACTGTGGGTTTTAAGATTTTATGGGATAACTGGAATGGATCTTACTCTTTGTCCATTAGTAATGACTACACTGTTTAAATATTCTGGTAGTGTATTAAAGTTGAGATGGAATGAAAAATTACATTTAGATCACATCCACGGGAGAGCCATGCACGGGCCAAAAACTCCCCCATGCTGTTCAAGCCTATTCTGACCACAACCCTACACTGCAATTTTATCAGCCCAAGCCTGACACTGACTTACTTTAAGCCTGACTCATTTTCTGCTCACTCTGATACGTGCAAACACACACACACAAGCTACTAAGAGGTACATTTATTATAGGTCTCAAACATAACTACCAATGACACTGCCACCAAGCCAACAAATATAAATAAAGAGTGTCTATTACAGAGGAGCATTAGCTTTAGTGTGCGCGTATGTGGGTACAATGAAAGAACAAAGTAAAGACTGAGTCCGACCCAAGCTTGGTCTATTGAAAAAACAAAACAAAAAAAAGTGGCCCGGACTCGGCCTGAATCAACTCAGTGTGTCAGGGCCCATTGGGACCCTCTATTGTTTCTTTGTATGCTTGTATAAAAATCCCATAATACGTGTGCTTACTTAATCTTAAATTTTTAGCAGCACAGACTACAGCTTATATTCATTAGTTAGCTAGCAAGCAGCAGCTTGGCTCTCTTGTGCATATCGCCCATTCAGCACTATTTACTGATTCAAACAGCAATTAAAATCCAAAGTCCTTACCTAGCTGGAGACACAGAAAAATGCAGAAACAAAAAGCTCTATGCTTTCCATTTCATGGGAACTTTAAATATAAAGAGTTTTTCTACACGGTGGCAAGGTGGTGGAGTGGTTAGCACTGTTGCTTCCAACCCCCCAGCTGGGGTTTGAACCAGTCTGGAGGCTGCATTTTCTCCCTGTGTCTGCGTGGGTTATCTCCAAGTGCTCCGGCTTCCTCCCACAGTCCAAAGACATGCAGGTTTATAGGTTAATTAGTGATTCTAAATTGCCCATAGGTGCAAATGTGAGAATGTGTTTGTCTCGGCCCTGTGATGCACTGGTGACTTGACCAGGGTATACCCCGCCTCTTGCCAAATGCCAGCTGGGATTGGCTCCAGCCCCTTGCAGCAGTTATGGAAAACGTTTGGCTGGATGATGTAAATATTATGTACAGCCTATGGGGTATTTGTGTATTTTCTCAAACAAAATCATCACACTGCAGATGTAGATTTGCAATAATGAGGTTATATCATGTCATAGATGTCAGATGTAACTATTATAAAGAACTGCAAGCATTCCAACATCACCATTGCAGCATAAATGTGTAAATTCTGGCGGTTTGTAAGGAGATTCAGGACAATCAATGAAAAGTATCTATGCAATCAGAGAGTTCAAAACATAATGATGTACAATGGTACATCACAATGTACAATTGTGTATTTGCAATATAAAATAAAACCTTATGATAAGTTAAACTTGTGTTTTCGTGTAACATAGCTTTTTATCTTTGTGTCTAGATTAATAGCTTGCAGCACGCTTTCATTAACTTGGTATTGATAAGTATAGATGCTGTGTGAGAGGCAGATGCAGCCAAATTCTTCACGAATCATCATTAAATGATAAAACATATATTTTTACCTTCTTGCATGCAGTATACATTACATGGATTCATACAATTTGCAACTACCACTTCCATCTGCCAATTAAACAGAGCATAAGTGATTCGAAGTTCATGAGGTACTCTGCTTTGCATCTAAAAGTATAATGACAGATGGATGATGCTAATTGGCTCTTTGAAAATCTAAGCAGAACAAAGTGATGGAAAGGACACTTGGTTCTGTTGGCACACAACGTGTTTAATCCCCTCTGCTGGATAAACAAACATGCACACAGTTAAAACTGCACTTTGATAATGTACAAGAGGAATGCGGAATGTCATGCTAATCCATGAAGATTGTGTTTTATCTAAATCCACAACTCCCTCTATCTGTTCTCTCATGTATCTCATGTGTCCACGGGGGTTTCTCCACGTATGAGCACAACCTGATACAAAACTCTGTTGTAGATACTATGGCGTATATAATATTACCTCCCTGTACGGTTTCAGCACACTTTCTGTGATAAAAATGCACCTGAATATATGAGAGCATTGATACTTTTGTAAAGTTAAATGAAGTCAGGTCAAAATAAAAGAGGTAACATGATCCAAACTTTCAAAAGAAAACATTTCATGTAATAATACTATAGTTACAATTATCATCATCAGTGTACGGTTTACACAGAATACATGAATATTCTTCTTAGTTATGGGACATTACTTCCAAGATATCTCATTGTAATGTGCAGTATTTCTCATTGCAATAACCACATTAGTTTTTCAACAAATGCTGTTTAAGGCAAGTGAATGGGTGCCAGAAACCTACAACTTGACCATTGCTGAGATGGCCCTGAACATTCTCTACCTCCAGTGGTGCCACTTTGTAGTTGACCCCGACCTGTGATCTATCTGTAAAAGAGGGCAAGAGAAATAATTTCTCTGTAGAGACCAGTAAAGTAGCATGTTAACATTATGGCCTCCTAACTTATTTTCAACCTTAGCCTTTAGAAAAAAAAAAAAAAAAAGAACAGCTAAAGAAATGTCTTTAAAACATTCATTCACTCAGATAGGGTTGAGGAAGACCACATATCTGATGGAAGGTTATGAAAGATACTGTATAACCACAAGCGTTTTTTTTTTTCCAAACACAAAGAGATTCTCCAATCTCCAATATCCACCACAACCAGAAGCCACTGGCACTGTGGGAAAGCTTTTTTGAACTTGAAGAAAACTACCCACTTCACTGATTGCATTAGGCTAGTGTTGCATCTGCCAAAAAGCATTTTTCTAATGAACAGTAAAAGTAAACCATCTCAAACCACTGGCAGGAATAATCCAAATAACTAGTATTTCTGAAACTGGGGCGTGTGATCCTCATTACTCAGAAACCATCTACTAACTGAACCAGAAGCAGTTTCTCTGCCTGTTCGACATGATGGAGTTGCAAACAGACACATAACTCCATTGCAACACACTTCTCAGATTTCTGCATGTCTCCCACATGTCCTCTAACATCGCACTTCAGATCCAGAACACCCTATCACTAAATCACCACTGTCCTAGAGTACAGGCTTAGCTCGTGGGATAGTGAAGCAATGTGAGCCCCTGCTGACCTCCCTGGAGCTCTACCATCCCCTGTATCGGTAAATCAGTCCGCTGACGCTTTCCCAAGGCTGTTCTGACTCTGAAGGTCAGGGATAGGGAGGATGTGACCTGAGAGGTCATAGGCCATAGGGAAAGTAGTTTAGGGACTTGAATCCCACTGAGAGAGAGATAGAATAAGCAGCAGACAGGGAGACAGAGATGAGGTCTGAGATATAGGGGCAAAAAAATAGAAAGACTAGGGTCGACAGATGGACAGAGGGATGAACTTGTGAAAACTACACCTACTGTTGTTTGGTATGTAGGGAGGGAAAGAGACACACATACAGTACAGACCCACATACATTTAAATATTAAAGACTGATTGAGAATTAACAGTATTATTTAAGAGTATCACTTATTTTGTTGAAACTAAAGTCCAAAAGGAATAATAAAAAAAAAACCCTCCATTAGTCCACATGTGCACATTCACACTATTTCTAAGGTCTCACCCAGACTTTAATATGATACTGCCTACTGAGTACTGAGACTTTTGCACACACTTAGCGTTATTCAAGTTAAGCCTTTTAACCATGTTGAACCAATCATGCCCTGCAAGTGAATCTTCCTGCCGCCACGAATAAACCATTTATTAGAAAATTCCTACCATCGGAGGTGTCCCCTAAACTGACAGAACAGCTTGCCAGGAAAAATGAAAAGTATGAAAAGGTTGAGCCATAAGCAAGCTGTTTTCAATTTGATTGATTCATTTTAATACAGGGGGTTGATGCTAAAAAGTGAAAATCATTTTAAATATTGTTTTATTTGGCACCAAAATACAACCTTCAGGACCTTAAATTATAAAAAGTGAAAGAATTCTATGCATCAGTAAGCTCTTTTTTTAAGCACGTGGAATTAATGATTTTCAGTTGTTTTATTTGAATAATCTTGCGTATGAGAAGTATCCATTTTTTCCAGATGGAAAAAAAGCAGAGATTGGAGAGGAATCTGAAAAACTGAGAACTTCGGTAAAAATGAATATTGTTTTTAGTTATGCTTACAGGCAGTCAGTTGGTTCACCAATTGGGTCCAGATTGCCATATCTTAGCTGTTAAGGCGACTGTTATGGCATTTTTCATAGCCATTAATAGTGATTGATTTACACAGTTTCCTGATGGACAGTAAAATAAACTGTGGCGAGCTATAGCTGCTGGATGTTCTGTGTGCTAATGTTAGCTCAGTTTGTTAACTGGGCTTTCGGACTGTGAGCACTGGGGGAGTGTTGGTGTTTGTACTACAGGCGTTTTGGACTTCCAGGAAGTTTTCAGGCCCAGGTCATGGGGGAATGCTGATGGGGAGCAGAGCCTGCAAACAGAGCAGCTCGAGCTGGCTGGAAGTCAGACACAGAAACGGTATAGAGAATCCAATCGATTTACAAAATAAAACACCCCATGCAAACTTTTGGTCATAAAACAGCCAAAACCAAATCTGAGCAAGTTAACAAAGTCTGGCAGGGTGGGGTTTTGGCGTCAGTGTTTCTAGTTTTCAATTGAGACAATCAGGTAAAGAACTACAGTTATAACAGCATGAACAATCTATTCCAATAGCCCTACAAAAAAAAAAAAAAACAACAACAAAAAAAAGATGGTAATAAATTCAGGGTTTGTTGATGTTGAGGCAGAGAGAGGTCAATTCAACTCAAGTCTGTGCTGTTTTGAGAGGCGTCTCTAATATTTTGCCCTCTTCATCTGATTTAATGTAGGTGTTAGTGATGAAAACAATAAAAAAACCCAAAGAGACCTAAAAGAATTTCTTATTTTACTTAGACTGTATTAGATATGACTGGTGCATTAGATGGTGTAGCTAATAAACTGGTAAATCAGTAATTAGATGGTCTTGGTTGTATGAAAGTAATCTCTGACTGAAAATAGAACACATTCTCTCTCCCCCTCTCTATCTCACACACACACACACACACACACACACACACGCCACATACACACACACACACACACACACACACACACACACACACACACACACACACGAACACACACACACACACACACACACACGCACATAAACACATAGCTCATAGCGAAGCCACTTCTGGTCCAGGAGTGAGGTGAAAATAGCATTTTCTTCTCATCTGAGGCTTCATTCAAGGTTAGCCAAGTGAGAAAGAGCTTACCACACCATGTGTTATATTTCAGCCTTGCAGTTATGTGTCTCTCAGAAAGGTGGAATATTGACTCGTCTACCTCCCTTTGTTTTTCTGGGGAGTTTTGATAGCATACAGTGGGGGATCCCTGTTGTTTGAGATACTATGTATTCAGCTTGTGTGCGCAGCCTTAGTGTGGTGTGATAATTAAATAAATTCCACAGGGATGTACACAGCCTCAAGGCTGGCAGTTTCTGAAAACTTCTAAAAGGAATGGATTACTTTCCTCGTTTCAGAAATGTATTTCTCATAATCACAGAATGTGTTCTAGACAAATGGTACAGTAGAACAGTTTTATACCCAGGTGCATTCATACAAAAGTCATTTATAAATCACATTTGCATAAGCTGATATTTATGAATCAAAGTTTTCCAAAACCAAGCATGCTGTCAACATCAGATTTCTATGATGAATCTTATTAAGACTCAGATTGTTGCTTGGTCTTTTTTCTAAAACAGGAAGCAGAAATAGGAGGGAAGAGGGCGAAAGCCTCATGGAAAGGTCACAAACCTACGTGATTGATTGAAAGATATAAAAGTGTGAGAAAAACATGATTCTGTGTTTGAACCTGGGAAAATTGATACCCTACGCACAAGTGTGCAGTAATCAATTATGTATTGAAGGGATTTTATTAAACATGTGGTTTGGCAGTTGGATAATACATTAGAAGAATACATACTCCAGTCCAATAAGCTGATACTGGGCATGTTTTGAAGGGTAATTATTCAGATCTGGATATCAATTTGCCTGATAGATACCATTGTGTAACTAATAAATGTGTCACAGTTCAAAAGTAGAACCCGAATACACAGCTCTGTTACTCAAGTAACATAGTCTTTACTTTAAGTTTAGGAGGATACAAAATATTCAAACTAGTCTAGAAGTCTAAAAGAGCTGAGGGAGAATTACAATAGCGTGCAAGCTATTGAATTAGGATTAAAAAAACAGGCAGGAAAACACTGGGCAGTTGAAAGCTAAGACACGTGTCAAAAAAAATCTGGCAGAAGCATATAAGGAGCATTATATATTCTGGGGAGTTAATGAGAGAATAACAAACTGGTGTGTGATGAGGGCTGGCTGGCTGGCTGGAGGGAGTGCTGAGTCTTAAACGACAGCAGAGTTAAATGAACATAAACAAATGAAACTGAGATACCAAAATTATGACAAAATGTCACTGTGACTGTCTTATTAAGAAACTTTTAAACCAAATTACTGACTTATATAATCCTTCATAGATTTTCACAATACATTAGTGCTAACCAATGTATATAATTGTGTATAAATGTGTATAATTTAAAAATATTGGCCTAAAATCCAAACAAATGCTGATGCTTTCGAGGTACAGATTATTTTCCTTGCCTTTGTACTTTTTCTCTTCAGCTCCTCTTCATCACTGTGTTAGTTCTGCAGTCAGTAGAGCAATATTTCCAAACAGACAGTTCAAATGAGTGTTCCCATCAATAACTGTGTTCCCTCATCAGCAGTTTTATAGTGGCTTTCTATGGCAGCGTGTATGTGTCTGTACAACAGATGGGCCTCTGTAGGGAGCAAGGTGTGTATATGCCCATCTCCTGTCGTCCCCCTAGGACCCATAAAGCATGTAGAACAAACGGGCTAATTAGTCCTCTACACACACACATCCACACACACACACACACACACACACACACACACACACACTAGCTCCTTCATAAAAATGTGTTAAGGCCTCACATCTACATACATCTATATCTATATTTTCAGATTCTGTGAAGTTGATATAGGGTGTTATTTATTTATTTTTTAAAAGATTAATACTCATACATATATTATGACTTAAAAGGGGAAAAACATCATTGGTGTCCAGTCATACTATGTCAAGATAGGAGATATTGCTCAATATACATCTGAACTGTAAAAACAAAACACACACACGCCACACTTACACATTATGGTACATCTACCATAAATAACAATGGTAGGTGAGGCATTAGACATGATCTAAGTTACCATAGCCATTGTCTCGGTTTCCTCCTATTGTTGTGACAAATGCTTGGGCCAACAGATATGATCCATTAGATCCATGGGAGGCTGATAGGAGCTGTGCTTATTCAAGCACAACCTGGATTATTCAAACATGTCAGGCTGAGACACCAAGGCCAGGCTGCTGACAAATAAGAGGAGCCGGGCAATGCTAGATGTTTGTTGACTATATGTCACATCAGCTGCGTTTTGTATTTCTACATCAATGTTCCATATCATGTACAGCATGTCTGCGTGTTTCAGTATTTGTGTGATTGGATTACATTTAATCCCGTCTACATCAACCAAAGTAACAAGCAAGTTTGTAGATTTCACATTTGTACTGAAAAAAGTAAACATGAGGATTTACATTGTTTTTTATGGAAACTGTTAGAGAAATTCAAGCTTATGTCAGTGCTGTCCCAGAAATAGTGTTTTATTTGCTTTCTTGGATCGACACAAGGTCAACGAAAGAGATGGTGTGTCTTCATGTGTGTGTGTCTCCCTTAGGGGCCCTTTTGTTAAGCCACTGTCATGCACCTCCAGTCATCAGATAGAAACTAATCTGTGTAGAGCTGATGGCTACCTCTTCTTCTCTCTGATTTTTGTGCTATGTATGTATGTGTGTGTGTGTGTGTGTGTGTGTGTGTGTTTTCTACAGGGTAAGGCTGAGATGAATGTGTGTCTGTCAGTGATGAATCTCCTAAATCTGTGGAACACTGGTGTCCTTGAACTTCAAGGTCTGCCATATGCTGCCCAGGACAGAGCCAGGGGAAATGTGTGTATGTGGGTGTGGGTGTATGCATGTGTGTGTCTGTGTCTGTGTGTGTGTGTGTGATGTTTAAGGTAATACCTTCAGGCTGTACTCTCAGACCAGCATGAGGTCCACTAGATGCCGTCTGTTTCAAAGAGGTCATTGTGTCACTCAGAGAAGTCTGTAATGTTGCAGTGTTGTGTTGATTTATTGCCATATTTGACATATTTGTCATGATGAGTGGGGTATGGTAGGATGGTGTTGACATTACCTTGCCCAGGAAAAGCGTCACCACTAAAACTATACTTTCACATACTCAATGATGTAATGGTGCATCAAATGTAAAATTTAGAGCATAACAGTTTTGAAATTGTTGTCCCTCGTTCTTATGAGTTCTGTTCTTGAAAAACTTCTGAATGACCTTAAATTTGAGTTCTCCCATTAACTGGAAAACAAGCAATGCATAGTCAATCCATTGCAAGAGGATATAAATTCAAGTACACTACAAAAGTAAACCCCTGATAGAAGTGCATTAGATTGAGACTCCCTCTAATCTTTTTTAATAATATTGGATCACATTTTCAATTTTCTTCCTGGCTTGACCAAACTAAAAATTAATGAACCTTCAGCCACGATAAGATATTCTTATTGGCCCTCAGGCTGCTCGGTTTGAAGTGTTTACAGTTTCACACTTTGAGTTTGAGAAGTGAAGTCTAAAAAAAGTCTTGATTTTTGCAAAGCCTCTCTCTAACTAAGTCCTTTAGCTATAAGAAGGAAGAAAAAAACTCTGATCTGGTATCCATATCCAATGTCATCTGTTTCCTCAGTAAATGGATGATAATGTAAGTTATCACCCAAACAGTAGGTGAGTTTAAAAGGACCAGAGAGACACTATTTAGAGAGTAAGTGGGAGTGATATATACAATCAAATCTTATAAAAATAGTTCTGTTTAGACACCTCACTTGGTCGGTAGGAGTCACCAGCGCTGCAACAAAGACACAATCCCCTTTTGGCTTCCCAGTTTGGTAAAACTCTTCTCTGACTTTGTCAAACAGCCTCTCTCTGCCTCTCTGTGTTTCAATATTTCAAATGCCAACATTTGGTAATTAGCGCTGAACCCAAAGTGCAGCTGAGGCTGATGGGAATGTCATTAGTTTTTTAAGTATTTAGTTACAACCCAAAGTATCAGACAAACTATGGCACAAGATGAAAAGTCAGGCGGTCCCCGATGTGGTTTCTGTGTAGTTCACCCTGAGGTGAACATGAATGTCTAACGTGTGGATGACACCACTAATGTCTTTACAGAAATTAATGAATAATTCATAAACCTTCTCCCTCTCCATGTCTCATTTAAAAGGATGTGATTGCTATTCGTCCTTCCTTCAAAGTGTTGGGGTAGCCCTAGGCTTTAAGACTGGGTTCTGCTGACCTGCCTCTGTTTTTTTTAAGGTCATTCTGGCAGTTTGGCCCCTCCCACCTCACTGATCACCTGCCAATGTCACCTGCTTGCAGCCTTGATAAACTGAATGATCTCAAGATGGCTTCCTCTAGCTCTTGCTTCTGCTCCCTCCTGGAATGGCACCAGTTCACTGTATATGATTCCTTACATGCTTGGAGTAGAGGAGATGTTTACAGCTCACCATTTCCAGCCCAGTACACATTTTTGTTACTTTAAGCTATAATCATATGGGCTTCAACATTTAAGTGTCTGACGCAGGGGAATATGATGAGATCATTATGTTTTTACGTGGGCATGTCACACATTCACGGGTCTTAAATTGCGAGGTTTTCAATAAACAGAACTGACTTATTGACTGACTGATTTAATGTAGGTGGTTGGAAAGAATAGAAGCAAGGTGAGGGAGAGAGGTCTGTCTTTGTGTCACGTCACACGTGTACTGTAGATTATGTGAACAGCAATAACTCCATGAAAACACCAAAGTTGCCTCATCAGACATGAGTGTGGGTGAAAGCAACAAGATGACAACTGACCCAAGTGTGTTTTTTATCTGTAGTCTTGAATTTTTGCTCCACAACATCAATCTGCAAAATAATCTTGTGATTTATATCTACTGTACTCTGAACTCTGTACGGTTAAATAAAGTTCCAAGGAGACCTGCTTTCTAATAAATAAAAACTGTCATTGAACCACCATCTATTGAATGTACTTCACAGGGAGGCGATGAAAGTAAGCAGATAAATGACATTTGTACCTTTTGAGTATCACAACTTTCTCTATAACTCTAGCTGCTGTAGGCCCTGCACTAAGAATTATCTTTGCTTGCACAACAGTATCAAATTATCAATCAGTTATAATGTATAATGAAAAAGTTGGCACCATTTTAACAGAAATAGTTTCTTATACATCCTTTGCCTGCAAAAATTATTCTATTTTAGGTCAGTTGTAGTTTGGTGAATCAGCCAGTACCACCGTGTGTGTGTGTGTGTGTGTTATTTGCAGGCTACTTGCCAAGAAGCTGGATGTAAAGGGGGGAGTATGGAAACAGCAAGTTTATTTCTCCTGAGTTTATTGTTTATATGGAAGATAATTCAATTACTTGCCTTCTCCTGTTTCAAGTCATGAATAATTACTTTGTGCACATGTGTGTGTGTACGTGGATGTTTAAGGAAATGAATTACTAACAGTCTGTATGAGCTAATGGACTGCAGCCAGTAAACACAGTGTTTAAGATGTCCTCAAGCTGCAGCCAGAAAAATAAATTAAAAAAAGTGGAATTGTATTTCTTTCTTTCTTCTTACCTTGCCCCCGTCTCAGCCTGCCTCAGTTACTTATGAAAAGAAAATAACACTCAGTGCTATCTGTACTGCCAAGCTCATTCCCTGGGCATGTATTGTGCTTGCTGGATACTTGTTGAGTCTTTTCGAAAGACAAAGTCGGATCCTTGTTGAATGTGTTTGTGCTGTCTTTGTGTGAGTCTGCACATGCATGTTATTAGTAAATATACATAAATATACTCTAGCTTCCTGTTTGATGGAAAAATATCACTTTCATGAGGAGCTGAATGACCTTTCCCTCTCCTTTAATCTTTAGGATCAGACTGTGATCAGAATTTCAAATCTACAAGTATTTCTCTCTCACCCTGAGATAATTGGGAATCCTCTCAGAAAAGTTATGATTACAGTGATTACAAAGGGTATTTGAATATAAATGATGGCTATGAATTCACAATTATTGTATGTGCAAAGACACATTAGAATATATGACCGAGGAAAATCTCTATCTCTTTAATGGTGATAGCAGTTCAGAATCACTGATGGAAGATAGGAGGTTGAATGAGGTTTTGCTAATTAAATAGCGGCATTATAATTCGCTCTCTGTGGCTTTCATACTGCCTCCCACTTTCTCCCCCCTCCCATCTCTCTTCATGTCTCTCACACACACACAATGGCACAGTGCCGCATGTGCAGCAGAGCAGGAGGTCTCGGAGGCCTAATCTCGGAGCTAGCAAGGTACAGCCATAAAACTGACAGGCCAACTAATTATCCCCAAAATTACAACATCTTAATGTTCGCTCTCACAGCAATGTTCACTATGAATTGAGACCGCGTTTGAGCGTATGTGTGTGTGTGTATAAGCGCGTGCATGCAGGCTTGCATGTTTCCTTGTTTTTGGTGTGTGTGTGTGAGTTAGAGAGTGTTTATTATGCAGACAGCTGGAGGTGGTCTCCTGCATGCAGAGTAGAGAGGACAGATGTGCGTTGCGGCTCTTTGTTCTTATTCTGCACTGCTTACCATACACATACTTTACAAAACAACAAAAAAAGCAAAAACAAAGGGGTTTAGTACTCATCAAAGTTTTAAACAAAATACAGTGGCTACTTATTTTCACGCAGAATATATATATATATATTTTTTTTAATTGAGATTTACTTTTAAATTTACTTGCTTTGTATCCCTCTCAGTTTCCCTCCTACCCCTCCGCTTCTTTTGTGTCTTGGTCTTTGTTCCATGTTGTGAGCCCCATGTGATCCTGAGGCTCTGTTATTGTCTGATATCCCATAATGTTCATCCATTCGTACCTAATTTTGCTGTTCTGTGATCAGCTGACTGTACTAAAACCATCATCAGTTCAGACAAAAAACACAACACAATATTGGATATATTCTTCTAGAAAAAAAATGATGGTAGCTACTCCGTCCTTTCATCGCTGTCAGCAATAAGCCTGGGGTGAATGTAATCCCTGGGTTTCTATGACAGGAGATAGGCAGTGCGATAAGAACTGTGCAAATACCATCATCGATTCACATCTCTGCTAAGGCTCCAATACGCTGTCGGAAAGCAGACCCAGGATTACAAGAGGAACAAGAAGGGATTTACCCCGATCTCATTCTGCTCCTGACAAAATACCACAATGACATGTCAAGCTACCTATTACTATAAGTATAGTTATAATAATTGCAAAGAAGTGTTCACATAGAAGTCACTACTACCACTGGGCTTAAACTCATATTGAGATGCTACAGTATACAGTATATAATAAGTGAGCATCTTTAATGAAAAATCAAATACGAGCTGGTTATTCTTTCTGAATAAATCAGAATTCAAGTCCTCAAAAATGTGAAGTTTGCCAAGAAAAAAATAAATGAATCAATAAGATACTGAAATAGCTGGTTTCCTCCTGAGAGTTTCATCAGTATTGCTTCCAATAGTGAGTTTTTTATATTTCATAGTCATGTGCTCAGACAGAAAACAATGGAAATTTGACAGCTGGACCATTGTTAACTCTAAGCTTGCTAGAAACAAATGCAACTAGTAATGTCTCAAATCAAGTTGCCATCCAAATTTAATTTAGCTGTGCTAATGAGGGAGGGTGACCAGTTCAAGACTAGCATCAACTACAGTATGGAGTGTGGACTGGTAGCTGGAGAGGTGCCAGTTCACCTCCTGGGCACTGCTGAGATGGCCACGAGCAAGTTACCGAACCCTAATTGCTGCTGGTGTGCTACTATCTTGCACTACATCACTCCACCATCTCTCCACATTTGCATTTCTGTAAGCCCTGTGTGTTTGTGATTATATTTCGGGCCTATATGTAAAAGTTAAATCCTCGTCTTCAAAAAAATTGCATGTAATGCACTGTAATGATTTTATCTGTTGCAGTTTTATCAGTTGCAGATCTAGTAGATCTAGTTGAAAGTATAAGACTTCATTGATTATTTAGACTTTACCCAAACTTTTCCACCTCAGCCAACTCTAAATTTTATTTGGTGCAATTTCAACTTTTTATTGAATTTCAGCTCAGGTTTCTTCCATGCCCAAACCGAAAAACAAGTGGATGGAAACACACTTTGTGTGCGTTTGTGTTCATCTCAGCGTCTGACTGAACTCAGAACTCACAAGAATCTCCTGTTGTTTCTGTTTTTGCCCCCAGTCTCTCTCCTTTTTCCTTTCGTCTCTGAAAGTTTTATGAAATAGTTTTAAACTATTTTAAATGTATGGATAAGTGTTCAGGTCAGATTAGGCAGCCCTAGGCTAATTTGCATCAAAAACACCACGAGAGAAACATAACTCTAGTATAACCATTCTGAAGTGAAACGCCACCAAACCTCCTACTACATAAGCAATATTTGCTTTCAGTCTTAACTTTGTTACATTTTGCTGACAATATGATAGATATTGAATATCACCAGTTTTACCTTTAAAGGAGCATTATGTAGAATTTACTGAGCCCCCTTGTTTCACAGTCCCGTATAGCATGAAGGACACACTATGGTGGCGAAATGCGCAAAAAATGCGATCAATGTATTGGGTTTCTCCTTCCCTCCCACACACAGTGAAGGAGGAGTAGGTGAAAGTCACACTGTTTTGCTAATGCCTCAAGGTCATTAACTCGGTCCCTGATTAGTTAGGGAAAAAATCGAAAGCAAAGCCAGAGAGAGTTCATCGAGAACATGAATACTGCATGAGAGCTACAGAACAAAAGGTTTCAGGGCAAATATCTTTTGAAAGTCCAATTCATTTTATGTATTCCTTTCTTCTCCAAAGTACCATGCTCAAAGACAAACTTTTTCTCACTGTCAAGAAAGTCTAACTCCAGTAATTTTGGAAGAGAAGATGAGAGGAGAGAATGGAGATAGAAAGACTGATGAATGGAGATTGGCAAGAGATGGGAGGAGGGGGCGGTAGAGACAAGAAGGATGGACATCTGGGTCACAGTGATGGAACGGTAGATTGATTTGGAACGAGTTTGAGGAGCCTGTACAGGTCAAAGCCACCATCTATATTACTGTCCCAGACTATTCATCTCATCGTCTGTTCATTGTAGAAAAGACAAGAACAGAAGAGAAGGCAAGACAAAAGAAGATATACAAATACAGGCAGAGAGTGGAGAAATGGTAGCATGAGAGCAAATTAAGAGGGTGATGTAGGTGAAAGATGTGGGTAACTGTAGAAATCTGATAGCATGTGAAGACAAATTATATTTTTAGAACTGAAATTTAATTTCACCTCACTTTTCGTGACAGGAAATACAGTATATGATACTGCAACTATTGTTTTTAGTTTTCAAAAAGACGATGAAACTGTTTTTGGACGTGTTTGTTGAAATTTATGGTTGTGTCTAAGCTTGAAGCCTCTGGGTGATCATTTCCTATGTGGCAGTTAACTGACATCTAAAGGCGAGTGTTACTCAGAGACAAACTGGCAACTTTCTTGTAGATGCACAACTATAGAAAGCCAACTGTATAGCCTACAGTAGAAATGTTGCAAGATGTTCCTCCTCTTACCTCAAGAACTCACACTGGTTACATTAAATTAGCAAATTAACAGTAACATTCAATGTTTGGAAGGGCCCATAATGTTGGGGAAAAAGTGGAAGCTAGTTAGCCTAACACAATGGGTTAAGTGTTTAACTGTTCTGTAGTACACATGTCTAAGCAAACACCAGATATATTGTTTTATTAGCAATAGAGTTTAAATTTCAGTTGAAATGCAAATGTGTTGGTTTGCCAGCATCTTATCATTCAGATCAGCCAAACTGGCTTAAATCACCAAACCTCTTGGGAAATGCAGAGCAATTACAGATGAATGAGACAGTATTATAACTTGATCAAAAATCTGATGGAGGCTTTGAGGGAGCATTGATCTCAGTTGGTTTGCTGGGACTGATAAAATACTGAAATCTTATAGCAGCAGCATCTGGCTTATTTCTGATCATCATTTAATGCTGAAATCATGATCCAAATTAGAGTCACGTAAGGATTTAACAAGAGCCATCAGGCCCCCGCCATGCAGCTGTAGTTAGGACTGCTTGCCAAAGGTTATTCTCCACCACCAACACCAATTGGACTGGTCCAGGTGCCACATCACACCATACAGTACCTGTGACCTGTGCTCCAAATCCCATTTGCTGTCAAGGACTTTTACACAGAAACATTCACACTGTAATGCTTCACCTAGATACCATCATCAAAACATTGATTAGGGTTAATAAACCTGGATTATAGCTCTACAGCACCCCCTGCTGATTGTCGTTATCACCATGCAGCACTGCACTGTGCCGGACTCAACAATATGGTGTTAATTTATTGTAAGCAGTGGTGTTATGGTAACTGAAGAGGTAGAATGGATCCTTTTTTTGTCTTTTTTAAGGTTTAAGTACTGCAGTAAATGAAAAACAAGTTCCTATACTGGCAACACTTCTATAGAATCCCGATTTTACCAGTGACCTGTAAGAAATAAATGTCTTGTCTTGCCTTTCTATGTGCATACACCATCTCTTCTCTCTTCTATCTCTTTATGCCTATTAATCCAAACTACAGTGAAACAGAAAAAGAAGAAGAAAATGTCTGTATTGTCCATGTCTGTATCAACAGCAAATAAAAGATCATGCGTAGATAGAAACATACAGTGAGATGGATTTGCGCCGTGAGAGATAGTAGTAAAAAGATGGAGATGGATCAAAGTTCAACATCAAATGTACACTCATGGAGATACACAGAGATGACAAGAGTGGCTGTGCTGAAAAGACATACATCAATGCTCAGACATGCACAGCAACAACAGGTGTATCTGAAGTGCTGCTCCAGTAGCTCCTGTACAATTCTCAGATATAGAGCGCAGATGAAAAGATGAGGTCATTCCACAGATAGAAAAGAGAGACCCGAGAGGCAAAGGGGGCAGGTGGAAAAGCATGAGATCATGTGAAAAGTGGACTGGCTGAGGTTGATCAAACACTCTTGCTTTAAAAGCGCTCTGAGGCAAACTCTCATTTTTTTATTGATCCAGTCTTGTGTCTCACACCATCCGGTTATTGTTTTACCTCATTTTTTTCTTGCTTTTTCACAAATTTCCTGTGCGCAAGCAGCCTGGATCCACTCCAGGGCAGACTCCTTGTCTGCAGCAATCACAGCTTTAGCCCCCAAGCCACATGTGACCGTCTACTCTCACCTTCATTCAACCACTGGCAAAGGTTTGTATGAGCTTGTCTCTGTGTGAAATGTGGGTGGTGGCAAGGGTGGCGGGTGGAGTAAATTAGTGTGGGAGCAGGTGGTCAGATGGCAAGCTGAGAATGATGTGGTGTGAGACCGCATGATTTGCTGTCATCATCATCACATTCATGAGACAATGTGGCACCACCTTCTCCTAACACATTCTATGTCCATGGGAAGGGCCACAGGATGAAAGAAAGTGTGTGAAAAAGGGAATTACACTTTTCTTCCCACTAGTATCACAGAGTGAAGTAAACATGGGAATTGAAGGAATTATCTACAGGTGGACTCAGTTGTAAGGTGGCTTGTCCTTGCCAGTGATCATAGACTTGGCATTGGCTCTTGAAATTGCTCCATGTTTGTGTTGCTTCCTGTAAGTCCACACTATCAGTTTCTTAAGTTTATTCAGTTCAGGTGTTTTGCTCACTGTGTGACTGGCTTTTCTGAATATGATAAAGAACATTTATGTCTCAGGCAAAATATGTGTACTGTTGAATAGGCAATGTGCCGTGTTAAGTTCCATTGTTAGCCAAAGTCCTCAATGTGTTTTTACTCAAAGAAATTACTACACTGACAGTATACCAGTATTTCAGGTCATGACAGTCTGTTTCATACTCTTCTACTGTAAAATAAAAACTGTTAATCAGGTTTATTCTAGTCACTTCCATCAGTTTTAATGTTGTTTTGATGTTTGAGGACTATCATTCTATCGCACTATCATTGAAAATGTGACAAAAGGAGTTTTCGGATTGTATTGATCTGGGAAGCCTGAAAGACATTGTTAGGCTCTGGGAACCATACGTTAATATCATTACAGATTGAAATGTATGCTTTACCTGAAAGAAATTTACCTAAAAAATTATAAATAATGTAGAGAAATACTTTTCTATTCGTATTGATGTAAGTTGACAATACACAATAGATAATGTTAAAACATAACTTTAGTGGCACAGACAGAGTTTGGTTGAGTACTGATGTGGATTGTAATGTCTGGGGGTGTGGAGCACTTTCATCAGAACAGTCTCTGCATCCATTAAGCCAACAATGTACTGACTTGGCATTGATTAAAAACAATTGCAACCCCTGCTGATATATTATGTCCACTTTGTGCAAAGAGGCAGTAAATGTGTTCTTTTAAGTTAGATGTGGAACACTTGTGCTGGCTATGACTTCAATGGAAAGAGGGGAGTTAATTTAATTAAACAAGCAGCACATAAACATCACATTTCTCAACAAGTTCAGTGCATGCATCAGCTACTCGTTTCTGGGAACATTAAACATTATTCGAAACCTCTTGCTTTTACTTTCTATTCCACTTGACGTCTCTCTTCAAAATTATTATTTTATTCTGAATTCAACACCGAACACTTAATATCTCACACTGGAACTCCAACTATTAACGCACACCAAGACACATTTGGATCTGTTCCCAGGTGAAGACTAGATGAATGGCCTTTGAATGGCTTATCTGACTTGTCAGTGACTGCAGGTTTGTGTCTGTGCATGCTGGCATATTAATGTTGCTTTATAAAGACCAAATGTCCTCACAAGGGCTGACCGCTGGTTCAATTAAAGTTAAAATCAACTCACACACAAATCACCCAGTCATATCTCCAGCTTGAAAATTATCGACAAAGTATTACTCAGGAAGTTGAACAGGTAAGATAATGGAGGAGGAGGGAGACAGAATATGAGGAAATCATTTAAGAGATGCATATGGAACAGTGGGAGGTCAGGACTGAGCTGGCCATTTCTTAGTTTGTACACTGTATTTTGGGTTAGTTAGTTGGTATGTTGCTAGCAGGTTTGCGAGCACACAGCATTTCCAGCCACACTTCATACAGATTGATATTATGTATTACTATGTTCATGTTGTGCATACATAGAACACGATTTAAAAAATGGGTGGAAGAAAAGGTTACCAAATATTTATTAAGCAAAATCAATGTTTTTGTTTATGTTTTTTAATCTAAAGTGAATGTGTTGGTTTTAGCCCTCAGAGGTGCATTTACAGATGAGTAATAATCATATTAGAATACAGGGGGGGATTGATTGCTACATGCCTCACACCAAGACATCAGACACCTAGACGCACACACAAACACAAGCCCATTTGGACCAGTTCCCAGTCACAGAGTGGATTAATGGCTTTTGACTTTGTGTGTCTGAATGTGTGTGTTTCCTTACTCCT
Organism: Sciaenops ocellatus; assembly: GCA_033000465.1. NCBI lineage: Eukaryota > Metazoa > Chordata > Actinopteri > Sciaenidae > Sciaenops > Sciaenops ocellatus. The sequence goes on from CP136868.1 coordinate 14,139,837, forward strand.
GCCTACTTCCATATGGCTGTGCATGTGTGCAAAATGCAAACGATTCTCTCTATGTGATGTATGGATTTGGGATGATAATCCTGGGTTATGAATGAGGAGCAGAGAGAAATTTATTGTGTTTTCTTTGTGCACTCCAAGTACATTCTCTCTCCAGCACGATACAAACCAGACATATGACAGAGTATCCCCCCTCTGTTTCTCTTCCTCTCTCCAGCAGAGATCTTTCTCTTCTATCCTCTCACTTCTCACTCTACTCCCTTCACTAAAGACTATTTGTCATATAAATTTGGGATAATGGATCATGTTGTGCTCGAAAGACAGATGATTCAACACTGAGAGTATGAAATAGTTGGTATGTTGAAACTATTACGGTTGCAGATATTTTTCAGAAAAGTGTCAAACATGGATTGTACAGTAGACCTCCAAGAGTGAGTAGGTGTATGTACAAGTGTGTCCAGTTTGTATGAGGGTCAAGGGATCACGCTGGTAACGAGGACCTCGGGGAGTGGGATTGTTACACATGAGTTTGATTGAGAGGTAGTCTAGAACGTTGAACATAAATCACCAATACATCAAACTTCTCCTATCATATATAACTTTTTTTTATGAGACTTTCCCATGAACTTCTCTCAAGGAAAAAATGTGTCGTTATTTAAGACGGTCATCTTTGTCCATGTGATCTGATTTTTAAGATTGAAGTGAGTGAAAAAGCAGGAATTTAAATGCGAAATGGTAGATTTTTTTTTTCTTAAATGTATTCTGTGACTCATATAAAGTACAAACATACTGTATATATTGTAGCAAACAAACAGGTGACAGACATGCCTTTGAAGTATGATGACATACAAACATTTTACATCAACTTGATCTTTGTTACACAATTTAAATAAATGTTTTAGTTCCTTTTACAATTATTGTAATAATTGTTTCTCTTGTACCAGGATGTATTTGTTTAGCTAGATACTGTACATACAGTAATTTCAATGCTAGCTGATCTCTTTTTGTAGTTTATCACTATATTTTAAGTAGTTCATTGCATATATTATGACATTGGCTACGTCTAGGTAGCATATTGCTTTTAAACTCTAACCTTATACAGCTGTGTCAGACTTTCTTGGAATTCACAGGTTGTTTCTGGTGGTTTAATAATTTTGTAAGTAGTAACTACACTGCCAGGCAATCTTAAAGTGTGGTTTGATTTTACACTTAAACTAATGTAACCTTCATTCACTTATCGTGTAGAATCAAGACAATCCAGTCATGACTAATGACTGTCTTTGGACAAGAAGTGCACAGTTACATTTTGTATTTTCCATCTGGTGAGTGCATGTCGTTGCTTTATCCATGAGTGACATTAGATGTGCGGCAGAATCTTGCCAGAGGTTAATTTACCATATGCTTTGTTTATGAATAAAGACACTCGGGAGGGGGCTGCATTTGGCAGGCAGGATATCTGGAAAATTGAAATTATATCCAATCGTCTCTTGATGCTAAGACTGTATTATACATTAGGAGTAAAAATAATATTGAGATAAGGCTGATATTTGTGTCCATTCATTTTTTTTTCACCCATCTTACCAACCAACAGCACATTGTTGAAAGCTGTGGAAAGGGCTGCACCTGCCATGGGTTTGTGAGCCTTATGAAACACGTTCGGCTGTCTTTGACTAGAATTGATTTGCCGTGACATCTGGACGCAATATGAGATTCCAAACACATGCTAGTCAATGCACTTGGATAGTCATGCATGGGCAAGCACGCACAAGTGCATACACACAGACTGATATCGCTCACACGGATATGTTATATTTCACACACACTTTTGTGCTATTTGTGTGGACCCAGTGTCACCTACATTTACACTATAATTCCTCATTTCCACAATTGTGTAATAGTAATAATTACTAACATTACCTAAACTAAAGGCTAATTCACACCATTAAGTTGAGTTAATCACAGTTTAGCACAAGCAGTAACTTCACCAGTTAGGGCGATAACATAAGGCAAAAGAACAGAGAAAGAAAAGTTGCCTAACTAAAATACAAAATTTAAAAGATAAAATGTCACAACACAGACTAAAGTTGCTGGTAGAACTGCTTGGCATGTGATATTAAACTGTCACAAAAGGTAAAACCAAAACTTGAATAAAAACATTAAGCGTTAAAATAACATTTTTTAACCTTTAGCCTTCCACAAACCCCTAACTCTTTCAACGAAAAATGATGTCACATTGCAAAAATGTCTCCACTCCTTACATCTAAATCTCAAATTGGTTCTCACAAAGATAGAAGTATAAAAACACACACACACACACACACACACACACACCGAAACGTGTGCTATTCAATCCTTGCCGTCCTGTTTTAATTTATGGCAAAGAAGGCTGCTCCAGACATTGGTTCCAATTCCCCGACCCCGCCTCGTCGGTCGGCTCCCACTGGTGTCTCATCATCCATCAGCGGGGGCTGAAGCTGAAGACGACACCCAACTGGGGCATAGCATGACACCAAGGCTGTGTTTCCTGTCAAACACACCTCTGAGATCTCTTTCTAACTCCTCTACATTTCTGTGCATCATTGCTTTGCTCTTAGTGTTTTTCTTTTGTGCGTCTTTGTCATTTGGCCCTCAGCTTCTTATCTGATCAGACATTTTGTGATGGATTATAGCTATTTTTAGAGTATCATTTTAAGTTAAACCTCAGCAGCTGGCCTCCTTGAAGGGGTATAATGATATCAACAAGACATGCTCCAATCAGAAGACAACCAAGCCCCTATGTTACTGACTCCATCGTCTGCATGAAACAGGCCTCCCATGCTTGCCTTTTTGTAGTAAAGTGATATTTTACAGAAGATCGCAAACCGTGGCCAGATTTTCTGTACACCTACCTGCAATTTAAGATCTTTCATCAGACAATTTACGCTCCCAATTTGGACATTTCCATAAGTAATCAGTGAGGTAAGGTTAGCTGACCATTCTGCTCATTTGCAGAATAAAGGTTATTTAACATTTCTGAACATCCTAAACATGAGTTCATATCGTTGATAGCTGGATAGTTAACCCTCTATTTGACTACATCTGCGATAATTTAATGAAAGTAAAAGTTTCTGGCCATAAGTGAAAATCATTTCTTTCTATAAAATTCTCAGATGTTTTCCTCCTCCCTGCTGGGACTCTGTTACATCCTGTCATCCTCTCAGTGTGTGTATATGTGTGTGCGTTTGTATCTGTATGATGAGGATGATGATGATCTACGATGTGAGTGTTTCAGTTTTCCATGTGGCAGATGACAGACGCTCTACACAACGCTTGATCCGGGTTTCCTGCATTCTCAGCTGTTCAATACTCAAAAGTCGAATGTAAGCCATCTTTTCTTACCCAGGACACACACACACACACACACACAGATGTGCAAATGCAAACACACACAAACTGCACACACACTGCGTGATCGCCTTCTTCGTTTTCCTTTGAATGTAGGCCAAATGTTAAATGAAATCTGTGATATGAGAATCTAAGACGTAGGTGTGCATAAATGTGTGTTAAGACGCCCCAAGCATTTTGTAATACATGGACAGAGGCGCATCACCATTCATTTATTTTAATTGCTCTCCACCTGCTATGATAATCAGGACTTAAATAGAGAAATTTCCATTTTCAATTAAAAACTCCACCGTATACACACGGGAATGAGGCCTGCCTTATCATAAAACAGAATAAAATGTATTACCTCCCGCACTTCTGTGTACTACTCTCCTTGCTGCATAATCCCATATGTCAAAAAACAGAAATGTTGAGATTTCATGTGTAATGGTAAAGTAATTTAAATCATGCAGATACTCACATACTCAGATACTCAAAACAATAATTCAGTATAAGTTAAATTAAATCTCTTAATTAATTGTTCATTTAATTTATTTGAAGAAATGCATCTCTTGTTGGTTCTTATTGTCCTTCAAGGTTAACTGAAGTCTAATGCTTTCACTTCTCAGGTCTTATTGTCATTGTCTTGGGCAATTAGTTTTAAGTTTTTCATTTTAAAGTTTCTTTAATTTAAGAATCCAGTCCATGAAAGGGAGTCAAAGAAAGTTGAATTAGTAGCAGTAGTAGTAATAGTAGTAGAAGCTGTAGTATTAATAACAGTATTATTGTCATCTCAAGAACACTAGACTCCACCACATTTGAATTATTATACCCTTATCTGCAAGTTGTTGTTCTTTTTCATTAATCACAAACTAACATGAAGATTACAAATTGTGACAAGTTTTTAAAACATCCCCCAATAATTATCCTGACAAAACTAAGAAAACTGAATCTATTTTGACAATTTGTGTGGTTTCTATGTTTGGCTTTTTGCTTTAGTTCCATGTTTGGTATTGGCCCACCTCCAGCCCTACAGATATCTTTACTCAGACTCCCAGCCCTTGTTTGATGCATGTTGTGGAGAATTTTTGGGGGCACACACCTGCTCCTCTGAGAGTTTCTGAGCTACTGTTACCCCTTTGCTTCTTTTCTAAATATGGTAATTCACACCAGAAGCATGCAGTCTTCAAGGGAGCAGTGATCTTTCTGCTGAAGACAATAGAGCAACACACAGCTCACCGTTTCTTGATATGATGTATGATCGCAGCGTTTTTAAGATCAATCATAATCTTTGGCTACTCGAAGACTCCCTGGATTTAAATCTGTGTGTGTGTGTGTGTGTGTGTGTGTGTGTGTGTGTGTGTGTGTGTGTGTGTGTGTGTGTGCATGTGTGTGTGGCCTGTGTCTCCCTATAGAGATCATTAGCAGTGGAGCGCCTTTTGGTCAATATACTACTCCTCAATGAACTGTCTACCAGGCTCCTCTCCCTCTGTGTAATAGAGAGGAAACTAATTCACAGGACTCCCAAATGTGTTAGACTATAAATGTACCACAACAGCAAGAAAACTGTGAGATCACTCAAAGGCCTTTAGGGGGTGAATTGAGGTGGTTTTACACCTTGTGATGTGGTATTCCTATTCACTGTGGTGTGAAAGTTCAAATAACAGTCTGTTGTAGGGTTTCCGACAAGCAATCTACAGATACACAGGCTGTGAATGAAATGTGAAAGCTGATACCAATACTTGAAATGATTACGTTATCCTAAACAGCATCAAAAATCATTGGAAACAGAGCCTGAGTTATTGGATACAGGACATACAATGACAGCAGTTAGCTGTTAATATTTTGCACAATTTCTGCTTTTGGCTGTTTGAGATCAAACCAATAAATGAGAACTTTTATTTTAAAATGAGCTGTTTTTCCATAGAAACACAGTTTACACAGATGAAAATAGTTCCGTGTTGGAGTAACCTTTGCAAAAATCAGCAGTGGTCAGCTACTTCAGATATTATCACATTTTTTAGACTTACAAACAGAAAAAATGGGAGATAATATAATATATAATGGATTTATTAAGATAAATAAATAAGAAATATACAGAATACTGTGAGCCTTATCATGTGTAGAACAGAATGTTTTGACATCTACAGTAAACCTTTTAATCCTGAATTAACTTAAACAACATAAATTTACAAACCATATATTTATGTGTAACATTAAATTATATATAATGTAAGATACATATTCAACACTGTCAATAAGACATTTCATAACCAATGCACATGTAAAGCAACTCTCTCACCCCTCTCTCGTATGATCACACATTAACATTAGTTCAAAGCATGAGCATGCACGCAAGTTTCTGCATTTATTCATGTATTCCTGAAATCAATTTTACACTACAGAGGCCAGCCTCCATACCTGCTATATTTGTGACACAAAGGAAGTTTTAAGGAATATGTGAAGTGCAAGTACAACATGCCGTAGAACAGAAGGACAGATACAGAGACAAGCAGGGCATCGTAATGACTATATCCATCACTGTGACACACACCGGCACTCTTCATGGATCAGAGGCTTTAAGTGCCGAGCTATGGTGGGTTCAACAATAATACACAATACAATACCAACCAGGGAGCTGATTTATTATGGAGCTGACCTGCCCCCACGCTGCTTGTAGGAACATAACCTTGAATGGCTTTACAGTATGTGTGTGTGCGTGATCTTCTTTGAATAGAAGAGGTAATGAAATGTAATGGCATTTCCTCACACAATGATGATTCTGATGAATAGGACTATACAGAGCTGTGACTGTACCAGCTTTCACTTTATCTTGACCAGATAGCATTTGCAGTGTACACACAAACCAACGTGTGACACAATCGGTCTTGCACAAGTCACTAAAAGTATCTAGCAAATAACTTAAAGTCATATTTAATGGACGCATTAAAGAGAAACACAAATTTAGTGCTGACTGAAGTCTGTTTTCAGTGACTCACTTGTACCCACGTCTTTTTTTCTGTTTTGAAAAAACAAAAAAAAAGCAAATTAAAGAAGGGAAATTTCCAAGATACAGCATTTTTTTCTTTGTCATTTTTAATGTTTGATCATAAAAGATTGGGCAAACCAGTGTCACCATATCAAAGGTTTTCTGTCTCATAAAGAAGTCGTGTAATGTTTCCCTGATGCTCAGCCAAAAAAACACCATCATTATCCATGAGGGTGAAATGACTTACATGGGAAGTATGCAATTAAAGTTCACCTAAAAAAATGTTTGCACTGTTGTTGAAGGGAATTTAACTTATTATTAAGTATTATTGTACAGCATTTTGTAAGAACAAAATCAATTTTCCTGTAAGAGTGACAAGTCTTTGTCTTTCTTTTCTTGACCGTAGGGGTACATTGATACCTGACGTCATTCTAGTTTTTATTTTTATTGCAGATTATAAATTGCATTTATGTTTCTCTCTGGGTATGTCTGGTGTACATTTTGGACTTTTGCACTAACTACAATTTTCCTTTAATCTTAAAATCTTTTAAAAATTTTGGAAAACACTGCTGTAAACACACAAAGAGTGTAAACCCAAATGCCTGAGCTGCTGGGAGAGCAGAGTGTGACCCTGTTTCCCACCCGTGGGACGTCGGGTCTGTGATTTGTACTTATATCGAGGGAAGCAACACAGAGCGTTCACAGTCTGTTGGAATCATACACACATCTCAGCAACAGCATGATGTATGGGAAATGGGAGTTTTTATTGCACTGTAAGGATAATAAAATTCAGCATAGAAGTGAGGTAACTGAACAATTTTATTGTTCATTATTAATGAAGTATGAAATGTGTTGAGCATTCAAAACATAAAACTTACTCAAAATGTTCCACAAGGATGAAAAAAATTAAACTAAAAATTAATTGCAATATTATTGTCTCAACAGTGTTATCACTGACTAGAGAGACACAGGTACTAACTAGTATAACTACTGAGTAAGCAACTGTATCACTACATTTACTTCCAATACTATATTATTATTACTATATTATTATTATTATTATTATTATTATTACTATTATTATTATTATTATTATTATTATTATTATCTTCTTTAAGTTTCTGTAGTTTGTTTTTGACAAGTCTTTAGCTTGGTAGATTTTCAGCTTCCCTTTTTGTAGAGTTTGCTGAAAAGTGCTGCCAATGTGCTTAGGTCTGGTGAAAGTTTTGTGACACAATTCTATAGTTTAATACATTTGAAGAAATCAGATATCAAAAATATTGTTCATACTGAAGAGAGCAATAAGCAACATTTTGTCAAGCTGTTGAATAACAATTATTGTAAAAGTTGCTTTTTCAACATCTAAGATTGTGTGTACAGGATTATGAGCAGTAGAATTCACTGCGTCCTTGTATTGTGTTTTCTGGGTCAATGTCACACCATCATGGTTTACAGGGACGCATGAATACAATGGAGGCATGCCTGTTATTAGTTACACTTGTAATCTTCTTGACAAGTTAACATGCTAGCTGAGAAGAAATTTTAACATGTGGTTTTCCATGGTGTGGTCAAAATAATAATAAAATTTAAAATATTCTTAAAAATTTAATTGTATACTATTTAATATGAAATTGTCACATTTATACGCATGTTGTGGACTTGGCAAATGAAGGTAAATGTGAAATTAAAAGAAAGTCTACTGTCATGATTCAAATAAAAGTAGTTCACAAATAAACACATATTTTATGTAGGAGAAGAATTAAAGGGTTGTCAGAAAAAATGAACAAACACAGGAAATAAATAATCAAATACACAACGTTAAAGACTCACATGTGTCCTGGTTAAGTCACTTGCTCATTCATATATCCTGCTGAATACACAATACAGTGTGATATAATTTCAGTATACACACACTACCATTTGGCTGTCTGGATGGTGAAGCATCCAGAGGGAATTGTTCAATTATTTTAAACTGTTTTCTCTGTTTCTACGTCATGTCTTTTGACCCTCTGCTAATCCCTTTCTTTGACCCTCATTGTCTGTCTATTAATTTCTCTCTCTTTCTCTTTCTGTCTGTCTCTTTCCATCTTTACCTCTCTGTCAAAGTGTGCCACAGTCTCCAGCTTTGCCTTACGTGACTGGAGCTCATATCAGGGAGAATAATTTATGGCTACCATGAATAAGAGATGCTGTGGAGTTTCCAATGATTCAAGTCTGATATGGAAACAGTCTGAAATATTTGGACAGCGGAGGATTGAGTGATCAGTGTTCGCCAGCCTGTTGTTGGCAAACACATGTCAGTGAAACCACCAGTCAGGAAGACCCATGAGGCTTGAGGAGAGAAGAAGAGAAGCAGAAAAATGACAGAATAAATCAGCAAAATAAAAAATAAAAATAGAAGGAATGAAAGAGAACATAAAGAAATCAACACACAAAAGTAATGCAGAATTTTCCCTCCATTTTAAATGTTTTCACTTAAAAAAAAATATATATATATATATATTCAATGCCACAGCCATAAATCAAAGCATGAGTCACTACACGCTATGTCGTGACACACTGTGTAAGTGGTGTACCAGTGTTTGTGAAATGCTGGTAACTGAAGTGTTAACACTATCATCACCAGCACACACATGCCTACTCAGGTGTCTATTACCTGTCTTTCTAAGCAGAAGGTGTTAATGCATTATGAGTCACATTTAGCCCTATCCTGCTTCACCACCTCCATGTACAAACCTCAATAATAATGTGCTCCAGCTCTGTCAGGATAAGTGTCTCCCGTCCTATTGTGTATTGTTCAGAAGATACAGTAGGATATTCATCTGTAAATGTACACCCACAGAGAATATAAGTGTTAAGAGTCCATCCTATAATTACACTATCACATTAGTCCATTTAAAACAAGAAGATAAGATAAAATAAATGAATGTTCGTATCAGGTATTTTTAGCTATGGTAGCAGAGTGGAGGTGTTGCGTGGTCCGCTTTGGTCTAGACCGAAATATCTACTATAATATCTAACTACTGGACTATCATGAAATGTTGTACAGATATTTACAGTTTAACTTTAGTGATGGAAAAATGACAAGAGATAAGATCAAATAAAGTGCCACTGTGAGGTTTATGTATTGTGGTTTTGAGTTACAGCTATTAGATGGAAATTTTGTTGGGACATTGACATCCCTCTCAGTATGAATTGTCACCCACTATGATGACCTTTTTTTTCTTTGTCCAGTACTTTTGGACTACCTTTATGACCACATACCAGCACAACTATGACATTCCCATCAGTCTGTTGAGTTGGCATGTTTTTCAGAGCCTTTTCAAATTTGCACATTAGGATGGAAATCTAGTGTATGTCTTGTTAAATGATCTAAAGCCAGTTTATATATTTCACTGACTGCTAATGATGTAAAGCTGTGAATGAATTAATCATTAACATTCAATTTTTGCAATGCTTTCCAAAACTGTCCGTTGATTCATATAAATCTCCTCTGATGTACAATGTCTATGTTGAGTTTAAAGAAAGACTGAAATCCTGGTTAAAAGAACATGGATTGACAGAGGACATCGATCTGCATTTTGTGTAAATGTTGAACACTGTACCAACTCACGAAAATATACAAGAAGTAGGCAATGGCAGCTTTTCTGTGGGGCAGTATAAAATGTGAACATGTCTATACAGACTTGGATAACCTGTTGAACATTGTCCAACTCACAATCACAACAAGTACAACTTATTAGCAACGGTTATGATAAATGCTCTGATCTGAGTAGGGTTTTCCCTTCACTGTGGGATTCCTGACAAGATGGATTAGACTACTACCTGGTTCCCTGATGTCTACTGTAAAGAAAAGCAATTCCAAAAGCCCTTAAAACCATTATCTGAAGAATGTTGCTGCATTAGAAAACCAGCTGTCCAAAAGTCAAAAATGTCCAACGTGTATTTACGAGTGCTATTCAGATAGGAAATTTTAGAAGCACAACTGTGGCAGCTGTGTCATTTTGATGCCACGGGCTGATGTCTGCATACATTTCCTTGCATGGAATCCATAGGTATTGGTTTCATCCAGCATCAGTGGAACCTGGACACATGACAACCTCAATGGGGAGGGGACCAAGTGGTCAAGTGGTGTGCTAGCTGAGGCATCCAGAGGAAGAGGAAGGGCAGAAGAATATACACTGTAGCATGGGATGACAGGTTGTATCCAGCTGCACCATAACTCACTTCATGAAAAATTGCAATATATTTTACAGTATATTAGCTCGTTATTCCTGATGGGCTACATGTTGAATAGATGGCCATGAAAATTACTGAGATCGGATTGGCTGGTAGGAGTCTGTTAAAACCATGTAATGACCTTTTTAAACATACAGGAATTGCTGATTTTGGAAGTTTTCTTTAATGATAAACTTCCAGATAATTTATATAAAGTCTAATATTTATATATTATATGTACAGGTTTGACTTGACTTTTATTATGTACAGGTTTGACTTGAAATAAATGATTTCTAATGCAGTGTACTGATTCAACATCTAAGCCTTGGAAGGGCTCTGTCAGAAACAGGAACCATAATGGACTTGGAATCTCCCTCTCCCATTATTTGTTCATATATTGCCCCAATATACTTATTCATGTATTCATGAAATGTATTTACATGTAAATCCCAGTGACATCTGTGCAGTATCACTGTGCTATGGATCTCAATAACACTTTACAGTAGAATACTAAACGAACTGTAAGATCCCTTTTAAAATGTATATAACGCTGGATACAAATTGTCATCTGTGACACTGAATACAGGAATCTACTTTCCATTGCTTGCAGTCCCTGTGGAAATGTAATGGGGTGTCATGGAGGGTGCTGTCAGCTCTTGGCAGGTCCCTTGTAGATGGGCCCTGAAGCTCCTGGTCCTTCAGATCTCACATACAGTTGATCCCCCACCCTCTTTCGCTGTCTCACACTTACCTCTTACTCACACTATGTCTCTGGCTTACAGAATCTGTGGAACCTCCAGAAACCTCAGTGTCCTCTCAGGCTCATCACTATTCATTCCTCTAGTGGTCTCTGTCACCCAGCTTGAGTGAGAGGTCAGATGGGGTTGCGTGTGTGTGTGTAACTTCTTGTACTCTACACTTTATGAGGACTAAATGTCTTCTCGTGAATAGGAAGAAGGGAAAAATCCATGCTGCTGCTTCTCACTATAAAGTGGTTCACTCAGACTTGAGTTAAAGTGAAAATGGATCAATGTTAGCATAAAGTAAGGTTTAAAGTTAATTTAGAAGAAGGACTACCATAGAATATCATTTAGGGATTAGCTCAGGATACTGCATAACATACATTACAGATGTACAGCGTGCATGTTTATGCATGTTCATGTGATAGTTTATGTCCAAATATATGTTTGGATATGCAGTATTTCACATGAATTATACATGTTATGCATTTAAACTCAAACAATTTGGATTTGGATTAGAACATTATGCCTTTTGTAGTTGTTTTTTTTGTTTTTTGTTTTTTTTTCTAAAATACATATTAGATTTTAATATGAAGGTGTGTTTAGTAGCTTGTCCCACTTTGCCTACCAGCACTATATACTTCAGATTTTGCCACATGTTGGGATTAAATATTCTGTTTACTAAATAGAACTACATGCATTTGTATATTTGGAACAAACAGATATGTGTGATATTGTTATACTGTGTAGAATAAGGTTTTTGTTGTCACTCTATTTAATAGGATATTTATAGGAGAAAAAAATGGACTCTTTTGTGACAGAATGATTAAAAACACTAGGATACTCACTCTTGAAGACAGCTCTTCACCTCCTCCCTCTCCTTTTACATCTCTCCTCTTTTCGTTTCCACACCACACCTTCACCAGATTAAAAGTCTCAAACCCTCAAACAATCCTCACCAGCGTCTGCCTCTTATTGCATTTCCCAGAACCGCTCTGTTCACTGAACGGAGCGGGTCCGGTAATAGCTCTTCTGTCATCTGGTGGAATCCCTCCCTTTTCCAGTGCCATGCCTCCAGACTGAATAGCAATTTAAATGCCGCTCACTTCACATGTATTTGAAATCTCATTAACTGGATATAAAGACCCAAAGAAATGTGTTGTAAATAGAATATCTTGGCCACGTGGATGAGGGAAAATGTATTCATGATTAGTCTTTTTTTTCCACTTCTATTCCCAGTGCCGAGTTTAGTGAATGTCTGTAAAGTGTCAGCAGTCATTTTCAGGGTGAAGCCCAGTATCTTCTCTAAATACACTCCATTTAAACAGACACAAGAGGCAGTTCACAGACAGAGAAAAATTGAATGCATTTGAAAAGGGGAAAGTGAATGGCATTGCTTCTCAAATGACATCCACTCTGACAAGCATGGAGGAGAAATAGTTTTACATTATATAGGTATAAATTATCTAGAATTTATACCTATATAATGTTTTGTAATTATATGTAATATCTTGTGTTTCTGTATCTGTTTTATATTTGAGCCAAAGGACAACAAAAGGACAATAAAGACATAAAACCTATAACTTTTCATTGCTTGTAACTTCTTATTCTTATTTATTTACTGAAGACTATTGTAAGTGGAAGAAGAAGAAAAGCTAGATTTTGATTTCTGTAACAGCCTCACTTGTTGATTTATAGGCTGAAATGTATAGTTTTATTTACTTTAGTGCAATAAAAATATTTAATAAACGACCAGACTTTGAAATATTATATTATTCCTTTTGTGTTTACAAATTTTACTGACATAAACTGTACACATATACTGATGTAACTGTAACAAATATTCAACAGCAATGTCAATAACTTATTTTTAAAGTACCAGTTTGTAGGATTTAGTGGTATCTAGCGGTGCAGTTGCTGATTGCAACCACCTCACTTCACCCATTCTATGGTGGCTACTGTTAATTTGTCTTTGTCATTCTGGGCTACTATAGAAACATGGTGGTTAAACATGAAAGATTCCTTGGAAGAAAACCTGTAGTATCTATAGATATAAAACACTTGTTCTAAGGTATCAAAAACATACATTCTTATTTTCAGGTGATTATACACTTGAAAATATAGTTATGCATATTATTTTCCATCTCTGCCCTATTCTGTACAAAAGCGCCCCCAATGGCACCTGGAGACGGGACCTTTAATTGTTTTAGGCTCACATTTGTCAGTTTTAAGAGTGACAGCAGATCAAAATGTTGTGGTTTTATTATTTATGGAGGGGTTCGGGCATTCAAAAATAAATTGTGAAGAATAACTGTAAAAACTATAATAATCATCTTGTACTGTGGAAGAAACATCTGTGTCTGTGTCTGGAAAAATAATCATCAGGCGCCAATGCCTTTAGTCCCACTTTGTCTCTCATCTCATTGTTTCACCAAACTGTATATATCCTGTGCTCCCTGGAGCCACATTGCCCAAATGAGTAGTGGCAATAAATAAATAATTGGCAGAATTTGGGAAGATTAAGCTTCTGAACTGAAATGTTTCACACAAAGACTATCCTCACTTCTGTAAATCATCCCATTGCATGGCATCATACTGTGTGTTTGTGTCGTCATCACTGAGCTGCGATGCACATGGTTTGGCCGTTACAAATTTAGACATTCAACACACACACATTTACCACGACACTTGCCAAGGGCTGTCAGATAGAGGGCAGAGGGATGTGTGGACCTTAATGAGAGCTTGGCCAGGAGTCAGGAGCTTTATGAAGTCCCAGAGGTGAGTCCTGGACTGGGGCGAAACCACTGTAATCCATAACCCAGTGACACTTATGATTGTTGGCCGCTCAACTCTCTCACTGGAGCTGCACAGCACATTTCATCAGAGAGAAAAAAACACACTGAGGAGATTATAATCAAATTAATCAATTTTTGTTTAGAGAGTGTTCATGGTTTGTCTTTAAGCTGTTGCCAATTCATCCCTTTTAATTTGAGAAACAATTTTGCAGGCGAGTTTAAGTGTTGCATTCCCTCAGGTGCAGTCTATGATTGATAGGACAGAGAACTGGGATGATATCAGCACCAGATGAGCACCAGAATAAATAATGTTTGTTTCTGTATACATGCATTTTCAATGGTTATTTAGTTAAGGATAGTGTTTATATGTTAAGCCACAATTATTATCTTTTGTCTGATTTGTTAAAATAATAATTTAAAAAACTTTCTAACTTTCTAACTTTTTGCTTTAAATGGTCCAGTGTAGACTTAATAGGCTAGTATAATACACAGAATAATGTCGTATTATGATGCAAATACAGAAAAATTATGTATGTTTGCTGTATCTTCTGTCATCATTTTATTCAGTAAAGAGCTTCTGTTGCTGTTGTTGTTCACAAAAAAATCAAAATTTGAAAAATAGACAATACATCCTATCTGTGAAGGAGATTGATGGTATGAGCAGATATGACAGATGCCAAAATTACTGAAAACACAGATGTTTCTTTGCAAAGTTTAACAGAGGAACGTGACTCTGAATGCAGATACAGTGATGTTTCGTGACATTTATTGTTGTTCACTTCAAATGATATCCCACATGTTACTTCCTGTTATAAAAGAATGCTACATCAGTCTGCTTATTTGGGAGGAAAAAATATGTTTTGAATTTTCACTTTTCACAAAGATAATACATATACTTTTTGATAAAGTACAAGTCAAGTACAAGTATTGGCCTTGAGGCAGAATTCCTAGTTATGGTACAAATGTACTAGAAGTATATTTTTTAAAACATCAAAATCTATTAACTGTCAAATCAACACTTGTCTTTTGATTTTACAAAAAAAGTTCAATAATTTTTCAATACCGTCTAGACTCTTTTAATACACACATGTGCATGCACAATTTACAACATATCTTAATGTCAGCAGGGCACTTCAGTCTGGCTTGTAGATCAGACACAACTTTCCACTTTTGATTATGATAGCAGAAATTGTGCTGAATGCACTTACCGCTTCTCCTCTGGACCGCACAACTGTTTTCCCACACAGTTATCCAATCGAGCAAATAACATTATGAAGCTAAGGGAGCCATCTAATCAATTTCTGCAGAGTTTGATGACAAGGTAGAGTAGAGCGTGGAGTCAGGATCATATTACTTGTTACATAGACTGGACTGGACCAAGACAACATCAGCTCAGTTGGTCTTAATAGCTTGTGTGCTACTTCACAAGGTCAAAAGAATGTCTTACAAAGGAAAGAATGTATACAAAATCATGAATTGTTGAAATACTGTACTCTTTAAGGAGTTAGCAGATTAGCTTAAACCTATAATAATTCGATAATCAGGTGAAAATCAGTACTGTCAAGAAAATGAAGTCACATACCAACTGAGGAGACTGCGTTTTACTACAGGCACTTCATGCACAAAGCAGAAGGCAGATTCAGGATAGAGGGTACTGTTGCACAACATGTGACCATTTTTGTATGCATATTGTGTGTTTGCTTATGACTATGTTGCATGTACATGCCTGTGTGTGTGTGTGTGTGTGTGTGTGTATGTGTGAGCGTATGTGTATGTATGCCTTTGAGGCTGAACATGTTTGCCCTCACATTACAGAGAGGATTAACCATCAGAGAGACTCACAGTTCCCACAGAGAGAGGTAAAACAAGGCAACGTCCTCAGAGACATGTTTTATTCACCCACGTCTCAGTTCATTTTCAACTCTCTTCTGTCCTGATGTGTGTGTATGTCAGCTGTGCCCTGGATGCCCCTCCACCCCCATTAATCAATACTGAACACTGAAGAACAGACAGGGATGCTATTGAGGTTGAGAGAATAGTATATCGATGGGGCGCTGAATACAGGTACTGTTTGTCCTCGATAAGACTGACTGACTGAAATATTGGAAACCAGAGTGCAAAGACCGACGAGAACTGTTTTATTACTTTGCAGGAACAGACAGCCATCAGGGACTAAATTTGAGATATTATAATTCTTGGATATTAGCTCCCTCTGCTGGTTACCTTACACCTCCCTGAGGATCTAATAGGGAACTGATTAATAGTTTACTCATTAAAATTGCACTCTCATATTAAGCAACTACAGTGAACATAAAAGTGGAATAAAAAGTTTAATCCATAATCATCACACAATTACAAGCTATGAAAAAATAGGGTAGAAATGACACTATTCAATTAAAAGAATGAAGGTTTTGAGGGTTTTGATTCTTAAAAAGTTAAGTTTTGAGTCCAAATTGGTTGGATTTAGCTACATCTCATTCAAATCTATTGCTTGCTGTTGTTCTAGGTTACAGTGATGCAAAGATGTGGCAACAGTTGTCTTTCATTTACACTTATCTTTTCAAAATCTCACAGGATTATCTGAAAAATCTCATTTCTTATATTTACTTTTTTTTTTAGAAAAGAGCTCAGTACATTGCAGAGTGAGTTTTCTGTCCATTCATTGTATCTGATTGACAGAATGATTGCAGGGTCTATTCACAGCTGCAGCTGTGGCGGCATGCATCATCTCCGCTGAAAGTGTTCGCACATCTTCTCACGTCGTGTTTTACATCTGCCAGTATCACAACATCATTTGGCAGAGAAATGGTAAAATTCTGAAGGAAGCAGCTTGTTTGAACATGAGACAAGGGAAGAGTCTAAGCGTATTAAATATATGCCAAGTATGTGAAAATAACCAAAGACCAACCTGAATATGAAAAATCCTGCTGAATTATCAAAATCTAAATTTGATCTTGGTGAACTGATACAAGGCCAGTGTCACAGTGTACATATACTGTACAGCAAGAGCATTCCGTTTTTCTATCCTTACATCACTGCATAAAAACAATATTGTGTAACAGTGAGCTGAAATACACATACAAAACTTAAAATGCTCCCTTTTGTTTTACACCAGTTTCACATGTGCTGAGCATTAAACCCACTGTTCATTCATCCACCCACCTGTCAAAAAAGATGAAAATATCTTTTAAGTCAGTGTAGCAGCTACACACATATGTGTCTATTACCATTCACTCTATCTGCATGGGATCTACACACATGGCTTACACACGGATATCGTGCTCCGATCTTCCCAGAGCTCTTATTACTGAAGCTCATATATCACGCTGACAGAATATTTAAGTTTGAACATTCATCCTTCGATAGGTAATAAATAACAGTCACCTTTGTCATTAGGTGGTTTACAAAACAGGGGTGGCTATAGTTTACCGTTACATCTCAAGCAGGCTGTTGTTAAGAGCTTCTTGAAATGAATAACAGAGCCGGAGTTGCAAGATGTGTGAAAGTTACAAGGAGTTACAAGCATAAAGGTCAAGGTCTCACTGCTTTTTTTTTATGGCCACATTCCTGTGACCATAATCCCATAATAAGTGTTTTTTATCTAAATATCATTGGAAATCAATCAATTCTTGATTATTACTTGCAATCATATTGGGAAATATACGTATGTTAATAAACAACCTCTAAAGTAGTTCAGTTTCTTTTCTTGGGATTCATTTTTGTGCCATTGACAGATGAATATACACTGAAAGATGGGTAGAGAAAGAGGGGTCCTTGGCTGGAATCAAACCATGGATATTGCAGCTATATGTTTAGCATCTCAACAAAAAGACTACCACAATGCACCACGTCTAATTCCTTTACTGTTTTCCACAGTTTGATCCTTCCTACTTATAACAACACAAAACGTTTTTAGTCCCACTAGCTCCACTGTCATACGAGGTTGATTGCTCAGAATTACCTGGTCAGGTGTAGCACGGTGATTAGACTCTTCAAAAACTCAGAATCAATCCAGAATCAGTCAAAAATATGAACGTCATGTTTCAACTTTTTCAAAAACTTCCATCCAACTACGAAATGCGATTTATATTGTGCAGATTCAAGACTCTGAATCAGTGTAACCATAGTATCATTGCTGGTACTCTATCTATTACTGCTGTTGCCAAACTCACTGTACAGTTTCTTTGATTTATCACTTTCTGAGGGTCTTGATATCTCTCTGTTCAGATTTTGATGGGAGTGATAAAACCAGGCAGTAAAGTAATGTCAGCTCTCTATAACCACAGCTGGTGTTATTCACAGGAGGGCTGCTTTGATGTTGTTCAGACATTTGGAACATTTGGAGAAAGTCTTTGGGATCCACGTTGTGACTGACAGAGCAGATAGAAGAAATGCCTACAATACATAGTCATATACAGACATCACTGTATCTCTGTCAGCCATGATCAGTGCTGTAAACTCTCGTATGTCTCAGATGTTCATATCGTCATTAAATCAAAAGTGATGGATGGGCTTTGCCTGGTAAGGGGGCAAAGTACTTATGATGAATATGTGGTTGCTGAATTGAATGTGTAAATGCATTTACAAAAGTAAAAGAAAAATAAAAAATGCATGAGTGACCTATTAAATAAAAAGCCATAACTCACAAATCACTCAGTTACAGTAATCTTTCCTTATCGCCTAACCTGCCTCAGTACAGCTCAATATATGTATACATTGTATTCAACTTTTAATTATATTATTCTCTTCTATATCTTATTAACTTTTAAGTTCATTACACCATGTAATGATGAGGGATGAATGAGAAGTTGTAAAATACATTTTAGGATAAGTAGGAATTCAGAAAATTGAAAAAAAAAAATAAATAAAATAAATAAATAAATAAATATATATATATACACATATACACACTTGATAGCCTAAATATTATACAGAGCCCTTTAAAATACGACCAACTTTGTGTGCAGAGTTGATAGGGATGCCTTGTTGCCTTCTAGTCATCACATCTTGGAACAGGCATTGTGTATGTGCAGAGTCAGTAGCGCAGCTAGTCAAAACACAAATATGGTCTGAGAGTCAAAGGTTAAATCTGATTCGGATAGCGAGAAGAGAAAACTGCTGATTGCTCGAGGCTAGGTGGTTTCAGATATAATACTGGATAACAACTTTGGAGCTTAGGGTAAACAACATGAATCCACAGTGGAACATATAAACATCAGAAAACGGTTGTTGTACAGGGCAGCTCCCACAGTGTGTAACTGTTTGAATGTGAAGCAGGATCTCGCTGGAAAAAGAGCAGCCCACTTACTGTGGGAAAGAGAAACAGAAAGAGAGAGAGAGAGAGAGAGAAAGAGAGAGAGAAAGAGAGAGAGAGAAAATGCTAGTGACTCTTGCTGACCTGCCTGCGGTGACTCTGGTTGATGGGGTGGCTTTGGGTGACCTGTCTAGGGGTCAGATGTCCAGAGGTTTCTAAACTGAGCACTGTGCAGTCTCCCATGGCTTGGTGTTTTCAAGGACGGTTGATATAAACCCCAGAAGTTTTCTGTCAGGTCTGCAGACACACATAGTAAATCTGCTGCTCTGTTATTAGTGTATTGGGAGAAATCTCACTGTTATCTAATAGACTTTTCATTCCCATTTACTCATACCGTACCTGTGATGGTGGCCATGGATATACTGCATGTTTCTGCGTTATGACAGCTCAGCTTGTGTTGTTCTTAGGCATAATCAAGAGAAAAGAGTTTGACCCTTTTCTTCGTGAGAAGACATTCGTAAAATAATGATTTGTTTATTTGTTTTATATTTGTATTCTTCTGAAGTGTGATTAAAAATTAAAATAAAGTTATTTTCTTTCTTTTTGCAGAGAAGCATGTGTGCTCACAAGTAGAGGCTGGATTCTGCCAAGTGTTTTCTTGTTTTGAGTAATGACCTCGATGAGCTGCTTATAATGACTCAACAATATCTATATTTTTACTCTAAGAACCTTTAGGAGTGAAATCCATGCTGTGCAGTTATGTTTTCCAAATATGACACTTACATAATGACATATTTATATGATAATATGTCCTTTAACAGTTTAAACATTAAATAATAACCTACTTTTTAACTGGCAATTATCTCAGTGAACACTGGATGGCATTGTTGCTGTTCAAGAACCCTGCAATTTGCAGCAGTGCTTCATTTTTCTTCACTATGTCCAGAGGGAGGCAGGAATTATGCTGTGCTGAATTACAATGTATTGTTATTAGATTTACATATTCAAATTTACATATTTCATGTATTTATGTCTTTGTTTCAAAATCTAGTTCTAATCAGAGCGAGACTGATACACAACACAGAAGAAAGACTTTTGCAGTCAGTTCAGCAGAACTCATCAAACACCTCACACGTGTCACACCTGGTTCCTCGACTAGGCCTGAGGGAGCAGCATACCTGCCAACTTTTACGTTACAAAACACATGAGGTTTTTTTGTTTGTTGGTGTGTGTTATTGCTGTTTTATGCTTGTAAGTATGTCTAAGTGAGTATGCTTGTGTGTGGCTTTGGGCAGATGTATTATAAATAAAAACTGTTCAGTCTGACTCTGCTTAAATTTGCAGCTGTATTTAGATTTTTTTCTTTCATCCTACCCTGACACATCAACAATAGCTAATATTAAGTTAGCTGGCTGGTCAGTCTTCTCAGAGTGCAGCTGCAGGCACGCCCCTTGAAGCAGGTTGTGGGTTGACAGATGGATTGTGGATTGTGTTTCATAACTAATCTGGCAACTTCAGACAAACTTACAAAGCTTGTGGATCCATGTTTGTTGAATATTCATACAACCCTGATTCTAAAAACTTGGAATGCTCTATAAAATGCTAAATTAAAAGTTTTATTTTTTTGACCTATTGTCAATTGAATACAGTGCAAAGACAAGATATTTATTGTTCAACCTGATAAACTTTTTGTGTAAATTAGTGGTGTGTTGGTCGTGAACGTTTCGTTCAATTTGAACTAATGTTTTAAATGACTCAGGAGTAATGAGTAGTCTCAGTGAGTGATTTGTTCATTTTCATGCAGTACGTTCTCTCGCCACATGACAGCTGCATAAGCTCAGTCAGGACAGGAAAGAGAAATTATTAGTTCACGACTCAACTGTGCATCCTGAAGTTTGAGTCTCTCGTTCATTTGTCACGTGACAGGCAGCTCAGCCACAGGCCTGTGTGACGAGCAGTAAGCACAACAAAGATTCGTTCAATTTACCGTCCGAGAGTAAGTGATCGGATTCAGTTAAAAGACTTGAACTTCCCAACACTAGTGTAAATAGACACTCATTCTGAATTTAAAGCCTGCGGCATGTTCCAAAAAAAGGAGACAGGGGCATGTTTACTACTGTGTTACATCACCGTTTGTTTTAACAACACTCACTAAGCATTTGCAAACTGACAACACTCAGTGTTGAGTTATAAAATTGAAAATCTTCCCCAATCTTGCTTTATAAATGAGTTGCTGAGCAGTCCAGGGTCTCCGTTGCCATATTTTGCACTTCCTAATGTGCCACACATTTTCAACAGGAGACAGGTCTAATACCTACATTCTTTACTACAAAGCCACGGTATTGTAACACATGCAGAATATGGCTTGTCATTGTCTTGCTGAAATAAACAGGGACATTCCTGAAAAAAACACATTGTCTAGATTGCAGCATGTGTTGCTCCTAAACCTTTGTACCTTTCAGCAAAAATGGTGCAAGTTACCAATGTCAGGGTTCTAACACAACACCATACCATCACAGATGCTGGGTTTGTGCTTGTAACAATCCCGATGGTCCTTTTTCTCTTTAGCCCAGAGGACATGACGTCCAGGTTTTCCAAAAACAATTTAAAATGTGGACTCATCAGACCACCACACACTTCTCCACTTTCTATCAGTTCATCTCAGCTGTGGGCTCAGAGAACTTGGAGCCATTTGAGGATGTTGTTGATATTTGGTTTTCACTTTGCATGGTAGAGTCTTATCTTGCATTTGTAGATTCAGTGACAAACTGTGTTTACAGACAACATATTTTTTAGCTTTCCGGAGCCCATGTTGTAATACCCTTCATACAGTGATGTCAGTTTTGATGCAGTGCTGCCTGAGAGATCAAAGGTCATGGACATTCAATGCTGGTTTTTCGGCCTTGCCCCTTACCTGCAGAGATTTCTCTAAATTATCTCAATCTTTCAGTGAGATTATGGATTATAGATGGAGAAATCCCTAAATTCCTTCGAATTGAGAGACTTATACTGCAGTTTTTTACATAAACCTCAAGCACCCCAATCCTTGCTTGTGAATGACTGAGCCTTTTAAGGATATCACTTTCTTACCCAATCATGATACTGACCTTTTACCAATTAACCCGTTTACCTATGAAGTGTTTGTCTTCAGAGTAACACAGGTGTTTGTTGAGTGTTCCATAGGTTTCCCAGTATTTTGTTGCTCCTGTCCAAACTTTTGTGGAACATGTTGCAGGCATAACATTGAAAATGAGTATATACTGTATATAAATAATAAAGTTTATCAGTTTGAACATTAAATAGCGTGTCTTTGTACTGTATTTATTGAATATAAAGTTGAATATAGTTTGAAAAGGATTTGTAAACAGCAAAACGGGAAGGCACAAGGAAATGAACTTGAAATTCAATAGAAATGAGTCAGGTGTGTTGACGGATATGGATGTGTAAAGAATAGTTAACCTAAATAGAGCACTGTGCAAAATGTTTTTTTGGGCATTTCTATGGTTGCTTTACAACCACTTTACCCTTATAATATGCTGAAGGTGACATTTTCATAGATTATATTTTTTTGCAAACCTAGAAGTCGTTTCATTTTAAGATAAGACTATTTAACCGAGGCAGGTCTTCTTACCATATGCTTGTGGTTAACGGTTCTGTTTACACACTGTTCCCTACATGAACATACAGAAGCCATCCTGGAATAGCATACAAACCAGATTTTCCAGTTCTGGCTCTGGCACACCCAGTTCACCTGTATTTTGTCCCAGACACCAGACACCATAGGTCACATGAAAGAACATCACTGCCACTGATGAGAGACTTGTTCAGAATTCACTCACTGCCAGTAAGTGAGAGCAAGATGAATTATTGAATATCCCAGGGGGGTAAAAAAGTTGGTATTTACAGTAGACAAGTACCTGTCAACAGGTGTAACATATTACCAGTATATTAGTTCATTCTCTCCCTTTTTCGGGTGGGAGCTTTCCACCTAATTAAAAGCCATTGTTCCCTTTTTTTTTATGTGATATTACAATTTTAATAATAATGATACATAATGAATGCCAAGGTTTGTCATTTCGACATTGTAACAGTTCCATTTGATAAATTGAAGTCCTGCTCTTAAATACAAAACATTTAGAGATATTAAATTATTCCTGAAATGCAGGACATCAAATCCTCCATCTTATTTTTGAACAAAGGATTAAATGGTATTCTGCAGGCTTGTCACCATAACACAAATATTTGAATCAAGGCTTGTTATTCAAAGTTTAACTTGAATCCTTGACTCTGTGAAACTGAATAAAACTCATTTTCCAGCAAAAATGATCATTCTTTGAAATGCAAATATATATATATGTGTGTGTGTGTGTGTGTGTGTGTGTGTGTATATATATATATATATATATATATATATGTGTGTGTGTGTGTGTGTGTACCTTGTCATATTTTTTTTTTTCCATCGACATGCAGACCAAAAATAAAATTAATACAAAATGGCTCAATAATCTCTCAGAAAAGAATCTTTCTCTGCTACGTTAAATTATAGTTTGTGCTGAGAAGAAAAGAGAAAAAAGACAGATAAGTCTTAAAGTGCTCATACTGTATAAAAAATAAGTGGTTTTCAACTAGAGCTCCTGAGCTCTGAAGATGAGACTCTTTAAAAAAAAAAAAAAATGGTGAAATATCAGTGTTCCTGATCTAGCAGTGGCAGTGGCAGAGACAGTGGTCTCCCCTTGTTTGTGACCTCTGTCAGATGACAGTGAAGGTATCCAATAAGCAGCAGTGTTGGTGAGTAGCACTCACTGAACTGTCTCTTCCAATAGCAGTCGCCTCACATCCTCTTGAAAGAAACAAGTGCCTCAAATACCAATTCTGGCCTTTCCCCCTAATTGTTTTCTATGCTCTGCTGAATCTGTCTTCACTGGGGCTCTGTTCAACGGCAAAAACTGCAGTACCATAACCTTCACTTTAATGGTACTTGAATCCAACATTGCTTACCACCCAACCCAAGGTAAGTGAGACTTTTGAAATAAAACCTTCTTTGGAATGACCGTTGTGGTAAAAATGCATATGTTTTATAAGCAGCATCTCCAGGGAGGGCAGCAGCAGCAGCATAGCTGTCGAAGTGGGTTCTTCTTCTTGTATCTGGCTGCCAACTTGAACTTCTCATTAGATGCAGCCACATAATCCTGTGTCCTCTCCACATTGGTCTGGATGTGTTCAATGTAGGCTCCTTGTTCTTCCACCAGCATGAAAATGTCCATGAACAGGTCCCTCAGCTCCTTCATATTGTTCTCCAGGCTCAACAACTCCTGTTGGTGGTGAAGGATAATAGGATTAATACTACAGATATGAGGAACATTAGTCAGAGGCTGGGGGTGGTTGGAGAGAGAACCAGAAGACTTAAGATACACTGAGGAGGCAGATTTATGCAGCATGACCTGGTAACTGAAATTACATGAACATCGCCTTATACTTTTGTTGTTCCTCCAGGCTTGGGTATATATCCTCCTAAGGAGTTCATTTTAATTAATGTTTTCTGAGCCAAGAAAGTAGTGCCAATATTTCCTCTTCCTCAGCTTGACCCTAAAAAAAATATATTTTCAATTTTTACTCTATTTATTTCCGTTCCTACTACTTTTTTTGTGTAAGTCAGATATTGTAATATGTGAGACATGCCATCATCGAATGTTTCAGATGATAGTGAAGTGCAACATTCTCATCCATCCATGAGTTCCATGCATCCATGCTATTAGAAACTGCCAATGTAATGAGTGCAATTTGTAAACAGAATGAATAGTTGTTAGGATTGAGGTACATGTGTGGATTTACCAAATAAGCATCAACTGGGGTTATTTAGTTTGAATAAGACATTTGTGGCAAAGACTTGTGGCACTGAAGGTTGTTGATTTTTCAACCTTTATTTGATTTTCTATAATATTTAGCACCTAGTTGGATATATTTAAGCTTTTAGACAAGAGACTCCCAGCTATAGCTGTCATTATAAAGAAACAAGCAAAAAAAAAAAACACTAACCTTCATATTTAAGTTTAATATTATAATGCACAATACCACATAATTCTCTAATAGCCAATTAACCATAATCTCCTTGTTCTCCAGAAATTCTGCCTACCATTCTCCCACCACATCCAGGTCGGTCTTGGTGCAGAAAGCACATGCTTGCTGGAGTTTTGCCACCATCAACCCTGCACCTTCCTGGAAATCCTCACTGCATCCCTGCATCCCATCCTGCCACTGCACTCCTACATCTTCTCCGGTTCAGTAAACTGCTTAAGCTGATTGTAGTTTCAGGCTTGAATTTGTTATTTGAGTCCGCAACCGTTCAACCTAACAATATATTGGTCATTTTTCATACCTTGTGTCGCTGTTCAATCTCAGATAGTTGCGACCGTGTGATTCTGGCATCATTCAGCAGGTTCTCATTGAAGACCTCCCATTTTCCTGCGGCCACCATCTCATTCACCTCTTCCTCCGTCACATCTCTTCCCGATACCTCCAGCTGCCGGATAATGAAGTGCTTACAGCGGTCCTGCTTGGTCAGCAGACCGTCATTATACTGCAGCATTACCTGGACATAATTACAGCAAAAATAGAGAATAAAAAGTAAGAGGGGGAGGGGAAAGGAAAAATGAGAATTATTATAATCATTTAAAAATAATAAAAAATAAATTAGCCAAGCAAAAGTGATTCCTTCTGGCTAATTCTGGCACATGCCAAAATTTAATAAGTCTTAATATGCATTTCTTTCTATGACGTGACTATATCTTTGTCTGTCTACAATAAGAGAGGCAAGGCTTCAAAACACTTTTCAGTTTAAAATACATCATATCTGTTGTGACAACTTTGACCTGCTTTATCCTGTTTAAAACCGTGAATACATTTTTATTATTTTCCTAGCAGAGTAATAGCATCATCTTGCCAACCTGCTGGAATTTGCGGTACAGTGCTGCATGCTGGGAGCGTTGTATTCTTGTTGTAACAGCAGTGGGTCCCTGCAGGTCCTCTGTCCTTTGGACCTGTTTTGAAAGGGCATCTAAGCGTCGGTGGAGGCTTTCAGCCTGGAGCTTGATATCCCGGGTTATACTGCTCTCCTTTTTCATCACGCTGAAACGACGCATTGTTGCCACCAGGGTCCTTTGCTGCTGGGTGAACTTAAGGACCTGTTTGTATTTGAGATAAATACATTTTAAAAAATCTGTGCTCAGCATCACTTCTGACTGAATGAAAAATGCAACCAGAAACTGTCTGATGGTACACTTTTAATATCCTATTCTTGTTGTCAAGTTTGGAGTTTTATACTAATGAAACTGATGAAAAAAGGTAAACAAGAAAAATTATTCAATTAAAACAAGAGTGTCTTAACACTTCAAATACATTTCCAAAATAATTAAAGAAATCATTAAAAGCAAAAGCTGTTAATAAGGTTAATAGATAGGCCTGTAATTCATTAATAAATGTATACTCCAAACCACAAAACAACTCTCCAAACAAATTACCTCTATATCCAGCACCGTGATATCATCTCGGATTTGCTGAGCCTCAGACAGAAAATTCTCAATGATTGGCTCCTCCTCGAATACCACAGCCTGTGGCGTTATGACCCCGACCGCCACAGAGTCATCATTATCACCCTCCGCTGAGAAAGGGCTGTTATTCTCACTTTCTGCCTCAGAGAAGTCTCGAGCCCTCAGCTGCAGCTCCTCCAAACGGTCCCTCATTGTGGAAAAGCCCTCACTGAAGCTGGCTCCTCAGTACACAAAGTTATTATTGTGTGTAGAGTTCTTGTCTGATGGGAGGACACTGAAAAGTAGATAACATGAAACTTTAATGATTCCTGTCAGTGAATTGGATTGTTGCAGCTGATAACAACAAGAATAAATCAGAGAGACTGGAATATGCTGATATTAAAGTAGAAGATCAAAAGGAATATATTAATTTATGCTAAACTGTAGTCAAGAGATTAGAGATTATTGGGGGATATGTTTATAACAAAAGAGGAGAAATGCTTCTTTATTATGTCATTACAGCTAAAGGACATTTGATTTGTGAGGACAAAATGAGCAAGGCTAAGCTAAAGGCTAGTTGTTGATTGTCAGTAAACATGGTTTGTGGCCACAGTAGTTTCCCCTTCATGCTTGGAAGGAGAGGGTGAAGCCATGGGTGCAATCAAACTGTTGGTCCTTTAATTTGTGTTTTCTCATCAAGTTGAAAAACATTTTTAACTTAGCAATAAAGTTGATATATAAACTCTGAAAACAGGGTTGGTTGAAGGTACGTAAAGCTACAATTACAAATGCAAAAGAAACAATTGCTTTACAAAATACGGCAGTTCACTTTAGTTCAAGCAGATGTACTGAAGTACAGGACTGCGTACTTTGGTGTGTCCAGTGTAAATCAAAGCCAGATCGGTGTTTGTTTACGTGACTATAAATTCATTTGTCCTGATATGAGCATAACTGATGAGCCATATCTGCACTCTGCTGAACACCGAGATGTATTTTTAACTGTATGAGAAACAACATGAGACGAACGAGCAGAAAGTTTATCTGCGTCATCAGTCAAATTGACTCGGGTTCCATTTCCCATGAGAACTGAGAGGGTTGTTTGTGTTCAAAAACACACTCAGCAAAAAGAAGAGTCGAAAAAATATCAGGTTGTCTCACATTTTAAACCATGCCAAGCATAGGAAAAGTGACCTTGATAAACATGTGAACTAAAAACGACATAAAAAAACACACAGACAATATGTCAGATCTGATTGTTTTTTTTTGTTTGTTTTTGTTTTTAAATAAAAAAAGATATCTTCATGACAATAGCTGAATATTAAACATATTTCAGTCCTAACACCAGTATGCTGATATCTGCCAAAGTAAACAAGGTGCTTACGATTAAAACCTGATTTCCTGAATGCCTTTGACAAGTAAAATGCATTCAACCACAAATTCCACTACACTGAAATGGGCATACCATACCAAATTTGAAACTGCCTTAGTAACATAAGGATTTGGATTTTAAAGGCCTCAAACGTAATCTTTTTGAAGCACATGATTGTGTGGGGGGAACAGAGTGTTTGGCTGCTGAGAAGTGGAGCATTTCAAATAACAGACTATCCCATTTCTGGATAGTTTTCAAACAGGAAAAACCCTATTTGTGTGTGTGTGTGTGTGTGTGTGTGTGTGTGTGTGTGTGTGTGTGTGTAAGAGAGGGAGAAATGGTGTTTTAACTGTTACAAACTTCTCAGAACTCAAAGAATCTAAAAGTATCTTTTGTCTTTTTGGCTGAACCCTTTCCTTTTCCTCTCTCTCTCTCTCTCTCTCTCTCTCTCTCTCTGTCTCTCTCTCTCTCTCTCTCTCTCGCTCTCTCTCTCTCCCTACCTGCCCGACCCAGAAGAGCCGATTAAAAAAATTGCTCAAAGGATTTGGGAGCACATTCTCCTGTGTTTATCCTAAAAACCTGGAAGAAGTGGAGCAGAGTTCACAAATAAGTCTAGCCTCTCTTTCTGTGATTGAACGTTTTGTTCTCTAAAACAAGCCAATATTTTCTCTCTGCTACCCATCTGCTCCTTTGTCTGTGTTTCTAAGGGAAATGTTATGTTAACATTCTTTTATCTCCATGCAGGTGGAACAGTAGGAGTCCCCGGTGTTGTATTTTATCGCAGGACAAACAATTGCGCTATGCATGCTGGTCCTTTAACTTTACCAAAGAGAATTAGTTCTGTTGAAGGTATTCCAAAAGTTCCAAGGAAGTGTTCCTGCTTTACTCACACCTTTATGTTCAGGCAACACATTCTAAATATTATGATAAATAAATAGCATGCAACATAGAAAAACTACAAAAGAAAAGGCTATATGAGTGTAGGAGTGTAGGTACTTTTACACACATTTACAGTAGAAAACTTTCAATCTGAAATGAGGATTTTACCTTAATGTTATTAGTACTCCATCACAGGCTGCTGAGTATTTCCATTCAGAGTTAACCACGAATGTAATCCAAGACAAGCTCACACATTCTTTAATATCATCATGTCATCTCCAGATCTCTTTACATTCACCTGACGCTCATCAGCTGTGACTTACAGATTTGGAACAGTTACACTCACAGGCAGGGAAAGTTTTCAAGAAGTCCGGCTGAGTCAGTTTCAAGCACCTCCCCTCTTTTGGAGATAGGCCTGATATAGGCCAATAGGAGAAGGAGCAGACTGGAGGGTTATTTACTTATCCAAAGAAATGAAAGGTGACGTGATTAAGTAAATGGGTAGGGAGACAGCATGGAGAGCACAGGGAGCTCACAAACTCTACCCTCTGGCTCATTCCTGAACCGGAAAATAGAGAAGAGCAAATAGAAGTGTATTGTGTGCATTGCAAAAGCCAAACAATGGGGATTGTGGTTAGGGTGTCAACCAGGGCGTTGGGTTTCTGATCTACAAAGTTAATTTCTGTGAGGTGTCTGGGTTCACGGGGTAAAACCCTCTTAGTCTGGGGGTATTGTACTCCATAGGCCCCAGTGACTCCACTGAGTACTTTTGACAGATTTCTACTGACAAGCTCTCTAACACCCAGGCGCCTTTTCAACATGGTAAGGGACGCAGTCACTCTTTGCTATGCAGCATAACATGCTGTGCAAAGCTGTTTGAAGTAGAGCGTCAGAGGGAGAGAGGAGAGACAAGTTTTGAGGATGAGAGGAGTTCGTTGGGGACAAGAGTTCAGCCTTTCGTCACTTGAAACTTTGGAAGCTGGTTGCAGTTTCTGTAATTTTTCCTCCCTACTGTGGGGTGAACCCCGTAACTTCAAAATACAGTTACAATGTTGTAAGTGTGCTGGCCAGTGTTGCATGGTAGAGTATACTTAAAGTGAAGGATCAGATATTTAATGAGTTTTATGTTATTTATGTTTGTTTTTTTTTTTGTTTGTTTTTTTCAGCTGATTCAAAATAGTCTCATGACCTACAGGTAATTTAACTAAAGTTTGACCAAAACTGGATTAATGAAGTTTGCTCTTGACCACACCAATGTCACTAGCAACAAATAATTTCCAGTGGGTGGTGGTGTGCTGCTTCAGTAAAAAATTAAAAGCACATTAACCATATGATGACTATGCAGAATGCTGTTGGTAAAGTTTTATCTCTGTGGCACCAGATGCTACTCTATGTCTGTAATAATGCAGCAGCGGTGTGTTAACTGTGAGTTATCTGTCCCTGATGGCAAGATATTATGACAACAAAGCAAAACTGGTTTTCTGAGTGTCAGAATCCACCTTTATCAGCATCAAGGGAACAAGCTAACTGTACTGTAAATTAACCTGTTTCCTGTAGTCTTTCCTTTTTCCTTGATTCTCTACTTGGCATCACTGATTAAGGAGAATAGGTTGAATAGGATTTGCCCTCTCATACACACTCACACTCTGTCATAATGACAACCTCCTCAGACCTTGAGGCAAAGTGGATCTCATCTCAACATTTCTTAATTGTTCTTCCTCCGTGTGTAGAATTTGGAGAGGCTTTGACAGAGCGACTGGAAAAGAAATATCAACCAAGTGTTTGTTTGCCAAAGGCAGAAGCCTCTCACGTGTGTTTCCTCAGTGGCTGCAAACTGGCTGCAGTGCAATATGTGCTAAAAAGCCCCAAAAATATGGAGGAAATGAGCAGCACCGACTAAAGCCTCCACAGGGAATTAGAGGTGGGTGAACCTTCTAAAACAAACCTAACTTCAGGTTAAGTAAAGCTGTCACCGCTGTCACAAATATCTTGTTTATGTTACTTATGTTGTTTATGATGACTACATTATTTTAACTGTCATTGTAATTGTCGACAGAAACTGGCCCAGACTGGAAAACACCCACCCAAAACATATTCATAATTGGTTAAACAGTTGCAACTTGTGTCCTTGCCTTTAGGTTGCTGATTGTTCGGACTGTCTTTACCAGTTTCACTGAAGAAGGTAGAATTTGAAGCAGCTTTTTGGTCTCCTGTGCCAAAAAAAAAGATATATCTATATCTGCTACTAAATTTCATGTCTAGGAAAAGGTTAAAGATTGTTTATGTGAAAGGGCTCACACTTGGTGAAGAACCCAAGAATTATGGTCTGACTCTGTAGTTCCCCCCAGCTTTGTGGCGTGTTTAAACACCTTTCAGCTCACTGTTTTGGTTTTGCAACTTCATTCAGTCCTACCTCCTATCCTATGTCAGTTTCCAGCCGTATTGGGGAGCTGGTTTCATTTAAAGAAAAGCTCTGAAAAAATAACTGTAGGCTATGCTACCTGCTCAACACCAAATGGCAGACACACAAAGTTAGTGACAAGCTAGTATGCACAGTGGGAAGTCTGTGAAACTAAAGAACCAAATATGTCCTTAGGAAGTTTGGGAGTAAAACACAAAGCAGAGCTAAAAGGAGAGTGAGCACTGGACTTATAGGTGGGCAATATATAGGAAAGTATTTGCTAATATGTAAATACACATACAGTGCAAAGTGATGTGGTGTTCAACTCAAATACACTCAATATAAAAGAGTGTGTCAAGTTGTCTTGTCACTGTATCAAGTAGAGTTTTCTTCACAATATAGCTGTTGGAGGACTCTGGGTATTACTGTAATTGAAGGGATGTCATAAGCAGTGCTTTGATATTCTTCAATGTAAGGTCCAGAGAGAGAAAGAGACAGAGAGAATGAGAGGGAAGTAAGACAACAACTCCCAGACAGCCTCTCAGCCACAACCTTGAGAGTGATACTTAAACATTGCATGGAGAAAATAAGCAGCGTTTTCTCCCTGAGGGGAACAAGGAAGGATTAGATGTAACTGATATGGCATTGGAGGCCAATATTATAATGACACAGTGATTCTCTTAGACTGAACAATATGTTCAGTATGTTTGAAGTTGACCATTTCCACGTCATAATTCAAAATAGACAATGAACGGCAAAAAAGTAAAAGTGCTGGCCACAGTGTTCCTTCTCAGTGTCTCCTGAAATCAACAGTTTTATCACTGTAGGCTGTTTAAGTTCTCTACTGACTTAACTGAATGATGATAATTGATGAAATGAGAGCAGATTTCATTCAGGGACACCCCAAAAGCAAAATCCTTCTAAAAACAATGAAAAACGTAACATCCAATGTCAAATTAAAGACAACAAAACACTTCACTTTAATTTACACATCCAGACTTAGAGGAACTCCTGTTCAAACATGAAATAGCTGCAGTCACAGAGGAACCTCCATCATACCATACGAGGACGACATGACAGGGCAATATCCGACTTTTAACAAAAGACCCGTATCAGCTGATATACGGGGTCTTACATCAGGAGAAAATAAGGAAAGAAGAAAGAGGAGATAAATGAGTAAGGGTAGAGGGACGGTCAGAGGGGCAAGGATAATGAGGTCAAAACCATCGTCATTAAGCCAATCAGAAAGATTGATGCTGAGGTCGGTGGCCTTGCCTACTAAAATGAGGCAATCAGAGATCTGGATATTAAATGTTCCTTCTGGGCACTGTATGAGATTGTGCCTATGGTCATTTTAAGTTTAATTTACAGTTGAGCGGCGTAGTTTTTAATTGCTAATCCTGCCAAACTTTGAGTGCTACAGAAGACCTACAAATCACAGGCTGTTCACCTTTTTATATAAATTATATCTACTCAACATCATGGGCCAGATACAAAGATATACTATGTGGTGGTTAAACCGTGTTTCAAGCCAATTAATTTTCTTTTTTTAAATAACAGAGAAATTAAGTGTTTAAATCAACCTACACTTTCTTCAAAGCCACCACACTTTATTGACAAAAAAGTTGTTTAGGTGATATTTTGCTTTTTTTATACGTTGGTTGAGATCTGATCGAAGGTTAGTTGCCGTGGATCAAGGCAGTGGTAGACCAGTAATACCCATTGTTCTGTGAGGTAAAATTACTTTTTTTGTCAACAAAGTTTGGTGGCTTTGGATAGAGCAATATATGCTTTAGTTTCCCATGGGACAGTGAGAAAACATGATAAAAAATATTCTAATAAAATCATTCTCATATAAAGAATCTTATCCTCAAATCACAATGTTTTGACATTCAGATATTTCCATTATATTTAATGTTCTACTAACTTCTTCTCTATCGAGGATGTTGCCTTGGTTGCCATTTTTTAATTTCTTAATAACAAAAAATAAACAATGACTAACTATCCATTTGAATATAGTAATTCACATACATTACTTATACTAATAATACTAATAATATACTAATAAGCACAGGTATGTTGCATTGCTAATAGTTGCTAACATATTAAATGCATACTAACCCAGGTAAAGCATATGAGCTAAAGACTGTCTACCAAGTTGTGATAACGTAACTAAATAATATAAATAATAAAGTCAAATTATATTAAGGCTGAAAGGTATGTATACTTATCAGCAAGGCCACAGGTGGGTGCCATTACAGATGGCTTGCTTGAGCACCTAGCCGTCATTTGGCCCTCCTTAGGTCCGCTGATGATCCACGTCTTTGCCGATTTTTATTTACCATGGAGGCAGAAGAAGTGGGACAGCTAACATGGCAGCGGTCAGCACCGCATATTTTGAGCTTCAAAACGGCTCTTTGGAAACCTGTGGGTAACATCGCGCATACGCTGTCCATTCTTTATACTGTTACTGGGCAGCATCCATATCCAGGAATTTTTTTTTTTTTTGGGAAGTGGAGATGGAGGTCCATCTTTATATATGTCATTGCTCCCAACAGCCAATATTAGAGTGTAAACAGGACAGATGCCACAACAATCAAGTACAAATGTTTGTAAAGGTAAACATAACACTCTTCAAGGGGAAAGACTTTTGTTTAACCACCATCACAAGGCTGTTTGGAGAAGTGCATGATGGAATACAGGTGGCTGAATGTGGCCTTATAGCAGAGGTCATAACACACTGTCAGTCACCACCAAACACTGTCAACTGTCTTCAGATGTGTATTCTAGTCACAAAGTGTCCCTGCTGAGGATGCTCTGAATGAGAAAAAGACTTTATTAGAAATATGACAGAAAATGCAATCCCAGATATTAGTTTCATTACAAAGGATTATTATTATTATGGACTTGAGTTTGGAGGGCTTAAGGACTGCTAGTTTACAATCGCTGCAGTTAATTAATTGTATTAATCTTCTATCCCACATTTAAATCAGTCTCTACTTTTGTTAAATGGCTGCAATGAAAAACAGCAGGCTTTTATCCTCTCCTGAGAGCCACAAATCAACAGTGTATGGCTTTAGACTCTCATCCTCTTTTTAAGCAAGCACTTCAAACACGGGTCATTTCACCCTCTAGTGTCATGAGGCTGTTATATCATCCTCTGGCCGGTGTAGCAAAAAAAAAAGGAAGGTACATTGCTAGAAGCAACACTGCAGGAATATTATACAGTTATTCTGTGTACAGCAGATTGGACAGAATGACACATAACCCAGTTTACTTACTTTCTCAAAGTAAATAAACTCTACATCCAGAGTGTACCAACACCCACAGACTGGTGTTTTCTTTATTTAATGCTGCTTTCTGACCAAAGAAAGGACCAAGGTGTTACAGTTACATAGTAACCCACATTACCTGCAGCGATAATTTTTCATTTATACAGTACCAGTATGCAGTAACTAAAGACATAATATATATACTAGATTGTCTGCAGTATCCAATATGCTTGAGCAATATAAAAACATTGCCACCCATGCTCTTTTATTTTATTTTATTAGCAGAGTTTCAGGAGCAGGACTACACCTCAATGTGCCACTTCCAATACCATCCTAACCCTCTCCTCCTCTTTTGTTCTCGTATTCTGCACCCTTTTTTCCCTACCCCAATTCTTTCTCTCCTTCCTACTCTCCATGGGCTCCTCAGGGGGTCTGTTGTGCCTGGGTGCTACAGTGAATTCCCCACCGAGGTTTTCTCCAAAACACAGCAATAGGCCAAAGAAGTGCAAGAGTTCACGCTTCACTCACAATCTTTTTGTTTTGTTTATAAATCTTCTAAATCTATCTTGCTGATTGTGTGGTCCTTACTAGTGAATGGAAGATAACAATCTCCTTTAACAGTATTATGTAATTCAATTATATTTCACGCATGGTTACAAAGATTAAAAATCTCCAAAATCTGTCTACCAAATGCTATTGTATCCCAGACACATGCACCTTTCCAACCTGAAGCCTAGGTAACAGTTACTCTAATGCAGGCAGTGCATTCTGAAGGACATCAGTATGACAGTAAACTAGTTGTTGATAGATCCTGGATGGACTGACAAGCTTTGTGTCCACCTGAAGAGAGGAGCAAACACATTTAGTCAGGACAAATAGACAGTGAAGGCCAGCTCAGTGTGTGTGTGTGTATGTGTAGGTGTGTGTGCGTGTTTGTGTAGGGCTATGTGTGTATGGTTCCCTATAATACTCTCTCTCTCTCTCCCCATTGGCTCGCAGGGATTTAACTGAATGAATTAAGCAAACATCAGCTATAGAAACAGGCCCATTTCTGTAAATAAACATTTATCCTCTCGGATATGGTAGATCTAAGCCTTGATAAAACACAGTTAACGTGGTTATGTGAGAGATGAGGTATTTATCCTGGTGATTGTAATGTATATATGTTCAGTGTATGTGTGTATGTATACTGGTATTTACACTCAGGTTTGCAAAATATTCCATTATAGAAATAGTTAAGATATTTTCCTAATAAAACAATTTTACACCTGTTACTGTGATGAACATCAAATATTTATTTGTTCCAACAAAGGACACTGTACTGTTTTTATTTGACTTCTGACTCATAATTAAGTAAAGTCTAACTAACCACTCAATGTCAAGATTAAACTTAAAGTGTAAATTGCCATGGCAGGGAAAGCAGAAAGAAGAAAGCAGAATGGGAAGTAACACACTCTTTCTATATATATATATATATATATATATAGAAAGAGTGTGTTACTTGATATATATATATGCAGACCTCACTATCTTGGATTGGATGAAATGCAATGTGAACATCCTGAGTTTACCATAAAATTATTAAAAATATTGTTTTCAATTTCAAGATTTTTTTTTTTCCACAACCTTTCAACTAAAACCTTACATTTAAAACCAAAACAATTCAATAACTAAAGTGGGACTAAAACTTAATGGCATTAATTATAAGACTAACTATTTGTCATAACACTAACCCAAATCAAAACCGGCCGTCAAAATTAACACTGCATTTCTCTGAGTCACCAAATCATTTTAATCATAAAACATTTATTTTTCAATCAATTGTAACTTTAATGTTTTGTTTGTTTGTTTGTTTGTTTTTTTGGCCAAATCCGTAATATTTCACTTTTAGAGTACACAGCTACAGAGGTTTTTGAGCTTCTTGTAAATGGGGAGCAAAAATTCAAATAGGGGATTCAAATTCTGCCATGACTGAATTAATGTACTAAATTTAGACATTTGCAACTGTAATGCAATGTATTAAATTTCAAATGTAATGTGAGTAAATACAGAAAGTTAGAGGAAATGTGTAAGGTATATATCCACTGACTTCTGGGAAATACAAAGACAATAGAGATGTGCTTTTTGTGGGCAAGCTGAGGTTGCTTTATTGGACAGGTGATTTAACAGGTGATCAGTAACCAGGAGAATAATATGCTATATCTGAAATCAAATTACCATACAATAAAAACAGAATTGAAATTAGAAGTTTGATTTAGCCTCATTTCTACACAGGAGAGGATGAAGAATAAACTGGGAAAAGGAGGGGTTGGAGGGGTCGAAGGGGTTAAAAATGCAGCAGAATAGTTGGTATATCTCACAGGTTGAAAAAGTCCATGTGCATACATGAGCAAGTGAAAACCTGGCATACTATCGATCAGGTCTACAAACTGCATCATATCCATCATTGTAGAGGTGGGCAGTATTGACACATGGGTCGTGTGTGTGTGTGTGCACATACTGCATTTATTTCTTGAGTCTCTAACATCTATAAAGAAAAACAAGTCACACCATTTCATCAATTATCAGAAATGCCACATCAGAGATTGGCTATTGTTACCTGCCATTTCCCATCTCCAGGGCACAGTAATTGTCATTGTCGAGGTGAAGCAGCGATGTTCTTCAGATCCTCACCATGACAATGGCTTTGGTTTTGACAGGTGGCTGACAGGGTGGAGGAGGAGGGGGGAGGTGTTGCGGCACAAGCTAGCTCAGCCTTAGACCACACGCCCCCAGTTCCTCAACACACACACATACACATACACATACATGCACATAACACTTAGAATGACTCGTCTACCGCCAGCAGGCCACCCCTAATCGAGATGGAAGAGCACTGTGGCAGATCGAAATGCCTGCAGATGACAAGGTGGAAATGGATTGGCTCCTGTGCCCTTGTCATGTTGCTCCATCTGCACCAAACAGAGAGGAAGACAGATGGATTCCATGGCAGAAGGTTGGGTGGTACAGACAGACAGGTAGGAGAAGGCAGACAGAGATTGATTTAAATTACATAAAAAAGTCGAATTGTAATTTTTTAAAATAAATATCTGCTAGCAGACCCTACACGTTATGACACTAGCATATTTTCTGTGATTGGAAACTCTCACAATCTACCACAGTTGAGTGGCTTGTTGGGTGGAAACAGAGCCAGTGCACTGGAAGTACCACATCTTACAGCATGTAGTTTCATGCATCCATATCAATCCTATCCAGGCAATATCACACTTCCCTATTGAGGTTTGGCACTGAGTGAATCCAGCATGTACAGGCAAAGGATTAAAACTTTGGCACCAGAAGGATTCTGGTTTCAGTTTGTAGTCAGATTTGTATTGACCTATAATGTTTAAACTTTAAACTTGCAAAAGTCGTGCAGAGAGCAAAAGTGGCCACATCAGAAGCCCAGATTGAACATTGGCCATTGCCCCTAGAGGCTACATTGTTTGATAGCCAAAAGATTCTGAGATTGGCAAATGGGTGGCATTAGTGAAAGGAGCAAATTCACATATCTGCCCATCTCCTTTACCAATAGCCTCAATTGTAACTGTCCCAGATGATTCCTCCAGACCACCAAGCGACTGCAGGTGGGGAATTAAATATACTTTTGTCATACCAACCAGTTAGTTCTCGTCATTTAAACCCCCTGTCTAGAGAGAGTAAAGAGTAATGTTCCATAGCTGGTAATCAAAGCAAACTCAAGTTTATTGTGGTTCTTTAAAAATCCCGTGGTGGACAATATTGTATTGTATTGTCTAATAAAGGCTCTTCTTTGGAGCACATGCCCATACATGCATTCACATGCCGTGGTTACCACTTTCCTTATATGAGATGTGTAAAATACATTTAATAAAGACTCATGTAAAACAGACTTGATTCAAAGTCTACAGAAACAAAATAAAACTCACTAAAACTGTCTGGGTTAGTCCTGGTACTGTTCCAACAGTCACCAACTCTGGCTCAACATGCTGTCGCTGCCTCTCTGATGCCTCTCACTGCTGTGCTGGTTGATGCCTCTCTGGTCCTGGCCTGTCCTCGCCGTGTCTTTGTTGTTCCCGGAGCCAGAGTCAGGGGACAGTAATGAGCCCATTAAGCCTTGCCAAAGGAAGAAGAAGTAAAGAAAATGCAGAAAAAGTGACTCAGATATGAGACTCACACCTTATTGTAAGTTTCAGCATTACAAGAGAGAAGCCTTCAAGAATGAAGACAAGCTGGTTGGCTAGACAAATGTACGTCCAAATGCCCCACTTCTAAAGAGCAGCACGCAGCTGCTATCCTGAGCTTTTCAATGGGAAGCATATTAAGTGTCACTCACGTAGGGCTGCCAGGATGGCAAACCAACGCCACCACTGCATGTGACATCACATCATGTCATGTTCAGTCAGTTTTAAGATGGAAAAGTGTCCCAGATTTGTTAGTGAATTTTTTCGCCCATGATTATGATACCACACAGAGGGAAGTCATATAGTGTCACTCACTCTGAAGCTCCCACCTAGAAACACCGGCAGACTTTTAGTAGAAAACACACACTGGTCTGCTAATTATCCCAGTTCGCCACAGGTGTGGCATTGGTGTCCCACTGATGTTTCTGTTGAACAACTGAACTGTTAACTCACTCATTAAACCAAAACACCGGCAGACCCAGACAGGAGATGGAGGAGGAGGAGAGAGAACAATGGAGGAGGAGAGAATGTGTAGGTGATTAATATGACTGGATCAGTAGATGAAACTGTGCCAAACAGGACTACCTTACCTTGAGCTGTTGAACACATTTAAGTACTTTGGCTGAGCTCAGGTTCTGCTCTGCAGGTGGCCTGCACAATTTTAAACGTTTGAAGCATATATCTTTAAAACATGGTAAGTGCAGCTGTGAGTCCTTATGCAAAGTAAAAAATCCATCCCTGTAAGTATGTTAATTTCATTTGTTCTTATAAAAACAAAGTACCTGTTTTTTTTCATTGTTCTTTTTTTCTTGTTTTGTTTAAGCTCTTTCTGTGGAAACGATTTGTTAGTGATACTGGACCAAAGATTCCTGCAAGTGAATTAACAGTGAACATATCACTGCAAATGCCACTCCTCTCTAAAGTGCTGTAGGTGCTTGTGCTGAAAGGTATACTTACTT
This sequence comes from Sciaenops ocellatus, assembly GCA_033000465.1. Classification (NCBI taxonomy): domain Eukaryota; kingdom Metazoa; phylum Chordata; class Actinopteri; family Sciaenidae; genus Sciaenops; species Sciaenops ocellatus. The sequence continues at coordinate 14,179,798 of CP136868.1, forward strand.
CCTGTGGAGGTTACCTTATATCTACCTACACAGATTGCACTAGTGAGCCATTTCTATCCCTGGCAGTCTTTTACAGGTCAGTGATCTCCCATTACTGCTACGAGATCTGAACCGTTCTAACAATCCTTTTCTTTATTTTGCAGGGCTCAAGCACCAGATAAGGCCATAGTGTCAGACATTCCCATGAGGGTAATAGTAGTGTATTCTGGTAGAAGAGATCATATATAGTCAGAATGTTGCCTTCAGTTCAAACAACACACTAAGGAGTATGGGAGTTGTCATTCACTAATGCTAGTCTCATCGTTGGTGGCAGCCCAATTAAAGTATAGGTCTAATGTTTTAATTAGTTTAAGGATTCTGTGGAAAATGCCATAGTGCTTATGATCCAATCTTTATGGGATACTATTCAGTGGGTTGTTGCACTGGTGTGTTTTTCCTAAGGTGATGTGGTGGCAAATGCTGAGAGGCAGGTTAATGTTGTTTCCCCTCCCTGGGGGATTAATCACCTGGTCTCATAACTACAGTACCTGCCAACATAATCATCGTGGAGAGATAGGGAGACTCTGCCAAAAGCAAGCCTGGGAGACAGCAGGGGAAACACAGATTGGAGGAAGGAGAAATTAGCCACATGCATTTTGTCATACTACCACTCCATATTTTTGTCACTGTCTGCTCCTCAGTTTGTCTGTCCGTGTGCCTGTCACAGTCTATTTGTTTCTTGTCTCAATAAATATGTTTCAGTTTTGCTGTACACATTTGACCCAGTTAAAAGGAAATATTTAAATACTGATTTACTGATTGTAAAAATGGATAAATTATGGTTTTAATACATTTTTTAGGAAATTCAACTTTACATTTCTAGAATTTCCATACAACTTTGAGCACAAATTTCAGACCTCAACGTCCATTGCAATACATGTTTTGATTCTATTATGAAAATGTTGAAAAAATCAGGGAAGGTATTGTTTTTATAGCTCAATATATCTTCCATCTGTCTTGTTGCTTGTCAGGCTGGTGGGCTTGCTCAATATTGTACATAGGGAATGGATGTCAGGGAGAATGAAGGAAAGACTAAATGCAAAACGAAGGAAGGCTTTCTAAAACAACATGTCAAATTGAGATCGAAGCAATCCCATTTGTTCCTGTTAGCTGGGCGTCTCTCATCGACATCTGCTGATGAGAGTTTGTCTTGGAAGATGTCCTTCATTTCACCTCCCAAGGTCTCTCCCGGTACTCCCTCCCCTCTCCTCCCCTTTACACTCCTTTCACTGCATTGAGATCATAAATTGCTGAATATAAAGCCTTGTTTCCAGTCCGTTAGGCGCGCCAGCCGATGCCAAGGGCCTTCACATCCCCTTTTGCACCTCTGAAGGCACTTAGGTGGAAAAATTTGCCTCTCTCCGTACACCCTTGTCTCTGATATGTGCATGCATCATTCAAGCAGCATCCCCACACCCCAGCTCCAACCGCGTCCCCCTCCACAAGGCCACGTAGTAGCATTCCCATTTATTGTAAAGGGACACTTGGTTAGAAAACCATAGATTAACAAATGGCTTCTCCAAAAGACAATATATATCTTTCCTGACAATTTATCCTGTAATGGCCCAGTGTTCAAGAAGTTTTTTTATTGATACACATGCAGAGTCTGTTGAACTGACCAAACATAGTAAATAGAAACTATTAAGTAGAAGGTGCAGTCTGAATGTTTTTGTAGCAAATAAAACTACATTTTTAAATTGTAAAATTTTAAAATTGTAAAATGTAGTGTTCCCGGGTTTGTTGTTTTTCAGATTTAAGTTTACATTCATATACTGTATGTAAACCATACACAGTAAACCATGTACTGTAATCTGTCCCAATCTCTTTAAGGCTGAAACAAGCTTCTATGGGCTGCATGTAGGTGAACATGCATGTCAATTATTCTGATGTGATCGTCTTGCATGTGTGTGACCGGTTCCTTTACACTTGTAGATACATCTTGCACGTTTGGTTTTCTTCTTCATCTCCTGACAGCGGTTCGATCAACCAGTTAACTTCCTTAATGCTCATGTCTGCATTTTGCATTCCTAAAATCTGAGAGGAATTCCTAATTACTCTTAATCACAGATCACAGCTGCATAGGGTAGTAGTGGCTCAGCAGGTAAAATGGGTCATCCACAAATGACAAGGTTGGTACAGTAATCTCTGGCTACTGTCCAGAAGTTGAAGCATCATTAAGTGTGAATGAGAGGCAAATTGTATGTACACTATATGGTATGTACAGTGCCAGTCAAAGGTTTAGATTCACCTTTTCATTCAATGTTTTTTTCTTTATTTTTCATCAAAAACTGAAATGAAACTGGCTCACCAGAAGAGTTCAAGTAGCAGACACATCTGAACATCAACTGTTCAGAGGAGACTGCATGAAGCAGGCCTTCCAGGTCAAATTGCTACAAAGAAACCACTAGTCTGCGAGACCAGCAAGAAGAAGGAAATTGCGTGGGCCAAGAAACACAAAGAATGGACATTAGACCAATGGAAATCTGGACAAAATTGAGATTTTTTTGTTCCAACCTTTGTACCTTTGTGCCTTTGTGAGATGCAGAGAAAGTGACTGGATGGTATCTGCATGTGTGGTGCCCACTGTGAAGCATGTAGCAAGAGGTGTGATAGTTGAGGCTACTTTGATGCTCACACTGTTGGCAAATTATTTAAAATTCAAAACCAGTATGGCCACCTACCTATCTACCATTCTGCAGCAACATGCCATCCCATCTGGTCTGTGCTCAGAGAGACCATTATTTGTTTTTCAACGTGACAGTGACCTGACAGACCTCCAGGCTATGCAAGGTCTATTTGACCAAGAAAGGGAGTGATGGAGTGCTGCATCAGATGACCTGGCCTCTACAATCACCTGACCTAAACCCAAATAAGATGGTTTGAGGTGAGTTGATTGCAGAGTGAAGAAAAAGTAGGTAACAAGTGCTCAGCATTTATGGGAACTCCTTCAAGACTGTTAGAACATAATTCCAGGTCTCATGTATGCAGTCTGTTTACTACTATTTACTATTTACTATCTACCCTATCTGTATCTTTAAATAAATACATTTTCAGCTTAATAAGTCTATGAATGTAAGGATGACTTATTTTGGCCCTTGCCCTCTCAGGACTGGAAGAGTATGGGCAGAAGTTTTTGTAGACTTTTAGTTCTGTTCACATCTGCAAGGGCAGAACTGCTTACACCTTTATTCTCTAAGTATGTAATTAAGTCAACACAGCAAACTGTCAGCAAAGCTCTGTACAACTTCAACCTTCAAAGACGACATCTCATCAGCTATAATAAATAAAAACACCTGCATGAGAGTGCAGAGTCTCTGTTTTTTTTTTTTTTTTTGACCCTGTGATACACAAACATGATTTGTTTGGTGCCTATGCTGGTTGCACTGTAATTATAAAACATATCCGGTTTTACTGAGGCAGCTTACCTCAGTGGGCGTGTTATTTGTTTGGGTTAATGCAGAAACTGTAAACCCTTAACACTATATACTCTTTGCAGAGCATCGTTATAGAGTCCAATCAAAATTACTGCAGGCATAGACAAACCTGACATTAACTGTTCTAATAATCCTCATGCATTTTCCCAACTTGAAATGATGGGAACAATTGATGGGTGCCTTTTGTTCTGACGTGGCCCCACTTAACCCTAGCCGTGTTTTCATGAGTCTGAGCTCAACGGTGAGACAGATATTCTGTCATTTGAGTCTCAGGGTAATCTCTATGCACATGGAGGTGTAGAGAGGGACAGTAGAGGTATTTACTGGGAAATGTCACAATTCAGTGATCAAACCACAATGCGGATGTGGCATGACCTCTATAAACAAATCACTGCACGCATGTACGTACACACAATAAACTGCCCCTGCACGAATATGTGCGCTGGTGTGTACAGATGCCTGTTTAAATGATAGTTCTTACAGGTCTGTGACAAACAGGTGCCACGCCACTGCTCCCTGCTGAATACACAAAAAAACTTGTCAGGCCGTCGCTGTGAGACAATTTCAGTGTCAAATAAACCGTTATGAATCTCACCTTGCAAAGGCAGTTCAAGTGTTCCAACTTTTGGCATTTTGTCAAAAGATGGCCTCAGTATTAAGCAGAAACCAAGCCAAAAGATGGACTATCTTTCATTTGTAAAAGGTTTATTCAGCCATATTATGCAAAGAACAAAATATGTATATATCTATTAACTCCCCTTCACTTCACTGTTTTTATGTATATCAATGTTAAGCTAGAGAGAGGAGAGTTAAGGACAGGAATTAAATTGATCAGATGGTATTTGAGTCATGTATTAAGTTTTCACCAGAAGGCCAGTAAAATTTTGTTTAATATTTCTTTATTTCAGTTTCAACATCAACAGGTCACCTACTTCGCATAGAAATGCTGCTTTGTATGTTCTGTTCTCTCAGGTCGCCTTTTGTCTTCTGTCAGTCAAAATAAGACTTTTTCCACTTTTTCATATCAGGCATTTAGTGGAGTCGTTTTATCCGCAGGAATTTCAAAAGGAAATATTGTTTTAATCTTGTACGAATTGACTAGACATGCTTTTATAGGGTGTAGACTGAATGTCAAGGCTGCAGCCATGTCTGCAGTTAATTGCTTTGTTTCCCTCTTCCCCTCTGTCTTCTGTGCTCCCCTGTCTTTCTTTTTTCTCTGTGTATCGTTGTGTCTCAATTTGCATACTTCCATACTTAAACTTGCTATATTGGGTATATAAGTGAGTTCACACTGTCACTTATGACAAAATGCAGTGTACTGTGAGGAACCAAATAGTGCACTCATAACAGTCAGTTTTTTTCTACGTAGCCGAAGGGGAGGAACCACTGGCATTGTGAAAATATCACCCGAGGAAGCTGCTGGAGCTGAAACAGTCGCAGTGAATCCTGTAATATATAAGTTGGACATTTTGTTTTATATTTCAATTTTCAATTTGGTGAAAAAGTCTGACAATCAGTTCTGATAAGTGGACAACAGCCATCCTCGAAATTGAGACAACGCTACCATGTCAAAATTGGTGTATCCAAATAGACCTTCTTTACAACAGCCATTTTGGCATAAAATAGTTGTGTAAACACAGGTTGCATACCATTGGAAACACCTGTGTTGACGCTACTACTTCATACCAAAATGGCTGCTGTGAAAAATGTCTATTGAGGCACACAGCATATGTGTGTGTTGTAGGTAGGTGTCACGCTGTTCTCATTTTCCTGTACATCTGCTTCAAGTTGTGCACTTGCAATCCGTCTAATAATCATCCCTACAGTATCTCAACCCTTGTCCTCATCCACTCATCACCAGATTGTTGTTTCAGCCACAGAGGTAACATCTCAGGCCTCTTGAATTGTGCACTGAAGTTTTTTTTTTCTTTTCTTTTGTGTTTAACTTTGGTTCTCATGTAAACTTGTCTCACTGTGCCCTAGGATCACTACCTGGTTGCCTGCAACTCAGCCACGCTCATTCCAGTAATTTACCCTGCTTTATGAATGGTCAGCCTCCACCATCTGGACTTTCCCCAACATCTTCCTTGATCCCCTAAAATCCAGACAATAGATCTTTTTTTTTCTAAATCATCCCAAAATCCTGTGTCTGTGCCCTGCATTTGGTTCACACGCTTGGTCGTTACACTGGAACATGCTTCTCTGGGCTGCATGTCTATAAACTATATAAATGGTAAACATGTTACCTACCTAAACATTTCTTAATACAGCAGTATACTTAAAAGTACCATAATCTTGGTTGTTTATGCATGCACAATGTCTATAAATCATATACTTTAAGTTTGTCTTTTTGTGTCTCTTTAAATATTTTGTACCACCAGTATCAATTCTTTTGGAGAATGATCAAAATGATATCTCAAGTGTCTTTACAATATTTAGCATCTTATAAACCCTATAGATGTTTGTTTTCCTACCAAGACAGATGTCTGCAGGTTCCCAAACAGAGCGGCAGGTGAAAAACAAATGTTGTGTACCAGGTCTTGCTTAACCTAGGTAAAAAGGCTCATCAGCTGCTGCCTTAAGGCTGTTTATATCTCCTCAACGTTTGGCAGCAAAATGTCTGCAGTGTTACTGCAGCTCTCTGATAGTTGATATGTTGTTTTGTCTGGCTAAGTTGTCATGCCCTCTGCATGAACTCAGCTGGAGGAGACAGTTTGTTGAGGTGATTCTCTTGTTATAATTTTGTTTCTGGCATATGGTGTTGAACACCCTTCATGTAAGATATAAACAACTCAGTGGGATTTCTTTATATAGAAATGTAGAGTAAAAAATTATATCTTAGTGTCCGAGACTAAAATGAATGAATGTGCATGTACAGGTAAGGTCACTGTTTGCTATATTGATTTTCATTTGAATTAACGTGGTGTGTTAGCAATGTCCTGAATGACCTCCAGTAACAAGGCAATTAGGATTATTTGGAAAAAAAATATAGCAACACCTTCATGTCAAGTCTGCACTATATTGCTTAGTCATCAAATCTTTCCTTCCTTTCATTAAAAGATGAAATATTCTGCTATGCCTGCTATACGACTTTAGGCGTTAAGGCTGTTTCATTTGCAGTCCCAGTGGAATTATTCATTTCCTATCAATGTTAGCCCCTCCGCTGGCATAAACCCCAGCTCACAGTCTATTAAAGTCATGTAGGACACAGGTAATTTAATTCATAAACCAAGATTACATCGGAGTTGTAATGGCCTAATGATGAAGCATGATGTTTGAGTTTCAGTTAATAGGATTGCCTAATAGATGACAGAGACCAGGCTATTATCAGCTACTAAGGAGCACAACATACACTGAGCAAGACATTTTGCCAAGAAACTTATTCTCTCCTGCTGGCATGCAGGACGAGGTGCAGGATGGACTGTTCATGCCAAATGTCCTTCACATTAAAATTTCCATTGTAGGTTATACATATATGGCTTTACCTTTATTATTGCAGTGAGAATCAACAGAGCACCACGTTCCTTGCCTAAAAAAACTGGATTTCTACAACACAATTGCACTGGGAGCTGCACATTGCAACCGTAGCCTTATATTCTTATATTCTCAACCCCAGATAAGCTTTTTTGAAACACTTGTGGGCTCAGCTCAAGGGCGTTTTGTCAGGAGGTGTTTAGGAAAGGAAGAGTGCTTCACCACTTCCCCAGGCCAGAGACTCGGATTTCAGTCTTCCATTTACAAGACCTCAGGGCCACTTTTGTTGGGCACAAAAGAGTATCTTAGTGTCTTGCTGAAATGTATCACACTCAGGTTTTTGCCAATTTAACAGCTGCCAATTTCTTATTCTTAGAATCACGTTCAGCCATGAAAGCTATCAATTTGTAAATATAAACAGTTAATTTGTGATTGACAGATTACATGCTGTCATCTTGTTCTCTACTCTTGCTTTTTTTATTTTTGCCTTTTATTCCTTCATTCTTCAATGTAGACAGGTAAAGTTGTTTTAGACTGAGAAAGTAAGGCTTAGATAACCCTGTATTTTCACCCTGGAGGTGTAGGAAGAGAGGTGCTGACACACAGATTAATAACACTCCCTCTCTCTCTTCTTCTTGGTCTCGCTCTTTCTCTTCCTCTCTTTCGGGCTGGCTGCATTTCAGCAGCTTCCATTCCTATTTGTCAAACATATGAATAATAATTACACGCCGTGCTAATTCATTGTTTCTCTCTACCAGTATTCTTTGGAATTCATGCATACTTAAACTGCTATTATTCTGATATGGGTCATTTCATGGCAACAATAGGCTCTGCATTTCCAGGTCTTTGGTTTCTCTTTGGTCTCCTTGGACGTTACATTGCCTGCAGGATCCATGGATCCATTTCGTTATACAACATCAGCACAAGGCTTTGCAGAAATATGCATTTTTCATATCCCCAAGAATGAACAGTATTTTAGAAAAAAGGCAATACCGTTAGAATTAACTAAGCATTATCAAGGTCAAAAATGACTGAGTGGTGATTCATGTTTAAACAGTGTTATGCACTGTGTGATTATATCTTTAGATAATAACTTTAACAGTATTTTATAACATAAGTAACACTGATAACTGTGCTCAAGTGTAATTTTCATGAAACTTTTAAATAGTATATATTGCACATTGATAATCATTAAGCTTTACCAACTGTTTCCCCATGTTGAAACAGAAAACACAGCAGGAAATTGAGTGTTTTTTGCTCATATATTGCCACTGGTAATTCAACTTTAATTGTGGCAATTTTCATAGATTGGATAATTGGCTTTTAAGACTAAACCTCACATTATGCCCTGGCATTTACAGTATGATAAACATTTAGTATATGAAAAAACAGGGAGAAGTCATGAAGCGCTCAGAAGGGATACTCATTCACACACAGAGATGATCCAGACACAGCAGAAGGAGAGGAAGAGTACAGAGAAGGTTGTGAGTGTTGGAGGCCAACAGGAGGACATAGAGAAAATAACAAACTATATAGAGAGACCCAGTCAGTGCTGTAACATCATTATATGTGCATTGTTGAATTTTAGGAAGTGCACTGTCATCCATGGCAAGCAGTAGTTTAGTTTACTTTAGTTTTTGCATATTGTGCATTAATTATAATTGACATTTACTTACAATACATACAGATCCAAATATAATACTCAACAGACCAAAGATAATTCTTAAAATTTTAAATAAAAATGTTTTTAAAACTTTGGAAAAGAATCAAAAAACATATTCAACGGTATGAGATTAATAGACACCCATGAGCTTGATGAACACACAAGAATGAAGCAGCCTTCTGCAACAAACAAGTAGAAGCCATCTTCAGAATGTTCTACAGATGTCCCCTCAGACTGTTTCTTAATTGGTATAACTGTTAGCATTATTCATAAGTTATCGGTATAGCAGGTACTCAGTTGGTAACACACAACAAATTGCTTTTGTAAAGTGTCATAGAAAAGAAAAATACTCAAAGAGGTGACCTTTGTTGAAGCACAGCATATTTTAGAAAGATGTATTTGCATCATGTGAAGTTCTCCGTGTCCCCCACCTGAACCCTGTGTTTATCTCTGCAGAAACCCTCCACCATCCTCATTCTGTACATTTCAAAGGAAGCATGAGCCACTGATTTGCATAATCCAGAATGTACTGTGTGTGTGTGTGTGTGTGTGTGTGTGTGTGTGTGTGTGTGTATTCTGGGATGAGCATTGACTCATTCTCTGCATTCCCAAATCTAATTATCCATACTGGCCTGGGGACAGGGCCCACTCAATGAGCAAGAGAAAGAAGCTGGTCACAGATGAAAATGGAACTGACAAAAAACAGTAGATCTGCAGAGAAAACCGGAGAGGAAGAAACATTAAGAATACACTGAGTTCTTCAGAACTGGGTCACTGTTTTCTACTGCTCAAACTGCTTTTGAGAAAGTGACAAAATTATGTCCAAAACTTACTGACCCAGACAACTAGGAAACCACAACTGCAACTGCAAAACACCATGCAATTTTGTGAAAATTGAAAGACCCTTGATAAACTGACTACACTTGATTGATTGCACCTGTAACGTAATAGCATGCAGACACAAAGAAAATATACATAATGTAAAATATTATATAAAAAATAAAATATACATTAAAAATATAATATAAATTGTACAATACACCAATGTCCCTTGTGTCATCTATAAAACCCAATTTGTCATGATATGTTAATGATATTTTTACTTGAACTTAATTAATTAGGAAAACCCAACTTCACTTTAAAAGTTCAGTGTGTAAGATTTGTGGGGCTGAAATGGGGCACAACTGTGCATTCATTAGTGTTACCTGAAAATTAGAATTGAATTAAAATGTTGTTACTTTAGAACAAGCCTTTTCTATCTACAGAGGGAGCTGGCCCTCTTCCGTGGATGTTTTCACAGTAGCCCAGAATGGCCAAACCAAACTCTATAGAGGTTCTTTGTCAGGTTCTACACTCTAGGAAGAGGTGGGTGAGGTGAGCAGCATTCAGTTAATTGCAATCTGCAACCTCACCATTAGATGGCACTAAATCCTACCAGACCCTTAACAAAAGATTTTGCATCCCAAAAGAGAAAAGAAGAGAATTTCTATTTATTTATTTAATTAAAAGTTTCAGCCCTAATAAAATTAATTATTTTGATATGTTTAGTGAACGATCAACAGTCAAAACTTGGACTCATAATTATAAGTTATGAAATGGCTCCAGTGGTGGTAATTAAAACATTTAAATGAACCTGAATGACATTGAGCAAAGTCTGCCTGGATGATGTTGATAATTAAAGACAACATATGTTACTAACTTGCATAAATTGGACATGTGGAATGAGTTAACTCAAATGCAAAACTATGGATATTAAATCATAAATTATGAAAATAAATATTTAAAGTCACTACAGTATCTGCAGGACTTGAATATTTTTGACAGGGGCAAGTGGCATCACTGTAGTAGTTCGCAATGTATTTTTGTGAGGTTAGTCTGCACTGTAGAAATGGTAGAAATTCTGAATTATCAAATTAACTGCAGGCTGTCGTTTCTTTGAAAGCTGATATTTTGTTTACAAAGTTGTCAGACAAATAGCTACTTGCATACATAAGCTGTGCATAAGACACAGGTGTGCTTTTTTCTTAGATGATGATGAAAAAAAAAACATTTGACGCTTCATACTGCACCAAAGTTCCCCACCAAAGAAGTCTGTCTGTACCTTCATCCGCTCTTCAACTGACTTATAATAGAAACTCCACAGACAGGGTGAGCACAAGGTGGCAGAAGCAGACAGACAGGCACTCAGACTACTGAGAGCCAGAGCTTGGCAGAGATCCGATCCACATGAGAGCCTCCTTAGATCAGAATCCTGCCTTCACAGGTACGCAGATCCACTCCCACCACCCCTCCCCAGCACCCTTCTCTTCATCTTCTCCTCGCCTTCCTTCATCTTAGCCTCCCCCTCATTAAAACTCTTAATTGACTCATTCACACCTGCTCGTGCACTGGCTCATATGGGACATGCCTCTACCACCAGAGCAGATTTTCTCATCAACTGCGAGTTCACTCCGGTGCACACTGTCCTTCACTCATCTGCAGGGCAAAACAATGATCTCAGACTGTGTGTAGGTGAATGTAGGTTTGAGGCCACTAATGTGAATGCACACAATAAAGGAACTGGAAGATTCTTCAGTAGTCAGTAATGTTTAATTTGAGTTACAATTTGTATTAGTATTAGTGATATTGAAGAGGAATTATCTAAAGAATGGAAAGGTGAAACTGAAAGTAAATGTTCTAATCCTAAGGTGCTGGGTCGATGTGCGACCAGGAAGCAAAGTAGCTCTGATCTAACACATGACAGATTGAGTAATAGACTGGGTGCAAAATCACTTCCTATTAACCACATAGTATGTACTCTCTGTTCTTTCTGTTAACAGTGTATTTTATAGCAGCCAAAATTGTCATTTTATGACCCTACACCTGTCAATAATGGCTCAAACTGATGATGAAGTGTCCAAAATCTCTGCTCATAGAGTAAACTTCTTGGTGTTTAACAAATCAGGCAAAGTAAATTAAAGTCTGATTAGAGTCAATAAGTCTGGTTGATGGTCTTGAACACCATCACCATTAGCTCATGTCGTCTGCACTATCTTAATCATTCTCATGCTTTAGCTCCCTGGGTGGCCTACGTTTGAGTGGGAGATGAGTCTGTGACCACCACTGGACTGCATTGTTTCCTTTGATGATGATCCCATGATAAATGTTGGGCTAAGGCTACGCTACACTCCTCAGACAGATATACAGATCAAACAGTTAGCTCCATTGTTAGGTCAGGCCACACATCCACACTGGCTGTCCTGTGAACCAATTTTATTTTCCCAGGATGGTGAAGGAAGATTACTCTGATTGGCTAGTAGCCAATCAGAGGCAGATTACGTTAGTTTTCCTCTTGCCTTCATTGGTTGAGTTGGTTAGGTTTAGGCATGAGGAGTGAGATTGGTTAGGGTTAGGCCAAGAATATAAGGTTAAGACAATCACAGGGTTTTAAAGGCAGGCCATTTCATCACCATCCTAGGAAAAGAAATATTGTGTCCTGTGCAGGCCTCTGCTACAACTCTTAAATTTGCCTGGGAGGGGAGCTACCAGAATTTCGGTCTCGGGTTAACTTTCATTTAATTCAATAAATAAATTAGACACAGTGTAATAATGTTAGGGTTAGGGTTAGTCCCGTATCTCTAAAGGTCTGAGGTATGCGTTTAAGGCTTAATGTTTTCCTTTTTTTCACTTCCTCTACAATAACTGGTTTAAATAGGTCTAATGTCGATGACATGGAAGTAATCCAACATATAGTGATAGTGACACCTAGCGTTCACAGTAGGAACTGCATTTCAATTTAGTCAGCAAGCCAAATAAAGTTAATTTTAAAACTCATGGGCCATATTAAGATGCTGGGCAGCATATGGCCAGTGAACCTTATTATGGACACCCCTTTTATGTACGGGTATAAGTGGATTCAGGTATTATCTGTCTTTCACTGTCCCCTTGTTATGGCCACCGCCATCTTGCCCCTGTGTATTGCGGTATGTTGTCTGTTTTCCTTATGTAGATACAGGTGTGCGGTTGCCGTTTCCTGCCAAATCATATACGTTAACAGTGGTTAACTCGTTTGTTGTTTGTGGAGGTTATTTTCGTTTGATTACTGGGACAGGGCAGGGTTTAGTTTATATATATATATATATATCACTGATTACAGAGAGAAATTTCTGTTAGATTTATTAGTTTAAGGGTGCTGTTTTTGATGTGTTTTTTGTTATTGATAATTAAATTAGATAGTGAGGTTTTTCTTTCCCATTTTGTTTAACTTAGATAGCATAGGCTCTGTTTAGAGTTCTCTTTTTGTTATATTTATTTGTTTTGTTTTTTTTAAACAGCATCCGCTCACCCTTTGTTCCCTTAGCACCACACCTCCTCTTGTTAAAACAATTTGAACTTTTTTTAATAAATAACTTTATTTAATAAATACCTTTGTTTACAAACCTTAACACCTGGTTTTATGTTTCTTCCTTATACCCCTTAAGTGTGGTCGTAACACCCTTCAACCCTTTGTGAGATAAACCATCAAGTCTTTAGCTTTTCATCTATTTTGCTCAACTCTCAACCTCTGTCCTTCCTTTAGCCTGTCTCTACTATCACTAATAAATGCCATCATCATCAAAATCACATTTCTTAAATGTAGACGGTAACCTTTTGGAAGCAGCAGGAAATGAGATTTCCCAAAATACAGCATAGAAGCAGGTCAGTGGAAGCAATTGGCCAGTTGTTAACTGTCCAAACTGTCATCCGTCACACAAAGACATATCCTGTCCTGCCAAGGTCTGTGTCACCAGTATATCACCACATTTCATTGCTAACGTCCTTTCTTTCTCTGTGCAGTCTGTAGCTGCTGTCTCTATTTTTTTTCCCTGACATACCTTTTCTGAATATTTTTTTTCTTGGGAAAGTTAACTGAAAACATTTCAATTTATGGATCTATCCAGTTCCCTATTCTTTCAATTTGCACAAATTGAGTCCTGGAAGCTGCCTGGAATGAACACTGTCATACTGTGCCCACTTCTCTATCGCCTCAACTGCTAGTCCCTTTTCCCTCTTTTCCTCTTTCCTCTTTTTCGTCACAATGCTAATGTTGGGGTCACAGCATGTGTGTGCATGTGTGTATGTGTTTTGGTACAGGGAGCCAGCTAACTGTGTGCATAAGCAGGTATTATAGGTGTATATTTGCAGATGCTGGCCTTTTATGAGATATCCACATCGATACATATCAGTTTGAGGCCCGATTCAGATCAAATCTGCTGCTATGACAAAAGTGCAGGTTTTCCCATTCATTTGAACAGGGTATGTGCAGGGGATGGCAAAAAAAAAAAAAAAGGCAGTGCCCTGCAATGGAGAAGTTGAGCCAACCTGACATCACGCTGTGGTGGCCAATTCAATGATCAGAACGCTCAAATCCCTCCACAGTCAGCCTTAAATGTCACTGAAACAGAGCACTCTCCATGTGGCGTTCATGAACTAAACTGTGATGCTCATCGCTGTTATATTCTGTACCCAGCTCCTACATCTGTGTCTAGCTTGCAGTCTTAGCTGCAAAATAGTGAGAAGGAGAGAGAGAGAGAGAGAGAGAGAGAGAGACAAAGGGAGAGCAGTGGTCAAGCAGCATAGGTAGTGAATGAGAATGAAGGAACGCAGGTACTGAGAAAGCCGGTAAATCAGTAAAATAAAAGGTTATTTTCTGATTGTTTCATAGTGCTTACATTCAGTACAAACAAACAATATCTCACCACCCCACCCTCTACACACTGATCCAGAACCCTGATGATGCCTGATTTGGTCTGAAGAGAGCTTAACCTTAAATCTGGTGCATTCAGATCAAAGCCCACAAACAAGTAGGAATGTAATTTAATTGTTATTTTTATTCATGCTTGCAGTGTGGCTTGAAGGCAGTTTAGATCTGCCGGCTGGTCAGTCGGTCAGTTGGTCAGTTGTTCAGTCCACCACTTTGGTCCAGACTGAAATATCTTAACAACTATTGAAAGGAAACATCAGTGTTCACCAGAGGATGGAAGTGCTTTGATCGTCCCATAACTTGTCCTTTTACACCACCAGCAAGCCAGAATCCGGTTTATTGCCAAGTAGGTTTTCACATATAAGGAATTTGCCTTAGTGTTTTGGTGCATGGCAAACATAGTTAGTAAGAAAAAAAGATGAAGTCCACACACAAAAAGAAGCTGTGTTAAATTTATAGTGAAACCCTTCTAACCCAACCTGTCAGAGACATTAACCTCCTGAGAGATTTTTAATGTTTCAAAACTTTCCCACGATGTCAACATAATAGTCCACCCTCATAAATCAAGAAAGTCAGTGAAAAATATTTAATTATTCTGTTACATGCTTTTTTTCTGAATTAATGGCATGCTCAGGTATGACTTTCATCAGCAACTGTAAAGCACTTCCAAAATGAAAGACAAAGTCACATTATCTTTAGGTAAAATTACTTAACACTGACAAATTATCTGCAAAATTTCTGGAGTGAAACAAAATCATTCAGGTCTGTGTTTCTTATAACAGCGAGAAAGTAAGAAAGTGACACCTCACTGCGAGTTTATCTGCAATGAAACTATTATCTGTGAATATGTGGACATAAAATTCATATCCTCATTCCAGGAATTCTTTCTAACGCTTCCCCCCACTCACCGATTTACACTCTGTCATGTTTTCAAGTAATTGGGCTTTAATATTCAGACTTGTGTATGGTGTTATATATTGCAGTCAATACATTATTTGACAAAGCCACATTGGGCTCAGGCTGCTTGAGATGAATTTGGTGCAAATTTAATAAAGGAAATCTAGATGCTTAAAAGCTCCTATTAATCATCAGCAGACAGTCAAATTATTTCAGAGCATTAGTGAATCCAATAAATTAGACTCATTTGCCAATATGTCTATTGACACGGACCACAATGAAATAAGCTTTTAATGTCTTAGATTATTTAGAGGATCAGGATATGCAGGGACTGGGTGTTTACGTGTGCTCTTGTACTGCTATGTTTGTGGGGACCAATTTTAGATTTAGACCTTGAGAGTCAGGCAATTTCTGTAGAGTAGGGGCATTTTGTGTGGATTTCCATTTTATAGAGGGCTGTTTGAAGGTAATTGATTTTAAGGTTGGGGTTAGAATTGGGTTTAGGTGAAAGTCAGGGTGTAGGCTGGGGTTAGGCATATAGTTGTGAAGGTGCAGCTTTAAGTTGGAGGATAGGGAATTGCATATGTTTATGCAAATATAATTATGTGCAAGTTAAAGTATGTTAAAGTGAGAAGGTAGAATACAAAAACAATACTAGATGATTTGATGTTTAAATTACTTTGATGCTACACTGACTTGTAATCAGGTGAATGGTTTCTCTGCCAATCCCATTCTGCACCCCATAAGCCTGTTCTTGCACTTTGTAACTTTGTGTGATCACCCGAAATACAAAACACTTTACAGCACTAAGTCACAACCACCAAGTATTTGACTGTTTTTGGTGAAACTGGATCATATTTTATGGAGAAAATGTTTTCTGCTTTCTCTCTGATATCGTCCAACTACTGCACATCAACTCTTTGTGATTTACAGAGTTTAATAATGGACAGTAAACTGCTGTGAACTATAGCTGATGTTACCTAATGCTGACTCAGTTTGTTAGCTGGGCTGCCTGAACTGTAAGCTCAGAGCACTAGGAGAGTGTTAGTACAAGTGTTTTGGACCACCAGAAAGAGAAGGTTTTTAACATCAGGGCACAGGCGAATGCTGCTGGATCAGGTGTTGTGCCAGAACCAGAGCTAGGCAAACAGGCAATGTAACCAGGCCCAGCAGCCTTTATGGTGATAATGACAGAGGTGAAGAGACAGAAGGGACATTATTGGTGGAAGTTAAGAAGAGAAAGGAGGGCTTCTTGCTGTTGGACTAGTAAGTACTATTATCTGGCTGACATGTCTTGTGTGTCTGCTAGCAAAGCTGTCAGCTAGCTAGTTTTTGTTCATAGCAAATGTATCTTCAGTAATGCTGCTTTAATTACTTAACTTTGAGAACAGGGCTGGCCTCAGCCACACCTCTAATTACCTGTTACGCTACTAATACCTGGTCTACCTTATCTTCATCCATACACTTTCCTACCTCATCTTTACCCTAACCTACCTTCTGCATATCCCAACCAACATTCCTTCATTCTCTCTTCCCTCCACCCTCATCCCTTCTTATCCACTCCAGTGCATACCTCTCCCACATCTCATTCTAGGTATGGTCTGGGGCCTG
Organism: Sciaenops ocellatus; assembly: GCA_033000465.1. Lineage (NCBI taxonomy): Eukaryota > Metazoa > Chordata > Actinopteri > Sciaenidae > Sciaenops > Sciaenops ocellatus. The sequence continues at coordinate 14,196,638 of CP136868.1, forward strand.
TAAGCAGCTCGGTTGGAAACACATCTGAGACAGAACCCCCACTCTGAGCCTGTCTGCCCAGATTTCAGCAAGTTCTCCCAGACCAGCCAACCAACAGTTGACATCCTTCTTCCACATTCTCTCCTCCACATCTACATCATTATCTGTCTTTAGAGGTCCAATGTATACGATTTAGGGAGATTTATTGGCAGAATATGGCAGAAACTGAGTTAAATATTTTATATTTCAGTAGTGTATAATATAAAATAAAAATTATTGTGTCTTATGTTACCTTAGAATGAGCCTTTTATATCTATAGAGGGAGCAAGTACAAGGAGTGGTATTCAGTTGGTTGCAATCTCCACTAGGTGCCACTAAGTCCTACACACTGGACCTTTAACATCAAACCTCATAGATTTTCATTAAACCTTTAAATGGAATATTGCTGTGGCTTGCTTGTGAAATATGATGTACATTTCATTGAGTTGAAACAGTTAATCCATTTTACTGCCACCACATTCAAACAAACCAGTTAGAAAATGCTCATCTATTATCAGGCAACAAGATGATGAAGCTACAAAATCCCATATTACATTCCAAAGATGACATTTTTAAAATTTTGATTCCTACAATATCTGTACGTGGAAAATACAGTAATTTAAAGGCACATATTGTTAATATGCAACATTAACAATAATGTTTGGGAAATAACATGGTTGTGGTTAATTAAAAAACAGCAAATGTTTGTAGCTGGTTTGTGATGGCGCTCCAATCTCCTGCATGAAAGTCTCATTCACCACCGCACCGATATCCACCCCCTTACTCTTTCTTTGCTTTACATTTACAAAACAGCACACTGCCTCCAGCATTGAATATATTTTATGAGAATAGTGAGCTTGAATGCCATAACATGCCACCATGTTTACGCAATTGTCACGGCGCAGGTAGTACTAGGGAAATGATTTGTTGTTATGTCTAGGGTAATTAATTAATAGCCTACTGAGGCACAGATTATACTGAGTACCTTCGGCTGCTGACACCAGAGAGGGGATGCAGTGCGCTTGACTTATCTCCTGCAGAGTTGCTTCACTCACTACGTGGCTGGGGTTGAGCTGGCTGACAACCCAACATTGATGGCTCATAACTCAGGAATTACTTCAGGTCATTTAAAAGTTTGAAATTGGAGGCCACATGGACATAATGTGAAGTTTCTGCAAGACAGGAATTCTTGAAAAAAAATCGAATTTTAGCAACATATCTATCTATATGTCTGTACTCTTGACATATCATATATAAATATATTTTAATAAAGTCTTTAGCCAGCCCTTTGCCATGTTTCATCTGGTAAGGGATTCCTTCAAGGTTTTATGTACATCATACTCAGATAAATTTATAATGACACTAGCCTGTAGTTTCAGGCACCAACATTCAAGATTCAGTCGTATCTGCCTTTCTCAGATCCCCTAAAAGACAGCAAATAAAAAAAAGCTTAAAAAACAAGCAGTCTTGCAGCTATTTTCATGCTCAGTGCCTTTCTCTGCCCCTTCTGCACCCAGCACTTCACACCACTCAGAGATTAGTTCCCCCTGAGTGGTGCTCGCTCCAGGAAAATGGCCTCATTAACAGCCAACGAAGCCACGCTGAGGACAATCTGACTCTGTCTGCGATTAGGCCGCACAAGGCCCTTAGTCTGCCTAGCACATGATGGACACTGGTGGAGAAATTGAAACCGTCCATGGCAGGGCAGCCCTATGTTATTATAACATAAAGAACAGTTATTAAAGTGTCTGCAGTGTGGGGAAGTCAATCCTAATAAGCTCCACAGTGCTGCCTCTGCTTTCTCTGTGTACTCTCTCTCATTTTCATTTCTATCACTCATTTTCCTCACAACCACTCTCTTTCCAACTCTCAGTTCTAGTTCTGATACTCTCTATAAATAATCTATTTAACTTGGTTTGTATCATTCACTGTAATTCATATCATGAACACAGACAGGTTGTGCATTAAAATGTAATATTTTTCAATAACTCATTCAATGACTTGTCTGTTTGGTTTTGTCTTTCATGTCAGTACTTCAGCAAGAATTCTTAGACTGGTTGTTTTGATGGCTTACAATATCTTTCAGGCAATGCTAGAGGAAAACGTTTTTAACATGTAGGACATGCAAGATTTGATTTGAAGTAGATGTAATGAAGCATATATGAAATTAAAAGACATGGTGCCTTTGTGAATCAGATATTATTAAATCTAATAATTTCAACAAATCTAAAATGGGTATTGAGGATGTGCCATTATCTCCATATTCAAATGATTAACACTACTCTATGAGGGCTGGCTTTTTATGAGTGTTGGCAGTTGTAAAGTTGTTTGCCTTCTGACGTGAGCTAGTATTCATGGAGCTTTATTTTTTGTTTTGTTTTCTTATATAACATTGCCAAAATCAGACGCATCGTATCTCATGCGGATGCAGAAAAACTACTCCACGCATTTGTTATTTCTAGGCTGGACTACTGTAACTCGTTGTTATCAGGCTGCTCTAACAAGTCTCTTAGGACTTTGCAGCTAATTCAGAATTCTGCTGCACGTGTTCTGACAGGAACCAAGATCAGAGATCACATCTCTCCCATTTTGGCTTCTTTGCATTGGCTACCTGTTAAATCTAGAATAGAATTTAAAATTGTTCTCCTTACATACAAAGCTCTTCATGGTCAGGCACCATCATATCTAAAAGAGCTCATAGTACCTTACTCCCCCTCTAGAACGCTGCGCTCTCAGAATGCTGGGTTCCTTGTGGTTCCTATAGTTTCCAAAAGTAGACTGGGAGCCAGAGCTTTCAGCTATCAAGCTCCTCTTCTGTGGAACAAACTACCATTTTGGGTTCGGGAGGCAGACACGGTCAACACTTTTAAGCGTAGACTTAAGACTTTCCTTTTTGATAGAGCTTATAGTTAGGGCTGGCTCAGGTCATCCCTTAGTTATGCTGCTATAGGACTAGATTGTCGGGGGACTCCCTCTCCCTCCTCTCTCTCTCTGTCTGTCTCTCTCAGGGTTATCATCACCAACACCATCTGTAAACATGCATGTCTCATTAATGCATGTTAATGCATGTTATTAACTAAACTTCTTCCCCGGAGTTTCTGTGCTCTCTCGTCCAGCAGGTTCTCATGGATCGTGGCTGCTGCTGTGGTCCTGCACGACGTCCATTACATATATTATTACTGTCATTATTGTTACCATATCTCTGTGTACTCTGTATACTACAATCATTTTATCATTCATTGTAATTCATTGTCATTTTATCATCCATTGTAATTGTACAATGTCTCTGTTGATTTGTTCTGTACATGTGACATCTATTGCACATCTGTCCGTCCTGGGAGAGGGATCCCTCCTCTGTGGCTCTTCCTGAGGTTGCTTCCACCTTTTTCCCTGTTAAAAGGGTTTTTTGTGGGCAAGTTTTTCCTCACTCGAACCAAGGGTCTAAGGACAGAGGGTGTCACTCCCTGTACAGATTGTAAGGCCCTCCGAGGCAAAATGTGTTTTGTGAATTTGGGCTATACAAATAAAATTTGATTTGATTTGATTTGATTTGATTTATTGGCTTTGGTCTGGTGTTTACAGGGGTGATGTAGTGGTGTCTGCTGTTTCATGTGTTCATTCAGCTATATTCCATAAAGAAGACAGAGAGCTGTAGTTGAAACCTCCAACAAACTGGTAATTAGGCATTTCAGCTTTGATTATTTTGTCACATATTGTTCCTAAAAGCCAAGAGTAAACTTTAACATTAACATTATTTGTGCTATTCCTTTCTAAATGATTTGTTTTCAATGAGTAGCTGAGAGTTATCTTTTGCACATCTAAACACTGCAGTCTTGATTTCCTCATGGCAAAAATTAATGAGGCAAGCCCTGGATGGTGGATTTTTTAACTCAATAGACTACTGTGAAATGGATAATGTACAAAAGTGCAAAAAAAATAGCTAATGTGTCATTGCTACATTCAAGTAAATTTTTGCTCAAAGTGCAAAGGTTGCATAACTCCATTCTCCACTCAAGTGTAGTAGAGAAACCAAACTTTCTCCAGCCCAGTTTAACAATTTTCTTCATTCCTTCTATGCGAATGAGCTGTAGTTAAGAGGAAATTAATCCCAAACTGTGAACTTGATGTAGTCAATGTATCCTCATGATCAAAAGTGTTGTTCATAAAACTTTTGACAGTAACATACAGCATGCTCTGGTCCAAGTTATCTGTTAGTGGTTCATTTAAGCACCCTGCACACTGTTGCCTCTCCAGATTGCTTAATTTGTCAACATGCCAGGGTCTTGCATACAATGCATAATTACAAAATGATTTATGTGTGGAGCATCTACCCTATAGAACTTTCCACTGCAAGGCACAGTATCAGTGATGAAACTGTGTGAAAGGCATCAAGCTGTTGAAGATTTGTTTAAGGTTGTGTCACTCGGCATAGCTATGACAGATTTGTAGTTGATCACCAAGAGAGTCTTACTCTCTTGATCAGAGTGCATCACGATGGTCACACTCAGTGCTCATAGATGAGTTATTGACCTCCCACAGAACAAAGGCTTTAGCAGAACTGCAGCAATTCATCACATGCCTCATGGCTGGAGATAAGAGGCTTCTCACAAGTCTTTCAGGAATTAAAGGAAACTCAAGCTTTCACTTTGCCTTTCTTAACTCTTCTATATTGCTTTGACAATTTTAAATGTAGTTTCACTACCAAAGATAGCCTACAGCCACACAACAAACATGCAATCTATAGCTAAACTGATTTACACGGATTGTGGGTAAAGTGCAGTTCAGTAAAACTTCAGAGTGTAGCCACCTTACATGTAGTTGCATTTGGTGCCTCTAAACATTTTTTGTTGTTCACAGCAGTTTGAGCGGCCTGACCTGCCTGATCCTTCCTGTAACTTCTTTGTCAGGCAAAGAGACAGCATTCTGCAGCAAAAATGTGGACACATTGCATGCTTGAGGTGAATCGTGATGGATAATACTTACAAGTGTTGCTACCTTACCAACTGCCTTTGTCCCTTACAAACATATGCTTGCCTGTATTCATCAGTCATGTAATTTCAGTGCCACACAGTGTTACCAAGATACAGTATGTTTACACTTGAAGCATTCATTTAAATTTATTTCTATAACAAAACATCCCTTTCTTGGTTCTCTGGGACTCAGCTTTTATATATAGGCCACTTAGACATGTAGAGAAGCTAGTAGGTGTGGTAGATAACTGCTGCTGTGACATATCTGAATAGGGTGTGGTCAGAGGTGCAAAACCCTTAAAAAATTCAAACTTTCAATTTCAAATTTAAAAAGAAAACTGTTTACATTTTATGTGACAGGGAATTTATGCTGCTAAAGGTAAAGTGTTTTATTACTACTGAATCCATAAGAAGTAACACACACAAGTCACATACACCTACATACACAAACATGTTCTGATAAGACAGTAGCATTGATTGAAGTCTGTCTAATCCAATACACACAGAACATGATGAGTTTGCACCTATTACATTTGATCTAAGTGTCAGTGCTTGTGTTCTTATGTGCACTGTGGTATGTAGGCATTTTGTTTGTCCATGCACACAAATGTGTGAGATCCAGCTGTATTTGAAAGTGTGTGTGTGTATACATGCAAGAGGACTACCCACAAGGTGAATGCTGTTCAATTAGGAAGAACAAACAAAATGTGTGTATTCCTCACTGTTGGAGCAGGGACGGGGTCCTGATCAATAGCTGCCTCTCCGGGCAGAGCTATTAGCAAACAGCGCCATGCCTAATAACTGAGGGCTGACCTTTTAGTTTAATGTTTTCTCTGCTCTGCTCCAAGCCCCAACCATAGTGCAATAGCTGTTTGGCAAGGAGAAAAGGTGAGGTGTTGTTTTAGTAGTTTGTAAATGTAATGCAGATTGATCACTGTCTTGCAGCTGTTATTGCTGTTCGTCAAGGCTGCGGGGAATACAAGGGACAGGGCTGAAGTTCTATACTAAAGTGATTCATGGACCTGCCTGTCTTTATTCATATTCAGTCATCGTATGTGTCTATAGAGGACCTGGCATTTTTACACTTGAAGTCATTTTCATCTCTCATGCATAACTGTGTCCCATACATCACTTAAATTTGTCCATGGACAGGGAGGATATGTTTTCTAAAGGAATATACCTACTACCTCAATGTTGTCTTGAACTGAAAAGCTTTATGACTAAAAAGTAAATTACAAGAAGTTAAATTTATGCTACAGACTGTTCAAATGAAAAGACTGCGACCCTCTCTTTGAAACACAGGTGACAATGGTAGCTTTGTCAGTCTGACAAACAAGTTTCCAACCCAACATCTCGTAATTTCCTTCAATGAACAGTCCTTTATCCAGTTATTCACAACCTCTCTCCTGCTGCTTTCGGGGGGAGTACTTTGCATAAAGCAGCAGATGGACATATCCATTAGAAATCCCTGGCTGGGCTACTTCATCTGACTGTCAATCAAACTCCTGGTTTCCCTCTGATCTCTACTCTTCCACAGGCATGACAGGACAGTAAAGGCTCCAGTCCCCCTGCAGTGAACACTTCTGCTGTGAGTCAAGCTGATACTCAATAATGATATCACTTCCACAGGCTCTATCTTGTTGGGGTGACGGGTTGACGACGGTCCAGGAAAACTCGCATTTATCTCGATGATAAATAGGCATAGGTTTGAGCACATGACAGCTGGCGAACAGCCTCAGATGTGCACGCAGTTTTGTGTATGTGTGAGAGACAAGCATGGCCAGTAATGTACTGTGAGGATTCTCTGGTTGGCAGCAGCTGCTCCTCTACAACACTGAGAGCTTGTCGATAAACATCCATTTCTAGATTAGTCTTCTCTCCCTCTTGCAACATCTAATTCCACACTATTTTCCAAGTAGAAAACTTGTCTAGCTATGGAAATATTACTTCTAGCAGCAGTAAGTAACAATACCTGCTGTGAATTAGGTTGCAAATGAAGTAATTGAGTCTGCACTGGGACGGGGAACATTCAATATGATATTGGATGTGACTTTGCTGATGTTACTTCTTACAAATTAGATAGTAGATAGTAGATAGTAGACTAAGTAAATACGTCTTGCTCAGGGTAAAGTACATTCAGTTCTATAAGGGGAAATCCATAATGTTTAGGTGGTTTACAACTCAAGAGGCAATACTGTACCATGCAGTCTTGGCCCATCCAAGGCAGAGTACCATCAGCCAAATTTGATTAAATATTTCAACATCACAAAAATAAGACCAGCAATTGTGTTTGTGTATGCTAATTGTTCTTTGCTGGTGCATTTGTCTCTGCACTTCTACATGTACATACATCCACATTCACCTGTTCCATCTGCTTTGAAGCAGAACTCATTTGCATTCAGCCAAATTCAAGCAGGAACACGACAGCCGAGGCTCAAGCTGGATTAGATTTGACAGTGCCCCAGAGACAATGGCAGGTAAACAGGCACTTCACACGAGTTTACACAGTCGTTTACAGCTCTTTGCCATAGGTAAAGGAACTTGCTAATTCAGCATTCTTGCATAACAGATGCCTTTTATTATTTTCTGTTTTGGCCTAAAACTCCAAAACAAAACAGTCCAGAAAAACAAAAGAGATTTGAAAGGAGACACACCCAGTGGGGAAAATGATGTAGGTTAGGTGCTAGATGTAGGTTATACATGACTCACAGAATATATTACCGTCCATACTCCATACTCAGTGAAGACACAAAAGACATGAGACTCAACTCAGCCTTAATATTTAAAAAAAATCTGTCATGGTTTTTGGTTTAGTACTTCCTGTTACTTCCTGTATCTCAGTTCTAAATATATTTCTTTGTTGGACTACTGTTGGTTGGATTGCTCTTGGATGGTTGGATTTATTTTTTTTTTTTACCTGGACTCCTCAGCTGCCTTCTTGTTATTTTGTGAACTGAGCCTGCCTCTTCAGTAAGTGATTAAAATTACCTTTTGTTCACTCTACCTACTCATCTGCTTTTGGGTTCACTTTTTTAAAACTAAACCATCACAACACCAACACAATTTTTAAATTGTTAATTGTTAATAACATTAAAAAAATGTCTGAGCTAAATGTAATTCCCTCCCTTATTATCATGTGTGTATATTAGCATATGCATCTGGTTTGTGCAGCCACAGATGACTGTTAGCTGCAGTAACACTTTATACAAGTTACTAAGCAAAATACACTTATTAACTTCAAAGGAAAGCTTTCATTGTGCACTTTTTTTGTTTGTCTTTTTTTCATAGTGCATTTCCGTAGCCTATTTAAAGTGATAAAACTAATCAATGTTGATTCTGTATGCTAAGAGATAGGATGAGAGAGTAATGATGATAAGAGTACATGCTTTGAATTCCCTAGATTATGAAGTGATTATGCAGTGCAGATTCATTACAATCACAAAGAACTTGTGATCAAAGATTTGATAATTGACTTCTACTTGCAAAACATTACTTGTTAGCATCTTCTATGAGGTTATCTGTTGTGCAAATATATCTTCCGATACTTCTAGACACTTCATCAGTGATGTTCCTGGAATCATCGGGTGTTTCTGGTCTTTCAACATCATACACCCTTCTTCAGGCGACCCAGCTTAGCCTGATCAGGCCCAAGCTTGTGTCCAGATGGCATGGCGGCTGGGCCCGGCCTTCCACAGCTCAGTCCAAGTAACTTTCCGTTCCATGGCATTGTTCCTCTCCTCCTCCTCCACTGCTGCTCTCACCTCCTCCTGGACTAGGTCTTGTTTCTCCTTCCTTTCAGTGTTGTTGATGTAGGGGGTTGGAAATGATCCCAGTCCAGCTCTACCTCGAGTCACCACTCCCACCAGCCTGTTGTGACAAAGACTTGCCTCTGCCTGCAGAACAGCTTCGTCTGCTCTCCATTTTCCCCCAGTCCTCACCTCAATTCTTGCTTTGGCCACTTTTGGGTCTATTGACTCACGATACAGCAACACTTCCCTGGCCCTTGTCATCTTGAATTTCTCTTCCAAGGATCTGATGGGCAGTAGGAGCTTGTTGTTGTATCCATAGAGTGCGGTGCTGTTGAGGCTCCTTGGCAGCCCCAGCCATTGTCTGAGATGACTGCTGACCCTCTGCTCCAAAGTTTGTACTGTTCATATGGGCACTTCATAGACCAGGAGCGGCCACAAGATTCTGGGTGGTATCCCATGCTGGTAGAGCCATGCTTAGCCATCCATCTCTGTGCAGGTTGCCTGAATGGATGCTGCATCCCTCAGGGAGCTGTCAAACACCTTGCCAAGACTTTTTACGGGCTACTCAGTTATAGTTGGGATGGTTGTGCCTGAACCGGAACCTATCATCTACTTTCCCTCTTCTCAGCATCATGGGTCTTGACCATCAGCCTGACCATCTCCTGGTGGTTATCTGAAAGTAACTCAGGCCATCTGGTCAATCATTCTTTGTGGCCATAGAGTAATGAGATAAGTATATTTATAAGATTTTTCATTTTTTGTATCTCTTAGATTTTATTATTTGCTTAGCTTTGGGAAAAAGAGCATGCACATTGCAATCCTTAGAAATATTTCTAATATTTGTGTCAAAAATACAAAATATTCTTACGTGATGATGACGATGATGATGACAGTACTTACCTTTTTTAAATTGGAGTAGATCAGGGGTTTTTCTCTATCCTGCAGCAAGAGGCCCTCTTTCGGCAAGGACAGCTCAAAAATATGACTCCAACCATGGGCCGATTATGAGACAATGGGCCCCTGGGCACAGTGTACCTAGCCATTTGTTCATGTTGAAGATAAAGAACTGCTGTCTGAATCCTGTCAAAAGTTTTCTGCCAACAGATTCACTATGACACCACTCTCAAACAGATAAAAATAGCCCAACTCATTTTACTGACGGTTTGCTAAAACATACAGTATGTATGCACTGTGTAGCTGTATAATGTGAGAGAATAAAAACTAAAATATAATACATATACATGCTGGATTGTGATTGTTATCCTAACTTAAAGTGCCTTCACACGTAAACATTTTCTTTTTTACTCTGGTGCATTTACCCTCTTGGTTTGTCTGTCAATTGAACTCTGGTGCTGAATGAATAACTGCCTGAAAAGAAAGGTCTCTGTCCACTTCCAGTCTGCTGTGGTTTGTTTGCAGTGTGAAATTGTGTGTTAAGATTATGATGTGTATGGTCTAGACTTGCTCTATATGAACAGTTTCCTGAGATAGCTATATAACTAAAATTGAATTGAAAGCTGAAGAAAGGTCAGGTGATCATCAGTCAGCCAGTAGACCTCATCCTCTGGGGACAATAAATGTTGTAACATTTGTTGAGATATTTCGTTTTGGACCAAAGTGGTGGACTGACAGACATTGCCATTGCTAGAAATGAGCCATTGTAGTCACCTGAATTCCATACTATACTAGTGTAACAAATACACTTTTACTAACATTTTCACGAACAAGGACCACAGCAATACAAACTTAAGTTTTTTGCATTTTCTGGATAAGGGTGAACTGAGATGATGCACTGTGCTGTAGGAGGGATGGAGGGAAGGGGATGAGGGACGAAGGGATGAGGGTCAAGGGATGAAGACTAATGATGAAGGGGTAAGGGATGAGGGGAGAAATCGGGGTCGGCTGGAAGCAGCGGCAGCGGGGGGGTGTCAAAGAGGGAGTGAACCAATAAGGTATGTTCAAGTACTTGAGATATGGAAATGACATGAGTTCCAGGCATGGTTCTTGTTCCTGAACTTAATTATAAAACTCCATATCAAGAAGTTTGTAGGAAACAGTTTTCTAAAAATGATTGCACAGTGTTGTTTAATATATTTCAGCTTGACTGTTGAGATATATTTTGAGGTGAGATGTGGAGGCAGACTGCATCAATTAAAACTGATGTCCTAAAAGTACAATAAACAGATCAAACACCCTCTTGATGTTTGTGTAGAATTGTGAGTGCATGATCTGTTTCAGGGAAAGCACTGGTAGTAAAGAGGGATTGTGTCAGTTCAGTGTCAGCAGATAAAAGGTAATTAGCCATACTAATGTTATTGGAGGCTGCTCCACTGTATATCACCACTCATCATTGGTTACATCCATTTCAGTTGTTAGAGAGTTATTTTCTGATGCACTTTGATATACCTTTAGCTGAATCAATGCAGAATCTGTAGGCAAGGGACCAAGATTTTGGCATCTGTTTGTAATCTGAGTACTATTTATTAATCATGTTTGACCTCGCGTTGGTTGTATGTAGGTAAAAAGTCTGTGTAGAGAGTAAAAGAGGTGTATCGCATATAGAGATTTGCCAAAAAAGGGTGTCTTTCACGTCATTCTCATGTCTCAAGTCATAATCAGACTATTTGTTAATCAGACCATTATCTATTTTCCAAATATCCACTGGCTATACCGGAAGCCCAGAAACATGGCTTTTTTTTCAGTTCCCTAAATACCATTCCAAAGCACTCATGTGGGCCTTAACAGGTAATCATATATTGTATCATGAGCAAACCAATTTGCATGTCTTGTAAGTCTATTGTCTTTTAGTTTTTGCCCATTCGTCAGTTTGTAATTGTAATTCTGATTATAACCCATGATCACAGTTTTTTCAAATTCCAAACATTCAACGTAGACTCTGAAGCCCACTGTTTATGGGCGGAAGATGAAACAACCCTACTGCATAGAGTACTTGTTTGTGCCAGATGAGTTGGTCTGTCTTACAGCAATGCATCCATAAAGAAGAGCTTCTTTGTACAAACCCTAGACACAGTAACTGGTTTAGTCCATATTTTGGGCTATGTATGGGGTAAGTGTCAAAAGAATACAAAGCAGCTTTCATCAACAGCTGATGGAATATTTTTGCTGCAGCCACTAATTTTCCAGGGTTTATACGAGATCATCATTTAGAGCCCTTTGAATTATCCCCTTCCTTATGAATAATAAGATGAAGAGTTGCCTTGTGTATTGGAAATCTTGCCCAGTATTAATCAAATCAAGGCATGTTCAATACAGAATTATCTGACCTGCCTGCTAAGTTTGCATTCATCATAGAGACGCATAAATTTTTGTTAAGTGTCATGTTATTTTTACTTTTGTTTTCAGTAGCACTTGACCTGATTTGAGCTAAAACAGTGAACCAAACTTGCCCAGGGATCACGTTTTAAAACATTAACACCTTGTGCTATGCTATTCTATTAAATATACTACTTTTATATAACTACAGTTAATTGCATGATCGGAAGAATTTCTTGCATTTTGTATGGTGACTGGTAAGAAGATGAAAAATAAGATTTTCAAGTAACCCCCACAGCACCTCCCACTGTAAGATCTGAAAATTTTGCATTCATAAATCAGTGCAGAGAGGGTATCAACCTTGATAATTTTGTGTTGGTCTCATGAAAATTTACTTTCAAGAGTCCACCAGGGCTCTTTTGAGACCATCTTTTGAGAATCTGCTGCTGATTAGAAATTATATCAAAGCTCCTTTAGGAACCCTCTGCTATCCAGTTACTTTTCATGTTCCAGTCCAGTGCATGCAGTACACACTGAGCAGAACGGCTTCAGCCATTTTGCATGTACTTAAGTGCATTTCTCCAGAGAAATTACTTTACTGGATGTATGTATTTTAATGATTCATTTTAGACAGATTTACATCAGATGGAGGTGCCTTAAAGGGTTTTAATGATTGGTGCAGTTGCCTCACAGCAGGAAGTTGTTGGCTTCACTTTTGCAGCTGTTTTGAACCATGTAGAGCTTACAAGGTCACTGTGTGTTTGTGTGTATTTCCTACCACAATCTGAGGACATACAACTAAATTCCCCATAGGTGTATATGTGACCGTATTTCTTGTATTAGCCTTGTTATAGCCTGGCAACCTGTCTGAGGTGTACCTTGCTAGTCCATCTGCCAGTGACCCTTTGCAGGAACAAGCTGGTATAACAAATAGATGGCTTAACAGAATTATATGGGGTCTGTTATGATGATGCCAGAAAAACAACTTATCTTAAATGTGCAGAAATGTGTTACAATTTGTGCTTTGAGGGCGAGGAGGAGGGAAATGGTAGTCATCTTACAGTGATAATTTTGTGTACAGTGTGCAGCAGCAGTTGAAGTGACAGATGGTGTTTAGCTGTGTGTGAGAAGGTTTGTTTAGATGCGGTACGGTAATGTATGTGAAGGATGTGGATGAGAGCAATACCTTGACAGGTCAAAGCACATATCCAGCTCCATAACATCAGAGATTTAGTATTTTGAGTATTTTATATATCACTGCCCTAATGCATTTATTACCCCATTTTATGGCACTGTAAAGGCTAGAATGAATGAGAAATGTACGCATAAATGTTCAATGTACTAATCCTATCTTTTAGAGAGATTTCAAACATGGATACACTGTGGGTTGCTCCTGTTGCACTAGAAGAATAGTCTGCTTTCCCACCTTAATGGATTCAATTGTTCTATTCATCTTCAAAGAAATAAAACAAGGTAGAAGAGGTTCACACATGACATTTCTTCTCATAACCTTGGGTCCATTTCCCAACAGAGATGTTATAGTTATAGTCGGGGTCCTGAATGTCAGATACTTAAATGCTAGGCATTTTCTCTGAAACTCTTAGCAAAAGGGAAGTTTTAACTACAACTCTTTTTTTCTGGTATATCTCTTTTTGTCTGCTCACAAATAAATATACGAGCTTCATTCACCTTATACCAATGGCCTATTGATTGTAGGAAGGCCACTATTCTACAGTAGTTCCACATGGGGAAGTGTATTGACTACAGGGGGCTGTTGTGTGTTGCAACATTAAGGAGAAAAGATGAGTGTGTCTGTCCTGTTATGATGGATGGCCGTGGGCTGCGGAGGAGCTAATTGGCTCTTGATGAGACTGGTGTTGCAGAGAGAAAGCATACCAGGCTAGATTAGCACATTAGCAGGGTTAATCAATGAGGAAATTAAGGTGTGCTGTTTCCCACTCATGGTTTCTTTAATGTTTTCCTTGCACTTCTTTTTCTTATGTGTCGATATTGTGCTGTTTTCAGTTTGCCTTCTCTCATATGCTTATATAATACTCTGTCTATATATATATATATATATATATATATATGTTTAAAAAGTTTACAATTTATCCATCATAAAGGACGGGTCATGTTGTTTATTTTATTTATCAATTTTGAATGTTGGCAGTAGTGATAGTTTATCTTTAAAGGTAACACATAAGTTGAGACAGATAAAAATGTAGTGCTCTTGTACAAAATTATTCAAACTTTCCAATTCCACTTTTCATGTAGTATTTTGCAAAAACATAAAGATGCATTCTATTATTAGAAAGGGTAGGACAGAACCTCAAGAAGCAGCATAACTGGCATTTGAACAGTGCATTAGTTGCTGGTATGTACTATATTTTGCCTGTGTATCTCAATTGGGGGTTACCTAACAGCAAAATTTAGTGTTAATTTAATTGATTTCAGAAAGAGCACACTGGGTTATGTGTCCATACGCATGTAGATGCACACATGCAGTCCCAACAAAGGTTGGAGACCAGGATATTTAGACGTTTTTATTTGGATACAACACACCAAATTCAGTGATAGTAAACAAACCAAGATGCCATAAATAAGGTGGAAAAAATGAAGAGTATAGTAACCAAACCAGGAAGAAACAAAGTCACATCAGTATAAATGAGTTATAGAAAGTACAACATAGGAAATATATAGATGTCCACAAGAGTATCCAAACGATTATCCACAGAGCCAATTCTAGTTACCTAGAAGAGAGGATTTAGAGGGAAAATGATGGATGCTTGTCAGTAGTTGCTCTGACAAAAGTCTTGCTGTAACAATTGTCAGTTAAACTGCAACTGCTCTGGAAATGTGCCAGTAGGGGCTGCAACTAACAACTGAACGCGAAACTAACCGCTGCTGGCAGAATAGTGTCATTCCCAGGAAATGCCTTGAGTAATGCCTGTCGCAGAGCCCTTGAGCAAGGCCCTGAACCTTCTACCTGTTCACTCACTGTAAGTCACTGAAATAAATTGGCTCATAGCTCGGCACAGTGTCACAAATAGAATACAAATTAATAGGTAATAGGGTTTGTAAAAAAAACATGACAGACTGACGATATCTGAAAGAAGTATTTCTGAACAAAAAAAGCCATTCTGTCTTTAATCATAGGAATCATAGCACATGAAGAGTGTGTAGTTACCTCACATTTCACCATAGCTTCCAATGAGAAGAGGACGAGTGAGATGAGCAGTGGTGCAGTATTCTAATTTAAACTCTGGCTGAACCCCGCATTTGAATTCTTTTGAAATCCTCTCCAGCCCCGTCATGCAATTTTAAACACGTCTATACAATAGTTGCCGCCTTTCATGTCTTTCAGCATATCCTGTTTTCCCACATATTGTAGCATATTTCAAAAATAGATTTTGCTGAATTTTTCATCCAGTTTCATCCTCCTTTTCTTTCTCTCTCTTTTTTTTTTTTTTTACTTTGTTTCATTTTACATATTCATCCAACACCTTTTTGTGGATCACTGCCCCCACACTCTCTCTCTCACACATACTCCATTCTCCTCTACTGTCTTTCCTCTAATCCTCCCACATATGTTTCTATCACTTTATACATGGTCGTTTTTTCCACCCATAAAACTGTACATCTTGTCAATTCTCTGAATTGCTTGGACTGAATCTTCTTCGTGTGTTATGCAACACGTGTTATGAATGGGATATATGCCTGCTGTGTGTGTATTTATGTGCATAAGTCTCCACAACATGTGACGGATGTTTTGGCATGTTTGACAAAAACATCATGTCATATTACAGTACATCGATTTCTGGATTGCACTGTCTGATGTGTTTTCAAGCCTTATTGCTAACTCACCACATGCTGTCTTTTTTAATAAGAAGAGTAGACAGGTGTTTTTTTTCAGGAATTGAGCTGGCTACTCTTGTTTATTGCTTGAAGGGAATATCCAACTTTTGATTGATTCTACCCCAAAATTTAGATATGGCAGAGTTTGTTTCAAAGCCCTGTGCTGGTGGGAGGTTTGTGGATGACTGTGATATCCCAAAAGAGACCAAAAAAAAAAAAACCTTCAAGGTACTACTCTGCCTACTAATTGACTCAGTTGTTCATTCAGATATGTAGATTTCTACATCCTTACAGGTGCCACTGGTTGTGTTTCCATGAATGTATTTTGATTACTTATTAATTACATCATGGTGTTGTGTCATCTTCTTCTGATTTGTGACTGGAGAACTGGCACCAACTACTCCTTATCTTGTGAACCATTGCATAATGGTGGTCTTCAGAATCCTACGGGTGACGTCAAAGATACAACGTCCATATGTATACTGTCTGTGTCCAGCCTGATTCGTTTTCACCTGTGCCTTGTCATTTTGTTTTCACTTGTGTATATAGTCCTTGTGTTCCTCAGTTTAGTGTCAGGTCCTCTGTGTTTGCCCAGGCTAGAATACCTACCTTGTTTAAAAAAAAAGAAAAGAAAAGCAGACACTAGCAGACCATTATTTAGTGAGATAGTTAGTAATAAAAGTTTCTAAGATATAACAAAGAGGACAGATAATGCTGGAACACCTGATGAATGTCACAGGAAACAGGAAATTATTCATAAAAGTACTGGAGACTACAGTATATTGTGTGAGAAAAAGAGATCATAATGTAATCATGCAGATCATAAATAATGATTAGATGGTGACTGGTCTATTTAGACCACACTAAGGCAGCTTAATTTAATGGATAAATATCTCATTAACACAGTCCTTTTTAATTATCATCAGGATGTTCTACTCAGTACTCAAATTTGTCCTTACCAACCACTGACTGACAAAAGACTGTTGACAAAAGAGTTGAATGAAATGAAAAGTAGCAGCCTATGACTAGGAGACTGAGAGCAAAAAGTTGTCGACTCGCTAGTTTTTGATCATAAGTAATATAATTATAATAAATACACATGTACAGCTGTCCATATTTACAACAGTGGTATTGTACTCTGAAACTGGGAACTAAATTGTAAAATTGCTTTTAATTACTTTAAGTCTCATTCTCTGTAGAAGACATTCATGAAGCGTGATGGTAAAATAACTCGATCCTCCAGAAGTATTTAAAGGAAACTTACATTTTACATAAATCACTTCTAATTCTTCTCTTATGTATAGAAATCAACCCCCAGGTTAGCTATTACAACTCACTTAGTTCACTGATACAGCAGAAAAATTTACAGCTGCAATATGGTATGTCAGGCCTATAAATCAAGGCCATTGTATAATGACAAGTACCTTTCCCTCATACTGCTAATGAAATAAATTGATGATGAAAAACATATTTTTTTTGCATGTCTGATTGACACTGACTTGATTGGTTTAGTTATTTTTCACCACAACACACACCGATCCAGTCGGTGCAGCGGAGCAGCTTGCCATCACCCACCTCTTTCACAACTGTGTTCTGCAACGGTTGGCTGTATAGTCAGTGGGGTGTGCACAGCAATATGTGCAGCTCTAAAAGACAAGTTTGTGGCCCTCCCGAATGAAGATCAGGAGAAAAACAGTCAGAAAGATTTATTTGTGGAAATACTCAAACTGTGTTGGAGCTATAGACCAGGGCAAGCTTCACATGCCACCTCAAGATATAACCAAGGTATATGTGGTGCTGGACAACTACTTTTGTGGCATTGACTGAGTCCAATATAGAAGGGCTAGGTACATAAACTGAACAGCACCTTGGTGAATAGAGACACACATCTCCTTGATCCAGGATGCTTCACTGCTCATTGGGCAACAAGAGTTGGCACTGAAGTGAGGAAGCCTGAAGGACTATTTTCAGACAGATGCAGGGAGAGTGGCTTTCAAGACAATATCAACCAACAAGGCACATTGCAGTAATATGGGCAGAGCAAGTAACTGTCTGTTTGGGGAGTTTTGGTTCCCTTATTGCTGAATCCATTTTATGATTAACCATTTCTGAAAATGCAAATAATGTTGCTCAACAATAAGTGTGTTTCATAACTTTTTTCTGATCTTAATAACATGAACAAAACTCTATGATGAAACAAAGGCTCATCTTATTAACATTAAGACCAAAAATCTAAAATTACATATACAGGATAGAATGGAAAGTAACCATAATATAGACAAGGAAAAAATTACAATAGCTATCTATGTATGCTATATATCTATTGTGTCGTATGCGGTTATAAATCTTGCAACATTTCTACAGCACATCATGGGTATTTGTTTTTTCAATGACCACATGGAGTGTACAGTTCCAGCTCCATTTGTTTTATAGTCAGTTAAGAAATGTGTAGACATCCAATGAGGCCAACAGCTGATCTCTTCAGACTTCTGAAATCCCAGTGACAGCCAAACTCATGGGCATCCTGTCTCTTAGGAAGTAGAGAGACACATAAAAGCAGTTGTGTATCTATCCCCAGTACACAGCAGCAGAGCTGAGCTTCTTCCTGTTCTGCCTTGGTGTCTTCTAAGCTCTCTCCTGTGGTCGTCTGGAAACTTTGAAGTAGAGCGTTTTGTATAAAAGAGATCTCTTAGTGAGATGGTAATCTTTGTATGAAACTGGTTTACTGATTCTGTACCTCACATACGTACCTTTAGTGCCTGTAAGGCCTGAGGACTGTCACCAGGCTTAGACAGGTGAACATGGTGATGTGTGGAGAAATATGCATTCTTCCGTACATTCCATACATTCTTTACTTATCACTGGCTGTGCTGGGCATTACATCACCAAAGGTTAAGTAAGGGGCAGAAAGGAGCCTTATTAAAACTACCGTGCAAAAACTGCATTATTGAGAGAGCTTTTTCCTTTGTTGTCATCAGTTTTAACAGTGACACATTCTTTGTTGCATTTGCTCCATAATTTAGGACATTGCTTTGAAAAGACATTTTTATTATGGCGTTCAAGTGCTGACTTTCATCTTTATTTGACTGCCATTTCTGCACTGTTAAAGCCCTCTATAGTTCAGAGTCAGCGCTTTAATCTCAGTTATTGTTTAATTTCAAGTCCAGTGTGCTGGACTAAAGAGCCAAAACGACAAAAGAATGTGACTGTCCAAATTCTTATGGACTGCACTGTATATCTACTGTGCAGCTTCACCTACTACTGCCTAGTTATCCTGATGCAGTCACAGATCTTTGTTGAACATCAGTGTAGGTATGTTTATACATCTGTCCAGAAAGGCGTCACATCTGACAAAGAGATGCATAGGACATATTTATTATCTATTCATTATACAATTTACACTACTGGCATTATAACCATTTGAGAACACGAAAACCAGAGGAAAGAAATTCACATGTCAACACATCTGTTTGTTTACACTTTTGTAAAGTTGCCGTTGCTGTAATTAAGCGGTGTTTCTTGAACTATAACTACAATTTACTGATGCTCTTTCAATGCTCACTAAGCAGCTGCACACAAAGAGGCTGCACAGCTCAGACAGGTGTGTTTCAGCTGTTTTTCATTAGTTGTTGCTGATTCGGGTCTTGAAATTTGAATGTGACTTCATTTTGTCTTCATCACTGGCATGTTGATGCTGACAAGCAAACAAGAAATTTGTGCAAACAACAGTAGCCTTTATCATTTGACCAGTGGATGACTAGACAACAAAAAAAGTTAACACATTTAAAAGGATTCTCACAGTATATCAATACAGGCACTATCTTCTTCAACACTCACTGCCTAATTAAAAAAAAAAGACTCATGTTATGTGGAGAAATACTTGGGCGATCATAGGCTACAAGGGAAAGTGACCAATGGAAACAATGACAGATTGAAAAAACGTTGGTATTTTACAACCTGGGTATGAGAGACGGGTTGTCAATTTACATACTTCAGTATGTAAGAATTATACTCTAGAGCTTCTCATACTATGTGCATGTAAAGATGTCTATCCATATTGATATACACACACAAACAGACTGTCACAAGGAAAACCCTCACCACTTTAATTGGAGACAGATAGAAAAAAAGGTAAAAGAGCTATCTGGATTCATGTCTATTCCCAGTCGTGGCTCAATTAGTAAGATCAGAGAGGCCTTCATCATTCTGAGAAACCATGGTGGGGCTTTGGGGGGTGAAAGGTTTGAGTGGGGCACTCCAAAGGCTCTCTCCCTGAGGAGAGATGGTGGAAATCAGATATCAAGACTCCTCTGACACACCTCATTTTTTTTTAAATCAAAGTTTAAATATAAGCCTACAGAGAAGGCTGCCATATTGGAAATGTGAGCAGCATTGTTTGTGTGTGAGTGTGCAAAATGGCACAGCCAATATATGTATATATATTATATATATATGTATATATGTATGTATAATATATATAAAACACGCTACATCCAAAGACCATTCACTCACTATTTATGGCACTTTTGATTGTACCACACAGTCCTCATTAGCTGATCGAGTTTACTCAGTCTAACTGGCCATGATTACGAGCATCTCTAGGACTTTTCATCCATGTTGACTTTGACAGTTCCTGATCTTGAAAAGAGTTGTTTTCTCTTCTATCTAGGTATTGTTGCAAGATAAAAAAAATATTTTGCATGTATTTTTTTATTTTTTTCATTATTATGAAACCAGCTTTGTCCATCCCAGGATGATCAGACACTGAAAATA
Source organism: Sciaenops ocellatus (assembly GCA_033000465.1). Classification (NCBI taxonomy): domain Eukaryota; kingdom Metazoa; phylum Chordata; class Actinopteri; family Sciaenidae; genus Sciaenops; species Sciaenops ocellatus. The sequence goes on from CP136868.1 coordinate 14,217,276, forward strand.
ATAATCATTCTGTTTTCTCTCATTCTTACCTCATTACCATTGAGCCCTTTTTATCCACGAAGACAGTGGGTTCTCAGTGAGTCTTTGTAGAACTATGTTCCTATAATCCAGAACGGACAAACCTAGATAGAGCTGTTCACTTTGTTTTTAGTTTTGCAACCTCCGTAGTTTCTCTTTCCCAGCTGGAGGAGGAGGATGGGGCAAGCAAGTATTAAGTTGGTTGCAATCTGCAATGTCACACTAGATGTCACGAAATCCTACACACTGCACCTTTAATTTATTATCTTAAATGACTATTTTTTTTTTTTCCAGAATCCAACAACAGCAGTGATGGCGAACAATTTTGTAACATTTTTTTAAACTCTTCAAATTAAATAAATGGTAAACTAAAAGATAAAATCAAAGCTTTCCAAAACTTAATGTAATTTAAAGGAAAGTGCAAACCAAATTGACATATTATAGCTTGTCTTTCTAAAAACCTTGTCTCTGGTGGATTTTCTTGTCTCCCTTCTGACAGCCAGCACTCATTCTGATTGGCTGTTGCTGTACTGACTTCCTGTCAGGTTGACCCTTGTGTGAACCAGCTGCTTTGCATCTGCATAATACCAAGATGACAGCTCGTCAGCACACTAGGCTCACAGGCTCCCTATTTCCCTTTCTCACTGTCTCGCACAACCAGCCCTGCTCTCTGTCACCTTGCCTCTTCCTATTCCTCAGACACTTTCTATTAGTAAACCAGTCTAATGACTGGAGTGACTGCCCTTTAAAGCAACATTACGCAAGTTTTCTACCTTAAAATCATTTTGGTGCTACACTAACTTCAGTACTGACTTTGTCATAAGGTGAATGGTATCTTTTTCATTCCCACTCTGTCCCACACACCTGTTCTTGCCCTGTGTAACTTTAGGCTCTGGGTACGATTGGCATCAAGAACACACATGCTAAATGAAACTGAATCATATGTTACAGAGAAAATAATAAAAAAGAGCTATATGGCAATGTAGTTAGGGGCTAGAGCCCAACAGGTTTTGGAAGTGATCAGTAAAATCTTAAAATCAATCCTACAACACACCAGAAACCAGTGGAGGGAAGCTAAAATCAGCGAAATTTGATATTGTCTCTTAAAAACAGTTTAAAAACAGACATAGTCCAGTTTTAAAATATATATATATAAAGGTATGGATTATTTTTTCAAGATCGGACTATGGGAGCATGGATTTGAGATGGTTCTTAATTGGAAAAAGCAAGCCTGGACAAGTTTATTGACCTGTGGTTTGAAACTGAGGTCTGAATCAAACAGTATACCTAGATTTCTGGCTTGATATTAGCGTACAACAGACCTGGGGTATTTTCTATAAGGAGGGAGGAAGGTGCTGAAATCTCAGTTTTGGAATCGTTGAATTGTAAGAAATTTTGAGCCATCCAATATTTTATGTCGTTCAAACAGTCATACACAGTAGCTAAGCTTCCTGGGTCATCAGGTCTCAGCGGGAGGTATATCTGTGTGTTGTCTACTTAGCAGTGGAAAGATACATTATGACAACAAATAATCTGACCTAGGACCTAAAATTGAACCTTGCGGTACACCACAGGCAACAACAGCTTTAGAGGATGTGTTTTGTTTTTTTTCTGTTTTCCCTCTGATCTGCTCTGGGTGCTCCACCTCAACTCTGTTATTGACAGAGTTTTCTGATGGACAGTGAAGTAACTGCTGCAAACTATAGCTGCTGTTAGCCAGGTTGCCTGGACTGTGAGCTCAGAGCGCAGGGGGAGTCTTAGTGTTTATATCACAGGTGTTTTGGACCACCACAAAGAGGAGGTTTTGAGGCCTGGGCCAGGAGGGAATGCTGGCAGGGAGTGGGGCCAGTGTCATGCCAGAACCAGAGCTCTGCAAGAGGGCAATGTAACAAGGCTCAGCCTCTATGGACATAATGACAGAGGCAAAAAGATTGAAGGGGACATTTACAGAACAAGCTAAGAAGACAAAATGAGATGGTGACAGAGCAAGAAGCTGCCAGACAAGAGTAAATCTGGGATTGACTTTTAGTCGTTGGCAACAGCTTGGTGAAATAAAAGGCTGAAAGGCGACACTGAGCTGGGCCGCTTGCTGTTAGGGCCGGCTGATATGGCTTGTTTTGTTGTACTTGCTTGATGTTTGGATGTGTTAGCAAAGTTGTCAACTCACTACTTTTCAATCATAATATAGTAATATATCAATCATAGTAATGTAATAACAAATATGCATGTACAGCTGTCCATATTTACAACAGTGGTATTGCACTCTGAAACTATGGGTACTAAAACACAAAACTGCCACTTTCTACACAACGTTGCTTTGACTGAGGTATCAGGTTTGTGGTTTTAGTCATGTTAAGGTCTTATTTCCATTTCAGGGAACAGGTGAAATCCTGGGTCATACTTTGAAATCACTCTGTCATGTTAGTCAGTTAAACCTAACCCAATTTACCCAGACACCTACATCAATGAACTGACCAATTGTTGCAGACTCTATTTACTGAGTCAGATTTGGTGCAAACAGCTGTCAAATAATCTGAGCCCACCACAAAGACTGTGCCAAGAAAACAAACCACACATTAACAAACGGTACATGAATGTCCTGTAACCATGGCTACAGATAATAGCTTAATGTCAAGTCAAGTGTTTCAGTCAGGTTTGTGCAAGTCACTTAATAATGAGGAAAGTTGTCAACTTGTCTAGAAGTTAAAAATAGAAGACTAACACCTTGTCTGACCAGATGTTTTTCTGTCTGATGGAACAGCAACACAGTCAGTTTATAATTACTTTTGCTTCAGTATATTTTTGGATCATCAGAGCCTCACTAATCAGATCAGTCAGCTAAGGCTTTTGTACTGAATTCAGTAGTAGATCTTGAGTCATATCAATTTTGCAGTTTCAAAATAATTTAGCAGTTTTAAATAACCACTTTTTTGTTTGGTTTCATACATTTCATACAGAAATTGTATCTACACTATTATACTCCCTTGCCAGTGAAAATTCTGATAAGTCTCTTCTCTGTAAATGGGCATTCATGGTCAGCCAAACAAACTTGGCTGAATAAAGGTTATAAAATAAGCGATACAGCAGCAACCTAAAGGTTAGAGAGACAGGCTTGTGTGGGCTCGTGATGGCAAGATCGATCTTCTGATGGGATGCAGAAGTGAAAGACTGCTTTGTGGCCAATAGATCAGACTCTTGGTCCTACTGGGTAGCTTCCAGGAGTGAACGTTTATGTACAGTATGTCTGTGCGAATTGGGGTCTTACAAGTGAAAAGCACTGATGCTCAGAAAAGGTCAAACTAAAGTCATATTATATGCTTGTGCACACCGTGCAATATTACCTAATATCACAATTTCGAGCTTTCATAAGTTGTATTTCTCAATTTAAAGTTTTCTCAAATTCCCTTTGAAAACATGAGTGGTAGAATAGTATCACTATATACGTATACAGTTACAATAATAGCAATTTAACCAGTGGAGCAATCTCCCCAAACTAACACGCTCTTTACCATCCTCTTTTTCCTCTCATGCATCTCTTCCTTTCCTTCCTCCCATCATGTCTGACGGGTTTTACCCTCTCCCAAGACTCCAGGTTGATTGACAGATGGGAATTAGCCATGTGTAAACACTTCACGCATCCATTTGCATCCCATCATCCCCGGAATCACCGATCTCAAACACCCTCCACCCCCCACTGGTCTTTTGCACATTGCCATTTCTGCTGTTTCCTGCATTTTCACTGTTGGTAGGAGACAGAGTGTTTGGGCTGTGGTAGGTCCTGTACAGTCTGACTGAGGGTCACCTTTCAACATGCAGGGGAGGTAATAGACAGTCTTGGGAAGTTATTAACCTCAGAATAAAACTAAAAGAAGCTCACATACTATCCTATCTAATAAGTAAATAATAGCAACAATCACATATGTCTAGCACTATATGTCACCTATACACCAGTATCAAGCACAACAATGACAAAAAATGTTGGTATTCTTCATGATATTTCTGTAGTTTGTCATTTCCTGGTAAACAATAAAAAGTTAAAGACTCATCATGCACAGGCCTCACTGATTACTATTCTTTATTCAGTGATTTTTCATAATTTATATAGAATATTTTTTGGTTTTCCCTCTGATGTCCCCTATTCAACTCTGTGATATACAGAGTGTCCTGATGGACAAATAGCTTTAGTCTAACGAGCTAACTGTGTCTGCTGTTAGCAGGCAACAGGACCGGGATCAGCAGGCAAATCAGGTTCGAGCATAGTCTCTGAGACCGATGGTCTAATGCCCTGCCAGACTGGCCAGCGGGTCCGGCTGTGTTCACTGGAAGGTAGACACTGACACTAGATCATGACGCTACCTGCAGCGCATAGCAGTTGGGAGAGGGCCATCGCACACTCAGCGCAATTGGCTACTGTAAACATCAATTAATATCCGTGAGATGTTCCTCAATATCTTACCGTTTTCGCTTCCTAGACATTTATATATACAAACTATTATAACTGCATTCAGAAACAGCTTGTCATGTGAGAACTTGAGTGCATTTGTGTGTGGGTGTTTTGACTCCCCTGCCATGTTGCAAATTCACAAATGTAATGTTTTTAACGATAACTATATTTGTGTGCATTGGAAGATATTTTTGTCAAGAGTCATTTATATAGAAATCTGACTCCACATAATAGAGGCAGTTAAAACTATTTCGTACTGTGTTTTTAATGCATGGCAACTTCAGTTGTTACGTTAGGCTACAGTGATGCTAGTAATGCTCTACTACTTTGGCATGTCGGGGATTAGCTTATTTGACATAAGTGATCTTTCTGAAGGCTGATATTATTTTTTGTTTATAAAAATATTAGCTTCACTTAGGTGCTAGGTGGCTAAGGGTTATTAGCCTTCTTTTAACTACAGTGTGTCCAGCAAATATTATCCTCTTACCTGGCTAGCTCATCACTGATAAGCTGTACATGAACCTAGCAGCTTTATCTGTGAGGATGGGACTGTGAGTGTCCGTCCTTAGACCCTTAATTTGGATATTTCACTATGGAAAGTTGGGATTACATTAGCTAACCAAAGGGAAGCTGGCTGTCATTTTTTGGCTGGATACTCATAATTTATTTTCTATACCTGCTAAATGCAGGACATGTGATGTGGAGGTGTGGCACCTTCGCTGTTGTTGCAAGGCACCTGAAATTGAGCTAAGCCGAGTGACTAAAAACATTTTAATGAGCAATGTGACTGCTTCCTGTTGAAACCAAATATTGAATATCATTTGATTAATCATTTTCCTCTAATACTGGGTGATTGTGTATGAAAACATACAGCTGCTGCCCAACACAAGCCACTTTACCTTTGCAGAGAACATGAGTTTAATACTTTAAATGCCTTTTTTGGGTGGGAGATTGGTTTATTTGAAGTTGCAGGACCAAATGAAAATATCCAGTTGTTAACTAGAAAAGAAGGTACTAAAAATGGTTCAAGCTGATTGTTGAAAGATGCTGTTATATTAAAATTACATAATGGTTTTAATAACTTGTGGTGATGCATCTCTGCAGAATGTCCGATACAATATGTTAACAAGAAAAATTGCATATTGACACATTTTTGTATTGTTTTAGTAGTCTCCATTTATTTCTATCTGGCCCTTCTGCAGGAGAGGTGATCATGCTGCTTGAATCCAGGCAACAGACTGACAGTCATTTTACTCACCAAGTTCAAATTATTGATTACCCCTCAGAAGGTTGTCTGCTCAACAAGGGGGAAACTCTGAATCCTTGGGGTTAAACATACAGTAAGAGAGCATAAGAAAACATCCACAAGGTTGGACTCAACACACTATTAATATCAAACACTTTCTTTCCCTGTAAAGATGCACTAACAGTTCAAGTTACTTTTAAGAGCAGAGCTATACTCTGATCAACAAGAGGCATCTTGTTGCATCTACACATCTTTGAATGTTTGATTTATTAAATCCAATTCCTTATCGACTTGTCTTACTTTATTTTTTTGTCTGGGTACTATATGTATATGACTATAAATGTCCACCATGTGTCCATGTGCAGTGTTTTAAAAGGGTGTAGTCATGCAAGTGATAAGTACAGGGAGCCCAGAGTTTTATAGCCCTATTAAACTCACTCATTGATAATATGAACAAACCATTACTCTTACCAGCCATGACATCAATGCCTAAATGAGCAATAATTAACTCAGGCACTAAACCAGACGCATGAGCAGCTTTGCAGAAATGCATACATACACACACCTAGAGTAGATGTATGTATATGTGTACAGTCTTGCAGCTTGCCGTATATACACACACACACACACACACACACACACACACACACACACACACACACACATATATATATATATATATATATATATATATATATATATATATATATATATAACGTTTTTGTTTTTGTTTTTTTTTCATTTAATTAATGAGACTGAAATTAGATTATTTTTTGTGGCGTATTATTTTGTCAGCCCTTATCATCAATGCTTACCCATGCAAAAGGCAGTAAACTCTTATGGAAATGAGTAGGCAATGTGCAGAGATAAATGTAAAGTGATGCCATAGCCATTCCATTAAGCTTCAAGACGCCTGCATTATATGCACAAATTAGTGCCTTACCCTTAACATGAATGAACTTGCACATTGAGCATTACTCATAAACAAGTGAAAATTAAAATATCCACTTGAGTGAATTTTCTGGCTGTACAAGCAGTGGTGTCTTGTTTTGTCTTGTATTGCACCGTGACAAGGATGTTCTAGCCTTATCATGGCGCAATACAGCCTTATGTATAAATCAGGCCACAGCACACAAGCTGCACTCACATTCTTATACACGAACATGCCTGTGTTCCCTTGTCGGAGGACTGTTTCAGCTGCCAGTGTACTGTGAGTTTGAGCACGTCCTAATGACTGACAAGCAAGAAGCAGCTCATGCAAATCAGGCAGTGGTACCAGAGTTGAACTCCTGCATCTGTCTTGCTGAATTCACATCTGCACCGCTCACAGTAACAATTACAAAAGCCTTTCTGTGTGCATATATGTGTGCGTGCCTGTGTACTTGTGTGTAGATCTGTACTATTGCTATTAATTAGTCCAATTTATTAGCTAAAAACTCAAAAAGTTAGAGTTTTTTTATTCAAAAAAGAAAGTGTGGCTAATTTTGTCAGCGCAGGAACCAACTATCAACCAACTATCAATACCTGACGTATAAGTTATAATTTAAGGGAACAAAACAGTAATCTGACAGTCATATGTTTTATTGGTTTCTCCACTATCGGGGGGGTTTAGTCGTTAGCCATTTCATGAACAGATGCGAGCAGCCCGGCTGTGCTGGCACGGTATGGATTTTTTTCCACTACACAATACAGCAAGGTCAGTTGGTTTACCTTGATGTAGTGTTGCAGGTGTGCTTGTTGCAAACCACAGTAAAAGCCTGTCTCCTATTGGTTGGCTGTGGTTGGCCCTGCTATCTAGTACAACCGCAGCAGCGTGGCTACCCCTCGCTGTGAGGCTGCAGTGGAAACATGTTAACACAGCTTGGCTTGGCATGGCACAGCTAAAGCAGACCAACCTAGACCCACGGAAAACCCCTATGTATGTGTGTGTGTGTTTGATTAGGCATGACTCTCATTTGTCCTTTCTAACAGCTTTGTGTCTACAACTAGCAACGTTCAACAGAGGCAATTGGCATGGGACCCCTGGTTAATACTATAACAGTCACAAACACTTAGTGTGGTGTTTGCCTTGACGCAATCTCAAGCAATGTAGCTCACACACTGCATGACATATGCAGTCACATACTGTCTTTACCTTGCTTAATGCCACACACGCACACAGAAGATCAGCAAGGCAACACACTCGGAACATGGAATATTGAAACCAATCTAGTAACTTTTACCCATGCATTCAAGTTTGTGCCCCCAGATACAGTCTCTCTCTTTCACACACACACACACAGGCAGATGTGGACACAGTTTTCACTCAGTGATGGTCCATTAGCAACAGACTAGAAGGAAGGAAGTCACAGTAACTAATTTTCTCAATAGCTACGGGCAGACATAGTTTGATAAGGTAAATTAATTACTTGCATATTAACATAAATGTTATCCTGTGTGAACTGCAATAGGTGTTTTAGCCTTGAAACTGTGAAATACTTCATCCTTTTCTCTACCATCATGTGTGCCCCCACTGTTGGCACTCCTGCCTACACACAATGACTTTTAGCTTACCTTCACTGCTCTAGTGTGCATACTGGTTGTGCACGTAAGCCCTTTTAGAAAATGTGTACAGGTACTTTGGTTGAGTATATTTTTTCTATCTTCTAGCTGTATTTTCTTTCTGCTGTGTGACTTTTTCTTTCTTTTTGTTTGCTTTTTTTCAAAACTTTAACTTTAATATCAAAGGAAATTATATAGACAGACAGACAGACAGACAGATAGATAGATAGATAGATAGATAGATAGATAGATAGATAGATAGATAGATAGATAGATAGATAGATAGATAGATAGATAGATAGATAGATAGATAGATAGATTGATAGATAGATAGATAGATTTATCAAGTGTTGCTCATGCATGGATTTTCACACACACACACACACACACACACACACACAAGATTGGCATCATCACAGCTGTACTTATTTGCTACTTAATGAAAATAGCTCTCTGCTCTAACAACTCTAAAGCCCAGGAAGCTGTGGCTTTAGCAGGATGATTGCAGTGAGCAAGTAGCCCTCTCATCTATCCTCTGCAGTCTGAAGGTGCCATCTTATTCTCAACAGATGGCACACAACACCAAGACTGACTGAATACCAATTTAGCTCCCCCATCTGTTTTCTTCTGCTTACTTTGGATAACAGACACTCAACAGAGTGTTGGGATGTTTCTTTTTTTTTTCTTCACATCCCTTTTTGTTACTTCTAGGCATGCTGAGAGTGATTTCAGCACGCCACTTGTTTTGTGATGTTATCTTTACATTTGTTTCCTGAATGTGGACTTGGAGAGGAAGTCAGAAAGTAATTTATAAATGCTCACAGCATATTGTATCCTCATTTTTTCACATCCTCTTAGAAGAGTAAGTAGTAGTCATCAGGGCTTGTTTGATACTTTGTTCTGGTTTGTAAATTATTAATTAATTAGTTAATTATTTAACTCTCTGTGGTCCTATCAATGGCCTTATTAATTGCTTTTGCAATCTTGTGATTGCTCAGAACCCAGAGGGTTAAGTAGCTGATATTTAGTTTTTAATAAAAAGCAAATATCAGCCCTTGATTGATTGTTCAGCTTGGCACAAATATGTCATATTGTCATATAGATAGAGGGACAAAAAGTTGTGGTAAGGCCAATACAATGAGGGAAGGGAGTTGGTGTGGGAGTGGCCATTCAACCCTCAGAAGTGTTATCATTCAACTTTTTCACCTTTCCTCCCTCTGTCCCCACAATTTACCTTCCATTCATCTTACTGTCATTATACAAATCTACATTTTATTTCCAGCTTTTACCACATCTCGTTTACCTGCATAACAATGACTTAATGTGGTTTAATGGTGAAGGTAGTAACGAAGTAGGGTCTTGGGAGTAATATGGTGTGTACAGGCCGACAGGGAGGCCAGCAGCTGGGTCAGAGGGCAAAGAAATGCTGCCTCAGTAGTTATTTGTTATGGAAGGCACATACGTACAATAAATAAGCATATAGCTGTACAGACATATGAAGCAGCTGGGCAAATAAAAATAACTGCAGATTTTATGGAATACATAATAAATTTTTTTTTTTAAAAACACACCTTCACAATCTTGCCCATACACTACAGTCACGCAAACACATGCACACAAATGAACCCATTCAAGCAGCGTGTCCCCACTGAGTGTTAATGAGGGGGTCATAAACCCTGAAAAGCCTCCATCTCCCAGAGTCCAGGGTCAGCAGGGCTACAGTCTTAAACTGATGAATTAAACATCAGTCTATCAGTCTGGCAGGTATAAATATTTCTCTTCCATTCTGACTAGAGCAGTGTGACACAAGGCCAAAGTCCTTCCACAGAGTCCACGACACAGTTTGACATGGGGGGTAGGATGATGATTGTCAGTGTAATGGGATACAGAGTGAAGCGCAATTGTAGAGAAGGTTTTATATAAGGTCAGTGAAATTTTATCATATAAAAATGTGTGTGTATTTAGAGGTTGTTGCTATGTATGAAACTCATGACTGCTTCTTGGCATGACATCATCATACTAGTGTTTATGTTTAGTTATGCTGTACATAGAAAAGACGTCATGCTGCCTCTTTGAACTTTCAAACTCATATGATTTATATGATAGCCTTTTTTATTGAACTATTTAGCAACCATTCACTTCCCTTAAAACATGCTTGTTTTAGAGGCCACCAAACTCAACCATCAAATACTATCGTCAAAACATTCACAGTCAAAATCTAAAAATCAATAAGAAGTAGAAGAAATTAAAAAAACAAAAATGCATAAACTTAAAAATTAAGACACAAAGCACATCATGTTATTCTGTCATGATCTCTGAAGTGAGACAGAATCCAGATTTTTCCTAATTGGGACAATGTTTCAAAATCTCTTCAGAGTATTTTACAGCTCAGGATGGTGTCACTTTTCCTTCCACCTTTACTCTCCATTAGTCATCGCCATATAGAGGAATTCTTTTCCTCATTAAGGTGGAACGTTTATGACCACCAGCCACATGATCAGATGTCCCTCTTGGGCACACAATGGCCGCTGGATGTCTGGTCATATCTGCAGAAGATTACCGGGGATGGATCAGGCATGCAAGAAGGTTCTTTCCCAGGTGTAACTCAGAGAGATAAGATGTAAGGGGTGATGTGGATGAGAACTTGTAGACAAATCCAGAAGACAGGGTTGACTAGCACTGCTATATATATATATATATATATGTGTGTGTGTGTGTGTGTGTGTGTGTGTGTGTGTGTGTGTGTATATATATATATATATATATATATATATATATATATATATATATATATATATATATATATATATATATATATGTAACAGGTATATATGTATATAACATGTATTTATTACAATGGCAAATGGTACAAAAAAAAGGCAAATAAATACATTAAGCATATTGCAGCATTTCTGATTCATTTCTGTGACGCAAGGTAGCATAGGTAGTTATTGAGTTTATGGTCATTATATAATGTGTTTTAATATTAGTATTAGCATTTTGTATGTGAGATTATCTATTGCACTGAGCTGCATGTTTGCAAGTGAACTGTAAGTGAACTTGTCCAGAGAAATGTTACTTAGCAATTGTAAAAAGCTGTAAGAGACATATCAGCTGCCCTGATGTAACATGCTGTAATATTTCAAATTGTCAAGACCATTTTCAAAGCTTTGATGCTCTCTGTTTGGTGATTTTGGTCCAAGGGGCTAGTTCTGCTCAGGCGAGAGTTCTTCATCAAACACAGAACACAATGTATCTAACAACATTAACAACTGACAACTCCACAATGGCAGTAGCAGATAGCAAAATGTATGTTGGCTCACGTGGAAACATTCCCTGGTGCACCTTGGACATTTCACAGTGTGACAGGACCACCTGCTGCTGGAGGAATAATGTTTTAATAATATCGACTTCCTTAAGTTTCAGCCTGCAGGTCATCCATCCTGGTATTCCAGAGGTAGTTAGTTAATTGAATAGAGCATAGTGTTCGACATAACACTTAAATCTATTATATTCTTATTAACATTAACATTTTTGATTCAGGGAAACTGGCAAGACTTTATGAGACCAAATACATTTTCTGAGCATTATCCAGTCTAATTATTTCATCAGTTCCTACAGATTTGTCGAATATTTTCTCTTTAGGATCCAATGTGTAAGGTTTATGGGGCTCTATTTACAGAAACTGAATATAATATTCATAATTTTGTTTTCATTAGTGCATAATGACCTGTAAATAAGAGCTGTTATGCTTTTATTACCTTAGAATGAGCCTTTCATATCTACAAATATCGCAGACTTTGCTACAGACATTGCTTCCACAGAGTCCACCATGTTGGACCACCTCATTTCAATAGTAGCCCAGAATGGACAAACTAAACGCTGGCTTTAGACAGCGCCAAGATAGCCTAGTTTCTACTTCCTTCCATGCTAGGAAAGACACGGTAAGACAATGGTGATACAACTGAGTTCTACAAACTGGTCCTTTAATGCATGTTTTCTTTTTCCATCTCTCTTATCCGTCTTTCTTCCCATCCTTCCTAGTCCTCAAACTTTGCAGTTTGTACTCATCTGGCTCCTTCCTGAGGTCTGAGAATGAGAACAAAGGCCTTTGTTTGAAATCACGAGGTCGAATGGAGGTCAAGCCAATAAAGGATCAAAGCATGTGTTCCCAGGCTGAGGAGGAACCGCTGCCTTTGATCTCCACCTTTCTGTGGACGGGATGGTGAACTGCTGCCGCTGCTTTGGATCTGTGTTTACTTTACCTCAAGGGTACTTTTCTGGAAGAGAATTTTATATACTATGACACTGTTTGGAAAGAGAACAAGTACAAGCACAGGGATTTGGCTAAGTAAAAAAATGGGTCGCACTAACTTTAAATCTCTAAGATATGGACTATGAACACGTTGGACTTTTATATTCAATGAACATGAATAATCAGATTTTTCCGATTAGAATAGTAACTCTCCAGCCTTCTGGCCTGGACATTACCTGAAGGGATCTGGGTGTAGAACAGGACTTTATGGGGTGCAGGGTGTAACACATGGCATGAAGAAATGGCCACGGTTCGGAGATATGAATATGACAAGAGCAGCCATAGCCAGCTGAGGTACAAGTAGTCGCGCAAAGTGCAACCTATATAAGATGGTATTTCTCTAAACACTATGGTAGCCATACTGGTTAAATTGCTAAAAGTGTCAACAGCAAAGCCCTGTTGCACCATCACAACTCCTCCATGTTTCCCATTGGGAACCACAAATGCAGATACCATACCATTTCACAAATACACACCAAACAAAATCTAATTAAACCAAAGTACATATTTCCACTGATCTAATGTTTAATGTTAACATCTCTTGTGTTTCTTGGCCCAAACAATTGTCTTCCTCTTGTTGGTCCCTCAGTAGTGGTTTCTTTGCAGCAATTTGACCATTTGTCTGCTATTTGAAATCTGTAAAGCATTTTTGTGGTGCAATGTTGTGCTCTAATCTATGGTGAGGATGGTAACTTTAACAAAGTTATCCTTTGTAGCAGAGGTATGTTATGGTGTCTTCAGTGTCAATCTACAATTTAAAAAGAAACAAAAACAAAGAAAAGCCATTGAGTTGCCCAAGCCTTTGGCTGGTACTGTATTCCAAAGACTGGACTAGCCAAACATTGAACTTTTACCTGGAGTTTTAGGAATGTGGTGAATGTGTAACGTAAAAGTTTAATTTAGGGTAACTTGTGGATATAGCTGTATTTCTTATGTGTTTAACATATGCAAGTAAATATAGTTGTACAGTGCAACTACTTTGATACCCTAGGGAATGTTCATTTTAATTTGTCGATTCTCCTAAGAATTTAACAAGTGGAATTCAAGTTAGGTTTACTTTCCAAACCCCTAGGGAGGATCCGGTTCATCAGACTGTCATTGTTTGAGAAAAAGAAATGGAATAATAGAACAAGGGATAAGAAGGCAGAATAAGATGTCCTGGTTCATGACTCAGTCTGAATACTTCTTCCCACATTATCTGTCTCTATGTTATTCCCTGCATGTCTCCTCAGTGCCTTCCATTTTTTAAATATAAACTCATAGCTTGTGCAGTTCTCAAATGAAGTGCTGTCATTAAACTACTGCATCTTTCTTTCTCTTTGAAGAACACATCTTAGCGAAGATGATGTCTTGATTCTTGCCACTGCTGAACTATTGCCTAAGATGTGCTGACAAAATCACAGCTCATCTCTTTCCAGCGCTTAGGCAGTGGAGGCAAAGCTTGGAAATGCACCAGACACATTGTTTCACACAATTATCTGCTTAGCGAGATGTATTTTAGTTGAATGAGTTGTTTTATTTTACTTTTTTTCTTTCTTGTATGAAAAGCAAGAAAATATCTACAAAGTTCTGTTAACAAAACAAAAGCCATGGCCTCACAAAACTCAATTTGAGTTTGCGATCAATTTGAAGAAGGGCACTTCCAATCTGAACCACCAGGTTGTGCACCTGGGAGAAAAGTTTGATTATGCCACTCTTTCAGGCAATTGGTCTGACTTGGTTTTTCCACATCAAAATAGAAAAACTAATTATTTTACTGGAAGAGCCAGATAAAAATGTACATTTACATTCACATTTAGTAATTTAGCTGGCGATTTTATCCTAAGCGACCAATAAAAAAATGCTATATTCCTCCATCTTTGTCTTTCAAAACAACAAAAAGAAGAGTTTCCTGTACTATCTGGTGGACAACATTGTTTCATTATCAGTAAGTTTATGATGACAGTTAAAGAGTGTTGTTGTTGGGTTAACATGGCAGTGTCCCGTGTTGAAGTCAGTTTTGGTAAATGGACTTGCGTTTATATCACGCCTTTCTACCTTTCACACCAGAGACACACACACTCTCTCTCTCTCTCTCTCACACACACACACACACACACACACACTTTGGTACTATTTAGGGTTTAGTATCTTGGAGAGTTTGGAGACATTCTCACACATATTGAGTGGCAGAAAAGGCAGAAAATGTATTTGCACAACAGCCATCCACAGTTCACAGTCACTTAACTCAACAACAGCGATAGGAGCAGAAAAGAGTACTCAGTTCATAGAATACTGCAGTCGATATGACTGTGCATTAGTAATTTGAATGCACCAGTATTGTGTACCAAGGTTGATGTAGAAACTATTATCTGTAACCAGTAGATTTTCATCCCTTGATTTATTTACTGATTTTATTTTATAAAATCACCAACTGCAATTTCTTTTTTTTGTTTTACTGATACTGTATATTGTCCTGTGTGTAATTTTTGATAGTTGATCTTTCTTCCAGCTTAAAATGAAAAAAAAAAAAAAAAAAAAAAATGAAAAAAAAGCTCAATGGGATGGTGAGCTACTCTATAACTGTGAAACTGGACATGAGGCCAAGTAGAATAGAGTGGTAACACCTGTGGACAAGAGAGAGTAGGAAATTTGAACAAAATAGAAATGAAGCTGTTTGTTGGCGGTGCAGGAATTCCGGTGGGAAATTATATAACATGGGTATTGACCATTTTGCCACCATGAAGGATGGTGGACTTAAAATACTCAGGTGAGTCAAACACACCCCCTCATTTCTTTCAGCTTGCAGTTGTTTATGTGGCTGAAAAATAACGTGTCTTGTTCTCCTGAATGTTGCTGATTGTGTTGTATTATACTCAGGGTAACAGAGGTTTGCCACTTTGTGCTGTGTAGTGTCCACACAGACATTCAGCACCATGGACAGGGTTTCCTGGGGCTTTGAAATCATTTAGTATTCCCCAGTTTCACATTTATAATATCAGAAGTCAAGTCACCTATTGAGCTGTGTTATTTATGATCATTTGTAGCCAGTGTTTGGTGCTACGTTGTTGGATTTTTAAATCCTTGTTTAGGAGGAAATGTAAAAAAAAAGTGTGCTTGTTTCAATGATTAGCATACCATGTTTTTATTCACAATTGATCCAGAAACAAACAAAACAGAGATTTTGTCGGCGTTTTTGAAGAATGGAGTAGTTTTCCCACAGCTTTTTCTGGCAGTCTAATTAAGACACAATTTGGCAAACAGTTGTGATTGGCAAGATAAACCCCTTTTTTCATTTGTTTTTCTTCTGTTGTGTTTTTTGTAGCCAAGTCCACACTTACACTTTTCAGTCTCAGACAGTCAAGCAGAATTGATGATTGAGTTCACTTTGCAAAGACTTCATAGACAAGAGAACACTACACAGTTTCAGTCCAAAGTAACCCAAAGCTTCTTTTCAGGACTGACTTGCTTGTAGAATTTCTCTTGATGCATTCAGTTCTTCATCTCTTCCGGCTGCTACATCTTCCCCCCTGAGTGACCTCTTACTTATCTATCAAATTTTGAGCCAGCAAGTCTTTTTTCCCCCTAGATTTCAGGAGCATATGGAAACCCATAGTCTAATGACTATATGACTGGTTAAATGCAGTTTAGTGGGGTTTTTTTTGGTAGGTGTGTTTTGGTAAGATATGACAAAAACAATAATTCATTGCTGTGTGTTTTTTCACATCCCTCAATGTGATTCAAGCATTTCATTAATTTAATGTTTGTCTATTGCATGGATTTAGCTGAAGAACATTTCCAAAGCAACCACAATCATCATTATCAGCCTAGACATCATTGAAGTAAAACAGAGGACTAAAGTCTGGAGACAGCAGCAGAGGACGCTCTATGTCTTTTTTCAGCACAGCCTGACCTGAAATCGTATAATACAGTGATGTGTGCAATGGTGTGTTTTGCTAAAAGCTCTCTCTATCCCCACCCCCTTTGTCTCAAGTCTGTGAGGGATTCACACCAGTTTCATTTAACATTTGATTTGCTTGCACCATCAAATTCCTCAGGAACTGTGATATTTGAGGAGGAGTTAGACCAGAGCACACCCCCCTCCCAGACAAGAGGAAAGAGAGGCTTGTTAAATCACTTCTTGTCACGCAAGCCTCCACTTCTTCTTTTTTTATTTATTCATGACTTAGTCACAGAAAAGTGTGTCGTTGTCCTCCGGAGTTCCTTTGCAGCCTATGGTATGTTAGGTAACCTTAAAACAATCATAAAAACACACCCATAGGGCACACGTGTACAAACAGTATATACAGTATATACATGCAGTATTAATACCATGACTCACTTCAAGCTCAATATAGAATATGGTACAACAGGACAGTCTGGCAAAAACATTACCTTTTTATCCTTCAACTGAATTGAATTTCAAATTTGTTTCTAATAATAACAATAATTCAATAATTTTGTTGTTTTGTTGAATAATTTTGATGAATGCTATCATTCTGGACATACACTTTGTCAAAATCAATAATATAATAATCAGTATAATCATAATCAACAATAATCAAAATAAAATGATTGTTGTCCATGGTCAAGAAGGGCAAAAAAACACTAGCAACAGAATAAAGGCACAGATATAGTCAAAAAATGCTTTAACTTTAACCTTTAACATGTGGTAAAAATGCAAACACCACCATGGGAGGAATCCATGGCAACAGGCGTCACAAACACCAAAGTAACATTTAAGGCTAAAAGCTTTCTATAATAATCTGCACTTTTTTTCCCCAGATACATTATTTGCAGGGACTCAGTGATATACCACAGTCAGCTTTACATTTAACAGACTTATAAAAGACTCAAAAATCCATATGAAGCAAGAGACTACTATAATCTAAGTGTATACTACAGAACAAAGGTAGTGGAACAAAAATGGTTTTAATACAGTGCTGCCTATTATCTTTTAGACACACTTAGTGCAACTGAATGAGTGTAATGGAACACTCTGGGGTGCATCAAGTCACTTTAAATTGTCTGTTTGCTTTGAAAGATAGGAGAAGCAGGATTAATATTTGGATGAAACTGAAAATGTACTGATTCCTGTATGGAAATTAAAAGGAAAATAAAATAGCGGTACAGTATATGACGGTAATTTCTCTACCGCAGCATTTCAAGTATGAATGCATTTGTCATGGACATTCAAAAGGTGAATATTTCTCAGACAATGTAGCTGACCTTTATTTCTTCATGACAGACCTTATAAATATCAAAATTGTGCACTCATGAAGCAAAGACTGTGACTCTATCATATTTTTCTTCCTCCATATGCACACAGCATTTTTTTGGTGGCTTCTATAGGCCCAACCAGACAGGGTGAAAATTGGACAATGAACACACAAGAGCAAGAAAGGAAGCCATGGGTGGTGTTTTATATATTAAATATATATATATATTTTTTATTAAATATTTTAAAGTACTTTTTTTCTGAAAAATCATCCCATGCAAAGCTCTGATTGAAGAGTGGGCTTTTTGTTCAGTGTAGAATATTTACAGCACATGCTATTTAGGCTACATGCAAAAAACTTTACAACATTTGAGATTTCTTTCGATTTCTTTCAGAATAGCCTATCCATAGCCACTCCAATGATTTATCGGATTCTGAGTAATCACATAATTTTTTTAAGCAAAAAAGTTAATAAAAAATAAATAATTTAAAAGCTCAAGTCAAAAATTCAAATAAGGTATGTAATCAGCTTTTGATGCCTGAGTGGGCAGAACCAGCACAGTTTTGATTAGTAGTCTAATTAATGTTCACAACCTGTAACTACAAAATTAATGGGAGATCTGAGGACCATCAGGTAGAAAATCTTATGTAATAGGTAAAATATACAGTATTTTAGAAAAACAACAGGTGTAATTATGTTGTGAATAGTAGTAGTAGTTTTTTTTGTTTGTTTGTTTTTATAAATTTTGCTCACATTTAGTAAGCTAGCACACGACACAGCATTCTATGCATTAGCTTTAAAAATAACTTATTTTCATTCAAACGTGTTGCGCGGTGCATTTTGTTAATAGTAGCAAATGACCAGTACAGTCATCTGACAATGACAAAATATGCAAATGGTATGCTAATCGTAGCTGCACTGGAACAGCTTAAACTAATGTTAGTTTTGCAGAATGAGATGCTTCACAACTCAAAATCCTGGAAATGGAGAAATCTGGAAGCAACTGAGAAAAAAATATGGAACCATAATGACTACTGAAATAGACATTATGTCATCAGCCAGATTGTTTCACTCGAGAAAGACTTGCCATTATGCTTAAAAATGTCCCAGTCCACTCACTATTGCATTCAAATGATGGTTTAGTGCAATTCATCTTGCATTTAAATTCTGAAAAGCATTTCAGAAATTATAAAAAGGTTTTCAAATTATTATCAGCATTCAAAAGCCTATATGAATCAAACCAGATTGTGCATGTTTTTTTTTTTTTTCAGTTTCTTCCTCTTTCTGCCCTTCTGCACACATCTGTCTCTCTGCCTGCATGTGAGAGACTGAGTTGGAAGTGCAAATTATCCTCTCAGCATGCCCTTGCCCTTGTATCCCTGTTTTGATTCCTCTGTCCTCCCTTCTCTCTGACTCTTTTCACTTCCTTCTGCCTTACTCCCTCTTCCTCCTTTTAATTTCCCACTTCACAGTGTGCTGGACAGGTTCTGTCTTTATAATAAGCACCATTTAATCTGCTTTGGAAAACACATTGTACACAATTGGAAGGTCCTAATTGATTTACACAATGTAATTACTCCATTCTCGATCGTCTCATAAACGACAAACCTGGTCCCACAGCCACTAATTAGAAGGGAACAGGATTTGCGGCTAATATAATTCATTATTTCCAAATTAGAGCCAGAGAAGTTGTCACAATATAGTGATCAGGCAAATGAACGCAGTTGTTTTCTGCTGTTGGGCCTCTTTGTTCTGAAGAAATTATGGTCACACTGTTTGCCTCTCAAGCTGTGGCAATGCTACTGGGTCCCCTGGGCAGCGTTCTTTCAGTATCCTTGCTAGGAAAATCAAGGACACAGTTCTTCTTTTTTTTCCAATTGATTCTGGACATTATGACTGAATACATGATGAATTCTTTGTGCAACCACTTTTTTTTTTCTTTTTTTTTTTTTTTTTTTTTGCTGAAGGTTTAGTCCCCTTTTCCAAAGAATATAATAATAGGGCTGGTATTTTCTATTCAAAGTTCAAGTCTGTAATCATCTTACTAAACTCAAAATCCACAGTGTTTGATTTGGGTTTTTTGTAAAATACACCCTGTCATTGAATCATGCACTGTTACCTATCAGGAAACTCGGCAATTGGTGTTCTCTTTGTTAAAGCAACATTGTGTCACTTTTCTACAATAAAATAACACGTTTAACATCATTTTGATGCTACATTGACGGGTAATCAGGTGAATGGTGTCTATGTCATTATGGCACTAAGTCACACACCACCGAATATTTCACTGATTTTGGTGAAACTGGATCATATTTTATGAAGAAAATGTTTTCTGCTTTCCCTCTGATGTCATTCAGCTGTGCA
This sequence comes from Sciaenops ocellatus, assembly GCA_033000465.1. Taxonomy (NCBI): domain Eukaryota; kingdom Metazoa; phylum Chordata; class Actinopteri; family Sciaenidae; genus Sciaenops; species Sciaenops ocellatus. Next base: position 14,237,402 of record CP136868.1, read on the forward strand.
TCAAGTGATTTACAGATTTTTGTGATGGACAGTAAAGTAAAACACTGTAAACTATAGCTGCTGTTAGCTAATGTTAGCTCAGCTTGTTAGCCGGGCTGCCCAGACTGTGAGCTCTGAGCACCGTGGGAGTATACGTGTTTGTACCACAGGCATTTTGGATGGGGGGTGGGGGTGCTGACACTGATTTTGTTCCACAATTACAGCTGGGTAAATGGACTATGTAACCAGGCTCAGCAGCCTCTATGGACAAATAGCAGAAGCGTTGATACAGTTGATGGTGGATGTTGATGGAGGAAGCTAAGAATAAAGGAAACATTTTCTCCATAAAATATGATCAAGTTTCATTGAAATGAGTGTGACTTGGTGCCATAAAGCATTACATACTTGTCACAGGTGATCATACCCAGAGCACAAAGTTAAATAGTCAGAAACAGACATATAGGGCGCAGAGTGGGAATGACAGAGACACTGTTCACCTAATTACAGCATACCAATCAAAATTATTTTAAATGATGGTAGAAAAGTTACACATTGTTGCTTTAATCATAAAAGCTGTTTCTTGTGTTAAAGTTGCAGATTTGAAGCCCAGACAAGCAAAAAAAACAACAACAAAAAAAACATTTAGGAACAGAAAAATGTTATACTTGTCCTTGAACAAGGCATATAACCCCCAACTGTTACAGCGAGATACTCACCAGCAGCAGGGTGTAGTTATACTGGGTGAAAATGAATGCAACAGTTTGAATGTAAGTCTGCTGCAAAAGAGCCTGCATGCTCAGTCAACCTTCCCTGAATAGTGTGCATATTCACAGATGCATGTCTGTGTTTTTGTGTGCATGCGCAGATATGCACATCACACCTTAGTGGTGGTGTGTGTGAGAAAAAACTAATTCATTCTATGCCTGATGTTTGGGCTATTAGAACAAACAGCCATTGGGTGTGGCTGTCAACACTCATTAGTGCTGCTGTCACCATCGCCACTCCAATAATTACTGCCACTGTAAAGCCACCAGCGTCAGTATACTCAGCACACAGCTACCTAAGATAGCATCGGCTCACTTCTGTGCGGCCACTTGGGCCTGTCAATTAGCGTGAGTCACAACAGATTTACTTGCATGTGAACGTCCTTTTTTTAATGTCCCTGTGAGAGATGGACTATTTCACAGCAGTATGGGGTCGTCAGCGGTCTTGATGTTCTTTCATTTTCCTGTCAACTTCAATGGGCACGTTGGTCCGCATGCAGCGTGTGCTCATACCGTGTGCAAAGCTGCTGAATAGAAGAATTTAAAATAGGATTATTATTTGTACGTTTCTTTGTACTCTTATGTAATTACCCATGGCTTTCACATTAGGCTTCTTTGATTATGGTTTTATGTTTTGTTAAATCTTTAGCTCGTCTTTTTGCTGAAAAGTCAAGTAGTCTCTGCCCATGTTATGCCATGCTGGTAATCTGTGATAACATTGTGACAACTCGAGTTTATACCAGGACACAAACACGTTGTTGTGGTTATTTGCGTTGTGTTTCACATGATAATAATGATAATATTTGGTGTCCCTCGCTATTTATTAATAGCCAAATCCATTTCTCATTTCTTGTGTCACTTGCATAATAATTGCTGAGAATTTTCTGTGTTCACATTTCATAGTCCTTGCGTTTAATGTCATTTTATTATAACAGATCTCTCTGAGTACTTGAAGAATCTAAAGAAAACTAAAAACTCTAAAAAAATCAAAAGAAACTAAAGGAGAGAATTAACCAACGGGAACATCACATCTCTCTGTAATTCCTTCGGTCTAATATGTACTTGAAGTGCCTAGTTAGAAAGTGAGCCAAATCTATTTTTTATTTTTTATTTTTTTTTTACTTTTTTATATTATTTGAATGTATCCTTTTAGAAATGTCTCCCCCTTTGACAAATCCTCTATCCTCCCTTAGTCATTTTACAACCTTTTTCCAGTCCCAATACATAGTCCCATACATCCCTTTATTTGTCCCAGGGTTAGGTTATTAAATGCCATTCTGGTTCATATTTGCCGCATAACAAATTATGTACTGTATATATGTTATTTTCTTTTACATAAACTAAGAGACAGCATTTGACTTTGGCACAGCAAAGCTGTGTGGTCTTGTTTTCCCAGTTATTGTTTTGCAAGGCAGGCACTGAGCACATTTAGTTTTTCTAATTTGACATTTCTAATATGCATGTTCTCAATTGTTAGCGAATAATTGGTTGGCTGTAATGTGCTGGATGCCGGGTGCTCTAACCACAGCACATCATGAATACCAATGTGGCATTTCCAGCATGAAGAGACATGCAGACAAACATTGTTGCTGTCTGGCACCTAACATTATGTTTTCAAGAAAAAATGTAAAATGACAATGTATTTACAGGAGGACAAAATACTTTTGTTTGACTATATGAAGTTTACGGCTGTATTGTTGTGTGTTCAAATAATATTTGGACAACTCAGTGTCGCCGCTGTTTAATTGTAAATTGTTATATTCTCTAATTGTGATAATGCAGCATTTGATGTATTATTGGCATTAAAAACCATTGATTATTGGTAAAAGTGGCAATGTAACTTTTCCTGAACAGTGGCTCCTGTAGCCCCAAGTGAAAATTACAGTAGCACATTGAATTTCCCTGCATTTTTTTTTTTTATTATTATTATTTAAAAAGCTACACTGGCTTGCTTAAAATGTGCCTTGACTTTGAAAGCAACAGAGAAAATGAGAGCAAGAGGGAGAGAAAGTGAGAGCAAGGGAGAAAGCGAGCGCTCAGGGTAAAACAGGCCAACAATGCTGGAAGAGGAGAACCAAGGAGAGGTCGATCCAGGGTCGGTGAAGGCCCGGCGGCCATGGATCCTTCTCTAGGAGGACAGACACTGATAAGGCCCAGGTAGCTCATACAGTGCTGAGGTTTAAGAGGGCACCAAGATAACAGCCTGCTGATAGGACCAACCAACGCAGCTGGACTGCAGATAAGAGGCAAGGACTTGTTGCCCTCGACAGGAACAAGACTTCTAATTTGTACAGGACTTGTGCTGGTATTTTGCGGTGGCAGCATTTCAGTTTTTAGGGTATTCTGTGGTATAAAATCCAACAAACTCTAGTAGGCTGATCTGCTGTAAAACCTAAATGTATTCAAATATATTGAATACATTCTTTTGATTTGTGTGATTTTATTTTTTTTCCTTTTGATTCATGCTTTTAGATAATTCAAATGTTTTTCTTCATGCTTCCAGTAGTGAAATCAACAGAAAACAGTTTAAGGAAGGAAAGATTATAATCATTTTGGCAGCATTGCTCCAAAAACAAAAAAATAAATTGGCATTGGCCTATAAAAACCCATATCAGCCAAAGCCTGATGTCTCCTGATCTAATATTATGTGTATTATTTATGACACAGAGCTGTGTATGGTGTGCACTTCTGCCCAGAGGCATGATGAACCTGAGCTGTGCTCTTTTGCCTTTCTCTTTTATTGTGCATCGGCTGAAACACAGTAGTCAGACCTCCATATACAGCCCCAAGGACAAAAGACATTAGATAGGAAATGTTTCATTTTGGAGAGACATGCGCTCATTCTCTGATCTCTCCCGTTTAGCATTCGTCTCACTCCGCGTGCTCTTGCTGCAAACTGTCGTTTGAAGTCAACCCAGGCTGTTGACCGCCTTGTTAGCTTAATAGTTTGGATATGCAATTTAGGAATGATTTATCGCCATCCACTAAAACAGCCTTACCACGTGCTCATGGCGTTTGTTGTTTGTTTATTGTTTTTCTTTTCTTTTCATGACGAATTGCAGCACTTGGTACACGTTCAACTCGGTCAACACTGCACTCATGTGCATGTATACTTCTGATCCAGTATACGCTATTTACATTGTGAGATAGACCTCTGTTTCCATTCCACTCAGTGTCAGCTGAATTATAACACAGCAGATTTATACAATAGTAAAAAGATGATTTTTCATTTGTTTATATTCTGAAAAGAAATCCATTTAAATTGGTTTGTTAGGGAATCTGAAGCTCAAATATCTGTGTATCTCTGAATAAATGAACTATTTTTTTAAGAGCAGGGAACTATGTGGTTAGACTGAGCTGAACATACAAGGGAGGTTATCTTGCTCAGTTTACTTTCTCAGGACAGATACAGATACACTGTACATAAATATATATGTGAGTGTGTTTCCTGTACACATGTCTGTATGGCTGAAGCCATTATGTATTTACGAGGGATAAATAATGTACAATAAAGAATAGTTTTACAGGACTGGTTACATCAGTTTCATAATTTACTGTGAGCAAAGGTGTTCAGGGAGGCCAGTCACGCAATTGGCAAAGTATTCCTACAACTTCTGAAGTAAACTCTCCAACTTACCCATTTTTCTATTCATGCTGTGGTAGAACATTATTAAAGTGTCTTATTAAACAGTCTCACATGTTTATCTGAGCTTCCACTGATGGTGGGGATTCACATGAAAGTTATCAGTATACTCTGTTAAAAATGAGTTTCTTTACGAAGTGCTGAGACAGTGACAGTGAATAAGTGACGGGAATTGTCTGTCTTCTGTCGCTATGCTTTCAAGGAGATACCTTTTTTTCACGATGTCTGTATCTTTTCTTTAAATGAAACACACGAATATAAGACCGGGGACACTTTTATGCATCATGTGCATTTGCACATCTGCTCAGTTAACTTTACTGCATCTCTTTACTTTTCCATCAAAGTGTGTCTGTGTCTCTTAAACCCTCATTCTCACTTTAATTTTCAGTGGAATTACTTTAAGAGCTCTGCCCACCAATCCAGACGCCACCCCTCCATTCATCCATACATACAGATACATAGATGAAGATTTTGTTTTTGTCCCTGTGTGCATGCATGTGCGTGTACAGTATGTGTGTATGTGTGTTAGGCCAGACTCTTGTTTATTCCGCCAGCCATATCCCCCTGTTCACTCTGTGGCTCCACCCCCGCTGTTTCAGTACTTGAAACAACTGGGGGGTGTGTGGGAACTGATATCAATAATGCTACATACCCCTGCGGTTATGTCCCATACGCTCCATTATTGATGACAATGTGCACCCCCTGCCCCCTCACCAATGTATTACAGCACGGTGTCTACAAATTCAAGTAGCAAGAACTTTTAAGACTTCACATAAGTACTTAGGAACAATATGTGTGTATGTGTGTGAGTGGAGAGGATACATTCATTTGACAGCCTTAAGGAATAATTTCAAATGTGCAAGGATGGTGGGTTCGGCAGATGTTGTGTGAAACCGTCTCATTTCATGCCCTCTTGGTTTTTTATCTGGAGGTTTGTTTTGAGCGTGACGTCTTAAAATCAAATCAGAGAAAGAAACAACAAACAACAAAAAATACTTCCTGTATGACATCTAATTGTATGCCAAAAAGTCAATGAAGACTTGTATTCTATTAAAGTTTATGGTGTCTGCCTCTGATATTTGAGATCTGATTACTGATGTTCTTTGTCAGTAAGGAGCTATACAGGAGTTTAACAGTTTACGGGAACGTGGGCCCAGTAATTCAGTGTTTTTTTTTATTTTTTTATTTTTTATATTAGAACAACTCAGTTGGGAGCCATGTAAAAAACCTCTGGGTGCAATCTGTCTCGATTTCTGGCCAGACACCTCCTTGTATGCTATCTTGAAGCAATTAGACCGCTCTTAAACATCCTCAGTCTGAGTCATTTGCTTCCCTTTCTGAACATTGTTGCTGTCATTTTTCCAGTTTGTCTCAACCATTCTTTTTCCCTGCACCGATTTCCCTCTTCTTTTTCTCACATCTGTCATGCTGAATGCTATTTATCCATTACTTTTGCCAGCTCTCTCACACTCTGTCTCGTTCTCTCCTGAGTCACCTTCACTCCTTCTCCTCCTCGTCCTCCTCCTCCTACTCTGCTGTGTTTTATGGCTAAAAGCTGTTATTCCGCTCGGCTGCAGCCCGACTCCTCTCTGTAATATTTCATTCATCAGAACAATTAAAGCGGAACATTGGTTTCCAGGGTGATAATTAGGGTTTGATGAGTGAACCTGAACGCCACCAGGACAAGACAGCTTGATTACTCTCATTTGCCCGTCTCTGTGCTATTCCAGGGTTATTATCCATTGTCTTGTCAAGCAAATAGAGGAAGAAAACAGCCATGAAATGGAGAGAGGTGAGACCTAGAGAGACAGATAGAAATAGAAGTATGGAGGTAGAAAGAGTCATGGGAGAGTTTGTTGAAGATGAGTGGCTTGTAATAGGAGCAGGGGTATTCTGGATAGCGATACACCACATTAACTCCATCTCCTGCTGCTTTTCAGTAAAACACCCATGTCATCTGTAACCCTGTGCCCCGCACCAGAGAACTTCCTCCGACTTTTTAGCACACTTAACATCCCATTCGCAGTTATCTGTTGTTAGAGAAAATTATTTCAATAATGAAAACTGAAAAAAAAAATATTTGCAAAAACAAATTGACGATTAAAACAGAAAGATACAAAAAGATCACTAAAAACTGTATTTAACTATTCATAAAATATACCACATGTATGTTAGGGTAATGCATCTATCCAAGGCTACTTATTACTTTTCTTTACATCAGCACCGACACAAATATATGTCACTGTGTTGCGGAAATGAGCACTGACTGTTCTTGTAAAGTTCTATATTACAACTGCTGACTGATTCAGCCCAAAAGATTCTTTGTTGCACCAATAATTCAAATTAGATGCAGGCATGCATGAATTGACAGACTTTGGCATTGTTTAATATGCTTCAACAAGACTTGTGTTGTTCTGTAACGCTTCAAATCACACACATTTGTCTCAATTGCAAAAGGCCCGTTTCAGTATATGGGGGCATGGTGGTATACATGATGCATGCACCACAGTGTACATGCGTGTTTATCTACATGTCAGAACTATTTAATTATTTATCCCTAGTTAATGTGCTGTATATATTCTCTAAGAAGTATCAATCAATCAATCAACCAATGAATCTGACTTTGGCTGTTCAAGGTTGTGACCTGGGAGGATCACCCAATGAAAGAGCCATTTAATCTTGACCTTCTGAATACTAAGCAGCACTGTGTGTTTGTCAATGTGTACACTTTGTGCATGTATATGTAAACTAAGCTATGCACAAGTCAATACACCTAGGTGAAGGTGTTAATGTATACTTGTGTGTGTGTGTGTGTGGGTGTGTGTACCTCCAATGGTAAATGAGGGGACCCAAATGCTAGGGAAGTTTGCATTAGCTTGACAGGTGAACAGCTGTCAGCCTCTTTTTTTTTATTGGATGTAAATGTTGTTGACCTTCTGGAGAAGCTGTTTCTCACGGCGTGTAGCACTAGAATAATAGCTGTGTGATGTTTGAAGCTAGAACTGACCGCCCAGTGTGCACACAAAACAGCTTTCCTACCAAGTGGAAGTAAATTGCTTCCAGTCTCCCTCTCTCTTTTTTTAGGGCAGCTGAGTGACATTTCATGGAGCCGTGGCACTTACATCTCAATAGTAATCACTTCAAACTTGTGACGCTCCATTTGCTTAACGATTAAGCACAGAGAGGAGGCTGAAAGAATTTTGCTGCTAATTCGATGCTTTAATGAGCCTGGTAATTAGAGCTAAATGTTAATGAACAGTAGGTACTGCGATTCAGAGCCCGGTCAGGGGTTTCCAGCTAAACCTGATGGGACAGGAAGTCACATCAGGAAGTACAGCTATAGTACCATGAGATAAATAGAAACAGAGAACTCCAGCAACAACAACAACTTGCAACTGCTGTTACAGATAGCAAAAAATAGCTAGCACACCACCCAAAAACCACTGCCAAAATAGATATCGGTAATGGGTAGTCATTTAAAATAATTTGCAACAAAACTTTACATATTTTCTAAATTTAACAATAATTTAATATCAGTTAATCTTTTCAATTGTTGTAGCCGAACAACCTGAATAAAGTTTTGGAAAAAATCTAAAATTTTTTTTTTTTTTTTTCAAAAAGATGGTCTCTTTAGGAACAGCAACGTGGCGGAAGAGTCGAAAAAAGGTAAGAAAAGAAAAGGGAAAAACTGAGAGATAGACGCGGGGTTGGGAGGAAAAAAAGCTGATGTGGGTTGATGGTGGAGCCTCTCTGTGTGTATGTAGGAGAGAAAGAGAAGGAAAGGGGAAGTGGTGTTCCCCCTGCAGCAGTCTGTCGGCTCGGCGTTCACGGTGGCTGAGCAGAGTGGAAGGCACAGCCGGCCCACAGGGAGCACTTGGCACGCCATCAGCTCTGCACCGGGCACGCTCGCCGCTCAGCCAGCACAGCCCAAACACACAAGCATCGGCGATCAAAACAACGCCAAACAAACACACGCCAAACACACTGACAACATGTGGGGAGGGGGCGTGGGGTTGGGGGGGAGGTAGTGGGAGGAGGCCACAGACACGGAAGAGCAGCAGTGTACTGTGTCTGCTGCTGGTGCCACGTCCTGCTCTGCTATATTTACAGGAAGAGGTGGAACGACTATTGAACTATATGGTTATAATTTTACTCAGGTTAAATGTGCATAAAATACTAATTATACTAATTACACCAACAGTAGTGAAACATTTACAGTTAGTTCCCTAAAAACATACATTTATATGTGAACCAATAAAAACCTTGTGATGATTGGAAACATGATCAGCAGTCACATAATATCTTTTTAAGAATGGAAGTTAAATAAATATGGAAAACTAAAAAACTAAAAGTTTCTTTGTGGTTTTCTGCTTTGTTGATCCCCAGAGACATGGGGTGGAGAAAATGCGAGAAAAAACCTTAAAATGCAACACAGTTCAATAATTAACTGTTTGTGTATTCATGCCAAACCATCAAGGTCTGGGGTTTAGGGTACAGTGCACATGGTCGTATGCAGACTACACGGTATGTAAATCGCATGTAAAGCAGTACTGGAGCCCAGAAACATTTAGCCGTTAGCAACATGTACAGAGGTTAGTAAAACAAGCTGACTGGCGAATGAGCCAAGTCACACCATGGTGAGTGCAAATGAAATGCCAGAGCTGGAAGACCCACCTGCCTCATTTAGATCAGTTCTTTTGGAGAAATTTGGGTTCCTATGTAGCTAGCTAGAGAGTTGTGGAGAAAACAAGGACGGTGTGTCATCTGCATGTGAATAGAAACACATGAAACACGTTATTTTTGCTGCTTGATGTGCTGCAATACAGAAATATTTTGGGTACTTCAGATGTTCAAAATACAGCCAAGGTTGAACTATTTGAAGCACTCCTCCTACTAAACTGGGTTATGAACCAAACTGTAACTCCTGTGTACAACTGCAATCCCGTAATAAAAATAAAATAAAATATGGGAGGTTAAATAAAATATCAATAAAAATCAATCCAATAATACAACATTATATAAAATGTCACCAAAACTGAATGGTGTAGGCTACCTAATAAACTTTTGAATCAGCATATACGATTTCATTCATTTTAGATTTCTACATTTGCAGAGATCTAAATTTTTTATGTCATTTCTAAATAATGCATACTTTCTGTGAGCTAAATTTTCATCACCCCAGACTATATTCAATGGTAACATTTTTTTAAATTCTTGCTCTGTACGATTATGAATAAGGTTAGAAAAAAGATCAGTCAGTCTAGCAAAATATGGCTAAGGCAACTAAAACACTTCCTGCATTAGCATTGGATATAAATTTTGAGGTGCCAAAATATCTAGTATAGATATAATTGCTGGGTATACTGTGCTGAAGTATATTCTAGATTAATCTGAGGACTCCTGCAGAGATAATACATGCATCTATCAGCTCCAACTTCAAATTTCTGAGCATTACGTCAGTTTACATCCTGGAGAGTATTTTGACATGCAGTGGTGAAGGGTAAAGTCTTTTTCTCCTTCCTGGCCACCTCATAAAGGAGAGGCATAGTGTCCCTCCTTTCCTCCTTCTTTCTACTCAGTGCCAGTTGTCTATGTGCCAGTAAAGCAAAATAAAAAGAGACGCAAATGGCAGCACCATCTGGAGTCTGCCCCGCTGAAGAGCGAAGAGAGAGGTGGAGGGGGTTGATTTCCAGTTGATTTCAATCAGCTCCTTTACAGTACAGGAGCCACTCTATCAGCAGCCCCCAGGCAGCAGCTCTTAGGATGCCTAAATATGCCAACATAAGTGCCAATGGGAACTAAGTCCCAGGTTTCAGGTTCCCTCTGGACCGTATGATGATGGACAAAGCAGGGCTGTTTATTGCCTATGCTGCCTTGGGTTTGAAAACTAGAAAGAGCAGTTATTTTGAGCTCAATTTACAGCCTGGAGGGTGAGACAGAAACACCTCAGTATGGGATGTGGGACTAAAGTGAAGAAAAATGTGTGATGCATTGGAATAAGCAGTTTGGGTTTTTAAATTATAAGTTTAAAAAGACTGTTTTGTGACACTTATTCTGAATCCAAGTAGTCACAGCTGTTAATATCTGACTCAGTAACAAGTTCTGATTTGGAAGGCTGCACTCTCACTACATGCCTGCATGCTCAGTTTTGCTCATTATATTTTGATGGTAAAGTAAACCAAGCTAAAAGATGTGTTCTTTTGTTTTTCTTGGTCTATCCTAATGCAGTAACCACATGCCCGTATGTATTTGAATTTTCTTATGCGGACAAAAACAATGTACGAAGAACCAGGTTTTAGCAAATTGCAATTTTCTGCCTGTAGTCCTTGTGGGTGAAATAGCATGAAGATTGCAAAATAAAAAAAAAATACAAAATATTGTACAAGCACATTTCAGAAGAGTATACAAACACGTTCACCCCTACATGCCCTGTATGATGGAAACCATCATACTGTTGATGTTGTTGGTTCTAATGTCGCTTTTCTTATGTTACATGTAAGTATGTACATAAGTAATTCACTGTTTGTATATCTGTCCAAATTTAGGGCAATTTTGTAACCAGATTTCCAGATTATCTGAAAAAGAAAATGCAAACAAATTCTAATTTGCATCCATTACTCTTGATATATATACATATGTAAATATGAGGACATGGGTGCACAGAGAGAGAGCAACAAATTGACATGATTAAAAGAGTCCCAGTCAGATATTAATCTATAATAGAAAACTGTGGGGGAGAGGTGATGGAAATGTATTTATGTGTATTTCATGTATTAATTTGAGGAACATTATAGTCTCCTCATTTGTCTTTATCTAGAGCGGAGTTTGATTGGCAAATACTGCACATTAAGTCATAATTTATGTGATTTGTTCCTCTATTTCCACTAGAGTTAGTGATTGTTTTTATTGATATAACTTTTCCACTGCAGCTATGTGTAAAAATGTTTTTATGATATTTAAAAAATAACTATACTTTATTTGGCTAACCATCTTTTACGGTGAAGTCCCTTTACAGTACAATGCAGCATTGAAATTAGCAATCATTAAAGTGACCAGTTACTCCCTTAATGTACATATAGGCATACGAGTAATGAATTAAGAAACACCTGTAAAACCTATCCTTAAAAACTCACATCAAATTCTTCCTCAAAACTGTTGAGAGTCATTAGTACGAAACAAGAATGTAAATGTCCTTGTAATCTTCCTGAGAAGTTTCAGATCTTCAAGTCAACCACTAACTCTGGCCATGAGTCATCCAGTGCCAGTCAACCATGATACATTAATTAATTAACTTCCTATTTAATCCTAATTAAACAGGTTGTCAGCATGGGAGTCTTACCTTGAGACTTAAATCACTCACCTTTTCTTGGCTCAAACCCCACACAATTTGACTTGTATATAATTAGACAGGTGTAGCCATTTTGATTGCATTTTCTTCACATTAATTAACAATGGATAATTAGTTAAGACGGACACTAATCTGGGTACTACGGCTCTTTATCCTCCAGAGCTGAGGGAAATCACGTACTGGTCTGAAAGGTTCAAATGCTAGAGGGTTTTTTATAGTAGTGAACAAAGCCACTTTTGTTGACGCTTAATGCTATTTTAAAAGTCAGTTTAAACCATTTGTGTCACACATGGAGGTGTGATAATGGACTGTGTCTATTTAAAGGCATAATGCTATAAATCCAACATTGACATCTTCAAACTTTCACATAAAATAGGTTTACAGCGCAGACAATTACAGTGAAGTACACATGCATTATGTCTCAGCAGAAGTTCATACATGACCATCGTGGTTCTACTTTTATAGATCATGCCTTGTGTATGTAATTGAAGCAATTGGATCAGACTTTGACAAGAGTATTCCCGTGAGAGAAGAGCTGACTCAGCTGGTGATGAGACCAGAGCAAATCAAATTTAACTTTCATTTTTCAAAGCAACCAATTCATTTTGCAGTAGATATTAAAAGTGTTACATAAAATATAGATCATATATATCATCACTGTCAAACATCATTGTCAAAAAAAAAATCATCTCTACCTACCCTAGATTATATATGTCAGAGGAATGGAAGGACAGGGCGTACCACAAAATTCTGGACCTTGTATATAGGCATACTCTATGGGCCCCTCCCAGCATGCACGGCTATTTATTCTGGTATCACATGAGGGCCCTGTATACTTTATTTCCCAGTCCTATGCATCTGTAGAGGAAAGTAATTTTAGAAGTGCAGTATAGAGGGAATAATGATGGGCAGAAAGAGGAGGAATAGAAAGATATATAGAGGATTTTTAGGTATAGAAAATATGAGGCAAAAGGACAAAGAAGAAAAGAGGTGAGGCAGAGAACAAGTAGGGAGGGAGGTTGGCTAGAGGACAAGTTGAGAAGAGATGACGAAGGGAAGTCAGCCTGGGAAACTGTGGAGGAGGAAGTGCGAGAGAAGGAGGAGGAGGAAGAAAAGAGTGAGCACCTGTGCTCTTAGCAAGTTCACATGCGTCTTCAGCGTTAACTAACGTCTCCATTTTCAGAAGCCTTTCCAAGTTTCTAACAACCACTTGGAGAGTTGACGGTTGACTACACACCATCAACATCCCAAGATGATTGTAACAGGTTACCTCTCACTCCTGTAACAGCTAAACCAGCAATGCAGGGTCATAATGAATCAAATGCTACATCACGCCACTGTTCAACAATACAAAATGGCCACTGTATTAGTGCTTATGAATTATTTATTTCCTTTTTGGCCGGTAAAAAGTATTGCAGCAGTGAGGGCTGAATAAAAAAGGCCTTCTTTCCTTCATTAATAAATCACTCTGTGAACTTTCACACACAAGAACTGCACGATGAAATACATATGACGACTGTATATTACTGTGTGTTGTAGGCAATGCTCGGCCTATAGCCTGAAACAATTTAACTTTATGACCATATTCCATCGTTTCAGCATTCTCTTGTCTCAGTGCTTCTTCAGAGGCTTTTTTGTATAAAAATACTAATTTGATGCAGATATTTATACCCTTTTACATCTATGGTCAGATTTAAATACAATCAAAACAGCAGTTGGTATATAGCTTTGGAAATGTCAGTATCGGCCTTCAAAATCCATATCAGTCAAATGGTATTTTCTAAAGCTTGGCAGAAAATACCACCACACTAACAAAGCAATCCATTGCTGCACTGCGGAGGCACTGTAAATTGGACTGTCATTGGTTACCAATATGACATCAACTTAAGTCTGCATTTCTCACTCAGTAGGACCCGGTCTGTCCGTATGGCAAAGAGCCTGATTCATACTGCTTGTTGTGTGTGGTGGTGGGTAAACATGGAGGTAGGGGAGGTGGGGGTAAAATGATGGTTGGGGGTATTGGCTGATACTCGAAACACATGTGAGACTTGGCATGTCATGCCTTAGTCTGGCATATGTGCGCATCCCTCCTGCTGTGTTGGAATCAGTTAAATAATCACAGGGGACAGTGGATGACACATACAGGTGACTGTGTGTGTTTATAGGTGGTGATAAATCCCATTTGGTTTTCCATCTTAAAAAGTTCTTGATCAAGTCTACTCCTGATTGTGAGTACAAAGGTAGGAGTATGACGGTCTCCATCTTCAGGGCTGCTGTCAGTGATCATGCGGATGTAGTGAGCCATCAGTCAAAATTAACAGCCTCATCGAGCATTCAGGACGGGCATCAATTAAAACCAGTGGAGCTCAATATTGTTTTATGGTATATTTATATTTTAAAGCTTGATTTAATTATCCTGGAAGCAGAGAGATTCCACAGTGGCCCTCCTTCACTCCACGCCCACACACCACTTCCTACCATTAAAATATGGATGGGACATAAAGGACAGAGTTATTGAGCTAAGCTGCCTACAGGCCATACAGTCCATGTGAAACTAACCAACAAATAGGAAAAAGTTAAATAATGTCTGCATTTTACAGTGAAATGTTTCAAAAGAACACATACCAACAACAGTCCTGACAGATGAGGCTCATCACAAAGGAACAAATTTGCATTCTTTGCCTAAGAATTGCTTTTCAATATCATGCTGCTGCACCTGGATTATACTGCACCTGGCTGTATTTTTTGTCTGATCTTCATACTCTTATGAATAATTGTGTGCAGTTACAATATTATGCAGAACTTGGGTAAGAGAAGATTAGGTTAGATTAGAGTGGGTTGGATCTCTCCCTCTTGTTTCCTATCTTTTATCCACTGTCTGTAGTAAACGTTCAAAATGCCAAAAAAGTGAGGGTGGTCATGGAATAGCTCAACATATTAATTGTTTTAGTTGTTTTGGTCCTCCTCACTCCCATAGTGTCTATTTAGTATTACAAGATCACTCACAAAATGCCCATAGTTTACTGTTGACATTCACATAGAACGTAGATACAGGGTAAAATTACTTCATTATGCAGTTGTGCAGCATTATATTTGCAAATATGTCCGACACGTGACAATGTATTAACATAAATCATCAATCTGTGTTGTGATTTGTAACATGTAATGTCATATTTATTCACATATATTCATAATAAAATCCTATATTGTATTTTGCATGTACATCATTTGTAATAATCAAGTCCACTGTGAGCAAATCTGTTGCAAAAAATACCCATTTAGCCAAAGAAATTATGTTGACAAATGATAATAAAAAAGCATGTGTGTTGTAGCCTGAGGTCCATGAGGAACTATGACCTAATATACACATGCACTGTTATAATATAGAAACCTGTCAGTCTAACGAGCTATTTTGAATACTGTATTTCACCGTGATTATTGCACATCAGGCTGATCCGGTGCCTGTTGTTTCTGTAGGAGGTGCTGACAGCGTTGCTTATTAAGCATCCAGGGTGCATTGCCACTGGGCAGTAGCTGTCCGTGGTGCTGAAACAGCACTGCTGCATGTTTCCACAGTGCAGTGATTTTGTTCTGTTGGCTCACAGGATAACTTGTCCGGGTCATTGGATTTTCTTTGCTCTCAGTTAAGGAGCTGGTGTACCTTCTAAAGGCTCACGTCTTGTGTTGCAGCAGAGTTTTATGGCACAAAGTGATACTGTTTGTTTGTAACGTGACTATGGAGCAAATGGTGTGTTAATGCTATGAAGAAAAGCAACTGATAGGACCCAGAGGGTTCAACTTGACTCGAGTTGACTGCCTCCTGTCTACTTAGAAAGCAGTTATGTTGGTGCTTCCTGCTTTCATGTAGCAAGTTTCTCCAGAGTTTGGGAAATTGAGAGATGTGGGAGTATCTATACATCGCCTGACGCCATCCTGATTTCACTGTGAATAACATTTCCCACTTGACAACACTGCTTCCTGTTCACATTCTAATGGAGAGATACACAGTCTCTGTTTAATTGGCTTAGGCGCTAAAAAGAGTGAACAGAGGTCTCGTGGGCTACTTTTGTTCACACGTGCAGTGGCATAATATGAAGGTCTGAAGAAGACTAATATTTGATATTACTAACATAATTATGTAAAATGACGAAAAATTGATCAACATATCAGATAACTAACTAGAAAATATTAGTATGGATAGTGGCAAGATGGGAATATACTCCACAGCTGCATCAAAAGGCAGATGTTTAGGCTTTTACGGTTTGTTCTATATTTGTGGAGACACAAAGTCTCATCATGGTTATCTGAGTGGATTAATCCAGCTATAGTGTATCAAACTCAGTATGAAATCACATGGCTGAAAAAGCACAACACTTCAGTGTTCCTGTTATATTCACATTAACCTTTTAACTTTTATTGACGTGTTAATTGTGAACAGCGAGGATAGAGTGTTTCATTAAAATTGTTTATTTATATATTTTCATCACTACTCTGTAACTGTGATGCATTTTCTACAAATTACAGAGTGCCAAAGTATCAGAGAGTGTAATGTAGCACTGCTTGTGCTTGTTAGTGTGCTGCCATAATAATAATAAATAAATAATAATACTGCCCTTTTTACGGCCTTTTCATTCTTCCCATCAGATATTGTATTGTGTGTGTACAGATGCATTAACAATCTTGTAGTTATTGGTGTGTTGTGTGTGTCTATATATGTGTTCCTGCTTATATGTGTACGTGCATGTGCTTGAGTTTTTTGTTTTTAGAATTTGACCAGAATGGGCCATCAAAGCTTTCCCCCAGTGCAGACAACTACAGAAGTGTTGTGTTATAGATGGCAATTAAGACTTGGAAGCAAAAACACTGTTCTGGCAGTGAAACGTACAGTATTGAGGAAAGGCAAAAGTCTCTCTTTACTAAGTCAGGGATTTGATTTTTGTTTTAGGACCATTAAATTGTCTACAAAGAAAGAGGGAGGAGCTGGCACACACTGAAAGAACTGCAGAGGAGAAAACAAAGAAGGTGTATGGAGAGAATGACAAAGGGGGAGGATGATATAAAAGAAGAGGCACTCAATGTGGAGATGGATGGAGTGCATTAAAGGTGTGAGAATCGTGAGGGGAGGAAGAAATGGCAGAAAACTGAGAGGAGGTAGATGGAAGAAGTGATGGGGAGAGAGTATTAAGAGATGGGAAGCTAAGGGACTATTATGGGAGGTATGGTAGAATGAAAAGTGGGAGAGCATACAGGGATCTACAGGTAGATGTACACAGAGGTAGATGGAAGAGAAACAGAGAGAGAGCAAGACAGGTGTTGATGGACGAGGGAGGCAGAGTGAGGTAAAGGGGAAACCATGTATTAAGTCAATGGGATAATGATGTGTCAAAGCGTGACCAAGCTGTGAAAATGGGAAAATGTCTTTCATCATCACTAAAGTGTCCTCTCCCTGACCCCTTCAGGTGGAAATTAAAATGGTGGGGACTCGATGGAAAAACAGTTTCAATTTACTTCTAAGTGGAGTAACATTGATTCTGGGTTGAAAGCACGGCCTGGAGGCTTACAGACACAGGAGGCCAGTCTCCGTCTCTTTCTCTCTCTCTCTCTCTCTCTCACTAATAAAAATACAGATCATCACAACACCTATCTGTGTCTGTATGTTGCCTAATTGATTTCTTGCCTTTCATCACATCTTCCTTAATGCAATGTGTATTACAACATTTTTCAGAGTAAATCCCACAACGTTCCTGTCTCTTCATTGTGATCGATATATAAGGTGACAAAAAAATAATTAAAAAATAAATAAAATCATAATAGAAAAGAAGGAAATATTATTCAATTCTCTTTCATGACAATATGTTTCCATTTACAGTGCATTTCGATGTGTATTTTTAACAGAACAAGCTTTAACCAGTTCATTTACATCTTAACATTTTCTGTTTTTTTATCATCCTCCTCTGCTCAGTATATTAAATAATTCACATTTCTAGTTTGTTTGGAATACATAGAAGAACGGTAAAGGAAAACCACACCACTTATAGTAAACTTATAGCGAGGCAATCCAAAAAATATGACCTCACAGTGTTCAAACAAGGTTCACAGAGATGTTCATTTCAAAACTGAAATCAAGCTTCATTTTGTACCCATAATACCTATAATATCAAATTTAAATTATGGTTTCCAAGGTGATGGATATCTTCCTCTTAACACTCCCCATAATTCACCTATTGGTCTGACTAATATCTTGCCCCCCACAATCACTTCTAAGCAGACGTGCGTGCTTAAATCTAAAATATTGGTTGGCTTTCGAGGAATGTACAGTGGCTTGAGGCTCCGTGGAGACTTGGTTTGGTCCCAGAGCCCCATAGCGTGTTGTGTGTGCTGTAACCCAGCATGAAGGTTTAGCCTGTAGCCTGACCTGTGCCTTGAGAGCAAGGTAAAAGAGGAGACAGCCCCAGGCATTTACACACACACCTACGCACAGTTGTGTTTCCATCACTTCAGAGGATATTAGATTGACATTGCATTACTTTCCTGGAGACTAATCCGTACCATAACTGTTACTCACTTACCACTCACTGTTACCCTAAAGTTGAATGATTAATGATAATGCAGACATGCATTTTGTCCCTAAAAGAAAGGCGAGTCCACACATTATGACTTAAAACCCTATGACTGTTAGTCTGACAAATGGTGGCGTTTTCAGCCATGTGGACAAAACAAACCAGTAATGGCGACACTTTATTCTTCTGTTAAATAAAACACAACTTCATCAAGCAGGGTTTGCTTAATTTTCAGTGAAAAGGGTTTTTAGCTGATTTCACTCTGTACAGCTTTCCTATATTTATTTAGCAGTTCATGAATGTGACTGAATAAAAGGCTAGACTTTCAGCAGCTACGTTAACTGTTTGAGTGGGAAAAATGTAAATGTTATACACTCTCATTATGGTCATTTGGTTCAACAAGACTGTAAATTATCAGTTCTCTTAGTGTGTATCCCCATTCTAGAAGTTCAATGTTACAGAATGGACATTCAAATTTTTTCTTTTGAGATAAAGACCAGCAAATTGGCCTCACTTTGGTTGATTTTGTCTCTATTTGTATGAGTTCTATTGTCCTCAGTATGCTTTTTGAATGCACTCATACAGTCACAGCTATGCAGCACATATGAATGCTTCCAGAGAAAAGGCACTATGACACATATTGACTTATGCTGGGCTGGAGACAGTATTGATTTCTCAGTCAGATATCCAGAGACAGAGGCATCCAGCAGGGAACAGAGAGAGAGCCGCATTACAGGCCACATTACTGCTTCAACATATTTTCTAAAGCAGTCTAAATAAAATTCGGCAAAAAGAAGATTTCAAACATCAACAGAATTGGCCTAAAGTGCTTTTTTACGAGTGGAAATGTTTTGTTTTAGTGTGCACTGCAGTTTTAGAGGAAGAAGGACAACCTCCTCGTCCTACTAGAGTGTGAGTGCATGTTTAGCTTAGTGTCTATCAGGAAAAAGGGACATCTGACTGGTGCACTTGTGTGCACTGATGGCATGTTTGACATAAGTTGCGCGATGTAGTGTTCACCTTGGTCAAGCGCAGCGAGGTTAATGGTGGTCACATCAGCAGGTGACTTAAAAAGCGTTTAGCAGTTATAATTGATGATGCAATTACTGTCTGTATAAAGCCGAAGTCTGTTTCCCCTCTAGCATTATGCCCAAAGAGCCATACATCTTGCTGCAGGCCGATCTCTCCTCCTCTTTCCTTTACCTCCACCAACTCCCCTTTGGAGAAAATCACGCTATCACCAGTTTAGTTAGTGCATATCATGTAGCTATTAGGTCATCACTGGTAAAGGGCTGAAGGAGAAATCGGCTGATAAGAGCGGAAAAAACACCATGCACCTGCTCCTTTAGATTATCCTAACCCTAATACTTTCTACATTGTTTTATATGGTTGGTTAAGCTCTAACTTAATTGTTCATTTGTCTTTTACGGTGGAACAAACAGCGGCAGGTTTCTCCTGGGTCAAATCTACCCTCACAAAATCCTCACCTGTAAACACAGGGTTTTTAATTCTCAGTTTCTTATGCAAGTTTTATTTTAGTTTTAGCAGTAGAAGTACATTTACTACTACATTTAGTACTACACTAAAGCGCAAATTTGAGGCAGCTAATTGTACTTGAGTATTTCTATTTCAAGCTACTTTCTACTTCTACTCTCTACTCTACTTCTACTCTACTCTCATTACATCTTAGAGAAAAAATATTGTGTTTTTACTCTACCACATTCACCTGACAACTCTAGTTACTGGGGTCTGTTCAGATTACAATTTGCCATCCTTGTCCTATCCAGGGGAAACCAATTTAGTGAATTTGAATTTTAATGTTTCTGATAAACTGGAAAATGAAGTGTTTTTTTGTATGGCTTAGGATAAAATGCTCTTACTTCTTAATCAAAACATTTTTTTAAAAAAAAAAGCTGAAAGAGGCTGAAAACAAGCTTCTTTCTTGAGTTTTTACAGATACAAGGGTCTCACGGGGTAACATATGAGAATATGATGCATCCCTGTAGATTAAAGCCCCCAGCAATATATTTCCAAGTGGTACACTATTATTGTTTTGAGCCATTACCATAGCCAGTACTACCTCATATTTATACAGAAACCGGAAAAAAAGGAGAAAAGTAAGCAAGGAAGTTGGACTATCTGGTAAGTGCTGAACATATGTGTCTGTTCCTTGGTACCAGCTTTACTTTACTATACATTAAACCATATGCTAACCCCTTCAAGTAGATATGGATATGGTTTCCGTATTAAAATGCTCACAGCAGAAATAAACATGTTTACAGCCTGGTACAAAAACTGTTTGGGACTCTATAGCTAGTTTCATGTTCATGGCAACTGTACTGGTACTGATTTCTTTAATATAACTCACCCTTTCAAATTATATAAAGGCTCAAAGTTATGCATAATTAAGAATGTGGTCACTTTAATTCACAGGTAGTTGCTGGGCTTCAGCCTATCTCAGCTCCACCCACACTCTACAGTATGTCTTTGCAAATTGGCCTAGCCAGCAGCCAGAGTCACCACATGGTTTTGCTCTTCAGAAACCTGAGTAATGGGTTAAGCACAGAAATGGTCAATGTCACTGAATATAATTAAAGTATGCTTGTTCTTTTTGTTTTAGTTTAATTATTTATAAACATTAGCATGAATGTAGTCTCATAAATGTGACTTCAAATAAATACATTTTGATATCAGTCATTCTTACACTCACTCGATAACTTGAATGAATGAACTGATAAAGCCTGGAAAATATCTGGGGTTGAAAATATTTTAATAGGCCAGGAGGGTTTGAGAACCCATTAATTAACTACTTTCCAATGCCAACCAGTGTGGTACTGGTCAATCAATGTACTGGTCAATTAAAGTTTAACTCAACTCCCTGCCGCATGGCAATAATTACCCCCCAGGTCAGGTTCATTCTCCAGGTGAACTATGATGAACTATGACCAATGATGGGTCACGACAAAACTCAGTCAAGTCATTGGGAGTGTTGATTTGGGTTTGGATAGCCCACCCTTCACCTAATTACAGCCTTGTGAGACCACCTGGGTGGCTACTGGTGGTAACCTGCAATATAAACACAACCTGTCCATGTGAGGAGTGTGTGTGAATGGCACTGAGTTCATTTCACACAGCAGGTGGGAACTTTTACTGTTATTACCTGAGGGCTGTTATGCAGACAGATGCCTTCTCAGCAGGAGGCATTCAAGTGAGCAACACACACTTATGGATGCCAGGGTGCACACTTGCACCCACCGAGCTTCATTTGTATCTACTCACAAACATAAACATGGTAAGACCGATATTAGTTTGCTGATACAGGCCTTGTAAGGTAACAATCAAAAATAAATTGCTATGTTTAACATCCAAACATGAGTAGGAACTCAAAAACGGTTACAATCCCATTTCTCTGCTGGTCCAATGTGAAAATGTTCATCAGTACAATGAGGACACATATGATGGAGTAAATGTTACTCCCGTCAGTCATACCCAGTTCTGATGATGAAGAAGTAGAAGTTCTGACATTTGTTGAACCAACTCATAGGACAGACACTAGTGGTAAAATAATTTGTTCATTAGACACAAAAATAATTGACAACTATTTAACTAATCATTTTAGTCTTTTTTTTTTTTTTTTTTGTCATGTTTTCAAGCAAAAGTGGCAAATGTTCCCTCACTCACGACTTCTCAGATTTTAATATATGCAGGTTGACTTGGCCTGTATGGTAGTATACTTGCGTTTGGGATCTTTGGGTTTTGTACTGTTAGTCGGACGATACAAGCAATTTAAACTATCCGATTAATCAAAAATAAATAAATAAATAATAATAATAATAATAATTCTCAACCATGTTAAACTCACCTTGCCTTAAACCATATGCTAACCCCTCTAGTCAATATTGGTATGGTTTACAGGGTGAAGTGCTAGAGCCATTTTAGATTTAAAGTATTACACTGCAATGTGAGTCTATGTAAATTTGTAGTGAACATTCACGTAGTAAAGTAGCAATGAATTTGAAGTATTTGTGTCTTTTTGTTTGGTTTTGTTTTGCAGCTTCTTTTATTTTTATGGTACGGCCTATTACTGATACTGCTTATGACACTGACACACGGCGTGCACTACAGGATAACTTTTCCAAGTACTTGCCAGCACCAAATTGGAAATGTGACATGCAACATTCTGTATTGCCACTGATGGCACAACTCACTCCCCTTGTATCCTCCTTTTCAGTTCATTAGCTCTCTGTATAAATGGCTTTCAGGGTAGAGAATCTGAAAAATCTGAAAACATAGGGATGGGTGATGATAATTATTGTAATACATTTTCTCCCTGTTACACACACTATTTGTCAGGCTGTTCAAGTGGTCATAGCTGTCACAGTTTTATTGCTGGTTTATTTGACAGTTTCTCTATGGCTCCATGCTTTTCAGATACACTGTAGGTGGTGGCAGGCAAAAAGACAGGGGTTTGTGACTTACCAATTTACTAATTGGTACGCCTGTCAACCTGTGCTGCAGTGTCATTGACCTTGTCTATGTTTTGGTATTTCTCTATGGAGAAAGTGCTACAATTATGCCATGGCATTCAATAGATGCTTTCATAGTATGTTTTGAAAATCCTGTTGCGCAAAACAATGTTACTGAATGTGATAAATAGAATAAAGCACTAAATAGGATATTGGGAGAGGGATGAGAAGAATAGTCAGATCCAATAATCCATGCCTGCTTTACTAATGATAGGATGCTTCTTCTGTGTTATCCAAAAAAAGAACTCGGCAAGCAGTCAAAGTATTGCATTAAATATAACTCTTCATTATGCAGTACACTGAATTACAGTTTTTTTAATCACCTTAAGATTTATACAAATGGTCTCACATAAAAACACATAGTGCATGTACTGTGGGTATTTAAAAATGTTCTATATGGTACAGTTCTGTAAAGTATAGTGCAGTATATCTTCATATAGTATCATACTGTGTATTATAGTATTGTTTCATATTATATAATATAATGCAGTATACCATAGTATAGTGTAAAAACATAATAAGATCCTTGCCCTCTAGGTATCTAATTCAACAACATATGTTGGTGTTTTTGTGACTTTAATTTGAAGGAATTGTTATTTTTAATGCCAGAGTTACTGTCTGTTTGTTGAGCTGTGAAATCACTCATGGGCTGACAATATGTCTGTCATTGAAATGTCCTCATCTGTTAACAAGTGCCTGTGAATCTGTGTGCTTGTAGGTTCACCTTGTTGGCTTTATGTGGCATATGTGAATCTGTGCATATGCACATACATCATTGTGCAAGAGTAACTTTTAATGCAGAAGTGTCCAAATAGTGTGCAGGTTGAGTGTTGGGTGGATGCATGCGCCAAGATTACCATTCATTCAAGATGGATTCATGAATCTGAAAAACCTGAAAACTGATTCATGAACAGAAAAAAAAGACTGACACAATATCTAACTTTTTGAAACAGTACATACACAGGAAGGAGGGATGTGGTTTTGCTATCTTAAAACTTATAAACTTATTGAAATGAGAAACTGCAGAAGTTCCAGTCTTTTCCCCGAATCATTTACACAGCATTAGTCTGTGTTAACCTCAAAATGTCTGTGACACATCCAACTCCTTCATGCATCTCAGTCATCTCATTACTGTAAAATACACTTTTCCTCATCTGGTGTTGAAGTAAATTCTACGGAACAAAGCTCACTACATTCTGATTTATTTTGTGTGCTCAGTGATCTCAGATGATTATTGCCTGCTGAGCTCCCCTTTACTCACACAATGCACTTAGTGGATAGTCCCACTGAATGAGTGCTTCTGCCTTATCCCAGTGAATTTGATTCACATTCCCATCTTATCTAAGACTTTTCCCTAACCTTAATGGGAATCTTCAGTATTTTGCAACTTGTAACCTCATATTTTTGTGTCTCAGTGCGTAGTTTGTTGTTGTATGTCTTTGGTGAGTTCAGACAAATATGTTAAAATACCAAAGTCACACAATTACATACTAACCGATCGTAGATCAGCAACTTCTGTGTTATGTAACGTAAAATTACAGTTTTTTTAATGGAGTCTGGTGGCATTTGAACACGCAGAGCGATATAACAGCTGTTCTTGGTTAAAAATATCTTACTCTTTAACAAATGTCTATCTTAGTAGGTTCCTTTGCATTATGTTGTCAGACGTATGTTAAATTGAGTCTGTCCATGGAAAAAACACTTTCAGTAGAAGTACACTAAAGGCACACAAGTGCTTCAAACTATTACACAATGCAGCCAGTTTCACGGCTGCCAGCTGCAGTCCTTTTGACTGATTTCGAAAATTCATTCATTCATTTGGACGCAAAAATGTGAAAATGGGTTGAAAAATACTGAGGATTATTTTTAACCATGCCATTATAACGTATGTAAAATAGAAATGGTGACATTAAAACCAGGGTTTAGCAGAATTGTTTGATATGATTGAATAAAAGAGTACACATTAATAAAAAAAAAATATAAAAAAAAAACAGACAAGATTCATTTAACTGAACATTTCCCTCTAGCAATGACATTCTCAACCTATTCTCAAAGGCAAGCATCAAATTCTTTGGCATGATCTTAGACCCTGCTGTGAATGTTATGATAGATTTTCGCTTTCCACATCGAAAAATAATCAAGATAAAGCAACCAATTCTTCATATCAAAATATTGGTCTTTTTCTGCCTCTGTCTGTCTCTTTTTTTCTTTCATCACTCTCTCATTACTCACATAATTCTGTTACCTAGCACCAAGATGAGACATCAATTCCTCTGCCACTGAAAATTGCAAATTAGCTTTGAGTTAGCTCTTGAGGAGATGGGAGGAGACAGGAGTGGGAGGCGGAGAAGAGATAAGCTGATGAGTATGTTTGAATTAGCTCTCACTCGCAGTGGGAGAGAAACAATGCAGGGCAATTTGAGAGACTTTCAGTGACAAATTGTGGTGTTTTAATGTCATACGTGACGATTTGCATAAGAGCAGCATGCTGTTTTGGCTTCATTCCAGTGTGGTCGGGGTCTTACAGAGCAGGTTCCAGCCAGGGAGAAATTAACATGCCACCGAGCTTCAAACTGGCTTTGCAAGGTCAGTTGACTGGAAAATAATGAGCACTGAACTAAACGTGGGGGAAATTAGACTACCCAAGACACTAAACTTGTAGCAGTGATGTTATTATTGATTGCAAAATGAGCGCCAGACTTTTAATATCTTAAAATAAATCAAATGGGCACTTTTTGAAATCAAATTCTGCATTCTGTAAATGACACAAATTCATAATGCGGTAAAACAGACTAACCCTTTATCAAAGCACTTGCGTGTTTTGTCAAACACTGCATCCTTTTGATATTTGAGCATTTTCCTTCATTCACTTTCACAAAGGCCAGACAGGGACAGATTAAATTTCAAGCATAAATAAATATTGTGAAAGGTCACCTTTCCATC
Organism: Sciaenops ocellatus; assembly: GCA_033000465.1. Classification (NCBI taxonomy): domain Eukaryota; kingdom Metazoa; phylum Chordata; class Actinopteri; family Sciaenidae; genus Sciaenops; species Sciaenops ocellatus. The sequence continues at coordinate 14,263,165 of CP136868.1, forward strand.
TGTTATTTGTGCAACCTCTAAAAGTAATTACATACAGAATGGTGTCGGCAAAGCTGTTTGTGTGCTTTGATTGTCTAAACAGCATATCTCCCAGAGCTCATTTCATATACACCTGAGGACTGTACAATGGTAAACAGGTGAAGTAAACAATAAAAAATAAATACAAAATCTGATTGTTTTGCATACTGACATAAAAGCCCATTTAAAGGTAATAATTATAAATTGTAAATGTTATAGTTTGGCTTCTTCTGAAAACAGTCAATATAAGGTTTGATTTTAGTCACATATGTTCTGCTGTGCTTGTTTTTCAAGCAAAGTGGCCCTTCACAGAAGAAAGACCATAAATGCATGAAGAGCTTTAAACACTAGAAGTAATGTATGCAAAAACATGTGTTGTCAGTGCTGTAGAATCAGACCTCATGAACTCATACGCGACAATGCAAGCATAATAAATGACATAATAGTCCCCGTCTTCCCTGCAGCACAGGATCGCGTGCTTACCTCCTTTTAAGAGAGGCAACAGAAAGAGGTCAAACGTGACATCAGGGGAAGGCAAGTGATGGCACTGAAGCACCACACTGCACTTTGAAGAGAGAGAGCGAGAGAGTGAGAGAGAGAACTTTCTCTTGGGGCTGATTTTAAAGGCCAGGTGGTTCTCTATGTTGTCTAACTTTAGATTCAGCTCATATTGACTGCTCTGACCAGGAAAGTTTTCTTCTAAAATAGAATTTAATACTGTTTCTGAAAACAATGTACTGTGTCATTAGTATTACTGTACAAGCAGATCATTTTTTAATCCAGTCAGATCAGGCGATTTGATATTTTCTTGTTTGACCAGTGCTCGGATTGGGCCAGCAGGACAGAAAGAGACAGATTTTCACCCATATCTTCCTGTACATTACTACCAGCTGATGAAATAAATTAAATTAAATAAATAAATTTCCAAAAATGCATTTGTAATTCCTACTTTCTAAAATTGTAGTATTTTTTATAAATTGCTTAGAAACTTTGCAGAACATCTTATTAACATTATCAAATACCAAATACTATATTTTTGCTTATGATGATATATTGATGATACATTTTTCCTCTATGTGTGCATGTATATGCATGTATATACATAAGTGTATATACATAAGTGTATGTACATCTTTTCAGTTTAGCTTGTTATAGTTCATATTTATACTGTACTAACTTACACATAAGATAATGTAGCCTCATAGACTGACACATACTAAACTCAAATGCTGTTTATTCAGAGTTTTGGCACGTTTTTGTTCATATTCAAGCTCTGTTTGCTAAGTCAAGGCTTCCCTTGTTCAGATCACCAGTTTCTTAACCTTTTCAATGCTAAATGTGTTTCATTTAATGGATGTATATGCAAATAACAAGATTTGAATGCCCAAATGATGATCCTTTTATGTACATATTCATCTTTGAATTAAAAAGCTGTTATTATTGTTGATGAATGGTATGGAGTAGCATAAATTTCTGCTGCTCACTCAAAGAATTGTGTTTATCTCTCTGCCGCTTCTGTTTGCTGTTCCCCAATAGGTTTCTGCTCACGCTCAGAGGAAACTTGCTTCTATTTGCAAATGTAAAGAATGCTACCCCTTAACTGCTTTATACAAGGCAAAGCAAAATTTTGCGACGGCATGAAAGCATCATGGAAAGATGCAAACAGAGGTGAACACTCTAGACCTCATGAACTGATGATGAGGACACTCTCTCGAGTTGCAAATATTTCAACTTCAGCAATTATCCTCAAGAGTTTTTATGACTCCAACTTCAGAATGTTAGAGATGAATAAAGACAGAAATTAGATTTGCTGTGTATCTAAATACAGCTTGTTGATTGGAACTCAGAGCAAAAGTAAAAAAAAAAAGAGTTCCTATGTCACTTCACACTCGAGACAAAAATCAGACTCAGCTCCCTCACTGAACCACCTACATATCCAGCTAGGGAGCCATGCAAATATTTAATTACGCATGTCACCTTGAAAAATGAATTCCTTCTAAACAGGGTTTGTGACTTTTATTGGTCTCCAATGGTGATATTACAGAAAAACTGACAGATCTGCCAGAAGTGGCAGAAATAATAAAGCCCACATTTCTACAAAAGAGAGCGTAATAAACACCTAATCAGAATTATATTAAGTTTGATTAAAGAAATAATAAATAACATATGGAATCATAATGCTCTTTTTAAACACTTTAAGGCTTAAGAACAAAGTACTGTACTGACACTTAATTTTTAGTATTAGAACTGGACTAAGACTTTTTCACCTTTAACTCAAATGGACTTGTACTATCTTCGGAGGTCAAATAAGGTTACAGTCATGGTCATTTGAATGTAGCAAATGCAACACAGGAGTGCTATACTGAAATGACAACTCCAAAAACACAAATTAATATTATTAATGCTGTTTGCATATAGCATCAGTTGATATGGTTGAAAACAATTAAGATATTCAGAGTGCATGTGTACACTTTCTGACGACTTTGGAAAGGTGCATGAAATATCCACTATGGGGTTGTGTAGAGGTGTTCTGACACTCCACGATTGCAATTTTAAAATCTGGGCCATCTGTGCCAAGGTCTAATGTGAAGCAGCTTGTCGTAAACTCTTTGTTAGCCTCACAGTCCAGGAACCATGAGGCTAATAACATCACTGTTGTTAAAATTTACTGTGTTTCTACTCGCCAGAGTCAGATCCCTCATTGATCAGAGTAAATCAACTCTCACCAAACCGTAAAACATCATCTCGGAGTGATACCACTAATGATCTGCCCCAGCAGACGACACCCACTGTCTGAAGGGCTGCTGCTGTATCAAAGCCATGCTGTCTGTCTCCTCTCCCCCCATGGCCTCATCACACTTCATCTAATAATGGGAATTTACTGCAGGTCTTTTTTTTCTTGCTCGCTTGGTGAGATAAACAGGCGATTGATGAATCAGGCATAATGCACAGGCTTACGGGCACAGACAGCACGCAGCCCACAGTAAATATGTGCAGACAGGATCGGATTTCGGCATTAGCAGTGAGGAGATGCATTTATTTGCCTCTCACCCAGACTCATAACAGCACTGAGCTTCAATTACCACGTCTGAGAGGTGCAGATAATACATGCAAACGGCACCACTCCCAACCATTACCAGCACATATATACAGTTTGCTTTTCACACTGTCTGTCTCAACTGCACTTCATTGAACCATGTTTGTAACATCTACAATAGAGTCATTATCCGCTGAATGATGTGTGAGTGTGTGTGTGTGGTTGTTGCGCGTGCAATTGCATGTGCCAGCTCCATCCAGCTAATGCATGCGGAAATACACCGAACATATGGCTTCTTGCCTTCTGCTAGTAAATTTCTCTGAACACAATCACATCATTTAAAATTGAGTTTACTTCAGGCCATGTGTAATAAAGTAGCATGCTTCAACTATACTTGTCATGTCATGTTTCTTTTTTACTTATAAAGCATTAGTAATTTATGTGGGCTAATAAGCTGGAGGCTAATATGTCACCTGAAAATAAGTAGAAATAAAAAATTTGAAAAAAAAAAAAAAAAGGAATAATAACATTTTGGCCTTGGGACTGTATCCCAAGTTACTACCACATACTGATTCTACCTCTGGGTGCCAGAGGATTTTGACTTTCCACACAATAAAAAAGTGACAAATTTACTGTAAATATGACAGCAGTAGGTGGACATTCAATTGCCAAGAAGCTTGAAATTTCTTTAGTCCATCCACTGAAAAAAGTTTCTACAAAACTTTATGAAAAAAGGTGACAGTTATGTAAAAGAAATACCCAAATGATTACTCAAAATGCTCAAATACAATAATTCAAATGGTCAGTGTTCAGACAATCAAGCTTGACTAGCAATTTGTTAATTAAGACTTAAGATTTAACTTGTCTAGAATGCCTTGAGACTTAAATTGAGTGTGCTCTAAAAGTTAAGAGATTAACTTGGGACATGTCTTAAATGACTTGTGACTTTTAAGACTTGAGAAACTCTCATTAGAGTTCTAGAAAACATGGTATTACTCCAACTTTAAGTCTCTTCACCATCACTGAGTTTTCATTCCTTGGATGCCTAGTGTCTCTCCGTGTTGAGCACCAGGAGACAGCCCGGCTAAGCCAGCAGCCTAGCCACAGTGCAGTGCTTGCAGCCTGCGTACACTGTCAGCCCCCTCCTCTCTCCTCCGCCCAATGGATGTCAGCCCTGAATTGTGTTTTGATGTTTCTTCAGACCTACAATTGAGCTCCATTCTCAGCAGCCAAAACAGACATTTGTCAATTCATATGCATCAGGGCACTTTTTTTTCCCTCCCCCCCCGTTCGTCCGTGGCCACTTTCTCTCTCCGCTGTGCCTTTCCCAGTTTTAACTCTACCACTGCACTCAGTAACATCAATCCAGTATGAGGATATGAGTGGCCACGACCCCCCCTGCTGCGAGTGGTGTCACATGTGATTACCATTATTTATAAAACTCACTCAGGCTCGGTTGCGTAGTCGGCCTCTCCCGGCCCTTGGCCCTGCACACTACAGTCAATATTTGCACGCAATCCTGAACTGTTGAGAGTTTCCATGGTGGTGAGAGCCTCCATTACATGAAATATTCAGGGCACACGGAGACTCCCGTGAGGCCCAGCGCAGAGTTTTTACTCCGATTTGATTATACGACATGATTTTTTCATGAGCTATGACAGTCCTGTTGAATTAGAGTCAGCTCTGAATCCTTGTGATAGTCACGGAAGCTAGAGAAGGGGAGGAGTAGTCTGTCCTCTTCCCTCACTGTGTCTTTAACTCTCTGTCTGAATAAGGGGGGAACAAATTTAACTAGAAAAACTGAAGATCCCTTATAAAAAAAAAAAAAGATATACAACATGCACATGCACGTGCCCATGCTTGGTTACATAATATTATCATGCCATAGGTAATACGTCTTACAATACCAAATACTAAAGCCCTTTTGCTTAGTCTTTTGTGAAAGGTGTATATCAGTGCTTTTAGACTGATGCTGACAGTCACCAACAATTGGTTCTGATATTCATTTTTCCCTTGGCATCATGTTAAAGTCTGTGAAAGAGCTTTTTAGAGTGTGGAACAGTAAAACTAAATTGCATTTGAATAAATAATAAGGTTATTTAAATTTGAAATAATTGTCATGTTCAAAACTATATTAAACTTGGTCATCAATAGTTGTGTTGAAACCAGTATATAATATATAATAATATTATGGTCAATTTAGGGTATATAGCATCCCATTAGGAAGTCAATTCACTGTGTTACCAAACAAACTGCATCACATCTATAATTTGGTGCATGACACTGAAAGGCTGATATTTCACTTTTAATATAAGGTAAAATTCATTCCCAGTTGCAAAGTGGCCCCATGAACCAGACCTCTATTTACTGCACTCATCCATATTTTAATGCCCTGTGCAATATTCTGCCACATATTGTAATTATCTGTAACTTTCTTATGACACGCTGTGGCTTTCATAAAGTACAGAGGCAGTAATTTACTCTAAACCATTTAAGACAACAATAATTACAACTAAGCTGTGCAGCATATCAAGGACTAAGTGTTTGTTGAATGGTCAGTTTGAAAGCCTTGAGTACACGAATACATAAGGGAGTGTGAACGAGAGAGACAGAGAATAAAAGGGGTAATGCAAAGTGAAGTATTTGACGATAACAGTGGTGCCACAGTCAGCTATGGTATTATGAGCGTAAAATGATCATTAGGGGCTTCGAATGGAAAATCAGTCATGCTACTACATACAGACACAGCCTGTGTTGAGGGAAGTTAACAATATTGTGTTGTCGCTGTGTGATGATTTTATGCCTTGTAAATATATTATATATTTTCTGTGATCATTGAGAAGCAGAACCTAACATGTTTTAAACATCTTGCATCGGCGAAATGGTGTTGGCAAATGACAACACTCAAAAAGGAAATTCCAATTGTTATCTAAAAATAAATATGATTAAGCCTTTTCTTTGTGGAGCGAATTAAATATTTATTTATTGACTTATTAATAGAATGCTACTACATTTATACTGTATAAGCAAGTAATGCACCATTTGACTGGTTTGATAAATACATTCTGGTGTAGATCAGACTTATATGACAATATATGAAATAATATCTAATTACTCATAAGTAAAAGGCAAATCTTGTTTATTTAACTACCATACAGTCGATGGCCCTACAACTGAAAATTATTTACAGCATGATGTTGAACGAAGTTGAATGGAGATATCATATTATGACCAATAGTGCCAAATGGATAAGTAGATTAGTTGCTGAGTTGGTTTAACTAATGTTCAAACTAATTTTATGTGTATTTTTTTCAATCATTTCTAAAGTAAAATCTCTAAATATTCTGACCCTAGCTTTACAAGTGTAAGACTGCTGATTTTCTCTGTTTATATCATCATGAATTGATTATCTTTGGCCTCGGGACTATTGGCTGGACAAGACAGGCAACATGAAAATGTCACCTCAGGCTATGAGAACTACTTTCTTAAGTTAATGACATTTTGTAAACTCTATATAGTTTATTGACAATATAATTAACTATACACAAAACAATACTTGTAGCCCTAATGACGTAGTATCCCGACTCAACGTTTTGCCACTCTTGATGAAAAGAAGAAGTATATCATCTTTAATACCAAGCTGAAATCTGAAAAATGCATGCAATGTCTCAAAGGGCTGTTTGTTTTTTGCTAAATCTTCATGTTGAAATTCTGGAGATTCACAGGGCAGAGATGAAATACTATCTATAGTAGTGATGATATATAAATAAATATCAAAATTAAGTTCATGTAGTAAATTATATACAACCCTGACAAATTGCCTGACAAAAATGTAAAGAAAAGCTAAAAAAATGAGTACAAAATGTGTCCCTTATAACAGGAAATACACATGATTTGGTATGTCAGCATTCAATATGTTGTTATTGCCATGTGAACTGCTCTGGTTCTGGCAATTGGCCGTAAAAATGACAGAAGACGTGTAATGTTGTTAGCAGATCCTCTCAGTAAGTGGCCTTTACCGAACTGCCATGCCTCAGCTGCTGTATCACAAATACAAGTGCTTACACTGAGAAGCTCCAAATGTCCCCATCCATTCCTTCAACTACCACATTCTCTCATTTGATTTCAGGTGAAGGCATGAAGTGTAACAAACGTAAGTGACAAACAGATCTCGATAATTTCTCACATAACTCCCTCCATTCTGCCGTGAAGTTGTATTCTGACATGTTTAATATGACCCACAGTCATGAAGGTGATGGTATTCTTTGGATTTATGTGATTGCAGCAGTCCAGCTTCACTTTTTTTTAAGAATATTTCAAATATTACCTTGAGAAAAATCATATCTCATGTTATTTTTTTCATTCAATGCGTTTCTCACTGATGATAAGTTACTGTGATATTTTCAAACACTGTGTGAGTCTGCTCTAGGACAGTCAAGGTCATTCTCAACACCTGCCTTTGGTCCACTGCACCAGATGATTGTCAGCTGAGTCCAACATTGTCGATTTGGCCTTTTGAATCACACAACCACACACATTCAAACACACACACACACATACATGCACAACCACACACACGCAGCGCAAGTAAGAGATTATTGGCTGGTGGCTTTAACAGACTGAATCCAGTCTTCCCAAACACAGATCTGTCTATGTATGTGTGTGTGACCCAGCTTGAAACGATATGATTGGTCATGGGCCCACCAACGTGCACAGAATGACGGTAGTGAGATTGTGTGTATTTGAAACACACACACAAACACACACTGGGTGACAGTCCGGGTTGAATACAGATGGAAGGACTTCCATCTTTGATTGCCAGGCTAATTGCTTTCCTCAGCTACATGCTATTTTCTTATAACAGCATACACTAATGCAGGATAGAGCTTGATTGTCCTTTCATACATCCATAATAGGAAGCTTTTAACTCCTGGTGATTGTAGTGTATTCTGTAATCTGACTGTATTATAAGAGTTGTCTTTTATAATCATCACTTTTGCAATGAAATATATGAAAAATGAATTTACAAATGAAATCAACATTGCTTTTCTCTCCCTCTCTCTCTCTTGTGGATTAAAAAGTTTATAAGTGAAGTCATTTCTGGCAGAAGTGGTTCAGAAAATAGAAAATAGCTGTTCTACACTAAAGAGCTGCATGAGTAATGACGATCATGCTTTTATTTCCTTCCTAGGATGTCTGGATTCTCCTCATTGCAATTACTAAACATTTTTAGTAAGAGATATTTGCATTTATTCAATTTAAACTTCATTAAATACATATTGCATTTAATTTAGGAATGTCAACACATGTAACATAATGCTGTAGCATTATGACTAGTCTTTGTCAAATGATCAAATATCTGTCTGACTTAAAACACAGTCCTTCTAATTGCCATCTTTGCGGCTATAATTAGTATTATTCATGCTGTTTCGGCCGAGTATTTCATAATACAATTGAACTATGATTTTCTCTAAACCTTCTTTGTTAAGAAATATATTTTGTTTAATTTCCTGAACCAGGTACCACATTCATATTAATACCAGATAATTTATTCTCATTTAAATGTGAAATAATTAAACTGTGTTAATATAAATGAGGATGTTTTTATTGTATTTTCAAAGTGATGAGCTGGCTTACCACCACTACCACCACTAATACCCTTAATAGTGTCTGATTAGAATATTGCTCATTGCCTATGCTTTCTTTAGGGATGGACTGTTAAAACATGCAAAATTGTCTTCTTTACAACAATATAACCTGTGGCCAACAGTGTAATTTTTGTTGTATCATTAAAAAAAAGAAAGAAAAAAAAGATGTATATATTATATAAAATATTTTCATATCCAATATTCAAAATGTATTATATTCCACATTTTTGGGATTTGGAAATGTAGCTCATGTTGACCGATTGGCTGGCTTCAGTTTGAACTGAAGTAAATACAATTTGTTAAAACAACAAACAACAAAATATTGATGCAGTGCAGTATCACTTGCATTGACAGCAACCAACTAAACTGGCAGATATGGTTTAGCAGGGACCTCTCAGAGTCACCAGACTGGAAACTTCTGTTTTTTGGATAAGCTGGATAAGCTGGTTGATACTTTTAATCTATGTTTTTAGGACATCACAGACAGATTTAGTATATCATTTAGGTTTTCAGTAATTGTTTTCCTTACAGACTTAATGTGTTGCTCAGAAAATTCAGAGTTTTTGAAGTAGTCTGCAAAACCTGCAGAAGGAGCATTTGAGCCCTAACTAGCCCTAATCTTCTTTAACCTGACTTAATAACTATATGCACATAAACTTCAAAATGCAAACTGTTTATCAAAGTGATGAATGGATTAATGTGTTATAAACCTCAGAATTGATCAGATTTCCAAACTCATTGCCACAAACGAAAACCATGAAGTAAAAAAAAAATAATAATAATTTACATAAATTATCACTGAATCATCATAATTATATTTCAAACACTAGTTTGAATGGATGGGAAAATCTGCACTGTTGCATTTCTGAATATATATTTGCTGCATATTTTAAATAAATCTCCTGAAACGCTTGCACGTGGGACATACATTATATGCATATAAAAAATATGACTGCCTTGCAGTTCTTTTTTTGTAAAAGAAATATGCTGGCCATCACAAATGTATGATTCTTCTTGGCTGCTCTCATCAAACCCATCCATGCAAACCTCCAATTAATCAATTCTGTCAGGCGAAAAGGTCAAGTTTGCATATTTGCTGTTCGGAAGCAGCCGTATTTACTGCTTTATTTCAAACTGTAGCGCTGTGGGAAGCCTGATGCGCTGGAACAAATCAAACCCATCTCTTAAGAGTGCTGCTCTTTCTGAGGACTACAATGATCAGAGTGAGCAGCTGTGTCTGATTGACAACACTGTCAGTCCAAGGTAAAGCTCTGCAAAAATGGCAGTGACTTAAACAATGCCACTGTGTAATCTCATTCTGCCTATCATGGAGTGGATAAAAGCTACTTTAGCTCCAAATTGTTTGTTAAATGGCAATTAACTTAACCAGTGAAAACTATGTGCACTGAGCTGTGATAAAATATGAACATTTATAATGTATTGAACCTCCATTGAACCATCCATTGCAAAAACCGCATTTCAAAACATCCCTCATAAAGCATAAACAGAGGCCCAGAATGTAGGCTGGCAGTTTAAAAGAGACTGCTTTGTGTTATCACTGGTCTAATTGAAGTGGTAACAGCTTCATCACTACAGCTGTAGGGCACGAAGAAATGAAGACTGTGGTTATCTATTATGGCGCTAATTATAGGAATATGCCTTAGGCTTAGCAACTGTCCCCGGCACTGCGCTATCTGTAATGTGTTCCAAAACTTGAGAGTGCTTTACAAGGTTAGAAATGGGATGAAACAGACTGCACAGTGGATGGAGTTGATGCTGTATTATCCAACCGTATTATCTTGAAACAAAAACAACAAAATTAGCTTTGAAATTAAAGAAAAAGTTTGATTGGGACTATTATTTGGTTGTGCATGCATTTGCATGTGTGCGTGTCCCTGTGTGTGTAAGCAGCTGTGCGAGGGTGATTATGGTGTGACAGCTGCTGACAGAGAGCTCGACTTGAGGCAAGTGAAGAGGTCTTAAATAAGGCAGTAGCTTTCTGAGTAGCTACACTCTTCTCTGTACACTTTCGCCCCTCTCTGAAAAGCTGCAATTACCATGTCAGCTGCTATAATGCTAACATGAAGAAAATAGCTCAAGCTAATTATTTACTCTCTTGTTCAGTCAGTACAAAGTGGGAAAATTTGGAAATGTAAAAGCTGTGAAATGGACAAAAGCATGGTAATGACTCCGTGAAACTGTGGACAGATTAAATATGCATTGTTGGTCCTCATATGTTAACATTCTGCCAGCTTTGTGAAAATACTATTATACTTTTGCCCTCTTTGAAAGAGAAACACTTAAACTTAAAGTTTTGTATCCTTCTCCTGACTAGTCTGAATTAATGCCTACATTTTCATAGCTTAAAGACTAATGCAAAAAGAAACGCATTACAGCTGTGACAGCTCATTGTCTTAATGTTAAGTGATCAAAAATAGTCTAATAATAATGAATGTGACTACAGTTTGCAACTTTTTTATCTTGCAGCTGTGACTTGCTACAAATGCCTGCCAAGAGTTGGGTAGCAAATTACGTGCAAGGAGTTCATGTGATAACTGTTAAGGCTGAAGATAAGGGTCATATTCCCAGTAAGGGACGAGTCAGGTGTTAGGGTGGGAAACAACTAAACTTTAGTTTCTTTTAACCGAGTTAAAAGTTTCCAGTCACACCAGATGCATAAATGTATGTTACTTTTATTACTCTTTGTCAGACTCTGAACAACTTTGTGTGTGTAAGGACCTCTGACCTTTCAGCTGAAATATTTATAACTTATTGTTTTCTCTGAGTGGGATTATTTGTAATGATGTTCTTACATATTTCAGTTGTATGCTTCAGTTGAGAAAAGAAGTTGCATTTAATGTTGTATGTAAGTTAATCTTATCTGATGTTGCCACAGATAGGATACAGAATATTTAGTAATAACTGTAATATCATTACAGTGTAGTGTTGGCATGTTAACACTTTAATAGTTTTACATTCATATTACTGTAAACAGACCAAGAAAAGCCAAAAGCCTCAATGTGTCTTTCATTTCTGCATGCACAGTGTAAATCCTACATATTGTTTGTCCACTAGGGCATCAGATTTATATTGACTGGTCACAGTATTGACATGTCTGTGCGTTTATGTGTTGTGTGTATTGTGTGTGTGTTAACATACATATAGAGAAATAATCTGTAATTTCTGACCTTGAAAAGGAGTTAACATTTTTCACGTTTCACATGGTAAATTTATTAAAACCTTCATATTGGTCAGCTTTCATTTCATTAGACATAAATTAGAAGCTGTCTATATAAAGATCCGTTGCTGAGGCTGTTATTTTAAGGAGTCCAAGTGTTTGAAGTGTAAATACTATTATTTAAGATAAAAAGTAGCTATGCAGTAGAGGAGTAGAGTAGAGTTTTGTAGGTGTTACCTCTGAACCTGTTTTTTATAGCCTCTTGTGTATTTGCATATTTGCAGCAATACTCAGTTTACCGCCCTGCTCATCAAAAGGTAAGAGTCCTCTCACTGTATATAAATTTGTTTTCTGCTATGAAGTGAATAGATTATCTCAAGTTAAGATACTTAAAGGAGAAAACTTCCTAAAGATTTAAGAAGACCAGGAGTAGAGTACTCTTATCAAAATCACTCAAACGTAAAGGTAATTCAGAAATTCTGCCACCGCTCGCAATTAGTGGTCCCCTGGGGAGAGGTGCATTTAAGTACAGTAGCTTGAAAGATTTTATGTGATCTGATGTTGAGTTTTCTTCTCAGTAAAGTTGCTTACAAGTACTTTGTTTTCCTCACACATGATTCATTAGCCTAATGAGACAGCTACTCAAGTTTGACTACATCATTTTTGTTGCTTACATATTATAAATTGTAAAATAAATGTTATCCATGTCAAATGTGTCAGCTTTCAAAAAAGTTTTAGTCTTAGAGATAAATAAAAAGGTCATATGCACTGTCCTGTGCATGGAAATTAAACATCAGCAGAAAAACGCAAAACAAATAGTGGCAAAAATCCACTATACTGATCACAGTTAGCAACATGAGTGTATTTTTAGATGCACTTAATATAAGTTCACATTAGTTTACTATGATTATCCTGCTGTGCCAACGGTATGACTATATATATTTGTCATAGTTTTTATGGTTCCTCCTGTCAAGTGATGAGGAAGAGGCAGGTGGTAGCAGCACAGACACACATTGTTATTGCATTATTTATCAGGCTGTAGCACTTAACTATTAGTAGGGCATGTGACTTTCGCACACATTCTGATGCTGGCACTACAGCACCCACAGCCACGTGCACAGACATAAACTTGCACCTGTCCATGACCGACAGTAAATTTTGCCATGTCATTGTTTATCTCCCTGACACCATTGATTTAACTGAGCTGGATGGGTCCCTCTAATCCCTCGGGTTATTGGAATTTTACTTTAAAAATAAGCTTATAGGATGGACAGCTATCTGAACAGGGACAAGAAATTCTCCCAGAATCCATCAAATTATTGTAAAAGTGCTGATGCAGAGGTATTGATGCCTTCTTGCCTGGATGATTTTATCTAACACACAAACACAAAATGATAAAGACTTACTAATATTTATTTGTCACACTTTACAGCAGCATGTCCAAGTTACTGTATTTACTTCCACAAAATCAAATCACCTGCAGTGTGTAAATTCTAAATCAGGAGGTCACAGAGTTCTTAGAAAAGGTGATCCAATGATTGACCATGCAAATAGATTATTCCACCAAATCTTTCTTTCCTTATTTTCATTTGTGTTCAAATTGATTCAAGACAGAATTGACAATTACATTCATTGTTCAACCCCTGGGCACAAACTTCTTTGTTATAGTTGTCAGAACAAAGTTAGTTGTTAGTTATTACTGAAAAAAACAACATTTCACTTTCAATTGTTCTCATACTAAAGTTGGTGTTACAAGCAGTATCAAACTAAACTGAAGTCAAACCCAAAAAACCTGCACACTGTAAGAGTATGCACACTGTACAATGCACACTAGTGCAGGATGTTCAATAATCTATTTCATCCAGAAATGTTGTTGTAGTTCTAGATGTGCAGTTAGGCTAATAATAACTGCACCACTCTTTTTCACATTATAGCTTAAAGGTCCAGCATGTAAGACGTACAGAATATGTCAAAAAATCGAGTACTTTTTTTCCATTGGTGTATAATCCCCTGACAATAAGTTTTCAATTGTTTCAATTGTTTGTGTTACTTTAGAATGAGCCTTTTATATCTACAGACACCACATAATGTTGAACCCCCCTGTTTCTACAGTACCCCCGAACGGACAAACTAAACACTGGTTTCTAGATACAGCCTTTCACAGTTTTCACATGACCACTGTAGTTTATCCTTCATGCTAGGAGGGAGAGGGTCAGGCAAGGGGGTTGCAATCAGCAAGTATGCTGCGAGATGCCACTAATGAGGCCTAAATCTAATTTAGCATAGTGACCACATGGAATTTAGCATGCTATTCATTTGCAGTCCTTTCAGTATGAACACTATCACTTGCATTGCTAAACACACACATACATATCATTTAATCCAAGTCGGAATACTCAATATTGTTGTTGTTGTTTTATTTTTATTTTTTACTTAGAAATGTTAATTTAATGTCTTAATTGATTGTGAACTAAGCCTAGCTGTGATAGAGATATAGGCATATAGGCTGTAGCTTAAAGTTGGTTTAGTTCAGATGTGGATCTGCTTGAATCAGCAGGTGCTAGAGCTAACTTACCCCTGCTTTACTTTTTTTTTTTCTCTTGTTCCATTTTTGTTGACTGCAGATTTTTTTTCTTCAAGTTTTGTTCTTTTATTTTTCATTTTTGTATATAGGTTGTTTTTTTGCACAACTTCACCAAACTATCTTGAATAGCATGTCTGCCTGTTGTAAACCACAGATAAAACATACACTGTGAAAATTACCTCAGCAACACTGTGTTCGCCGTCCATTACTTCGTCAACCCTTCACACCCCCAATCATTCAAAATCTTTGATAGATTCTGCACGATTACAACATATAGTAATTCATTACCAACTTCTTTATATCATTCAATTTCTTCAGTAGCAAAAAAACAATTATTCATTTGATTTACAATGTTTCCTTGGTTGGACGTCAGAAAGAAAAACAGTCAAGAGGCAGCCACAACTTGTAGATGAACTTGTCTCTCAGATAAACCCATCAGTGTCAAGTCAGTGTAAAATAACAAGTTACCACTGTGCTATATGAGTCATTAGTCTTTTCTCTGATAAAAATGAAGGACAGTGCCTGCTATGTAGACGATTAGTATCTTCACTGACTTGCAAATGCATTTGCAACCTCAGCAAGCTTCATTTCCATCCATTTTAGTGCTTATTCGGTTAGCTCACAAAAAATGTCAGTTTTTGGCTGAAAGAGTTATTTTACAGCAAGAAAAATAGAGACAACCACTGCTGGATCCAGTTACGCAGAGGTCATGAGAACCAGGCTCTAAAAAGGCATGTCTGACACGCTCTCACCCCATTTAGCCCCTGTGATGGATGGATCATTTTATACACCATTAATCCATCCATTTGTCAATTACTAATGGAAATTTTGGGGTTGAGGGTGGGGTGCGTTTGGGGGCAGGTTTCAGGAACTGTCAAGTCGCTGAATGCCATCTTGCATTACCGCTGACTGTAATTACAGAACCTGTCTAAAAAGTCACGGAAACACTCAACCCAAAAAAAGGTGCAAGTGATAATGATGTTTATTGTGCTTCATGATTATTATCAACACTGTCATTTCCATTTGGAATACATTTCATATTTAGACTGTGAACATGATTGGCTGAGTATCATACATTGTTGTGCTGTATAATAAGCATTCACTGCAAGACAAGTGGCTTACTGATGGCACTCTGCTGAGTGAGCAAATTATACTCCGTTACTTGAGAACACATTTAGAACAGAGAATGGAGAACAGAAATGGATTTGTTCCCAGACACCTTTCAAAACTCTTTTAATGGAAGGAAATGTGCAGAAATTATGGGAAATTATGCAAATAAGTGTGCATTGGTGTACTTTTGTTTGTTATGTTGTTCTATCCCTTGTATCTAAAGTCTGGAGAGTAGAAGAGACATTACAAGTGTCTTTATTTATTGCATCACAATAAATATCACACCACAAACTTTTAATTTGTGTTACAGGTGTAAAATTATAAAATCTAGTCTGTGTCACTGTGACATTACATTATTCATAACCAATTATTATTATTATTATTATTATGATTTTATTATTATTGGTTGTGTTGTATACATGTTTATATATGGTCTACTTGCAAAACAATTTTAGAGTAAAAGGAAAATAAACCAGTGATAAATCTAGTAATTATAATATGTAAAGTCAGGAGACAGAAGAGATACAAAGCCTCTTGAATACATTAAGGGACATTATGGAGGTCGAAAAAAAAATAATAATTTATGAGAAACTATCTGCTGTCAGTCCCTGGAAATTACCCCAGCCTCTGAAGGCGCCCCGTTTCCTTCCCGCATCTCTGAACGATGGGCGGATGTCTCTTTAACAGCTGGGGTTACCGACATACTGGCTCTCGGGCCTGATGAGCTGCTCTCTCTATTTGCTCTGCTCATTCTCCTGAGCACCGTGGCCATCCAGATTAGAGCCTATGGCCCATTAGGCAGCCAGGGAGGTGGGCAACCTCAGAGGTGTAGCACAAGTGTGTATGAGAGTGTGCATGTCTATGTGCAGTAAGATAGACACTACAAGTCATTCTGGGAAAAATTGGTCTGTAGGAGAGTTTGTGCTCTTGTACTTCTATTTTTTATGACGACCAAATGTCCTAACAAGGACAGAAACCTGAAATATACTTGACTTTGGACAGTGTATTGGACAGAGTAATTTTAACATCTAAGACACGTACTAAGGTGTAATTAAAATTAGGCTGCATGTTTACTCATTTCCTTGAACAGACTAATTTGAGGATAGAAATGTCATTGTTGGGCCACAGGAACTGAGTAAGTCACTTGTCAATTGGTGTGCCCTAGACTGTGACATTATACAGATTTTCTGTAATGAGATTGGAGTTTCTAAGTAGGGCTCTTTTATTTTCGTTTCTTTTCACATTAACCAGTTCTTGTTCTTTACTTCATATATAAAAGAGATTTAAAAAAAATAAGATGTTTAAATTGTTAGTAGAAGTTCAAAACATGTTCATCTAGTCATCTTAAATTAACTGCAAATGTGTATGTTAATTAATGTAGACATGGCCTAAAATTATTTCCAAATGTGTGTGCAGTTTGAGTTGTGTGCATAATGCATCAAGTATGAGAACCCAATTTATGTCACGTTCTGTGTACAATGCATTCCACTGGGAACAGTTTACTGAAAAAAAGCAGAACATATAGGCCTTCGTATTTGATGCTGGCATGATTTACAGACCAAAGCTTTAGATTAAATTAGCTTGGAAAGCGTCCAGCTTCATTCTGTACTACAAGTCTTTGAAGGCATTTCATCTTTTTTTCAGACACATACACATTGTTGCACCTTGATACTAACTCATAAGTCTGTCAACTCTCGCACATGCTGTGGTATACACAGTGAGAGCCACCAAAACATGCATAGTGTAGTGTCTGTCATATGGTGTTGGCATACAGTACCGTACAACAGGTAATTTCTTATCAGTACAGCGAACAAATTAAAGTAGTCCAGGTTAGTGTTTTTAGTGCCACTAATCATGGACTCTATGGGTATAACCCTCCTCCAATCGCGTACACGCGATGGCCCACTGAAAAATTAGCATGTACGTAGCCGGCCAATAGAGCGTGCCTATCTTACTCGCTCTTTCCAGCGGGTATATAAGCAGGTGCATCGCCATCTGCCCTAATTCCTTCTACTTTCAGCATCGGCAAGTGCCCACTGACAGAACATCTCCTAGGATGGAGTCGCCACTACAAGAACAACGCAATTGTCCGGCCTGTCCCAGCGGTATCATCGCTCCGACAGACCTGCATTTACTCTGCTTCGAGTGTCTCGGAATGGAGCACGCCATCGCCGGGATAGAGCGGTGCCCGGCATGCCCGTGCTGCAGAGACATCCCCCGTGTCCGTCGCCAGCAGCGAGCCGACTTCTTCTTCGGCCAAACTCTATTCACCTTGTCCCCCGCCAGTGACGAGGAGAAGCGGGAATATGAGGAGGACGCCATGGAGGAGGAGGACGCCGTTCCGACGCACACCACCACCATACCTGGTGAAGCATCGCCGACTGGGCCCGCTTCTGCCTTCGTTGCCGGCCCGCCGACCCGAGGAGACGAGGATATTTTGATAAAATATTCCAGCTGAGCGCGCAGCTGGCCACAGCAGCGAACAACTTGGGTGTGCTGGGCGTTGCGGCTGCCCCTGACACCATGGAATATCTTGGCCGTGCCATCGGTCAGATTAACAACCTAATACAGGGGGTCGCTACTACTGCTAGGCGCGTGATGTCCAGAGAGACCCGCGGCCGGCCCCACCGGGTGCACCACAGCAACACCCTCCGCGGGACCCGCAGTACGCGGCAACAGCAGACATACGCCAAGGCCGAGATTGTCCAGTTCCTGGGGCGCACAGCAACCGGCCAAATGACTAACAGGAGGGACGGCGCAGCAGCCATGGCCAAGAGGGCTGCTTTACGCCTTTCCGCCCCTCCGCCTCATCCCCCAGCTACTGGAGAGAGTGAGAGTGGAGCGGTTGAGGGTCATTCTGGTGGCTCCCGACCGGCGGTCGGCTCTGTGGTATGCAGAGTTGACCCCAATGGTGGTGGCTCCACCATGGCCCATTCCCCAATTCCGAGGGGCGCTGTCGCAGTAAGCAGGCACAATACAGGCGCCGCCGATCCTGGGCCAGCCGCTTCAAGCCTGGCTCCTGAAAGGGACAGGCTGATGCGGGCCGGGCTGTCGGCGCAGGTGGTGCAAACTATCCAGGCAGCTAGGGCTGGATCCACCATTGCCTGTTACAGGGCCAAGTGGTTGGGTTTCCAGCGTTGGTGCAAGGAGAAGGGAGTGGACCCAGTGACATGTCCAGTGGGGGACACTCTGGCCTTTCTACAGCTTTTGGTTGATGGAGGGCTGTCTCACGCGACTATTAAGGTTTACGCTGCAGCCGTCTCATCATGCCATGAAGGGTTGGGCGGAGGTCCAGTCTTCGCCCACCCTCTGGTAAAATGGTTTCTGCAGGAGGTCAGAAGACAGCGGACCGCATATGAGCCTTTGGAGAGCTCCACCTTAAAAGCGTTGTCATTCAAGACAGCATTGCTGCTTGCTCTGACGTCAGCCAAGAGAGTGAGCGAATTGTGTGCCCTGTCGGTCCACCCAAGTTGTTTACTTATTCGCGGGGATTGCAGTGGTGCCATCCTTAAACCGAACCCCTCCTTTGTTCCTGCGAACATAAGGAGTTCATTTCGGTCTAGGGTTATCTAATTGGACCCCCCCCCCCCCCCATGGGGATTCGAGAGAGGCGAAACTGCATCTCCTATGCCCTGTGCGTGCGTTGACATGCTATGTTGACCGCACGGCCACCGTCAGGACCACCAGTCAGTTGTTGGTGTGTTATGGTGACGGGACGGCTGGCAGAGCCCTGTCCAAGAAACGATTGGCGAGGTGGCTGTGTGAGTGTATCTTCTTCGATGTACAGTGGCATCGTGGTTTAGACCCTGCCCGTTCATAAGGTTCTATCTCTTGGATGTGTTGGGTTCCTTTTCAAGGTCTGTGCTCACCGTAGGGACACAGGACCTGTGAGAGGAGGGTTGTGTCAGGTGTTTTATGCTTGACCCCCACGGGGCCTCATGCACCTGCATTGGGCCGTGCTCTGCTAGGACTCGGACGATGAGGTGTGCAGGAGGTCTAATGATGGAGACCCCTGCAAGGTTAGACCACAATGTCACCCAGTCTAGCCAGGTGCTGCTAACTGGGATGGAGTTGGATCCATTATCACTCCACAGGGCGGCTAAGATCAATAAAGTGGTGACTGGGTCTTGGTATCTAACCAGTAGCTGGCTTGGTCAGTGGGCGGAGCCTCTCCCGCGGCAGGAAGTACATAGATCGGGCTTTGCCTACTGTAGATAGAGTCCAGCAGAGGGCGAAGCCTGTGTGGAGCCCTCTACATAGGGTCCTGCCTCTCTTTCGCCTTACGCTAAAGTTTGGTGGAATGAGGGCAGATGGCGATGCACCTGCTTATATACCCGCTGGAAAGCGCGGGTAAGGTAGGCACGCCCTATTGGCCGGCTACGTACATGCTAATTTTTCAGTGGGCCATCGCGTGTACACGACTGGAGGAGGGTTATACCCATAGAGTCCAGTAGAGGGCTCAACACATCTTGTAAGTCAGTGCCTTCTTTTACAGCTAATGTGATCTGAGAAATTGATATTTCAGCTTCTTGTCCTGGGAGTAAAAATAAGTCATATTTTTTTTTTCCCACTTATCTAGGAATCATTTTAAGACTAAGAGTGTATTGCCAGGCTGGTGGCTCTGAGGCTGTACAGAAAAACAAGAGGAGATGGTGGATTGTTCAATTTACAAATATGCAGTGTATAGTACACAATTCATTCATCTTTGTTTTCCAAACATATTTCAGTTGTTGTAGATTTCATTTAATCTTAAGAGATGTTTCTGGACACATATGCTTCATTTTTACCCCTGATGGCAATGGAGCTATTGTCTGCCATGTTTGCTTAAATGCCCTTGTCACAATAAAAATCAAACCCTTGGATTGTCACTATGTATGGAAGAGGTTCCTGAGTCGGTGCACAGCATTGCATGCACCCATGGTTGTTTGTAGGTTAATGCTCTCTACTGTGCTCTCCACTCTCAGGGGCATGTGTTTACAGGCCAGACAGTTCCATACAAACACATCATGTAAATCAAAAGCTGAGCTTGATTTTTGAAAAACAAATTGGAAGACAAGGCAGACTGTAAATTGCTGCAGGCAATTTTGAAGGACTGTAATCACGGTTTGTTTTTGAGAAATTGTTTTTTCCACTGTCACTATACGCTCTAAAATATTCAATGTCATTCTTGCATTGGGCAACAGAAACTTTACATAGATAAGCATGGAGGGTTACGAAATTAAGTTTATTGTGGCACTGCAAACCCTTTGAGTCTCAAAAGTTTACTGAGGATGAATGATGCACAATCCCTTACCATGGGAAAATATGCTAAAACATCACTCAATCATAAGTAAGTGAATGTCTATAAATTGTATATCATCCAAACAGCTAATTGGCAAAACTATCTCATTATTGTATTGTGTCTTTTCTTTGTTAGAGCAGTGAGTAATTAACACGGAGATTCAGAGCTTGATCTTTATTTTGTCAATCCAACACAGTTTAACTGCTCTATAAGTCGTTAGACAGCACAGCTTTACAGCCGGTTTTAATTACTGTACCTTCACTTGGCTTGAACTGGATCAACAACAGTTGGACTAAATTGGCCTTTTGAAGTTGAATACCAACACACTTGTTCATCAGTGTTATTCACTATTTTCGAATGTAGCTATTTTTTATGTTAGACGATAAATATGTTTATGGATTCCTGCAGAACAGAAATTTCGTCTTTGCAAGTACCCCCTTGAAAACACTTAAAAAGCTCAGACTCTTTATTAAACTCTTACTAATTAAATTCTTATACGAGCAGCTCTGTTCAGTATGATGCAGGTTTCATTGCAGATTTTTACAGATATACATTTTTCCTTCTATGCAGTTCTATTTTGTTATTGTTTTTTCCATTAGAGTCACTCTATGGAGCACTGGATTTTGGTTGGTTCTTTCTATTAGTAACAAGCAGGTCATATTTAAAATGAGTGCTAAAATTAAGACTTAATAAATTAGAATTTAAGAAAACTTAACTTTCATGGTCTCATATCTCAGTCAGTACCAACCTCAAACGTACTTTTTTTTCATTTACATCTATATAGCAGCAACCACAGGAAATATATCTGAACTTGTTGCATCCAGCTGTGTTTAAGTGGAAAGGAGAATTGTTATTCAGAGATAAGGAATAAGTCCCTTTCTCAAAACACATCTTGTAAGTCAGTGCCTTCTTTTACAGCTAATGTGATCTGAGAAATTGATATTTCAGCTTCTTGTCCTGGGAGTAAAAATGAGTCATATATTTTTTTTTCCCACTTATCTAGGAATCATTATAAGACTAAGAGTCTATTGCCAGGCTGGTGGCTCTGAGGCTGTACAGAAAAACAAGAGGAGATGGTGGATTGTTCAATTTACAAATATGCAGTGTATAGTACACAATTAATTCATCTTTGTTTTCCAAACATATTTCAGTTGTTGTAGATTTCATTTAATCTTAAGAGATGTAAAATCTGCTAGTCTCAGTCATGTTGAGATGATCCTGGGAACAACCGAGGACCATTTCCTTTCTTGTGTCAGAGGATCTGCCATGGACCTTCTGAGATTTCTACACAGTGAAGGTAATTAATCGTATCAAATTGGTCATTTAGAGGTGGTCTCTTAAGAGTACAGTACTTTATTTTTACCAAGCTGTCATCCAACAAGCAACTTGAGCTACATAATGTTCACTACCATTCACTAGTCATGCTAACATTAGCCCTCAAATAGCTTTTAAAACTTTATCTGTTAACATGGTTTAATGAAATGTGTGCAAAAGATGTGCTGTTGGAGTTGGAAAAGTAGCCAATACTTTATCTGTAGTTTAAAATGATACACTGTGTTGTGTTTTAACATATCTGGTGTACCAAGTATGATTCCAAGTATATTTGGTGTGACAACTGGTGTGTCAGCCCTTGACTGGAGTGCTTAGAGTGATACTTTATAGTAGTAATACTTAATATGAGACGTGTGAGGAAAGATGTTTCATTTATTTTACACTGAGTGGTGCTCCAAAAGCTTTAAAAAAGTTAGAAAATTAAAATTATAATTTTGTAAACAAATTGCTGCTATACTGAATTTGCATGCCTGTTATTATACTTGTTTTCAGATAAATGCAGAATTTGTATATCGCGGTGTACACCATCGCCTGTAATCCAGATCCACATCTTGACAAGCTGCTAAGGATATTTGGAAACAGATGACAACCAACCTATGCCTGACGAGCTTTCACTGAAGTCAGGGATCACCAAAGCCTTTAAGATTAATCCTCTGGGGAACATGAAGTACTGATCAACTGACCTAAACACCAACATTATCATCTCTAAAGCCTCTGGTGGCATAAAATACACCAGCCAACAGCATGCTGTAATGAACCCAAAAACAACATTGTTAAAGGCATTTAAGATGAAAATTTCTTTTCGGCCTAAGTTTTTTAAAGTTTGGATTCAATCCACGTGTGGGGCAGTTCTGTATGGGCTGGTACTTCATTGTGAACAGCACATTAGTAAAACTAAACCTAAACCATTAGCACAATAAAGTCTCATTGTCTCTGTCAGTTGTGCTGATGTGGTCTCGTTCCAGCTCTTTGCTTGTGATGAGTACAGATGGACGGAGCTTGTTCTCTCCGGACACGGGGAATCATAGCTCACAGTTAGGCCCCCTATACACTACAGTCACACCTCATTGACCAACATTACGGCAAAGGAAACCAAATCATTGCAGGAGGGGTAGTGGCAGCAGAGGACCTCTTCTCAACACTTTGCCCTCTTTGATCATCATTCTCAGTCATCAGCCTCTACAGCAATAAGAGATGATTTAAATGATCAGTATGTTCTAGTTTGCGTTTTTTAGTAGTAGTGTTAGCAGCAACAGTAGATCATGTATTCATATTGGAAATAATAATCATAGTGGCTGAGCGAGCAGTAAAATAAGTTGACGTACACACTATCTCATAACCATAGATGAAATATAGTGAAAATACAGAATTTTAGGCCAAAAGCCAAACATTTGACATGTGATATATTGCTGTTGAGGTATAAAGTTATAAAGTAGTGGCAAGTGCGAAAGTGCCTGGAATATTTAATTCGGTGTCCTCATCAATGACAAATCTACAGAACACACACTGTTGCCACCAGTCTAAAGTTTCTATAACCTCCGCATACTCTGAGAGGCACCACAACATTTATCCATCTATTTATAGCTGCAATACATCTGCACCGTGACGTTAATAGCTTGATCCATTTCTGTAAAAATGTGCGGCCTCCCTCGAGTTACAATAGACCCAAACAGGCTGCTGTGGTCAATGTATTCTATTCTACAAGCCTGCGTCCTCCACTGTGTTTGCGCCACACAAAGTCAGTAGTCAGTTGGCAGCTTCTTTGAATTGTTTGGTGATTCGCTGGAGGCTAAGTGGTGGTGACGGATTGTGATGTTGATGTATTTACCTCCTCTATGCTGACAGGAAGCTGTTCTTACGTCCTGATTGACTGGGTCTCATCACAGCAGCCAGCGTTGCTTTGTTTAACTCGGTCAGGTTGGGGAGGGTTTGCTTACTCACTCGATGAGACGTCCATGAAGATGAGAGGAAGACCTTCTCTAATCTTGGCTGACATTGCTGTCTTGGCAAGCAGAACAGCTCACTGTTGCACTGCAAATGGGTGGATATGAAGCTACACGTCCTTTGAGACAAAGTTTGTTGTCCAGGCATGTTGAACATGAGATGTGTATTCCACAGTTGGTTGAATAGTTTCAGGAATTGCGATAACCAGCATTATTCTCAAAATATTGTGGAAGAGAGAGAACCCACATAGACACAGGGAGAACATGCAGACCCCACACAGAAAGGCTCCAGCTGGGGATCAAACCAGTAACGTTCTTGCTGTGAGGTGGCTCAGTTATCGGTCAATCAGTTGTTATTTAGTAGCACCTTTCAGACAAATCAAACACAATTCAAAGTGCTTTTATAAGCTACTGAAAATAACATAGAATGTTAAAACTGATTTAGAGAGCAATGCACACTAAAACAACCAAAAGTTAAACGAAAACACAACAAGTGGTTAAGACAATAGAAGATAGATAAGAAAAGGTACATAATGAAAAAAAAAATAGTACACAAGAACAGTTGATTGTAGTAAAATGTGAATTAAATAAAATAGCAACCAACGGTAATATAACTAAGCGTTACTAAGATGTACATCTGTGCATTATGACTTGTGTGAGGGGATCAAAAAATGTGCCAGTATCCCCATAAATCTGCTGCAAATGGAAAAAAAAAAGTTTTATCTCTGTTTTGTCAAATTTCTGATTAATATTAATGTGTATGATGTATTTTTTGGTAAAAGAGGCTTAGTAGACTCACATAATGTATGGCCTCTAACTCACAGAGCTGTATTTGAATAGACATAATGATGATTACATAACAAAATTAAATATTACATCTAGAGTGAATGCATCTATTCACTATGTTTAGTTTCATTGTTCATTGATTTCAAAGGGATCCCCAGAAAGTGCAGTTCACAACCCTGGTAACATTTTAATATTACATAATATCAGGTACTTACAGAATACTCTCTTAGATTGGGTTCAACGGGTCAAAATCGTGTCGCGCAGGGACACGGGTCTATTTTACCATTTTATGGTCCTTGTGGAAAAATTTGGGAAGCCCTGCACTTGAACCAATGAAATAACACACATACACACACGCACACACGCCATTGCCTTGTCAGCTAACCCCCTCTAGTGCCGAGCATCCTGCACAGATGCGCACAGTCTCTCCTAGTAGCCGCCGCTTCAGTTTCTCCTCCACTGCATCCCAATCATTTCTCGATCCTCCGTCTCCATCCTGCTGCTGCAGCGGACCGGGCTGGAGACAAGGAGCTGCTGGTCCGAGGCACATCGCCGTGCCAACAACAGGATTTCTAAAGTCTGTCACGACTCTGTGCGCCACTGAGACGCACTACATTGATAAGGACATTTTAGTGTAATTTTGAAACAATGCAATATCGGCCACAGAAGTCCGTGGGACATCTTTAAAGTTGTTAGGAGCTAGGGGTTCTCACCCTGTCTCAAAATCTGATTTCACTTTAGATATTTTTTTACGACTTTATCCAAAATCTCTCCGTTCCGCGCCATCGCCGCCTCCGCTTCCAGGTAAAGGATGGATCTCTTCTCGTTCCGGCACCCGGCAGTCCTTTCCAACTGGGACCAAATGTAAGGACCAGAACCAGTGGATCGCTTGTGGCGGATCCAGCCGCTCTTTTCTCTGACCACGTTACCTCTCGGCTAGAAGTACCTCTGATAAAGCTAGATGTTTCCGCAGACATGAGTTTTGGAAACAGATTTTCCCTCGTTTCACTCTTTCTTGGAATTGTCCTCATTCGCGAGAGCCGTTGCAACCAAGGTGAGTTTAAAGATGCACTCCGAAGATACATGACTTTATTTAGCCTGGTGTGCTGACAATATTGCTTTTAAACACTCATTTCCTCATTATAAACATTCTTACTATGAGCACTGTTAAGGGCACATAGAGCACTGTTATTACTGTAAGAGCCAATAAAGTAACAGACCTCACAAATATAAGTAGTTACAGTAAATCAATTAGCATGCCTGCACTTAAAATCATTACCAAGAAACGGCCCTTCGCTCAAGTCCATAAAAGAAGTTTCATGTCAGATATCACTCCTTTGTCTTTGTCAATTCCTTTTGTTTCACCTAGATAACAAATAAAATTCCTGCATATTCATGTTCATAAACGTATGTTCATGTCATTACTTATATCAGTTTTAATCATCTTGTATTTATCTTCTCTTTGCATAGAAATGCTCTGTGACAGAATCCAGATTCAGATGACTATTTAATAGTTTACTATTCTTCCAGCAGAGTTCAATGGATTGCCTCAGCTCAGTTTTTATCCAAACACTGAATCAGATAATAAAATGAAATACAGTTTTTATGGAAATCAGCTGCTGAAGTGACAACCCTGAGGCTGCTTTAATTACATATTCTACATCACACACACACACACACACACACACACACACACGCGCAGTAGAGCAGCCACAGATTGAATCATTAAGTGGGTGACAGAGTGAGAATGTGTGCGCGACAGTCTGAGTTTGTGTGTGTGTGTGTGTGTGTGTGTGTGTGCAGACTTGCATGGCTGTTTCCCGTGCTGTTCGTCTGGCTGTACATTTTAGACATATACAGTAAAGCTTTGCACTTAGTGCTTTGTATGGCGCTTAAATGCACAACAGCATACATCTGTTTTGTGTCTGTATGTGTGTTCAGTGTAAAACAAGTCAGGGGGTCATTTTATTCACAGAGACTTTTATTTTGCAAACACTTGCAGCCCTCCGTTTTATATGATCCGTGAGTGTGTGTGTGTGGGCATGGTCATGCGCTTGTGTGTGTGTGTGTGTGTGTGTTCCTCCGTGGCTACACACACACAGCTGCAGCATCAGTGAGGTTTAAAATAGTCTTATTGATTGTGCGGGACACAGTGGGATCTGCCCCCCAGGTTATATTTTATTGTTCTCTCAGTTCAATAAGAGCGATGCTACTCCCTGTTCTCTTAGACAGCTGCTACATAACTGCCTCACTCTGTGTTTTTCTCTGCCACGGATTGAATGATTGAACTGATGTCTGCTTTCTATTGTACTTTAGTCTTTCATATTGACTGGATTGGGACCTCAGCGGCACAATTGCGGTCGTTGTCTACCACTGAGCGTTGCAGCTCAGACTCTAAAAACTGATGATAACTCAGATGACAAAGAAAAGTGTCTCATTAGATGCTGAGGCATAAATGTTTCTCACCATGCCACTATCACGCTAGTTTCTCAATGTGATATTCTTTCATATTTGCTAACTTAATTTCCCACTGTGTGTGGTGGCTAAGTGGCCTCACAGGCTTGATTGCTGGGGACAAGTTAATGGTGGGTGTACATATTGAGTTGCGCAGGGGGATGAATGCAAACTTTTCCATCCAGTTCATGTTGAGATCCAGCCATGACCATGAAAAGGACATCTATAACACATTGTTTAACCTGCTCAGCTGCAGCATAGATAGTGATACGTAGGTTGGCTGGGGATAAAACCCAACACAATTACACAAGGGTTTTTAGTGTAGTTTGATGTTTCTGACCACAGAAACAAAACTCAAAAGATTGGGGATTTCACAAACAAAATTGGGCAAGATGTCAAGCTGTTAGGAGAACAATAAAAAACAATCACCTTTTGCCTCACGACTGTGCGCCTCCTCTCACTGCAACATATCAGACAATCCCTCACATCAATCCGAGTGGGATTGCAGACAGTTATTAACAAAGCTCTACTCACTCACTGCCAGTTTTGAACAAGCCTGTTTTCCCCATCAATAGATCTCTTCCCATAATCTCTACTTTTTTTCTCCATTTCCCTCCCTTGTGAAGTCAGCAGCAGCTATATTTATTTTAATGAACATTCACAAATCTCATTTACTAACCTGATTTCTTGAGCCCTTGTAGAATTTTCCCTGAGCCGAAGATTGCTCATGCTCACTAAATTGGGAGATGATGTCTGTGTTCCATACTTCTAAAAATGTTCAGATTGTTTTTCCTGACAGAGAGATTCAGGCATTAAAAGTCAAATGAAAGCACCACATGTGAATGGTATTTTCGGTGGTCGAATGCATCTCACAGACACTGCGTCATCTACGAAAGTTTGAAGCCAGTCATCAACACGTGGAAGAAAATTGCCGGTCGTTACAGATTGCAAAGATCCATCATACATCCATTTTCCATAATCTCTTATTCTTATCGGGCTTCTGGGGTCTGGAGCCAATCCCTGCTGGCATTGAGTGAGAGGCAGGGTACACCCGGAACAAGTCATCAGTTCATCACAGGGCTGACATTTACAGACAAACAATCATTCACATTCACATTCACACCACAGGCAATTTAGAGGTCACCAATTAACCTACATGTCTTTGGACTGTGGAAGGAAGCTGGAGTACCCAGAGGAAATCCACGCGGACATTGAGAGAAACTCCACACCGAAAGCACCACTGCAAGAATCTAGCTATGAAATCATCATCAAAATAATGCAAATCTGCATTGATTTATGTGGACGGCTGATTAGAGCTTTTGCTCTCACTGCTACCACCCACAGAGCATCGAGCTCACTATCACTGCTGTAGATGAAGGAGATATTCACCAGCAGTGTGCTGTCAAGGAAAATCAATCAATCAGCCAGCCCAGAGCAGCCACAAAAATGTTAAGTCTGCACCTTTGACTCAAAAGCCTCAGTGTGTGCTTGTGTGTTATGACCACATGCACGTGATGTCTTATTTGTATTACACATGGGCATATATTCACGTTCGTTTTTTGTTTTATGGTAAGCCAAGGTAGGTCTGTAACATGTCGTTTTTCCATGTGAAAGTTGTCCCAGTTTCTACCTTATCAATTAAGTGGAGCATATGCTGGTACATGTAATAAAAGGTCTTTCCACCTAGAGAGACTGAGATTATTCCAGGCTGGAGACTGTTAATTTAGTAAGGGCTCGGCTTCCTCAAAGGTATTTCTGTATTAAGATAATGATTGTTGAGTTTTATTGTGTGCAAGCTTTATGGCCACCTTGATGAACACAATCCACTTCACACTTGAGGAAAGTAACTCTGATCAAAGTCATGAATGGTCAGTCAAATATGCCACAGTGAATACTGTATCATTTCTTCAAAAGTATTTTTTTTTTTTTTTTTAATTAGATTTGATATTGAAGAGATCATGCAGGTAGTGTCATTGTTGTATTTGCATGCAATATATTTTCGGTTTCAGACTGATACTCTGCTAGGCTTTCCAGTATGTGAATCAGTTTGCAGGCACTTGGAAATTATTTGAGTTAAGGATCCACCCAAATAGGTGTTTTCACTTATTGTGCCTGATTAGACCTGATCTGAGGACTCTGTGGATGTGCATAGACTGTGCTTAATTGACATTTTGACTTGTCAAAGCAGAAAAAACACAGGTGGATTTAATAACAGTAATGACGGCTCAGTTCCATTAAGTGTCTCAGTAATAGTGGCAGTGAACCAGCATGCACAATAAGCAGCTGGAATGCAGCACTAATTAATGCACCTGTGAGTATCCTGCTATGACATGTCAAAATGTCTACTGTGCAGCCAGTCCATTGGTTCATGGAGTTTGGTGACCTTAGAATAGTTCCACCCAACTTCAACCTGAGCAGAGGTCTAATTAGCCCAAATAAGCGAAAACACCTGTGTGGGTGTGCAGGTCCTTTAAGTAATTGAGTGCAACACTAGTGACATTTAGCGTTTGGGAAAATACCACTTGATAAAAGTATAACTGTCAAGGGGGGAAAAGACAGAAAAGGTAGGGAGCTGCTCAGTGTTATATATTGTACTTGTGAAAGCAATAGCGTCCCACAGATCATGCTGATACGTTGGTATGTGCAAGTAAGTGTGATTAAATGAGTTGTGTGCAAAATACTGCTGTTCTCCGTGGGCACTTGTAGCTTCAATAACATGCTACTTGACCCACTGCTGTATGGCTAAATCACCTTTTATTGGCAGGAATCCCCTTCACTAATCTCTCATTTAAAAACACTTAACAGCCTGTATTGGATCTAATCAACCGCATTTGAAGATTTGCTTTGCTGCCATTTACAATGTCGCTGAATGTTTGATCTTGGTGGAGTGTGAAGACGTGTTGAAAATCCTGTCATGCCTGTCAGGTTGCCTCTGCTATGGAGAGATTTCCATTTCACAGCATATCCTCCCCTCATCTGTTCAGAGCCCAATACCTTGTTTACACCACTAAATGACAATGTACAATCCTCACTGAAATACTCACCAAAATCAATTTTCTCAGGTCTCTCTTCATCAAATGTTGTTGTTTGTCATTTAACAAGACTTGCTGTTTATCAGGATGAGAATGTTTGGAGCTTGCAAATTGAAAGGTGCTGTTTGTAACTAAGGCTAAAAAAACATTTAGTTGTTTCTTTAATTTTTTACCTTGCTTTAAAAGATTTACCATACCATACTCAAATGTCTGACCTTTGTGACACTCTAAAAATCTATATAATGTATCATCCATTTTTCATAGCTTATCATTATCAGAGTTGTGGGGGGCTGGAGCCTATCCCAGCTGACTTTGAGTGAGAGGCAGGGTGTACCCTGCAAAAGTTGCCAGTTCATCACAGGGCTGACACATAGAGACAAATAACTATTCACATTCACACCTATGGACAATCTAGAGTCACCAATTAATGTACATGTCTTTGGACTGTCTGTGGAAGGAAGCCACAGACAGACAGGAAGGCAGAGTATCCTGAAAGAACACATGCAGACATGAGGAGAACCTGCAAACTCCACACAGAAAAGCCCCAGCCAACTGGGGGATTCGAACCAACAGCCCTTATAATATACCAAATCAGTTATATTATTTAATATTGTAAGAGCTGCACCTGGTTCTTAATTCATGCCATTTTTGTCCGTTTAGACGCTTTACTTCAACAAGGCAATGATGTGCACAACTGTAGACAGCATGTATCACTGTTGTCTGAATACCCAAACTGCTCCCAATTCTAATTTACACGAGATAACACTGGATGAGACTTCCTTTGGGTCTGTTGTTAGGGCCGTAGTTATTTTCAGGTGTTTGTGTGGCCTGCAAGGGTTGTAGGCCAGACAGGAGATGTCATCATTCTACTGGAGCTCCATATATTTATGAGCTGGCCAGCTCATGTTCTATTTATATCTAAGCAGTGGAAGTCCCGAAGGACCCTCAGCTCCAGGCAGGGTCTGTGGGTGCCTTGCTGAAAGATAACTCTATGGAGGGATAGAGAGAGAGAGGGGGAGAGAGAGAGGGAGGATGGATGGATATGTACACGCAGGCAGTTTTAGTGTACAGTGGCAGGTACACTGCTCGGTAGACATTTACCCAAACCAGAACACTCTCACACACAGCCATGTGCACACACATGAAATTACATACACTAACATGCACTAATGAACACATACACACTACTGTTTTCTATCTGGAAACCTTGTAACTTCATTTTGTATTGAAAAATGCTTGTATCTGTAAAAAGTAAATAGTTACTACGGCCAACTGAGTATGACATTTTGGATGATGGCGCTCTGTGTGCTGTGCTGCTGTTGACAGGTCACACCTGTAACTGCTCTAATGTCCAGTCACAACAGTGTCAGCACACCAGAGTGTTTCATTTCAAAGCAGGCTTTTATCTTTTGCACAAATCAAGCAAAACATTGACATGACGTAAGTTTTGCAACAGCTGATTCAACAAACCACATAAAACCTCTCCATAAAGACTATTTTTCTGAGCTTGTATAAAATTGGAAACGGTGTGTTGACTCACAACAACGCAATGTTCTCCACTGAATACTTTTTTTGGCTCCTAATGTACATCAGCTGTTCTTTATTTATGACAAAGTGAAGTGTGAAGCGGCTTACTGCAGTGAGCGACAAGGCCATCTCTCAGTGATTAAGACATCCTCCAGGGAATGTGCTGCTTACCTGCCCACAGTAGTCTAATGGCGTCCATTAACAACATTGGCACTGCCAGCTAGTCCTCCAGACTGGCATGGCACAGACCCGGCATTGATGGGCTGAAAAAGTCATGCAGAGACACTGGAATTGTTCCAAAACCAGCCAACATGGAGGAAATATTAAACTAAGCTAGCGCAGCAGATGGGGTTGGAAGAAGTGTATGAAAAAATCATAAAGATTTTGCATGCTGTGATGTACATGATGGTCCGTCATTAGACTAATCTGCTACTTTTACATTTAAATTAATGTCCATGTTCTACTGGAAAAGTAGCATCTATGCGATGCCTCTATGGTCTAAAAAGAGAAGCTATAGCACCAGAGATTAGTACCACCTACTGAAACTCAAACTTTCTCAACAAAAAATAAGAAGCGGGATTTTTTTGTTTTGTCCTACTGATGGAGTAAAACACAGAAAGTTCAGAGCAGAGCATTTCAGGGTTCACAAATGACTTAATAATTATTCAGGGTCCCCTCTGTGGCATTCAGTGCATTTTTGTCCCACCATGATGATCTGTTTATTTAGAGGTCGACCAGAAAATCAGTAACATTCTTTGGAAAATCTATCCTGAGAACTGTCAAATACTGTATGTCAACTTGAAATTGTCTCTCTCTCTCTTCTCTTTTACTCTTGCTTCAAAATATGTCCTCTTCTTCAATTTCTCTGTTCCTCCCTTTCTGCTCTGGGAATCTGATTTTATCAATTACCAGCTGTCAGTCATGTACAGTACCTATATTTTTACAGATGAAATTTCTATAATGCTACCTTTAAAACATTTCTCTCATTTATAATCCAGGTTTCAGAAAGTACCTATGATATCTTAGAACAGATTCTCAAGCATACTAGGAGTCCCCACTCCATTAACGTGACCTCAGCACTTCATTGCTTTTATGTCTTATTGCATATGTCAATGGCTTTTTAGTTGAGGAAATGAGACTAGGGCACATACGATTGTGTTGAAGTAGTACAATGATATATAGTGTCACATATAACACTGAACAATCAGTATTTTATTGAAAGAATAGTTTGGGTATTCTGAAGTGAAGTTGTATGAGGTGTTTATGCATTGTCAGTGTGTTACACTACGTTACATTAGGCAGCGGTCAGCGCACTCCCAGTTTGAAAAAGTAGCCAGAAATCCCACCACAGAAATGAACAAAGTATTGCTGTGGACAGGGGCAGCAGAAAAACCCATCACATAAAGAAAAAGCTGACCTACAATATCAATATCTGCTATAGTGTGCATATTTTCATCACTTCAACTTTGCGCTACATTGTTTCAACCATAGAACTTACATATTCCTACATCCAAGCCAAACTGTGCCACACAGTGTGTTACACTGAAGTTCATATACGAGCAGGTTACATTTGACTTGTTTTCAAGGATATTTTGCAGATACATTGTACAGAATTTCCTGTTTCTTTTTGTTGTCATTGTTTATGTATACATTTGTCTGCTGTGCAACCACACAGGCACTGCAAGCATCAACCTGTATTTTATTTTTCCCTGTGTTGTCTTTGTTGACTCTGACAACACACCCGTATCCTGGATGGTTTTCTTGGAGTCTTGGAAGTTGTGATGCAGCCGTTTGGCTCGATCCAGGTGTTGCATTGTGTCACTGCAGTGTGTCCTACACCAGCTCTCTGGGAGATGAGCATTTAGTTGTGTATGACAGACACATACATGCCTACACAATGAAAACCCCAGTGAGCAGATGCTTGGACAACTAGCTCATAACTGAGAAACAGACACAAAAATGCCCCCTTTTCGTTTCTACTTGCCTTGATCTCGTCAGGGTACATTCACAGATACATCATTTTTCTTTCGCCTTGATAATGTAATTCCAAAATTATGATAAAACAGCATTGAGACTACTACCTCCTTTGATGTACATTCATTTGTAATAACTAGCTTTCCCAGAGCAATTATGTTAATGGAGATTTATTCGGGAAATATTGTCACTGATAGAGATTTGTGCTGGCATAATGAGCCCCCCAAGGACCACTTACAGAGCTCTAAATGGACATTCAAGACAGACTGACACTTAAAACTCGTTACCCAAGTAGAAGAATACTATCATTTGTCAGAAATCAGTGTCCATGTTGAGCATGTGCAACTCACAGCTTAACATTTAAGATTTAAGTCAGTGGCTCCTCAAGGTCAAGTTTAAAGATGAAATTTTTGGCGACTGATGATAAGATTCAACAATGATGACTGGTCGCATGTGAGAGCAATGATTGGCTTTAAACAAGCCTCTCGGGTCTAGTGTTGTTTTTCTGCCAGCTATCACTCTCAACCTGAATACCAAATGTTTTCCACACATAATTAGGACATAACTGTATTGTCACACATTCTGTGCATTTGGCACATTTGACAAGGTGACTGGATGGGCTCCATGTAATATTTATAGAGTTTGAAAATGCAACAGGATCTGTGTGTACTGTCTATTCCCTAATGTTGTCACAAGTATAGGTGAAAACATTCGTTTTTTTTTTTGTTTTTTATGTGATTATGGCTTCACATTGAAGGTAAATTCAGGAAGCCATATCTGTTCCTTTTCACTGTAAATCACTCGTCTCTAGGAGAGACGCTTTGCTCCTGAATTATTAAATCTACTGTCCTTGAGACCAAGACAAAATATTGTCAAGGATGGCAATATTTTCCAGGATAAAATTGCTTTGTTTTTTTTAACACTACCTGGAAGATTAGATTCAACTGACAATGATATTATTATGTTTACGAAGATTAATGTCATACTAAACTCTGGGAAAATTCAATACAAAGGCTCAAATTTACATATGTTAAAACCATATAGGATATTGATTAATATTTAGCATGTTAAAGATATAGAACAGATCTATACCTGATTATGTTTCATGAATAGTCTGTTCATAGGCAGAAGAAGAGCATCTTGTTGTGAGTGAGACTGACGTAAAGCTGTGGATGAGAGAAAGAGGTGGCTCGGGAGGGAACAGACTGTTGACAGCAATCTGACTGCAATCCATCAGTCCCCAAATTGTGTCGCAAGTGGCAAAAATGTTGCTCCCACTGTATACGCCGCCACGCTCGTAAATATTCATCCGAGAAAGTCATTTCTGTTAATGTAAAAAATGTCTAAATGAACACGTTTATGACTGATATTTCAATTTCCAGTGTGAAAATAGGACTTTTTGCGTGTTGACAGATTTCTAATGGTTGTATTTCCCCCCTTTCCTCTTTTTCCCATTTCAGTTGTGCTGCTGGATACAACGTCTGTGCTTGGAGAGCTTGGATGGAAGACATATCCTATAAACGGGGTAAGAAGGGCAACTCTGCTCTTGATTTTTACCTTCAGTCTTATTGCCCAGTGTGCCTTGTTCAAAATGCATGGCCAGTGCTGCATCACTAAGTTCAATCATATTGATTTTAACAGGTCAGAATGGGTAGCAGTGATCGTTTTTTATATTCACTTCCTTGTTTTTGTACAGAGAGCCCTCTTTCCAGATGGGAAATACTGTAACTTGGAGACAGATAATGTGAAAAGTCTCTAAGGTCCCTCATCCAATTCATGTCCTGTATTTTATTGACTCTTTGAATTAAATGTTATGCAAAAGGAAAGAATATATAGTGGACGTCAGTCCAGTTCATGCTCACAAAGCTAAGACGACCATCTTAATTGGCCATAAAGGAAAAAAAAAAAATCAAAACACTCGTCTGCCATCCCTCCAGTTCTTCGTCCTCAGGAGAGCATAGAAAAGCTGAGTTAACCTAGTGTTCAAATCTCACAAATTTCACCTCCAGTTAGCTCTCAGTTACTACAGAAACAATGACTGCATGTACTATGCCTTATTCTTTTGTCAGTCAACTACCCAAAAGGGCTATTCCCATTTTGTTCTGGCAGTAAGTGCCTCCAGCTCCTCAGCACTATCTTGTCCAGCTGAAAATCAAAACTTCTGGAAACAGCAGCTAGTGCCAAACTGAAGGTATTGGCATAATAAAATATAGATGTGCTGACAACGAATTGTATCCTCAGATCAAAACCTTTGTGTTGCATCAAAAACCTTCACCTCTCTGAGCTGTCAGAATACCTGACAGACTGATTTGAAACATATTCTTACAGTGAGGGAGCGACAAAGGCAGAATTGTCTGACTTCCACCTCTTTGTTAAGCTTCATTGTTTCGGTTTTGTCTCCATACTTGTTAAATACACCACAGCCTAAGTCAAGATGAAGACTAATTACAGGATAGAGGCAAAGGCTATCCCACTGTGTCCATGCCACTCTGACTGTGTTCAGAACCTTGTTTAACTTCCCATTTTCTCAAGATATAAGGGTTACCCATCCGCGGTTTATTGTCAGGAAAATGCTTCGGGCTTTAACCTTCTTTTATGTAGCGTCTTTCAAAATGTCAAGTATAAAGTGCTTCACTTAATCGTAACTGCTTGTGGGTGCAATTTCGATCTGTGTTATATCTTATCAATTGTGATCTGTCATGATAGTACTTTTTTATGTAATAGAGATCAATAAATAAGTAATTAGCATCCAAGCATGGGTTAATTAATTAAGGTAGCCGCTATGCTTAGTGGCAGCTAATGGGCATTCAAATGAAAAATAAAGAATAAAGCAGAAGTCTTATGTCCGTTGAGGAGAAAATCACAGTTTTTTCAGTATTAAAAGTGATTTATCAGATCTGATTGCAGAAATTACTAGTAGCTAATGCAGCATGACCTTCCATGGTGCAGGTTCTCCCAAAGGTATAATTTTCATAATAAAATGCCATTCAACTTTAGCTTAATAAAACAGGGCTGAGTGGGCTGGCAACGTCACCCAAAGCATGATGGGTTCTGTAGTGCCAAAAGTGTAGTCTTATGTATCCAAGATAAAAAAAAAAAAGAATTTGTGAAAATCAACTTTTTTTTTACACAGTAGATACATTTTTATATCTTGTCAGCATGTTTTATTTTTACCCCTGCCGTTTCCTCTATTATCTCCACTATCTTTGATGTGATACGCAGAGACTGTGCCATAAACCTGTAATTGTATGAGCTGAGCGTTAAATATGTACGAGCAGGTTATTTTTAGATGCAGTTAATTTTAGCTGCAGCTAAGCTTTCAAGCCGGAGTTGGTCTTGAAGTGTGACATCATCACTGATCGAGAATTCCATCTACAATATCTCACGGTAATGATGTGATAATCAGTGCTGTTATCACGCAGAAGTACAACATTTGTAAAAACAAGATAATTAGGTTGTGATCTAGAAATGATAGAAATCAGAGAAATAATAAACCGGTGATGTTTGTTTGTAGTTTGGTGACTGCAAGCGGACTGAACAGGGGAAAGTAACAACACTGGAAGTTTTAGGAACAATGCTTACTCTATTCTGAGGTTGTGATTAAGTGTTTGAGAGCTGTGGCAGTAAATGGTATGAGTACAACCTTTGAAAAAAAGTAGTAGTGGGGTCACATCCCCTTTCGAGCTATGCCGTGTCTTTTCCATCCTCCGGTATCCTTACAACTCCATAGGTAGTCTCTGTGGGTTTTTGACTTTAAATGATCCTCTGTTGGAAGATCCCTAAGGTCTCTCCTCCCTCTTTCTCTGTCTCTCTATATCTCCCTGCAAGGCCCTCAGTGGCCCATATCAGGGTTATGGAGGTGATTACATCATGTAGGTCGTGGTGACAGCCGCCCACAGCGTAAAAGAAGAGGAGAGAGGGAGGATGCTGCCTCCATGATTAAGCTGTCAGCCCTCTCCCCTCCTCACTCATCCACTATCCTCCGATTTACCATTAATATTTAAGACATCGAGGTGAGAGGGCCTGAGGGAAGGTGTGAAGATCTAGGGAGGTAAAATAGTTTAAATCCCCCTCACTCCCTGGAAGCCAGCAAAAGGAAGTCAATCCTCACCATATTAGACACAGCCTGGTATCAGGCCGATACAGCAGCACACCATGTAGCTGCCTATCAGAGTTGCACACTGGTTCGAGTTCCGGTTGTAAACTGCTGTCACTCAGTCCTGCCCAATGCGCATCTTAAAATAATTTCATGTGCAGTAACAGCTCCAACGTGATTAGCTGATGATGAGTTTGCCAGGAATATAGCTGGTTGCATGATATGAAATTGAAGGTGAAGTGGAAATTGAGGTGTGTATTTATAGATGAGTTTTTATCAAAAGCCAGTAAACAACTCTTGTTAAGAGGGGAAGATGAGTGGTTTTGTAGAAGAGGAAGGTTAACCACAAGTTCACAGTGGTGGTATGCCAGAATTAAAACATGGGACACTTTGGCATTGTGCATAAACCCAGCTAGAAAAATTCTGAAGTGTCCTTGAACAAGACATCGTATACTATACGGGTAGGAGCATCAGCCAAACAACCAAAATGCAAAATATATAGAGAGAGAGTATGAATGGATAAAGGAGAGGAGAGTACCATGTTGGTGAGACATTCTGGGCCCTTCTTGATGCTACAGTTCCCATAATTTGGGGGCTTTTGAAATAGGAAGTATAATGTTACTAAATAGATGTAGGTTGTTGCGAATTGTACTCATAAATATACAGATAACTGTAACTGGAATAATATGATAAATTTGTTAAAAATAAATAAATAAATAAATAAAACATTAATATTTTCAGGCATTCTGGAGTAGTAGTGAAGTGCCGTTTCTTGTGATTTCTAAGCAGAGTTATCCATGTTAATTCGCAATGGGACATCTCAGATAATAATATATCAGGGAAGGATGAGTCACAATGAATCTAGAAATATGTGCATTATTTTTGTGCGTTCATATTTGAGTGAGTTATGGCTCAGAGAGAAGTGAGACTTTTTATGCAAATTCCTGCAATCTGGTGCTAGGGGTTTAAAAGTACCTTAATGCCTCCATGAGCTTCGGGTCACAGCTACTGCAGTTCCAACTGCTGACTGTGTTGGTAAATGGGCCAAATCGGGGGACCAGACTAGAATAACTACTTTTCTGTTGTTTTTTAGAACACCAGCATGCACCTGTCCCCTTCACCTCACTCAGTATCTTTGTATCGTCTCATCTCCGTATCATCTCAGACTTCACGCCATCCACCCCTTGGGTTCTTCTGCGCCTCCCCTGTGCAGGCACGCCTCACAGTTTGAAAACCTTGCTTCTGCATCCACACCCAAAAATATCATGGTATCCAATTTTTACTTGTATGAAACACCCAACTTAAATTCCACAGCAGTAACTCAAACTTGTGAGATATAGCTGTTTTCTTACAGCAGGCAAGTTTGAAGCACAGTATAATACTTCTTGAGAACAGATTAATGCATAAAAATTTACAGCACTCCTCTTCTTCTTTACAGTGCTTTACAAGAAAAGCTAATTTGTCATTTTAATGGACACATATAGACTAATGCTACATCTTTGCCTCTCTCTGCCTTCTTGTGCTCTTTGCATTTTGAAGGCACTCTGGTATTGGTAAGAGTTATAGGAAGGGTTCTGCTGGGTAGTGTAAAAGTTCATTAGCAATGCTGTGAATTCCTCACCAGAGGTGAGGTCAGAGTTTCCTGAATAGTTTTAATTAAAATGAAAATTACAGGAAAGGATGGAAATGATTCAATCACTTAAGTAATTGTGCTTGATCTCTCCCATCCCTAGAATGCATTTCCCTGTAGGTCTACATCTTAGGCATCTCCAGCACACTGGAAAGCTGTAAACAGATGTTGTACACACTGTAAACGCGTTCATACATCTTGGTCATGCCCTGCCTTCAGTGCAAGATGCCCTTTTGATTATTTTATACATGATCTGCTTGGAAAGTAAATAGACCTGTTTCAATTGGCCCGCGAGGGGAAACCCTGCTGCACTGTTATGTTTGTTAATGACTTTACTGAATGTGGGAATATTTTTAGAGTTAGCAAATACACACACCCTCAAAGGTTTTACTCATTAGATTTGTGCATATTGAACAGCAATTGATTTATACCATGTCTTTCAAGGACTTTGACTCTGCAAACTGTTTCCTCCAGTGGAAAGTTAATAATTGTGTGTGTTTGAGAAAGCCAACGGCAAGCAGATACTTCAGTGGAGAAGATGTTGAGGTTGTTTTCAGGAGGGAAAGATGTGGGTCTCTATTCTCGGTCTTTCTCTCCATGTTCTGAAATGTTGAACAGTGATGAAGAACAGGGCGTCGGACGGGTGAATGAGAGACAGACAGAAAGAGGAGAAGAAGGAAAAAAGGGTTGATTTGGCGTCTGCATGCAGCCACGATAAGCTCCACTCAGAATGGGCAGACACACTGCTGAAATATGCATGAGTCATTTCCCAGTGGTGGGTGGGGGGTAAGAGAGCGGAGCAGAGTGAGGAACAGCTTATTTATTAAATTACATGAAACAGCTTTAAGGGATTAAGGATGCCTAATGTTGCCTTTTGTTTCCACTCATTGATATTATAATGGGAAATTGAGCATAGGCAGGTTGGATGACAAAGAATGATGGTTGTCCATCATAAAGGGAGGGAATAATCCTATTTTTATCTATTGTCAGAGATCCCAAGCAGCCAATAAGTCAGATCTACCGGGGGCGTATAAACACAGCGTTATGTAAGCGGGGCACATTGGTTTTGTGCTGCCAGAACACTGCTCAGTCAAATATTAGGCTGTGCAACCTCGATACCTCACAAGTGTTCAGCTCAGAGCAAGACATTTGTCTCACAGTGTGTGTGTACATGCATGTGTGTTTGTGGGGAGTTGATGTGGATATGATGCAGGTTGTTGTTGCATTTTGAATGAAATTGAGATTCAATACAACCATAAAAAAAATGTTTACTGTAAAACAAGTCTGATGCAGCGGTAGTTTTAGTCTAATGTCTCATGCGTTCAAAGGTCATTTTAAGTGCATTTAAATATTGATGTGTGGCCTCTACCCATCAGCCACTGCTGATAACAGGCCTCTCTGCTAAACTTCCATGTACTGCCCATTCTCATTGAAGTTACTGTTGAGTTAGTCTTACCCTCATGAGATGATTCCATAACAATACGATTGCCATTAAGCCTCAAAATTCAGGTCAAGCATTGAAATTTAGATTTTAAACCTGTAATTGTTTGCAAATGTGTCTATTAGGATGATACAGTGACTGATTACATAAACATTTTCAAAATGAATTGACTTAGCATTATTTCACATATAGTAGCTTATAAATTATTCAGATCCTACTTGGAGTGATTAGTATTTGGTGTTACAAGTGCTGTTTGTAAATTTTCCCAGTGATAATATTTTGGAGGAATAAAAGTTAGAGTTAAAATTCCTTTGCTTACTAAAATAAATTAGTATAGAGTCACAGAGTTGCTTTGGATGTTCATCACAGTCAATGAACTGTGTATGGAGAGTGCACTGTAGTTTTATTTTGAGTCCCACATACACCATCCTGCATCCAGCAAATATGTGTAAATCTGCTGCTGAACGTAGTGCTACAAACATTTCAAAAGGACGGGGAAGTTGCAAAGTTTGACAGACAGACAAATGTTAGTTTTTGAAATTAATTCACAATAAAATAAAAAGAGCAACTCCAACCTCATCTTTTGATGTTAAAGACTTTAAAGATTCTGATTGTTTGCCTCAAATAGCTTCAATCTAACAGTGTTGGTATCTGCCTTTAACTTGCATCATGTGAACTCCCACTGTGTTACTGAGTGATGATGCACAACAAAAATACCCAGCTTCCTTTATCATTCTCCAGTATAACAAGAGTAAGCTCAGGCAGCCGGCGTCATCAAAAAGTCTTCAGAACAAATCGGTCTGTTAGTTTTGGGGAACATTTTCAGAGGATTTTGTCAGATTCAGGCTTTGAGTTGGGCATGGAGCTGAAAAGAGAGAGAGAAATAAGGAAACAGATAATGACACAGAGGACTATAGGAGGCCATTATGAGGAGTGACTGGATATAACTTATGAAAGTCAATGAAAATCAATAAGATGACCAACACATCAAACACACATTTAAGTGCTTACATACTCACAAATGCATTTGCACACCCTATGAAGCCTCTTTGCTTCCCCCCTCCAATACTAATCCTTAATCTTTTTATTGCAATATTTATCCACAGTAATTGATTGCAACTACGTGACCTGAAGCTTATCTCAAAGCATTTCCTCCACCCCTAACACTATAAGCCTTAAGAGTAGGACTAAACAACAGAGAGGAGGAGAAAAACTGTATGTCAATGTCCTTCATAGCTCAGATAAACTTCTCTAAGGCGTGCTGCTGAGTGATGGCCAGCAGCACTGTGAGAAAGAAAAAAAAAAGGGAGGGGGATAATCCAGACTCACTCCACTTCTCCCCACGGAGGCTCTAATATAAAAAAGGTATGATGATTTAGCACACCAGTGTTCGTCTCGGGGACCTCTGCCATAACCGGGCTTAAGCAGTGCCGGGGGATTCCTTAATTGGCTTGTTTCTTGTCAGGGACACACCAAGGCCGATATCTAATGCGCTCCCACTCGGCATCTCGCTGACAGCAGAACATATTCTGACAGCTTTTTGGGCTAACCCTCACCGTGTGAGGAATACGTTGAAGCTGAGTTAGAGAAAGAGAGGGAAAGCAGAAGGGATCGAGGTACTGGGTGGATGCAAATGGTAAGAAAAGGCGAAAATAGAGGGAGGGAAGAGTGAGGAGGTTATTAGTGCCTTGCTGAATGCAGAAGCTGAATACATGAATTCGGGAAGTTGTGGCAACCAAGGAGAGAAAATAGAATATGTGGTTGCTGTAAGACGGGTAGAGTTTAGACATACAGACTTGTGTTTCTTGTGAAGAGTGAAAAACTTTATGGAACATTTAAATACAAACTATAAGTCAATAGTTCAGTCTAAATAAAGAATTCTTTAAAATCAGGTCTCTAGGCAAACAATACATCAAGAAACACACATCAACATGATACAGTACAGCATTGTTTATATTAATAGCATTTGAAAACATTTGCAGACCTACTTTTGAAACTATGAGATGTCTCAATACAATACTTACATGCATAATATTCATTTTGAATTGAAGGTACTGTAATCATTTCTCATGTCTAACTTTAATAACTTTAAAACAAGGACATGCTTGTTGGTTGGATTAAAGTTCCCAGAGCCATGGCGTATTTGCTTTCTTTGGCTGAGCTGCCCCTCTGGAGGAAAATATTAATAGTTCGCCCTATGATCCCTGTCATGTGACACTTTATCATCCAAACTTGGTATTGTTGCGTTGTGTGAGGGCTCCGGATAAGTCTTTTGAAATTGTGGAAATGACTAATGGTGACTGGTTTAACCAATGAGATGTCCTGTGAATAAGAATCTCCTCATATGTTTCTATGCAGCTGTGCAGCTTGCCACATTTGCATCACGTCACACAATATTGTGTAACATGCCCTATATTATGCTATCACAAACCAATCTTAGCTAGCTAGCTATCTGGCTAACAAGAAGACTACATACAAGATAATGTGGTGCTAGCCATGAACTGCTAGCCATGTTCTTGAACACGCTTCATTCAGGTTGTGATGAATTTTCAAACAAGCAGAAATGTCTGTGTCCGTCCTATCTGTAAAACAATCCCTTTTTAACATGACAATGCCGAAAGGAGCAAAGGACAAAATCTACAGTTTGTACTAACTTTGGTCTTTGGTCTCTGTTTCTTCTTCAACTTCAGAATACTTCAGGATTAAACTATATTTTTAAACATTACTATTACAATACTAGATGATTGTGTAGAGTTGGGTTTTGATTGGTTAAGTTTTTGGATAACGAGTAACGAGAAATACACTACAACAACATACAACATACAAGCAGCAGGTTTCTCATTTGTGCTTTCTTCACTTTTACTGACTGAAAGCAAAAATGGATCTGGTGAAAGATTATGTCACCTGCATCTAATTAACATTATTGAATAACCCAAAAGGCTTAAGTGAAATTTGGCTGAAGTAGTCAGCATGCTCTGTGTTAATTCTGATTATTTGTTAGAGAGAGAAGCACTCTGTAGTTGTGGTCTTCTCTGAGGAAGCATTGAAGTGATCAGCTGCTACACTGGCACTACAATTTCATATTTGTAATTTTCCAGATAAGCTTTCATACATATTATATCAATAATTTAAGTTTATCTAATAGATTTTAATCAGGGCCTCCAGTATTTGGAGCAAGTAGCTCATGAAATCAGATGTGTAAAGTAAATAGGGCACACCTGTTTCCACGTGTCAGATACACATTTACTGTAATCAGCATTTTATATCTGATGCTGCTTATCTCATAGCTACAGGTTGTGAATATTAATGAAGCCACCTCTCGAAATGAAAGTGTTTCTGTCTTCTCAGCCAACAAAAACTGGTTGTACAGATGTAAATTCAGTGTTTAACCCTTTTACAACCACGGGGATCACCGGTGACACCGCGGCGCATGTGTATTTCAAATTACCGTAACTCCTCGCTACTACGTGCAATTTTAATCATTCAAACTGCCCCTGAAAGATGTGA
This sequence comes from Sciaenops ocellatus, assembly GCA_033000465.1. Classification (NCBI taxonomy): domain Eukaryota; kingdom Metazoa; phylum Chordata; class Actinopteri; family Sciaenidae; genus Sciaenops; species Sciaenops ocellatus. The sequence continues at coordinate 14,307,743 of CP136868.1, forward strand.
ATTGTGTATTATTATGGTGCTAAAAGGGTTAAGTTTTTACTTACTTCAGCATGTTGAAAGGCGTACCTAATTGGATTCAATAAGGGTTTTGAAAGGATCAAATGCTATCAAATATCCAGCCCCTGTTATATTGTATAGTGCATGTTGAAATGATGAATGATGAAATAATAAAATCTCCATTACAGATGTTTTATGAATGCAATTTAAATGCATGAACCAGTGTTGCTTTGGAAAATTACTTTGGAAATATTTCACTTTATAAGACTGCCAAGTGTCAGTGTAATTTTGTTAGCAGAGAAGTATTCAGTTGTCTTTGTCTATCTACTCTTTCTTCGCCTTCTGTTCCTTCTCTTGTCCTCACCTCTGTTTCTTCTGATTTCCACCGCCCAACTCCTACTCTGAATATAGCCAAGAAGAGACAGACAGAGAGAAACGGAGAAAGACAAACTGCAGGACACTGAGAAGTTAAAGCTGGGACTATTCATTTTTTAGGTAGTTAGACAAGCAGTTACATGGCTATACAGGTAGTCAAGCAGTCAATTATACATTAGCACAGACAGGCAGATAACCAGAAGTTATATATTCAGACAGTATATAGGGCAGCCATTCAGTCATAGTCGGTCGTATAAATTCAAACAGAAGAAAATTGCTCTGGCTCATATTTTAGCATCTTAGCAAAGTGTATACAGCGCTGTAAAGAATAAAGTTTTTTTGCTGTAATAATTGGTTTGGTAATTGAATGGTTCTTATTGGACGATGCAAAGCAGGAAATCTGGTGAAGAGTAAAATCAAGAGAAGCTTTCTCGTACTGTAGGTAGGAATAGTTGGGCTCTGCTTCTCTGGGAATTGACTAAAGACACTATAATAAGGGGACAGCTTGCTGACACACACACACACGGACACACACAGGGCAGGAACATACAACATGATGTCTGCATATTGACATTTCTCTCTGTTTCTTACCCTCCATGGAGGTGCACAGAGGGTTTTTCTCACATATCACCGCTTTCTCTCTCTATCTCTCTGTACATGCACACACACAGATTCGCACACGTGCATGCGTTCTCATGCACACATCCACTCCAAAAGAACAGTGAGGTGGCCCAGTTAGAGGAAACCTGCCCAAGGTCACGGTGCTTTATCTCTAGTAGGTTGTTTACTCCTGTCTGTTTCACTTGACTTGCATCAGAAAAAGTATATTACATTGACACTGACGCATGTCTACTGTATTCCAAACCTGAACCTCAACATTGCACCTTTCCACACACACCAGACAAACACATGGCTAACCTATAGTCAAGAAACATGGAAGCATTACTGGAAGTCTTTATTGGTTGTTCGCAGAGACTTTATAAACTTGTTGATGTAATAGATTTGTTATAGATGTTTATACATTGTGGCCGTGATGCTAGTCACACACAGTTCAAGTGATGATGTAGAATTTTCAAGGGTACTGTTAGTTTTTATCTCGTATTAAAGCCATTGAAAATCAGTCTTTTGTATTAAAATATCTTAATGCGTTTAAGCCCTGAGAAGCTTAATGTACATAATGTCGCCATCTTAGTGGCAATGCATTTGAGGGGAAAGCAAATAAAAATAATTAATCATGTCTAAGGATAACATCTGCGCATATGTCAGCTTTTGTGATATCAGTCTTTAAAATCCAGTTGGTATATTAAGGTCTACTGAAAACAATTTGATTGATTCATTGAGCTCTGAACCACAAATTAGAAATCAGTCTCTTGTTCATCATCATTAGAGAATCTCGAGAAAGTAATAGTCTATGTCCTAGGTGACATTTTCAGGTGTCTTCCTGCTGGACTGACAGAAAATTGTACACAAATCTGAATACAACTTTCTAAGATACTAACAGATTTAAAGTCTAGTAGAAAATGATCTTTCTTTAGGACAAGAGCCTGACTCTTTCTATCAACAGTTGAACATCTTTCTTTGTCACCCAGATTATGTGTGGTTGATTGAAACAGGATTTTTCTTTGGGCCTGTCTATATAGTGTTGTAATAGCTTTGTGCCTAGCAGAGCTATCGCAGTGCTCCATCAAGCTCTGACACATCCATTTGTCACACTCTCTGTGGTCAGATAGAAAAGCAAGGGAAGATGCGCGCACACACACACACACACACACACCAAGACGTAACTCCAGGAAATGTGACCCAGTCTATAGTACATAAGGTTTTATTGTATTTTGATGTCAAAATAGAACAAAATGAATCTTCACCTGTTGTGTTGTTTGGACATGGACATGTCAGCAAACTGCCAAAACAGACATTGAAAATCCAACATGTCACTTTCAAATAGAAAGAAAACTGTTCCAAACAGAGATTAATGAACACAAAATTGACATTTTATCCTCCGTCTGATCAATGTAGTGAAAGAAGTGACAAGCTAAAGTGGAAAATGCATTGTCAGTGGTAGAACTGCCAGAAATCCTTGTTTTATTTGATCATTTGTAAATGTGAGGCGCATATCACTTAATTTAAATGCTTCCTCTTGCAACACTCAACAATTTGAATGTTTCCTTCAAAGGAACAGTGTGTAGGATTTAATGGCATCTAGCATTGTAGTTGCTCATCTCACCCTCTCCATCCTAACGTAAAAAAGAAACTATTTGGCAGTGAAATGCTTAAAATGTGAAAGGCTCAATCTACAGCCAGCCCTTAGTTTGTTTAATTAGTTCTGTAGAAAGATGGTGGTTCTACATCTTCCACTCTGTTGGAAGTCTGGGTTGTTCGAAGGCAACAACGTTTGTGATTGTCTAGTGACTTTTCTTTAGTAAGCTGCATTTCCACCAGGTCCAGGGACTAGGAACCATTTTAAAAAATGTGCAGCCACAAATTAGTTTGTTTTTCTTTATTGTGCTTCACATCATGGAGTTACAGAAAAAAACACACAACCATAAATAAGAATGCATGTCCATTACTTTTTTTATGGCATTGTTATTGTAGTTGCACATAAAACGTGTACGTGTAAAAACAGCTATTTTTTGTAGGTCTTTAGACTACAGTGCAAACACAGACAATAACAGGGTGAAGGAACCTTTTAGTCACTTGCAAAATTGTTCCTGAGACTAAAAGTTACAGGTATTTTGGATGAAAATGCAGGTTTGGATAGCAGAGAGTAGAGAGATGAAAGGAAATGAGGGAGAGGGGGATATTTAATTATATGCAACCTTGGTCTATAGCTGGATGTAAATGTGAGACATTTTTGGTCATCACGTTAACCCCTTGGCCTCTAGGGCACCCCTTCATTACTATTCCCCACAGCGATATGCATTATGGGTTACTCCCCTGAGCAAAGTGAATTGTGGACTTGAGAAAATGGTGCATAAATTGCTGAAAAACTCAACCAGAGAGCCCTCAAGCACTTGCTGATTTCACCGAGCGACAGCCCTTAGTCCTTGCGAGGTTAGCAGGAGGCACATCAGTAAGTCTGTGAGACTGTAAGGGGGAACAGCAGAACTGGCCAGGGCATGTTTTAATATCGGTTCCTAGCTGCTTCAGTTCTGCTTCACTGTTGACAGGTTGTTGTTGTTTTTTGTTTGTTTGTTTTTTTAAATATTAAATTGCTAAAAACTCATGTTTGATAAGCTTGATTGCATATTTTTTGGTATTTTGCCTATCACTGTATGATCAAGGGACTTAACATTAGTTGGGACCAAGTTTGTTATTGATTGTTTGATGACTGAAAATACATTTTATGATCTGGATTAACCACAAACCACCTCTAATCAAATATATAGACAGTAGAATAAAGTATCAATTTTAACTCTTTAATAACCTCATCATCTGCTTGAGTGTTTGACATCTCAGACATCAGTCCTTTGTTTCATGACACATTGTTGCCTCTCAGCAGGAGTTCATACAATAAATATGACCACATCCATCTGTTACACATCCATGGATTACACCCTTAACAGCCTCTTTTGCTGCTTAATCAATACTCTGTAGCAACTGGTGAAGGTCTGGTTTCCATTGAGTTCAAATAATTCACATCTGGTTTGTATTCACCAGAGAAATGTGCCAAATTCCATCATCTTAGATTAAAATATTTTAGCCTATTTCTCTTGTTAGCTGAATAGAGTTTTCATCTTTCGATGTAAAACTGCTGGTTGGACACAGAGAAACCTTCCATTTCAGCTCATTCAATCTGAATATAAGTCACTATTTGCCTCAATTCCAGTTCAAACCAGTGGAGGGTGTAGATGGATAGTAGTTCTGCCGCACATTGTAACAAAATGCTGGCATAGAAGATTGATCACTGCACTGCAGGACAAAACCAACTCCTTCCTCACTCCCCTCTTCTCCCTTTCATCCTTGGTATCAATTTACTAAACCCTCAATGATGGTAAAGTTCCCGCATCTAATATCATTTGTCTCCAAGACTTCCAAAAACCACTTATGAACTACATATCTGGGGAAAAAGTCAAGCAAAGACAGACCACTGGCAAGGGCAGATCAAATATATCATTAGCCACTGATCTGTGATGAATTATTAGATGAAGTCACCTAAACTGTCAGCTTTGAGGGAAACACCTGCACTGAATGCTCCACTACAATGTGGGGAACTCATGGATGCAAGGTGTGACTGTCATGGTCACAGTGCTTTAAATGTGAGCTTTTAAAATTCTGCATACAACTTTGTTCATTCAGCCATATTGCATGATTACTCGTAAATGACTAAAAGACAAATGTTTAAGACTTCCAATAGTATTTCATTCCAAAGTTACCATTGTGTGAGTGTTTCTCATTTATATTCTTCTCCTTCTTTAATGAAATAGAGTTGTGATAGAGGAGAGGCAGGGTCACTTGGCTAAGATTCATCCCCTGGAGCTTCAAAGTCTATCCTCTCTGTCTCTATTACCAGCAGAGACAGAGAGGTTGGAGAAACATCTTGCTTTCTTCTCAGCTCTCAATTTGAACTTAGATCTTGGAATCCTTCACGAGAAGGTGGGGCACGTGTGGTCAGAAGATCCTATTAGAGGGATATGGTTTCATTGGAGATTAATGTTTTGTCTGGCAAGCTCTCTAAAATGCACTTAACATTTTACACAAATTCTGAGGATGCTGAAAGCCGTGCTTCACCACACGCTCTCTCTGTCTATCTCTTTGCTGCTCTCTCTGTCCTAATTGATCGAGCAGGTCAGACAATCCCGTTTTGTCTGCGCTCATTTCCAGTCAGGCTTGTTTAAGCGTTACAGACTGGAGTCAGATGGCTTTGCTAAGGGAAGATGTCTCCTATTGTTACCAGACAGACAGGCAGACAGACAGACAGAAACACGCTAGCTTTAAACCCAGAAGACCAACCTAGAACAATGTTGTACATCCTGGAAATGGCTCTGCTATGTTAGAGAGTCCTAATGGATCTTTCGGCTAACCCTTACATGCACCTTCATCGGTTCCCAAAATGCATTGTGTACATTACAGACTGGAGTCAGATGGCTTTGTATTGTGTTATAATAACAGGTGATTTTTGTTATTTGTACACCCCATATATATCAGTGAGGGCGGGCAAATAGTATCTCTAATGCAATACAGGTCAACAATACCACAAACTACATACTTTAAAATGATCATAAAGTAACTAATAAAGTTTTATCAGCACCTCTCTAAAACATTATAACCTTCATGAAAGTAGGATTTATTTAAGACGGTTGTATTAGAGTGCTGTTTTAGCGTGTATACAACAAAGTTTTTGAAATATTGAGTCTACATTAACAGAATTTCTTACCTGTGGACTATCTTTGGCAGGATGTGAACAGTATTTTGTCTTACCAATATTATTTCTCGTACTATTGCCCATACAATGCCTTACTTTCTACCAGACTTATAGGTTTTGGATGATCAATAATCAGAATGGGAATCACTTTTATTAGCCAGGTATGTACTCATACAAAGAATTTGACTCTGTTTTCACTTTGCTTTCAATGTACAGATATACATATAAAGGTAGAGTTACTTAAAGGTAATCTAATGCAAAATACACCAATACAAGAGACTCTACAGAAAGCCAATAGTTGGTTTTAGGGAGACAATTATGACCCAGACTCCAAACTCTATTCTGTAAACATTTAAAACTCACATGGAGCTTCCGTATTCTCACCAAGTCGTTGGCTAATAAAGATAGCTAAGCTAACACAGAAGTGTGACCAGTAACTGAGTTGTGGCCATTAAAACTGAACCCCTATGATCATTTCGGGTAATGGTGGTCTTGAAACACTTTGTACACCCATAAATCCACTGCAGCTTCCTCTCCAAGACTTTCTGTTGTGGTGCAAAAGAAACCTTTTACTGTTGAATGCAAATCATAGGTTGTTTAGAGGTTTACACAGAAGGAACCAAGTAATGTAGTTTTTTTTATGAATAACATTCATACACAGTCATTATTTCCAAAAAAAAAAAAAAGGAAGTAACTAAGGTCACTTACCAGGAAAATGTATAAATCTTAGTATCTTAAGTCTCAGTATAATCTCGTAGCATTCTTTGTTATGCTGCAAGTTTTTTTACTTTTGCCTTAAATTCAATGACATGCTGTTTTTTAGCAATCAATCACTTAAGCTGTGTCTCACCATCCAAAGCCTACAGTAATCCTAATTCTTACCTCAAGCTTCATCCTTATCCTAAAGCATCCCTTGAAAACTGTCCTCTGTGGACTATTTTCCTCATGTTTTCCATTCTCATAAGAGAATATTTGGCCCCTCAAGAACTGCAGCGCACACACAAATACATCATCTTCACACATACACCTAGAGTTACATACAGCTCGACATTCATCCCCCTCTCTTTACCTCTTGTCCGCTCTGTCTTACTGTCTTGTGACTCTGTTGCTATTCATCCCCTTGATATCTTTCTCACATATCTTCAGTTTCACTACCTCTCCCTCTTTCTCACCCCCCTCTCTATGCCTCTCTGACAGCCTCTTCTTAACAGAGAGCAGCAGACTGTGAAAACAGGCGAGAGGCGATGTGTCGTGGGTGTGTTTGTGTGTGTTTCATTCGGTATGTCTGCAGAGGGTGGACAGTATAATTAACTAAATTAAACATTATAATTTAAGTGATATTTATTATGTTACTCCAGATAGTGTCGTTATTTCATTATTTCTCTTGAATCATTGCTTGTCTTCTCATAATAATGCTGCCTTCCGGTGCATTCTGAGATTTATTGAAGATTTTAGTTTAAAATAATCATCAATCAGTTGCAATGTGGATGAGTTGTTTTATTTTTAAAAAAATCAAACAAGTATGTAGAGGTGCTTCATGGACAATTTGAACAGAAAAGTGAATATTGGGTCTGCTAATTTATTGCAAAGTGTATAAAGATTCATCAAACAGTGAAAAAACAGTGACAACATACATATCATAGGCAAAATAATCTTTACTGTAAAATGTTGTTGTAGAGTCCATTCTCTTTGCCATAAGGGTCACTTTTTATTGACTTTTTGTTTCCCTCATATGATTTCAATAACATTTGATGGCAGCATAAAATTACTGCTGCACCTGAATCAATACAATATTGTTTCAGCAACACGGGTTTCTTGTGCGTTATACCAATAAAGCTGATTCAAATTTAATTGAATTGGGACTGAAAGAACGAGATAAGAGAGAAAGAGATAGCAGTGACCTTTTCTTCAGTTTGAAATGCCAGAGTTGTCTTTATCATTGACTCCAGTATTGGCTAAAGTTGACACCAGTCTTGCCCTTGCTTTTGACTCATCAGTTTGGAGTGCTGATCTGAAGATATACCCCCTGAAAGAAGAATAGTTTTGAATACAATTTCAGTGTCAGATAAACCTCTTAATCTCTAAAGAGCCATAAAATTAAGCACTATAACATTTGAGATATCTCCCATGAACTTTTTTCGAGAGCTATATTGAACTCATTTTGTGTAACAGAGTATAAGATATGAATAGCTTGACATTGAGCTAATGTTCTGGGTAAACTCTCTTTGTGTATGTCTGCAGTATGCTTTCCTCTACCTGGGTGACCTGGTCTTATCTGAGCTGTCTGTGGTTGCACCGTGCTACCTCACCCACTGGCAAAGTGTGTGTGTGTGTGTGTGTGCGTGCGTGTGTGTGTGTGTGTGCATTCATTTTACCAGTGTGTGCAGCCGTCACTGTGATCTCACATCAGTCAGAGGCCGCTGAGCCACACATTGACATTCCAGACTGCCTGCCTGCCTGCTACTCTGGCAAAAATAGATATGTAAAACGACAAGCCCCCCCCCCCCCCCGTTTTTCCCACGCATAGTTTGTCTGAGCTGGTGGAGGGGAAAAAAAAAGAATGGTTTCTGGTCTGTGTCAGCTCAGATGAGAAAGAGGCAGCATTTGTGGAGGGGAGTGACATATCACCATTTAGGCAAATGAGATAGAGGAGAAGAGGTTGAAAGGAGACAAGGTTCATGCCCTTTACCAGCACTGATCCTGCAGGTGAGATGGGGTTTTGCTGGTGTGTGGGTTTTGAAGCTGCTGATGAATGTTTTTTTTTATTTTTGTCAGCAATGAAGATACTGTACTTTTACTGTTACATTCACAGTTTTTATGTGACATTTCTTTCTAATAGAAGATACACCTGACATTTAATTGCACATTATAATTCAGTTTGCTACATTTAATTGATCAAATGCATATCACTTTTGATACAAAAGAATAACTATAGATTGAGCAGCAGGCAATGAGTGCAAGTCAAAGTAGTTGGTTACTCTAAGAAGTCAGAGGTGTGCAGCCTGCCTCATCTAACAGCTCACTGTGTCTGCTTCTTCTTCTTGTTCGATACTCTGCAGACGCATTGCATCTCCTGTGTCTACTTCGTAATAAAAGTCAACTTGTGTTTACCAGCTGAATGATTTTAATGTGAAGTTGCAGCACAGGAAAAGTTTCTAATACTGTCAATATAGAAGTATTGCAATATTTTTATCAGTGGCCATGTTGTGCCCTATATAGAAAGCTTTAGTGGGCTGGATGTGGCCTGTGGGCCACCATTTAAAGGTAACTGGCCTGCATCCTGTGAGGCTGTACTCAGGTGTAGTGTTTCAGCTAAATACTAAGTGCACAAAGACAATGGTAAAATGCTGATGCTAAGCAGGTATAATGTTTACTGTGTTCAACCTCTGAGCTTCATTTAACATTTTAGTACAATGTGGCTGATGGGAATGTCAAATTTGCAGGTATTTGGTCAAGAAACAAAATATCGCACAAATTCAAACTTTAACCTGGTCACAGCAGACGAGATAAGTTAACATATCACTAAATTTATTACAGTTTATTAATGAATGTGTGTAGCAAAATCATGTCAATACATCTAATACTTGTCAAGACATTTCACTCAAAACTGTAATGTCAACCTGCTGGTGCTATATTTCAGTCACGACCAAAGTGGTGGAACGACTGACTGACATATTGGCAGCTCTAAATCATTGCTGCTAAGATGTCTAAAAAGGAATATCAAGTAATGCCTCAAAACACACATTTGTAGCAGAGTTTAAAGTGGATAGCCTCGGGCATCCAGAGGCATGATTCAAATGAAAAGAGAATATCAGCCTCTCTAGTCTAACATTAATTGTTTGTGTCATGCATGTGATACTGTGGATCATTTTTCTTGTTAACATTGCGATGAGAGGTCAGAGGTCAGGTTCAGCTACAGAATAAAAGAGATAATGGGACAGTGTCTTGCTCAAGGACACACCAGCTGGGTTGATGTTCTTGATGCAGTAATTGAGTCTTTTCTTAAACAAAAATACAAATGTGTGTTTTCTCATCCAATAAAAGGGTAAAGCTTTAAATGTAAAGCTTTGTGTCCATTAACGCCAGCTTTGATTGATTTAATACAACAGTGCAAAGAGTAATCTATGGTAGCCACAAATGCATGATAGTTTTGGACCCTCTCCAGAGGCCATCACTGAAATTACATTATACTGTAACATAAGTGCATTACAGCTAGTGCTAAATTAAATGGATATAAGGTGGTGACAGGGCCAGACATGCTGAATGTCTGAGCATACTGCTTTAGCAGCAACATCTTCATCCATGAAAAGGTGACAATATTATTTTATTATTTTTCATTATAACGATGACATTTATCATCAGCTACTTCACTGTCTTTTAAAGGAAGAGATATATGTGACTTTACAAGACCAATTCATTTTGCATAGATGAGTTCTGTTATGTGGGGATCAATAAAATCTTGATGGATGGCCCTGATCATTGCACTGGGCTGGTGGAGTTCTTGTGACATACAGTACTTTAGCAGACTCAGTCTCACTGGTCTTTCTTCTTTTCCCCATTGTCTCAAACAATAGGCCTGAGGTTAAGAAAACCTGCCAGTTTTAATACCTTCAGAAATGAAACTGTTATCTCCTCTTTGGTCTGCCTCAACATCACATCTTATTGTTCATCTAAAAAAATAAAAGTGTATACAAGTGTACCGTGCAAAGATCTTCCAATGTCACAGAGGGCAAAAAGTGTAATAACCTAAGCTGTATACTTGAAGAAGTGAGCTGTTTTGTTTGCCTTGGACTGTCTTTTCTCAGATCTGAACACTGATAGTTTGCTCTGTGTGTTGTAGCTTCTCCCTCTTTACTTTAAGAAGTATTGCTTGTCCAAACAAGATGGTAAAAGTGGAGTTCTATCAGTTTCAAATTGGGTTTCAAAGAACTCTCAAAGAAGATCAATACATGGGCTAACATTTGGCATTTAAATCAATGAGTGGCCAGTCTGTGCTGCACAGACTTGTAGAGGTTACTCACTGGCCACAGTTTGGTCTATATGGCTAAATTATTAGTGTCAAGAAAATCCTTTCAGTTTAGTAGAAGGTTGTCGCTAATTTTCAGGTGGTTTTCACATCAGAATACAAATATAGAGGAATGTAGATGTTTTTGTGACTTTTTAAAAAATGGTGAACATACAAAGATACTGAGCATGAGCTCTAAACGTCAGCTCCAACATGATCATGTCACACAGATTGAACTCCACCTTTAGGGCTCTTAGCTGTTTTCGCAGGATGACTGAGGCCATGACCAACATTGTGTCACTTTGTGAGAGCAACACAGGGATGACAAATGGGTGCACTAGCTCCACCCTACTGGCTACATATCCACTGTGATTGATGGGGGAATGAGACGAGCACATGGTCTTTGGATTTCATTTGCTCACCGCTGTTCACTTGCTCCTATTGATTTAGGAATGTGCTGGTGACAGGCAGTTGGATACTATGTATGTGTGTGAGGGTGGAAGAGTTATGTGGGTTGTACCATACTTGTTTTTAATTGAAGATTCAGTCCCTAGAGAACAGTGACAAACAACCAGATATCACAGAAAGAATTCAAACTTACACATCAAGTCATGAGTAGAGGTGGTGCAACAGAATCATCTAATAAACTACAGATAATTTAGTTTATTGATATGGACATTGTGCTGTTAGATTCATTATTTTGTCGACATTTTTTTCCCAATGTTACATCTGCCAAAAGATGACCTGTCGGTGTCAGCGGAGGTTCCTTCATCATCATCACATCATCACTAAAGAAGAAACAACATAGTTTTTAAAGGTCTTTACCTGTACACACCCCAAGATAGATGGAACACAGTATATGAATAACCTGTACAAAATAACAAATTCTTGACAGACATTGCTCATTTGAAACACATCGCTCTATTTTGGAGCACTGTATTGTTCTCAGTACTGTAACGTACATGTTAGCAGCAGCATCACAGCTTGACTTCAGCACAATGATCAACGAGCTTCACAGATACAAAGATACACAGTGAAAATATGCAGAACTGTCTAGTTTCTCAAACCAAAAAAAAAACAAAAAACAAAATGTCAAAACATATCAATCTTTAGAACTGGAAATGAAGATTGCTTTCCATAAACACAGCATGAATCTACCTGTCAGCATTTAAACAACAGTGTTTTATTTCATTGGGTGTTAGAAATGACAAACTGAGAAATGTCTGTTCTGTTAAATTGTTGAGGTGTGAAAGCAGTTCAGTCAGAGACATCAAGGAATAATTTGTAGCTAATGGTTACAAGGTTAGCTTTTGCAGATAAGGCCTTTATCTTAAAGTAGCAACAAGGTTATAATGGCCGTACTGTACACCTGCTTGAAAATGATTGGATGATACTAATCAGCTGATCACCACACAGTTGTGAGGGAGCCCGTGATTGTAAAGCATGAATGAAGCAGATGATGTTGTCTGCTAATGCACGCTAAAACCTAGTGCCCTGTTTGAAATACACTCCATCTGGCACACAGGGTCTGGGTCTGAATGATAACTATAAATTAATTTATTGAAATATTCAAGTTATAGTCTCGCCTGCTTCCCTTGAGTTTAAGCATTTCTTGCATATCTGTGAGGGGAAAAAAATGCCTGCTATATTTTCTGAGGTTTTCAAGATGTTTCAAGACATCTGATTTCTTGCCTCTGGTTAAATACCCATTGCTGCCAGTTTTGATAAATTAAAGTCAGCTTATTGCAGAATCATCATCTGTTTATATTTCTGCAGCAAACACACATCATTATGTGCTGCACTCATATTGAGATACTAGACGAAATAATAAATCTTTTAAAGAGAGCAAGTGCATGTGCACCGTGTGTGTGTGTGCATGGAATGACCTCAGTGATGATGATGATGATGAGCTGGTTAGGGAAATAAGAGGGGCCTACTCATGGATTTGCGTAATGGGAAGCAGATTACCTTTTTTTTTTTTTAAGTTTGGCTCTTTAGGGCGCTGCTAATTCCCCTGTATACCCCTGTAAATTACCATAGAGCTTTTCATATTTTAATAAGTAATAATAAAGTTCAAGTTCATGACCGCACAACTAAACCTCACAATCCCCTGCCTGGTGTTAGAAAATAGCCACTGCTCTGTGATTTTCATTAAACATTAATATATAGGCAAACTAATGTGTTGGTCTAACATTTAATAATAATTCAAACCACAGCTTAGTTACTAACAAGATCCAAGAAATGAGACCGCCACTTTGGCATCCATACACAAAATCCTTTTAATTGTCTATAAATCTCTCCACGGCCGGAACCCTTACATATACATATATCAGAACTTATCAGTCCCAACAGAGCAACCAGACTCTTAAAATCTTCCCACCATAGCATGGCACATTCATTCTTTGGCTTTTTACTGTGTTTCAGCTGCATTTTTAATTTGTTTTTCCTGTTTTTGTTTTCTATTATGTGTCTGTCAGATTTTTGATATATAAATGAAGTAAACTTTAAAGAAACTGTTAACTCAAGTGAACAGTATATCACCGACCAGACCAACCAACCTCTACAGGAAGGAAAGATGACCCTGTTCACCACATTGTCATGCAAACTAAACATTATCATTATTGGCCATGATGAATCATTCCATGCGTTCTCTCCAGTTTTCAATATAAAAGATTTTCTGACATCTTCAGTATTCTTACGCAGTTTATGTCTAATGTCAAATCCTGCCAATATTCCTCATTGGCACAGCTGTAATAATTGAATTGGAAAGCCTAAGGTACACAGTGAACATATCCTTCCATAATTCTCTAATCAAAGCATCGATCACCTTGTTGGCACTCAGTTAAACACAATGACATGGCTGAGGTTGCCAGATATTGACGAAATCCCCCAAGTTAAGCCACACTTGTCCCTAATGAGCCCTCTATAGACCAACTTCTGTCACACACCGTTTCGTGGTAAAACACACACACAGGAGAACATAGACATAGCTTAAAGGTTTAGGTTTTGCAGATGCTCCATAGATATTATTTAATTTAAGCTTTGTAGATGTAACTGTAGAACCGATTGGTGTTCTTCTGTTTCTGTAAAGTGTGAAGACTTCCTGTTTTTTTATGTTAAAATGTATTACATAGTATATGTTTGTAATTTTAAACGAAAACTTGATCATTGGTATTTGAACATAGTAGTTACATGTCCCAACTAAACACAGAACAAAAACAAGCTTAGATATACTATTTATTGCCATATTTAGTGAGTTTTGGTGAGTGAATGAGTGCATGAGCGAATGAGTAAGTGCGTTTGGAGTTAATGAGGTGCTTTGAATGTTAAAATTTTCCTCACAGTCTCAGAGATCTTATTAAACAGGGGGTGAAGGGGTGGAGGGGTGTGACTTTATTCACTTCTCCAACTGTCATAATTTCCAGCCAGGGATCATTAATAATTATAAGTCATAAAAATGCCAGCAGACCACATTTAATTTTGCATTTATACCTTACTCTTTTCTCACTTTCTATCACTCAGTTTTAGCTGTTTTACTTTCTTCTCGTTGTTTGTTCTTTTCTCATAAAGTCAAAGAGCTGACGTCAAGCTCACTACTGAGCAAAGACTCTTCATCCATCTCCCTAATACCTATTAGTATTGTGTGTGTGTGTACGTGCGTGTGTGTGTGTGTGTGTGTGTGTGTGTGTGTGTGTGTGTGTGTGTGTGTGTGTGTGTTTATGTCTGCTTGTGTGTGTAGGAGGTAAAGGTGGAGGTTTTTCATCCATCACAGAGGGAGGCTCTGGGATTAAATAAAAATCTCTCAATCGCAGTGACAGTAGCATCGCACACGAACACACACTCACAATTCAGCATGGTGTATATGTGTGTATAGGGAAGACAGAGATAGAGAGGGCATAAAGTACTGAATGAGGCAAACACAGGTGAGACATGGGAATAGAGAGGGGGAAAGGAGAGAAAGATTAGATAGAAAGAAAAAAGCTGAGGCAAATGATAAAATATAGAGAGCAAGAGCAAGAAGGAGAGTTTTAGCAAACTTGTAGGCAAACTTGGAAAAGTACTATTACAGTAATCACCTTATTTGCTGTGAAAGTCAAAATGGACACTGACTGGGGTGTCGTTTGGCTCGGTTGGTGGGGCATCTGCCCCATGTGCAAAAGGCTCAGTCCTTGCTGCGGCGGCCCAGGGTTCGAGTCCGGCCTGTGGCTCTTTCCCGCGTGTCGTTCCCCGTCTCTCTCTCCCCACATTCCTGTCACTCTTCAGCTGTCTCTTTTAAATAAAGCTCAAAAAGGCCGAAAAAAATATCTTTTAATAAAAAAAGAAATGGACACTGACAGATATCAAGAAATAATGAGTCTCCCCAAAACACCAAGAAATCTCTAAATTAAAAAAAAAAAAAAAAATCCTAAATAGACTTACACATAATACATAATGAAATCAAGTGGTCACTTTCTGCCACTCAGGGACTCGGGGAGTTGATTTCAGAAATAGAACTAGTGTTAACATAACATAAATGGCAGGCGGCTTTTGCTATGAGTGGTTACTTTTCCCAGGCATAATGTGATATAACCCAGATTCAATCACCTGGTCAATGTGTGATGTTTAATGCAGAATATAACCAAAAAGACAAGAGTGATAAATGATCCAACAAGGGTATTAATCTAGCATTATAGACAGTTTGAGGTTCAGATAAATTTTAATTTGTCACCTCACATGTCAAATATGGCATTTAAAGTATAGCAAGGTTTTTTTTTTACCTCAAGGTTCTGTGTGGTGCAGCTCTAATTGTGTCATAGATGTCAAAAGAAGCCACATTTTCATGTTATAATGTTATATGCAGAGTGTGAGCCTGTTTCTTTTTTTCTTTGTTCTTGCATAGAAATACTCATCTGAGAGAAACACATAAAAACAAACAAGGACTGATTTAAAGAAAAAAAGCCGGCTGTGCTTTTTTTTTTTTTTTCTTCTGCTTTAATTGAGAGAAGAATTCTCAAGAGACCCGTGGAAAACACACCTGCTCCCAACTCGGGAGACTCAAGGTTTCTTCTGAGGCTACAGGACACTTTGTACTGTCCTGTAAATACCTAACCCTGACAAAAGAAAAATAAATTATAAATATTTATTCAGATCTAGTCTCCTGTGGCACAAATTAACACGTGATTTCACTGTACTCGTCTTTGCCATCACCAGTAAAACAGCAGTCGTAGGACATTTAGGGATCCATCTACCGCACTTCATATATTCAAACTGAGATGCACAATACAACAATATAATGTACAATTGTGTGTTGGTGTGTGTGATTGAAGTAGGGTGTGTGTGTTTGTGCTAATGCATTCAGTTGTGTGTGTCTTAATGAATTTGGAAATTTTAGCATATATATATATATATATATATATATATATATATATATATATATATATATATATATATATATATATATATATACGCATGCATGGACACATAGTCTCATGGTATCAATGTAACAGCTGCCAGTTCTATCTCCAACGGACACTTATTCCCATGAGTCAGTTTCTTCACAACAAACTGCAGTAACCAACTGCACAAAATGGACTGTAATTTGCCTAGTGTGTGTGTGTGTGTGAGTGCGCTAGTCAAATCTGTAAAGATTAAACCATTTTCACACAATGAGCACACATCTCCAGACAGTCTAATAGTAAACCTTACTTTTTAACCTGCCCCACTGGTTTCTATAAGTAATATAGTTATTAAGTAATTCTTTTATAGTACGTAATAACACACTCTCATTCACACAGAGGGACATTTTACTTTTAAATTGTGTTTAATTCTTTTTTTTTTTCTTTTTACAACCTCATACCCAACCAAGTAGTTGGACCATTTAGGATCGCTAAATGTTTAATTTCGATCGAGGACGAGTGGAGCAGGTTATGACATGTTCTCAATAGGGCTCCGGGTTTCACAGTTTTAATAAAAGGAGCTCACCTCTGGGCGAGTGGCCAGTAAAATGACTGGCTCTCTTTCATGTCAGAGAGAGAGAGATGGGCTATAAGGTCCTTGGTCTCAGGCTGCAATCAATCAACCACATTTTCTGACTGTTTTTCAATTATGCTTGTTAAGGCTGGATGACCAGGTAGTGAGCTGGCCAAGCAAGGCTTCGCTTAAACTTTTCTACTTTGAGATCTTAGTTCACATTAAAATCAGTGCCACACACACACACAGACAGACAATAAAGTGGCTACAGTCTTGTCAGTTTGGTGATTTCAACGGGACTACATACTTTTGTGTGATGCTGTCGCTGAAGTGTCCCTTTTATTTTGAAGACAATTAAGATAAAGTAAATGTCATTGTTTGTGAGACGATTTAGGCAAACTGAATTCCCAGCTCTTGTAAATACAAAGCTGCAAAGTGACGTTTTTATGAGTGCTGCCACCACATAGTGCTGCCACCACATAGGAGTAAGCCAACAAGATGTGAAAGTCTTGTGAATAGTTTTTAGTTGGGGAGTCCAACCATGCGTTTCTATCACCAGGGTTTGTTTTCCCCCTTTTGCATTGATATCTCACTATATCCCTTTGTCTCTGGCCATAGTTTATCTGCAATGACATTTTAGCTTTTTTGTCTCCTAACTTTAGTATTTTTTTGTTTCTCCAGATCAAAATGTTCTTTCTAAAGAACAGATGTCTATATTGCTTAAGACATTCTGTTTTTTGTTGCCTCTTTGTCTCCTGTTTTCTATCTTCTCTCCCTCTGTCTCCCATGTCTTTCACACATTACCCTGTTATTAAAAAATATGGTCTATTAGAAGGAATGTCTTCAATTTTATACCAAGATATTAGATCTCCAATCCCTTCAGAAACGGAAACCAGCCTGCACTATAAAAATACTAAACTATAAAAATGTCCAGAGGCTGAGGGCTATGTCTGACCTTGCTGTGTGTTTGGTTCAGTTCTCATTTGCAGCAGACCTCACAGTCACAGTTACATACAAACACACTGGAGCTGCTCAGTACTGTAAAGTCCCACTACTGATGCGATCAACTGGAGCTTAGTGGCAGCTTGGTTGCATTATAGAAACATTAGGTTTAGACACTTAACCTCACTTAACAACTGAAAATAATTAATATAAACTAAAAATTAAATAAAGAAATATTGATAATTCCCAGACACAAATACATACACATACACATATGCAATCTTTCTATTAGCATCTTCAACATGCTTGTACTTGTTTCTGTCCATATTCTATTAATAGTTTCTTTTGTAACTCTCCTAAACTCCTCACTATTATAGAAGAAAGTCTTTGAGCTCATGGTTGCTGATGCATCTTTCCTTCGACAAACACCTCTGCAGGTCAATAGCTGACTAAGTGGTCAAATCAGACTGAAAAGTCCTGAAGGGTGAACTGAATCAGCACATTTAAACACTTCTGCACTGTGAGATAAAAATATGAAAAAGTTAAAAAAGAAAGTCAAATAAAATTAGTATGCGGTATGTACTGCATGCACAATATGTCTACACCCAAGTCTTTAAACTGAGTGATGGTTTCCAACCACTTCACTGACCGCATCACTGTCGTGCCAACACTGATGGTAAAGGACACCCTTTCATGTAATATTGCTTAATTAGCAGCTGTATTCCTGTGATCAATCCTGTACCAAAGCTTTTTTTAAATACTCCATGAAAAGATTTGATTGTGCTATAATGTGGGTGCAGTTGTTGCAGGTCCATGAGAGTAAGTTTTTAAAAGTACACCTTAAAGAATTTGAATCTCTCAAAAATGTGGACATGACGATGGAGATAGTAGTGTGACTGCCTCCAATCTTCCTAAAACTGATGATAACATCTTTCGTCTCAAAGAAGTGATTGTTGTGACAAGAGATCACAATACTGTGGGCAGCCTGTCAAGAAATCTGAAGTTTTTGCACTGATTTACTCAGTAAAAAGCTGATGGTCTAAAAATGGTGTAAAAGCGTATTTCAGCATTTTGGGAAATAGACTTTTTTGCTCTCTTGCCAAGAGTTACATGAGAAGTTTGACACTGAATGAGTGGTTTAAACACTTTGGTTTTTGCGTGTATTAAAGGGCCAGTGTAGGATTTAGTGCCATCTAGCAGTGTATTTGCTGGTTGCAACCCCCTCACCTCATCTTCTCTATCATAGCGTGAAGGAGAGACTACAGTGGCCACACACATGGTGGATCAACATGGTAGACTTCATGAAAGAGGACCTTTGGCCTTTAGAGTAGACCTAGATATAGATATAAATATTATATTCCATTGAACTGTATGTAAAGAACTTTTAGAGGTGCTGGATAAAATGGATAGACAGTGTTGTTCCTTGTTTGTTGCAAAATTAACAGAGCTGTATTCCTCTCATTTTAAGATGAAGATTTTTGGCTTAAGAATTACACAATTACCATATTTTACCAAAATGTACTGCAGTGCTCTACTTTGCCGAACGGAATTCATTGTGCATAGCCACAGACATGATAGGCAATATCACATCTAATCAAAATCAATTTGTTTGACTGTAATGCTACAATTACACCTTGAGGGAAGAGCAGATTAAAGCCTGTCGTCTTTGGATGATTGAATTAGAACATGTTATTAAAAAGGATAATGAGTATGTGAAAGCAAACATTAGGCTTTGATTACCACTCTCATCAAGAGGTAATATTTAGCTAAGTGCAAAACAGCTTATTAAATGCATGAGCTTATCAGGCAAATAGTATTGGTAAATTAACCAGCGGCTGTATCACAACTCTCTGGACTGTGTTTGCCTACAAAGGAGTTGTTTTTCCAGCCATTAATTAGAACAGGGATTTCTCCTCCCAGACCTGAGAATGGGAACATGAGGTGCATGTCTGTGTGAGTGTGTGTGTGTTTAAGTCCATTCTCTTTTAACTATAGAATGATAGCTATGTGAATGTGTTGGTTGGTAATTAATAGCTTTATGCTTGGCACTTAACCTTGACCAGCTCTCGCTTGTCTCCGTGAACAGTGTTGATTATAGTCTTTGGCTCATACAAGGAGACAGTTTTTGATATTCAATAAATGTGCAGGATTGCATTGCCCAAACTTATCCACAATCCTCTGGACACAGGGGCTGATTTTAGTTGTTTTTTTGTTGTTGTTTTTTTTTTTTTTTGCCTTAAATAAAACTTAAGGGATAATGCCAATGTTGCATTTACATGTTCAAATTTGACCATATTTTTATTTTTCACAGCCAAAGAAATTAGTGTTTTCCATACAAAGTAACATTTAGCGAGTAATAGTGATTGTTTAAAAAATCAAACCCTCACCATGTACAGTATAAGCAAAAAGGTTCGGTCTATATATAAAGCACACACACACACACACACACACACACACACACACACACACACACACACACACACACACACGGGCAAACTCTGCAGCTTGCAGAGGGTCCAACACTGCATTGTAAGCGAAGTGATTTGAGAGCCCTTTTTCCCAGGCAAGTAATTTGATTCTTGGAGGTCGATGTTGGGTGGTTTTGGGGTCGCCCATGTAGCTGGTCCCCACTCTAATAAAACCAGAGAGCTGTGCAAGACCAGGAGGCTAAAAACCCCCATTAACTTCTCTCCCATCAACATGGGGACAGGTAACCTCATGACCCTGCAAAGCTGCCGTACGCCCTAATCATGTAACCTGGGAGTTGCAGAGCTGATGACTAGGCAGCTGAAGTCAGACATCATTCTAAAAGAAAACCCACTGAGACGGACACAAAGGAATAAGAGGCAAAGAGATTTTTAGTTTAGTTTTTAGTTTTTTTTTTTGTTTTGTTTTTTGGCTGCCTCTGTTGTGTCTGATCATCATTTTTGGTCAGAAACAAATTGTTCAAATTATCTGTTTGATTTTATTCAAAACTATAGTTGGAAACAGGAAGCGAACAGCAGCAGTCTCCCGTGTAAGACTGATGTTTTGTTTTGTTCCCTACATGGACTTTGTCACACTGTAATAACACCACCTGCTTTTGTCTTTCCTCCTGTCATTCAATTACTATGGCCACTAGAGGGCTTAGTCACTTGAACATGAGCATATGTTGTTTTGGGGCTCTTGCTGAAATGACTAATCCTGTCACTCTTCTCCATTGAGCCTTCCCCTCATGGCCTCTTCTGGCCTCATCACACACAAGGTATCTCATAATGGGCAGGAACAGCCAGAATTTGATGATGACATTCATGCTCTAAAGGAAGATGAACCTTTTGGATTTCAATAACCCGATGGCTTATCCTTAAGTGCCACAATCAGGACAGAATTTTAATTTCAAGCCTAATTAGTAAAAACAACAGGGTGCTCTACATTCTGTCTATTACCTTTTATACTGAACATTGTTGCCTGCTGGGGCCACTAGTGGGATTTGAGTCTTTTAGTCATGATTTAATTAGTATTCTTTTTTTTTTTGCCTTTCTCTCTTCTTTCCTCTTCTACTCCTTTTTATTTCCTATTTAGTGGGACGCCATCACGGAGATGGATGAGCACAACCGACCCATCCATACTTTCCAGGTTTGCAATGTGATGGAGCCCAACCAGAACAACTGGCTTCGCTCCAACTGGATCTCTCGACAGGCTGCCCAAAAGATCTACGTGGAGCTTCGCTTCACCCTGCGTGACTGCAACTCCATCCCTTGGGTGTCTGGCACCTGCAAGGAGACGTTCAACCTCTTCTACCATGAGACCGATGAAGCTCACGGTGTAAAATTCAAGCCCCCACAGTATACCAAGATCGACACCATCGCTGCCGATGAGAGCTTCACTCAGATGGATCTTGGAGATCGCATCCTCAAGCTTAACACTGAGGTGCGCGAGGTGGGGCCAATGACCAGGAAGGGCTTCTATCTGGCATTCCAGGACATTGGTGCCTGCATTGCTTTGGTTTCGGTGAGGGTTTACTATAAAAAATGTCCGTTCACACTGAGGAACCTGGCCTCATTTCCGGACACAGTGCCTCGTGTGGACTCTTCCTCATTGGTGGAGGTGAGGGGGGCATGTATTGACCATGCTGAAGAAAGAGACACACCCAAACTGTTTTGTGGAGCTGATGGAGACTGGTTGGTTCCCTTGGGAAGATGCGTTTGCAGTGTTGGGTATGAGGAGATTGATGGTTCATGTGCTGGTGAGTTTTCTAAACTTTCTGTCATTAATTTTGCTTTTCATTCATCAATGTTGCATCTGCTAAGACTAAGGAAACTTACTGTCTTGCAATACTGAGAAAAAAAAACATTTATTAGTGAAAGTGGCTTTGGTTTAGCCAGTGGACCTATTCAATTACAAGCTCCAGCAAATGGGTGTAATTATGTGAGAATCTTTATCTCCGAGTCAACAATGACTTCATGTGTTATTTATTTGAAGCTCTGTTGATTTTTTGTTTCATATTTGCCAACCAAACCTCAAGCTGAAAAGTTTTACTCTGCCATGGCAGTGAAATAATCATTTCCTACATTTCATACACGAAAGTATCCACAAAGTTCAAGACTTGTCACCTAAAATCAAGGATGAATAGTACACTTTCACTGTGTACCATCTAAAAACATGACATGAAATGTATTCTTCAAGAACTTGAAACTGAGGGTTACAGTATTTTTGCACTATTTTCTTATTTTTTACTCAAACACTTCTCTCACTTGTACACTTTCTGTATACCCCATATTTGTGTATTCACAAACATCTGTCTGTCCCTTCATTATAAGTCAAAGACATTGACGGAAATTTTACTTGACTAATGAATCCTCCATCAGATAGATAAGCAATTTATCAGATGAAGTGGCTGATATAATGTCCATTGGGTTTTATTTTCATTTACTTCATGAATTTTAACAATGCATATAACAACAACAACAACAACAATACATACCTTTTTATGTCAGTGGATGCCCATCTTTCTACAAGCCTCATTATTTCATATGCTCTTCTGCTGTGCTCTCATACATCAAAGAGTTCCAAAAGCAAGTTTATATATCCCCTCTTCATTCCCTCCTGTTCCTCATAAACCCTCCTTAATTTTGCTCTGCTAGCTGCTAACACTCTGAAGAATCAGATAAGATCTAATGTGAGGGGATTAGAGTGTTAAAGATTGTTAGTGTGATTGCAGAGAGCTTCCCTGATTCTAAGTCTGTGTTAGCGTGTGTGTACAAATGTATGTGGGCAAGTATATTTGTTATTTAGAATACCTTGAACTTAAACTGTGAGTTGCTGTAATGCATCAACACTTCATTTACCTATCAAATACATTTTATTCTATGGCAATTTAATTTCTATTCATTTTAATTTCAACTAACTATTTGCATTGTCTTGACATTTTTTTGATACTGCAGGGATTCGAAAGAGATCATTTTTGCAAGATGCACCCAGCAGTTGCAAGATTAGTGTCGGGGCTTGCTATGATAACACAAATCCTAAACAATGTTATCAAGATGTATAAGAAAGGTGAATGCTTTGAATGGCTGCTTTTTGGTTTACATTTCTACCAAACGGTTAAAATGATGAAAGTATTGTTTTATATGCTTGTTCTGGTGAATTGTAGTCTATATTTTGCTTATTACTTATTACCAAACATGATGAGTGTTTATGTAATGTACAAGGAGCAGCACGTGTCTTTTATCAAACAACTCTTTGGATGTTGTTGGTCATGTGTTTGGTGTTGTGCACACTGTGTGTGTGTGTGTGTGTGTGTGTGTGTGTGTGTGTGTAGGTGTGAGGTATAGATACAGAGGAATGAGGTGTGTATATGATTAGGCATGCGTGTAGGTATGTTGTCCACCACCCACTATCCCAAAGGCTACCTTGGTGTGACAGATTACCTCGGCTGGCTGGGTTGCAGTTTGATCCTCACCTCTCTGATATGAGCTTTGGGTTATCGCTGGTAGCGCCACTCACTGGGAATGCTATAAAAACATACCTTTATGAAGGTCCAACACAGCTTCTTTTCAAGGCACATAAAGATCAGATGTCAGGTCAACTGGTACACGTGTCTATAATCTGAGCACAATCCACAAGATGTCCAAGGTACCAAGAGAGAAACTGGCTACTTACTGCAAGAAGTGCTGCATTTACTGACAAACACTAGAGTCTGACAAGTAACAATATACCTTTATAATGATGTTACTTAAATAAAACTGATTTTAACACCTGTAATTGCTTTAAATTAACTGTGAACTGTCCAGTTTCATGCTGGCACTTACAGAAAGGTGCCAAGTACACAAGTAATTACACAAGTATTAGGCTGACATTTATTAGATTTAGATATAAGGGAATTTACCCATACTTTGCTTTTACCAGAATGAACAAGATGGAAGTATTGACACGCATTTGATGAAATCCGTCCTTTTCAGTACCACCACAAATGACAGCTTTGCTTAGTGCTCTTTTGAAAAATGCTTTCAAGACTATTAACTGCTCTTCTACCACCATCCAGAACCAGATGTCCTTGTGCAGTTGATTACAATTAATCTTGTGACATGGGCCGGCAAGGTTTCCCAGCTGCACTTGCAGCTGCATCGCAATCAACAGGCTAGGGGTTAAACTACAGCTGTGATTAGAACTGGACTTTACAGAATGGCTATTTCATTCATTTCTGTGCCTTTATTATTTTTCCTTATTTTTCCCTCATCCAAGTTTTCAGTGCTGTTTGTTTGTCTATCAGCAGGATTATGGAAAAACTATTGGCTGTTTTTTTTATGAAACTTGGTGGAAAGGTGTAGCCTGGGTCAAGGAAGAACCCATTCAATTTTTGAACGGATGCACAAATTATTCTTGATTTTCATTAACATTTAGAGATGAGTGCATTGTAATACCAATGTCAATGGTAAAATTAACTGAATTTGTTACACATGCATAAAACCAATTAAAGTGAATTGTGTGCCATAATTAAACAACAAAACAGCCACCTCAAACATCACTATAGAAAAAAAAAAAAAAAAACATTCCAGTGAGTTTGCATTTGAGCCAGGTTGCAATGTATTTGCAGGCTTGTTCTTTTCTTCATCATCGAGATAATGATTTGACGTGGTGCATCTCATCATGTAATACCACAAAACCAAAGAGTTTGTAAAATAATACATGTATATGTTACAGAGTGAAACTTTTAAATAGCAAGAAGTGGTCCAGTATTTATTAATCTACCTTAAATCTGTCTTTCATAGCATATTCATCATTTTAAGAGGTAAAGAGAAGCTAAAGTTGAAAAACAGTCATTTCTACTCTCCATACAGTAATTTGTCTACCTTCTTCCCTCCCTTCTATCCTTCACCCCTCGCTCTCTAAGAAGCAGATTTCACAGTTGGGTTCAGTTTAGCCCTTTGGGCAATGTGATGGCATTTTACTGCAATGTCAGCCCTGAAATGCGGCCCTTGCTCATTGTTCCAGGATTCAAACAAGCGTTGTTATTAAAAGCCTCCGCACAAGGTACCACTGAAGCGCCTTGGGCATTGAAGGAGAAAGACTGTGTTGACTGGCTAAGCTAATGCTTCAATCCCCAGTTTACAAAAGATTGGTGCTTTAAATGCTACAGCTGCTTGATGAGGCTGGAAAGAAATGTCAGGTTTGAATGATGTATGATTTCAGTGAAATACCATTGTTGAGAAGTGTTTTAAAAGCACAGAAGTGACCTTGGTGCTGTTTGACATTGGTTGCTTGTGTTGTGCTGCGACACTGAACAAGACCACTGGTTAAAGTGTAAAATGTATCTTAAATTGATGTTAATTAGGAGTAATTATTGCTGTTTCTGTCCTAAAACTGTTTAAAGAGCCCGTGTACTCATTTTATGGGGCTCTATTTACATAATATGGCAGAAATGGAATATAATATGTATAATTATGTCTTCATTAGTGTGTAATCACCTGGGAAAAAAATCATTATGTTTTTATTACCATAGAATGAGACTTCATGCTAAAGAGGAAGGCAAGAGCGGGTTGCGATTTGCAAATACACCACTAGATGCCACTGAATCCTACACACTTCTCCTTAAACGCAAGATTGTGTAACTTTTCTACCATAAAATAATAACATTTAAATCAATTTGAAATATAAATAGGCGAATAGTGCTTTATTCCCACTCTGCGCCCCGTCAGTCTGTTCTTACACTTTGTAACTTCGTGCTCCGAGTATGATCACCTGCTAGAAGTACGTTGAACTTTACGTCTCTAAGGCATGCACCACCAATTATTTCATTTATTTTAGTGAAACTGGATCATATTTTCGGACTCAGAGCATCAGGGGGTGTTAATTTTTGCACCACTGAGGACACTGACAGAAGAAACGCAGAAGAAAAAATCGGCAAAAAAGTAATATTAGCTGGATGTTAAGCAAAGTTGTCAACTCACTAGTTTTTGATCACAAGTAATAAAATCAAACAAATACATGTGTACAATTGTCCATATTTACCAGTGTACTATTACACTCTGAAACTGTGGATGCAAAAACACCAATTTCTACGCAACGTTGCTTTACGAGAAAAGAGGTTAAATATTGTATATTTTCTACTTAAACATTTCTCTGAGTTGCTGTGGTAAAGGCTGAAGTGTACATAAAAGTTCAGCATAATACATTACTTTATTTAGGTCTCACAAATAGTGCTGTAGTTTAGTATTTAACTGCATTGCCTTAGATAACCTCAAACACAAACCTAGCTACAGATATGCAACAAGTATTCCAGTTCTGACTTGCAAACCTTTATTTATTCACAAGAAAAGATGAGTTTTCTGAAGTCTGAATGAAAGGCTTTAGCTCCAGTGATAGGAAAAAAAGACACTCTCCACCCAGCTAAAGCAAAATAATATTTTCTCTGATTCAAACCCAGTGCTTCTTGTCACAATAGTACTCTAAGCCCTTATCCATTTACTGGATGAAGAGTGTCAATGCGCTGCAGTAAGGCTGGAATTAATGAAATCTAGCAACTAACAATAACCCCCTATAACCCAGGTTTCAACTGGCATGCTCATCCAAATGTATACTCTTCTAATACACATTGTCTTGTTTTACAAGAGGATCACAGCAGTTCACTTATAGCAAAATCATAAGCCTGGGGTTCGTGATACAAAAGTTAACGTGATCCCGTATACGTAGTCTTTATATGTTGACCCCCATCTTGTTTGCTGTTGCGCACATGCACAAGGACCATGCACACGAGCATGCAGGTTAAGCAATACACTGCCCTGCCAATTGTTTTGCTTGTACCAATCTACAGGGGGCAGTAATACAATTCTCAGTGGATTGTTTTGATATGCCCAAATGAATGTTCCATTATTCAGATTTGTAGTTAGAAATGAGTTGAGAGGAAAATGAAAATGTTTATGTAGAGACTCTTTTTTTTTTGGTCAGAATTTTTTTTATGAACCTCTGTGCAGTGCTGGTACTGTGTCACTAAACACATATATAAAATAAATGTTTGGTTTGCATCTTCAACATAATGCCTATGGATGAATACCATCTCTCTCCATGTGTCTCTGCAGCAGAGCTCTTTGATTGTCAGTAGAACGTAGGGGAGAAAGAGAGCGAGGTTAAAATTGTCCATTAATTGATTGTGGATGACATTCTGATTGTAGATCTGTTGGCTTTGGATCCAATCAAATGTATGTAATTAACAGAGATCTTATCGTTTTAAACACGTATCAAAAAAGTCTCGAAGTATTGATCTTTTGAAAACCGTATTGTGGAGTGACTGATATTTGAATGGAAGTAATGAATTATGTAAATGAGACAAACAGAGGTGGACAATGAGACTGAATACTAGACTCAATCCACTGAGTGATTTATTTCTGCTTCAGGACATCGAATCAATGACTGATGCTCGGCACTGTGGGGGGGGGCAGAGGAACAAAATTTATATCTCAGTTATCTTGTCAAATTGAGGATGAGTTTCTCTTGGGTCCCAGAAAGATTTTGAGCTGTGGAAACAGACTGTAAATGTACAGTGGATTGTCCATGTGCAAGTACACTTTCTTACAGTTCTTCAGTTCTTCTTTACAGTTCAAAACATTCTCTCTCTCTCTCTCTCTCTCTTTATTCATGGAGGCATGATGGATAGCACTCATGCTCCACATTGGAACCTTTGGTGGTCACATTGTTAGGTAGATAAGCTCAATAGGAGAAATTCATTGTTTTGGCTAAGATGAACACACACTAGTCCACCGCACAAACTTGTCTTTGTCTTTGTCTTAAAATAAATATTACAAGTATCATCCTCCCCTTGTTGCTGCTGCTGCTGTTTTTTCCTTTTAATTATCTACCTGCCACCCCCTGCCAAGCTCCCGTTCAACAGGTGACAATGTCACTGTGGTAGCATTCATTCCTTTCAGAATGAGCTCATGAAGGTGAAACCTAAGGTTATACGTAGCTTTATGAACAACCTTTAATATTGAGTGTTACACATTCCCTCTGAGGAAAAGCATCAGAGGCAGAGAGAGAAAGATAGAAAGAGGTGATTCTTTATTCTTACATAATTTATCTTCACATTCAAGTATTTTTGTTTCTGCACCTTTCATTACAGGTGGAGGTGAGCATTGTTCTTTGGACTGTATTTTGTTTCCTATAGTCTGCACTGTAGCATAATATGCTTGTTTTCATCTGCATGTAAGTGGACATTGTCCCGTGTTAAATATCCTACTAAAATGTCCTACCCTTGAGTGTGTGTGTGTCTGACACATGCTTGTTGTGTGTTAGGGAGGCTTCTGTTGTTTTTATTACATCCAGGAGGTTATATCTTCATTGCCACTGGTTTGTTTGTCTTTCAGCAGGATTGTGGAGAAACTACCATCTCATTTTCATGAAACTTGGAGCAAAAGTTGTAGTATCAGCCAAGGAAGAACCCATTAAATTTTAGAGTGGATATAAATTAAGTAATATAATAATTTAATAATATAAATTAACACACATTGTGTGACAGGTCAATTGGAATACAAACATACAGTATACATATGTACAGTATATGACTATTTGCTTGGTCTAAGTTCTCCGAGTGCCCTTCCAGTTTTTTATTTAATATTGTACCTTGGCACCGCTCCTGGCTAGCAACAACTGGCTGATATACCTATGTCTAAATATAGGCCTACAAACACACGCACACACACACACACACACACACACACACACAAACACCCCCACCAAGACATCAATAAGTGCCATCCTTGGTGTTAATGCAGGAAGACTCCTTGCTCTAAATGATTGACACACACATGAATTCTCTCTCTCTCTCTCTCTCTCTCTCTCTCTCTCTCTCTCTCTCTCTCTCTCTCTCTGTAAGACAATCTAGCTGATTCTGTTACCACTCAGTGTTGTAAAGCAGGTCGTGTGTTTGTCAGACGGTGTAAGAGCTCTCTGCAGTGCTATGAATAATGTAATCACAGTGTGTTTGTGTGTTTATTTATATGTGTGTGGTTGTGTGTGTGTGTTTGTGTGTGTGTGTGTGGTTGTAGCTGGGCGCTATTTGTTATTTGCTGAACCAAAATGGTTCTCCCCTGTGTTGGGCTGGAGCAGCAAGTAAGAGCAATCTATTTACATTTTAAACTAATGTCGTTCCAAACATTGAGAATTACTGCGCACCTCTCATATTAAAGAATGATGAATACCACCAAGGAATGAAAATAACACAACCTGCTGTGACATTTGGTTACTTGTAGCATTTTACAGTCAATTCAATTTTATAAACAAAAAGATAAAATATTCTACAGGTTAAAAAAAAGAGAGAAAGAAAGCAGGACTGGATTGCTCAGTTGTGTACGGGACTGTAAAAATCCCAAACTGTGCTGACAGTTTGTAAGCCTAAAGTTTGAGTGTATTTCAGAACATTTTCCACAAGCACAGCATCGCACTGGATACATATCAGGTGTCTAAGGTGGGCAACACATTATAATTGGGCAGCTAACATGAACAGCTGTGTTAATGTTAATTGGCACGCTGGTGCAAACATCCTGAAAAAAGTTTCACTTTAAAGATATTTTCAATTACAGAATGAAGACAGTCAGACAACAATTACAGCACATATCCTTCAACCTGTCACCTCGCCAAATGAGATGTCACACACATGCAAGAGAGGCAGGATGCTTGAGCGAAGTGGAACGTAATGAATCCCATGACACACACACACACACCAAGGCGAAGACACAACAGCCCGTACCACACGCCAAACCACCTGGCATCACGGTCAGCAACAAACACAACAACCCAAAATGCACTCAAGCATTCACAGCTGAGTGTTAATGCAAGAGACAACATTTTGCTCTCACAAAACATGCTCTAACAAACACACACAAGGAGACACACCAGGGGGCTCAGGCTGGCATCAGCAACAGAGCTGTTTACAGATGGGCCACACTGCAGGGAGACACTGTGACATTTCAGAAAAGGATGGTTTTAGTTTAACAAGCATGGTCCTTCAGGCTTAATTGGGAGTGTCTGGAGAGAGGGAGAGAGAGAGAGAGAGAGAGAGACAGAGAGAGAGAGAGAGCTACAGAGTATGTGTGTATGCTGGTGGATCGCAGATTGTCAGATATTAACCCCACTTCATTTAGCATCAACAGACACACTCACACTCAGTTCTAAAGGACATGTCTCTATTCCTAAGGCCAGCGCTGACGTATATCAAAGGCATGGTCTGCATTTTCTCCTTAGCCAGCATGAAGACAACTCCCTTCATCTGTAGTCATTATATTTTCGCCTCCTAAGTATCCATTACCTCCCAGTAAATGAGAAAGTTCTTCATCAGAGATTAGAGCATTTATAAATGTTATTTTTGAATTCACAGTCCTCTGAAAGTCATTCAGTGTGGCTGAACCTGAATGGCTTTTTTTGTTTGTTGTATGCACAATCATTGTATTAGCATTTGCTTTTGCAGCTATCACAAAGAATATAATTGAAAGCTCTTTCAGCGCTGACAGTATGCTAATGCATATTTCCCCTGAGTTGTCATTAAGCTCAGCGTATCACAGAAAGCTGTGGAGTTTCCTAACCAAAGCTTGATGTGGCTTGAATTATGCCCAATCTAAATGGCTGCTGTCAGCCCACTGCTCCTTTATCTGTCACTGCATGCTGTCAACATACACATTAAATAATCATTGAAATGAAAAACACTCATTAGACATAATTCCAAATCAAACAATTTATTTGACATGTGTGTAATCGTTAAACTGATAAATTTGAAGTAAACAGCAGAAAAAATATATATGGTACTCAATAAAACTCTTTGTTGAAGAAAATGTTTAGTGGATGTTCTTCCACTTCTAATGAGATTTATGCCCAACACTGCAAGCATTCAGTGTTTCCATGGAATTATGGTTATGTCAGAATGGAAGCAAACGTGGAACAGCTTGAAACCAAGAATAATTCAATTACTATAGATGGTTAAGCTTTGGAAGGCAGAGCCCATTGTGACCACTCAATAACATTAGAAATTAAATTAAATTGCAAATTAAAATTAATTACTTTGACTGAATGCTTCAAAAAGCAAATATCAACCTCTAATTTTAGTGGTTCTGCTCTTTGCACTTAATTTTTTCATTCAGATCCATATTGTACAATGTGGTGATAGAAACAAATAATAAAATGATCTGTTGCAAATGCATAAATTAATTGGCCCCAAGTTCTCCCTGCAGTTTTTGTATGTGATTTAAGTACAACCTAGAATGAAAAGTTGTCTGACTTAATTTAATAAGTTTAGTAAGATGATGTGGTCCTCGAATCCCACAGACCTCGACTGTATCCTGGAGAAACTCCTTTGTCCTACTGATAGATGTTGACCACGCAGTTTGGATCAATGGCCTCAGTCGGTTTGGCATCGTGAAAAATGGGCACCATCTGGAACAGGCCAGGGAGGTTGTCGAGTGCGTTGCAGTGAGCTGAGTGTGGTCATCTTCCTACTCTTGCCACAGCTTGATCTTTCCACTACCTGACACTGACTCACCCACCCTGATACTCAGCTGGTGTGGAAGGGAGACTCAGTGAATTGGGACAGGGAGAAAACCAGTGGGAGCTCTGCATTGCTGACAAGGCTTTAAACCTGAAGCGAAGTTTGCTATATAGCAAAGCATGGATGAAATAGAGGTAGTTGACCATAACACTGATACTGTGACTCCACCATCCATCATTGGTTCTTTGCTGTAATAACTGCAGGCCGGAATTTTCTCTGACATTAGCAATTTAGTCGCTGTTTTCATGAAGGCCAGTCTTAATTAGCAGATGTAACATCCTTGATTTTAAATATGTTTTATTATTGCTATCATGTCTAGATTTTAGTCAAGGCAACCTGAAATATGAGCAAGGTTACCATCTTCCCTCTACAAGAAAAAATAAACTTCCTGTGAACAATATATATATCATATAAAAGTGTGAGTATTCTGACTGGAGTTACTATACTGTCTAGTCTATTTGGTATGATGCAGTGACCTTCAATCAAGATCATAGTCAAGGTGAAGAGGTTATGCATCTCTGAGCCAAAGCGTATCTGTCCTTGTGAGGACCGTCTTTTGACAGTTCATTGTTTTTGTGGCAGCATTATGGCAGCTTTTCACAGGTATAGAAAGTAGAGCTGGGATTGGGTTAAGGTTAAGTAGTTTAAGTTTAATAGGTTTAAATAGTCATTTCAGGGTTTAAGGGTATATTGGACACTAAAATAAAATAAATATTTGGTACTGACACTTGGTATGTACATGTGAAGGACTGGGTCTTCGGCATTTTATTAAATGTGTTATTTCACAAATTTGAAACAGTGATAACTGCTCGATTTTGATAAATAAGCAATAAAAAAAGAATACACGAATGCACAAAATCAAACAATCAACAGAAAAAGACACCCAGAGAAGTATAAACTGTAACTGGGAACACAGTGTCTTGTCTAAATGAAATGTGTTCATGTGAATGTTCATTTGTGCGTGTCCTACACAGCTACCTCTGTTTGCTCATTTACATTTCTCCTAATTGGTGTTGCTTTACCTTCCACTGTCTCTCTTTAAATCCGTCACTTGATGAGCATTAGAGGCTCTCATGTCGTCGCTCTTCAAGCTGTAATTGAGAACAAATGTGGAGAGGGAGAGTGCTTAATTGAGGTTGTCAAACTGGGAGGGCGGGTTTGTTGGGCACCTAGAGATCTCCTCATCTCTTCGCATTTAAACAGTTTAAAGAATAAATTATGCAGATTGCAGTTTTTGCGAGTCCTAGTTGTGATGTGAACTTGCAGTGACTTCTGCTTGCCCCCCTACCCCCCTCCGCTGAGTTACTTCAAAGCTGGGAAGTGATCAAAGACAGTTGAAAAAAATAAAATTCCCCAACGTACCGGCACCCTGCATACATACATACAGCTTCTGCCTGTCTCAACACTGCACAGTCTCTCACTCAGAAAAACAAAAGCAAGCGACACCGTCTGATGTTTTTCTCTTTTTATTCGTCTCCTCGAGCACAGTCCTGTCAGACATTGCAACATTTCAATTGATTTCCCTTTTTTCCTCATATGTGTGTGTTCTATTTTTACGTAAGCCAAGAGACTGAATTAGTCATTAAAAGGTATGTATAGCACGACATGGCCCAGATAAGACATCACAGGGCTGGAGTGAAGAGCAGACTTGTCATAAATGAAAGCACATTTTAGGAGCTGGAGACAGCTCCTCCCCTGTAAAAAATGAAAAAGAACGAGAAAGAGAGAGAAAAAAACAGGGGTTATTGGGGGTTCAGCATCCATGATGACTGTATTTTGTTTCAGTGACAATTTATTTTTCCAGCAGACATAAAGTAGAAGAGTTAATACTCTTGTGTCCAACAATTAAAACATATACATGTTTTCTTGCAAAAAAAAAAATTATTTATGAGCTGTCTTCGTTAGCGAGAAGGGCAGAGACGTGGTTTTAAAAGTTGCTCTAATTAAGACATCACTATCATGATTTTTGTCATGCATACAGTGCAGTACGGATCTAATACACAAGCTACACCCACACCAGAGCAATGATTTTGTTATTTTGGTGCATAGATGGAGTTGACTTTTACCATGCTGGCTTTAAAGTAACTTTTGCCAGTGAAAGTGAAACATTTTAAAATCAGACTTTTGTTTGCACATGGCACAAGTTTGTTGTTGAGATTGACACTTTTGTTACATTGTGGCCCAGAAAAGGGACTCCATTTTCTTGTCCCTAAACTCAAATGTCTTTATTTCCTTTTATTACGTATTACTTTGCACCTGCAACTGTTTTCTGGCTCGAAGCAAACCTACTTGCGTCAAGGCACAGATGACATTGTGTTTTTCAAGGACAGACAGCATAGAGCATGTCCACCTGCTCAAGACCACCTAAATGAAAGTTTAATGACATTGCACTGTAAAAAAAAAAAAAAAAAAAAAAAAAAAAAGTTTTTAAAATTACAGACATTATCTGTAAATTAACAACTAAACTGTTATCTTAAGTTTTCCAATAATGATTAATTACAGTGATTTCCCACTTTTTATACAGTACTTAAATTATAACAAATCTATGTAAAATTGGAATAATTTTCTGTAATTAAATATGTGGCTGTTAATTTACAGAAAATAACTCCAAATTATTACAGTCTACTGTCAGTTATCATCATCAGAACTTTTAGTATCATATAGAACACCTTTTGAACAAGTTTGATTATAATAAAAAATGTAAACTTTGAATGACAATTCCAGTAAATTTATAGTTTTGACCTTTAGTTGACTAATATTTTACTTTCATTTTACGTTTTTTGTATGACAGCCACTGCTTTATTTTTTTCTTTTTTACAGTGTGCCTCTTAAAATAAATCACAAAACATCATTATTATATACAGGTCTTCCAGCACTGTGCCAGGATATATTGAAAACTAACCAGCTTTTCCTCACAACTCACACAAACTATTGCACGCCAGTGGTCCTGCACCCTATGAAAGCATTTTACATTTATTTTATTATTTATTATTTTTAAGTTTTAAACAAAGGTCAGATATCCATTTCCTAAACAGTAATCATAAACAATTCTCTTTGTCATGTCAATGCATTTTCCTGTGAGTTTTGCTGCTTACATACAGTTGTGTTGGTATTTGCATTATTGGCACTGTCATGAACATGGATCTAGATATGTGAACAACAGCAAACTAAGGTAGTGTTTTATGAACAATAAATTCAGCTCAAAAGGTGTCACTGACAGCTTTTTGGTTGCAGTAAATATTTGTTGTTTGAATCCACAAAAATCATAATGTCATCACAATGTTCTGAATTCATTTTTTTTTTAACTGTAATGAACTGAATGATGAAATGTTTTGCTTTATGTTTCATATTTTCTCATTTGACAAAACGTGTAACTGACAAAAATGTCAGCACAGTGACAGTACTTTCACCTTGTTGATACTCTCCCTCACCCTGTCCTCTCTATCTTCTCATATATGAGCAGCACCAGCAGAGAAAGTGAGCCGATGACCCCAGGGTACGAAAGGCTTTAACTAGCAGTAGGTGTCTCTCAATCTGCCGGACTGCAACAGCCAAGCTTGTTAGTCACGCTGGTGGAATTGCACGCATACTCTCTCTCTCTCTCTCTCTCACACACACACACACGCACAAGTGTCCCGTGGATAGACTTAATCCAGCCATTGAATGCGGCAAGCAGAGATAGCAGAACTGGGTCAGTTCTAGAGTGTGGTGTGAAACCGTTCCCCTCAGGGTGGATTGAGGTCTGAACTTTGGTTGACCTCCCAACAAGTACAGACGTACAATGAAACCTCAGAATTTGCCGGATGGAATCTGCTTGAATTAATGCTGACAACTTCATTGATCAGGCTAAAACTTGAGCTTAGGAAGAGTATTTTAGACATGGATAAAATGGAGTAGCTGTAATTGGGGTTTTCTTCATGCTGAGATTAAGTTTAAAGGAGGAAAAGCTGAGGAGCTGGGAATGACGGTGACTCACTCCTTTCATACTGTAGACATTTTAGGAGTTATACTTTCAGGTAGAGATGTTAAGGGTGGATTTAAAAAGCCATGTTTTAGGTCTGTATTGCACATGCATCTATTTGTGTACCAGTTGAGTGTAGACCTTCCTTTGACTTTCCAAAAATGAGTTAAGTTCAAAAGGAGACACATTTAATACCAATTATTAAGTTGTACGTGTCATATATAGCTTTTCTTTATGTAATTTTACAGTGTAAAGTAGGAAAGTTTGTAGAGCATTGTGTTTTTGAGTATTTTCAAGTTGAGTTTCCTGTGTCTTTTTGTGTATTAGATGATTGACAGGGAACAGAGGGTAATCTAATGTGTGCGTGAGTGATGCATGCTTTAAATTTTTATTTTAACATTAATCGTACAGGTACATCCAGTTACAGGATACTGATATAAATGAGGGGAATGCTAGAGGTACTAATCACTCCAGGCTTTATGAACAGGCTTTCAGCTACATGATTTCAATGATTTTCACCCATATTTAAGATGCATGAGATCATAATGTCTTCCATAGTGCAAGAGTACAGAACAGCGGTTTGGTTTGGGTGATGAAAATGTTATTAACATGGCTTAAAGAGTGTTTATATCACTTTCTTACACCTCTTTGATAATTACAACTTAAATCATCTATTAAAGCACAAAATATATAGTCTGGGGGCATAAAATAGTAATAAAAAGCACTTTATTGCAGTTACGGAACTTTCCATGACTGTAACACAGGACCACAAATGTGTGTGTATGTAACACACACATTATGCAGAATAGGTCTGAAGCCACTGACATATCACACAAAACCACCACATTCTTAAAGAAACATTGTATAGAAATTGGTATTTTTGCAATTTAGCACCCCCAGTTTCAGCAGGCAATACCACTGTTGTAAGTATGGACAGCTGTACGCCTGTATTTGTTTTGATTACATTACTTGTGATCAAAAATTAGCGAGTCAACAGCTTTCGTAAAAGCCTAACATCAGTCAAGTGCAACAACGCAAAGTATAGCAGCCAGCTGATATTAATTATTAGTCCAACAGCAAGAAGTCCACCTCAGCCACTCGGACACACTTTCATTTTCTCTCTTAGCTTGCTCTTATGTCCATTGAGGCTGCTGAGCCCCATTACATTGCTTGCCCAGCATACCCAACAACTTTGCAGAAGTTTATTTTATTGTCCATCAGGAATAGCCGAGAGCAGCCGGAGGACCTCAGAGAGAAAAGAGAAAGAGAAAAAAAAAAAAAAAAAACTCCAGAAAATATGATCCAGTTTCACCAAAATCAGTGAGTGCCATAAAGTACATACTTCTCTGGGATGATTGTACCGGCAGCACAAAGTGACATGCAGATGTTATTTTATGGTGGACAAGTTACAAAAATCTGTTGTTGTGGCCTGAATGTTGGCAGCTAGTATTTATGTTTGTCTGTTCATCTTGCCAGGTAAGAAATATTTCAGTAGTGTCATGATACAAATACAGCTGATCATTAAGCAGGATGCAGTATGGAAGAAAACAAAATGGGGGAATCTGCAAAACAAACGTGTAGTTCTTGAATACTGACCCTGTGTACAATTTGAGGCTGCAATTTAAGTGGTAGTGCTTGGTCACAAATCAGCTGAACACTATAGAATATTGCCTTTAGTGGAGCCATTTTAAACTGTCATTACTCTTTGTAATGGTAACACTCTGCACCATTAGGCTTCAGCAACTAGTCAAACGGATGGTTCATCGGAAAATCGTATAACCCAAAGTAGCTTTTTATACCACAGTAAATGCCAACAGTTACAGAGACAAAAGAGCACTTTGCAATGAGATATATTTATTAGAATATACATATATATTGTCTGTACAGTGTATATGTGTGTTTACATGTATGCTTGTATGCATTGTGTGTGAGACTTTGTCTCTCTGAATTTCAACTATATTTGTTTGCAGGTGCATTTCTTGCGCATATTCTGTGCTTTGTGTTTGTAGCGTACTTATTTGGTTGGGCTTCCTTATTATCTATCACCAGCTGCAGCTAGTAGGCAGCTCATCCCACTCAAGCTGATGTATGCTTATTGAGCAGCCAGAGGGGGAGACTAGAGACCTGATTTATAAACCAATACAGCTTGTTTTATGGGGGATTGATCTTCCTGTGTCTCCATCACTGAAGCGTTCTCCTTGTCTTTATTCAGAGTGACAGCAGGTAATAAAGGAATGACTGTGAAAGAGAACGATGAAAGTGTTTACAATTATACTGTTTAGTGGCATCACCTTTTTTGACATTCATATATTATGCTGCATTCCAGACATGTCGAAAAGTTGCAAACTTTTTGTAACAGGAAAACACAATAAAGCAAGGCACACACTGGAGGCATACACTGAATCACTGCACTCTGAGAATGTATAACTTGGTTATAATAGATTCTAATAGAATCACACTAAAATTGAGAATTGTAGTTCATGATACTGTGATATGTGAACACAGAATGTATAAATAAAAATGTTGTCATGAGCCGTTGTGAAGCCCAGAGTGTGGTGGCTCTGGCCGTCACCATCTTGGCAGTCCCTCCGCCACCTCCCAGCTAATCCAAAAATGGGCAAAGACATAGATCATCAGCAGACCTGAGGCAGGCTGAATGAAGCCTGGTTGCACAAACAAACCACCTGTAAGGCCCACCTGTCAATAAAAGCGGCCACACTCTTAATTATGCATAACTTTAACCATTAATATAATTTGAACAAGTGATTTATATAGAAATTCACCCTCAGTACAGTTGTAATGAACGAGGAAATTAGCAATAGAGACCAAAACCGTTTTTTGTACCGAGCTGTAAACATGTTTATTTCTGCTGTGAAGTTGGGCATTTTAATATGGGGGCTAGTGGAGATTGACTCGTTTTGTAGCCAGCCTCAAGTGGACGTTCAAGTAACTTTTGGGCACTTCCACATTGGCTTTATTTCACAGCCACAGAACTTGCTGCTTGTATGTGATATATTACAAACTAAAATATCAAAACATAAAACTAAAAACAAGAAATTCTGTGTGTACTGTTTGTTTTGTAGAATGTTATATACAGCCCAGATTAACATGCATTCAAGGTCAAGGTCAAGGTCACGTTTATTTATAGAGCACCTTATACACAACCAAGGTTGACCAAAGTGCTTTACATAAATGAATAACAACAAAAAATCCAAACATACATAAATGAATAACAATAAAATCAAAGATAAAATTAAAAAATTAAAAAAAGACAATTACATCAAGTAATATATGATATGAGATATACAATACAGCACACCAAAACAACTTTCTTCTCACACAGGTTCAAAAGTCTGGGAGAAAAGGTGAGTTTTAAGAGAAGATTTAAAAATGTCTCTGACGACCGGATATGCAGCGGTAAACTGTTCCACAGCTTAGGGGCAGCCACTGCAAAAGATCGATCGCCTTTAGTTTTTAACCTGCATTTAGGCACATCCAGGTATGACTCATTTGCAGACCTCAGAGCTCTGGTCGGTCTGTGAACATGTATGAGTCCAGCTAAATACGCTGGGGCCAATCCGTTTAAAATTTTAAAAACAAACATCAGGATCTTAAAATCAATTCTGAAACAGACAGGAAGCCAGTGCAGAGAGGCCAGAACTGGAGATATGTGTTCCCGTTCCTTTGTGCCTGTTAAAAGACGAGCAACAACATTTTGCACAAGTTGTAGGCGTCACAATGAGCGCTGGTCTAAACCTATGTACAACGAGTTGCAATAATCTAGTCTTGAGGAAATGAAAGCATGAATAACCTTCTCCAGGTCACTAGGAGAGAGGTATGGTTTTACCCTGGCCAGAAGTCGCAGCTGGAAAAAGGCACTTTTAACCACATTGCCAATTTGCCTGTCAAATTTAAATTCTCTGTCGAAAGTGACACCAAGGCTCTTAATGACAGAGCAGTTTGTTGAACCCAGGGAGGAGGGCAGAGCATCAGCACAATCGCTGTAATGTTTATGACGCCCAAACACAATGACTTCTGTCTTGCTGTCATTTAGATTTAGGAAGCTGAGGCTCATCCAAGTCTTGATGTCAGTTATACAGGCTAGTAGAGTTTGTCCAGAGTCTTTGCAATTCATTTGTAAGGGGAGATAAATCTGAACATCATCAGCGTAACAATGAAAAGACACATTATGTTTGCGGAGAATGGATCCAAGGGGCAACATGTACAGTGAAAACAGTAAAGGGCCTAGAATAGACCCTTGAGGCACCCCACAAGTAAGAGAGGTCACACTAGAAGAAAAATCTCCCAAATGCACTGAGAAGCTCCTGTCAGTAAGGTAGGACTGGAGCAGCATGAGGGCAGCACCCTTGATACCAGCATACTGCTCCAGGCGTGAGAGCAGGGTCCTGTGATCTACCGTGTCAAATGCAGAAGTTAAATCTAACGTCACCATGATGGCAGCACACCCAGAATCAACAGTTAAAATATGATCATTAAACACTCTTAAAAGGGCAGATTCTGTACTATGTTGAGGTCTAAAACCAGATTGGAACTTTTCACAAATGTCATTTTTCTCCAGAAATGATACCAGCTGGGTAGCCATTACTTTCTCTAACACCTTGGACAAAAAGGGGAGTTTAGAGATAGGCCGAAAATTAGCAAGGATGGATGGGTCAAGGCTAGGTTTTTTGATTAGTGGCTGCACTATGGCATGCTTAAAAGGAGCTGGAAAACAGGCTGAGCTAAAACAAGCATGAAACAATAATAAAATGAATGAGCCCACAGAATTAAAAACCTTTTTAAAGAGACGAGGGGGAATGCTATCTGAAGGAGAAGTTGTGGGGCGTAGTTTCTGCACTACATCCAACAACTGAGCCAGCGATATAGGTTTAAACTGGTCAAAGACAGCAGGGCACATCGGGGAGCCAGAGGGGTCAGAGGCAACAAGAGGAGGTACTGATCGCAGCGCAGAGATTTTGTTGACAAAGAATTCAAGAAAATCGTTACAGAGAGCAGGTGATGGCACAATGGGATCAGTGGTGCATGGGTTTACGAGAGAGTCTAGAACATTGAACAAAACCTTTGGCCTGTCGATGTTGATTAAAACGAGGTTTGAGAGGCAGCCAGCTTTGGCAGCTTTAACAGCATTCTGATATTCCAATAGACAGTCCCACATTATTCCACAGGATACATGTAGCTTGTCCTTCTTCCACCTCCTTTCAGCACGCCTACAGGAGCGCCTGAGATTGTGGATTGAGTTATTTATCCACGGTTCAGAAATGGTCTTGACGGATTTTTTCCTAATAGGGTCAAGGATGCTAGTACATTTTGAGTCTAAAAGAGCTACAAGCTCTTCAGGACAAAGAGAACCAAGCTCATCCGTAGATGAAATTACAAACTCATCAAAAGCCATGGAAAACATCAGTGTAGTATCCGAGTTTATAACACGGTAACGACGAGGGGCAGGACAAGTTTCAACAACAGAGCAGGGGACAGGAGCAGAGAACAAAACAGGCAGGTGATCAGAAATGCAAGCGCTACTACAGATCTCGTCTACATAGACAGGCACCCCAAGAGACAGCACCAGGTCTAATGTGTGACCTTTTTCATGTGTTGGGCCATGCATTGAACTGAGAAAACAGACTGACATTAAGGGTAATTTATTAGCCTTTCTGGAGCTTTATTATCATATCTCAAGTCTTCATCAGCAAATGGAGTTCTCCCAGTGGTCATGGAATTATAGCTGTTCAATTATATCTGTTTTTAATCCATGTTGGCTTAAAAGCTTGCTTTCAAAGTTTATTCTTGACTGTAAAAACAAGGTCAAGGTCAATGCAGAACATGCATCCCCAAGCCTGACCCCTTAGGACATTCATATAGCAGCATAAGAGAAAGGTAGAACTACACCGCTGCTCCAGTATTGTAAGATAAGATGTCACAATACTGCTGCCAGTGCAATAATTTAAGTTCTTTAAGGCAAACAGCGTCTTCATGTTAACCTTTAACCTGTCATCGTTGGCTAAAAATGCAGTGTACTGTAAATGCGTGAATGAAGTGCTTAGCTCACTTTAGTCCTTCAACACAGCATCTTGAATGCATTAATCCATTTATTCAGCACTTCTCTGTTTGACACCCTCTCGATTGCATCACACATAAGATGACACATAACAGTCACAGTGTAAAGCTCTGAAGATAGAACATTGGGTGTTTTTTTGTTTGTTTTCTTTGATGGATGTAAATTTCTGTTCGTATAAGTAGCCAATTTAGAATTTTTTCGTGCAATACATAATTTATCCGTCTGGCCTCAGGACTCTTGTTTAAGTGTGCATGACCGCGTGGTTGAGAATAAGTTTGTTAAAGGAGCCCCTTCCTCCTGAGTGTTAAACAGCAGCAGGACAGGATCATGGACAGTGATTAACATTATGTGGGTGTCAGGGCACCAGAAGACCCCGGGGTGTCAGACCCAAACCTCTGCACCCAACTACCGTCTGTTTGCTGTCTCACAGACACTTTGATAAAACACACACACACACACACACACATACAACTGCACACAGAATCAATGAAGAGGCCACTTACTGGCCACCTGGTTCTTTGTCTCGTTGTTTCTGTTCCTTTGTCTCCTTTCAATCAACCTCAGTTAAGAAGAAATGGTAGTGTAAGTGAAAAATACCTGCAGCTGCTGTGGTTTTTAGAGCTTCAGACAATAGAAAAAAACACAAACACACACAGAGACACACACATTCTCAGTATCTCAGCTGCAGTGGTCCAGAAGTAACCAAGGTTCAGTTCATGTGTGGAAATATGAAAGGGATAATGTTGTTTCATGCTGTGTGTGTGTGTGTGTGTGTGTGTGTGTGTGTGTGTGTGTGTGTGTGTGTGTGTGTGT
Source organism: Sciaenops ocellatus (assembly GCA_033000465.1). NCBI lineage: Eukaryota > Metazoa > Chordata > Actinopteri > Sciaenidae > Sciaenops > Sciaenops ocellatus. Next base: position 14,350,231 of record CP136868.1, read on the forward strand.
GTGTGTGTGTGTAGGTGTGTGTGTCCCTGCACAAATCTGATACTGATCTCTTTCCAGGAGAGACTAGGAGGGGCGTTAGGGCCGGGCAGTAATTAAATAATTTATTGTCTTCTGATATTGATTTGTTGACACGAGGATATCATTTTTCCTGATATATAACATCCACATTTTTCTCATCTTGGCTGACAACAGGAGCGTTTAATTAAAATGTTGTCATTAAGGTCTGAACATTGATCCTTATATTTACACCACAACTTCATGTTATTATTATTATTAAAGTTTCATCATGACATGTACAGGATGATTGGCTGTGAGACAATGGGACTTAAAATGGTTTCATGAAACAATTACGTTGAATTGTAGCTGAATGAGAGCAATAAGCTTCCTTCCAAAGCAACATGATTGATGGCTGGTTGACTCTGGTCAAAGTCAGCACCCTGATATATGGATGGAAGTGTATGGTTTTATACCTTCTCATTTGATAGTGCTTCAAAATACACGTCTTCATTGAAAAATGGTCTCATATTACCAGGGTCACGCTGTTGTATATCACAGCCTCTTTCCCCACCTGCTTGTCCTCATTTTACCTGTTTTGGTTGTCATATTGAAAAGTCCATTGTTTCCGTAGTATATTCCCACCCCGACCTTGCAGCAGATGGTATGATAATAACTTTACCATCCTAAAGGTGCGATTAGACTAGACTTAAACTAGACTAAACAGCAGTGCGCTACAAAGTGAAGCTCTAATGCTTTTCTTAGATTTATAGAGTTTTAAACACCATGCTTTTGGTCTTTCGGTAAGTTAACAGAAGAGACCTTAGTCATCTTTCACTAGAAACACTATGCAACAGCTACAAACTAATTGAATATTGTCTAATGCACATAAGGACAGGACAGGTATGTAGACAAATTAAGTTTTTGGACTTCTGCACACTGTCAGCACTAACTTTATCACAGTTTATAGTGATAGTTAATACATACAGTTTATTACTTTTATTTGTTAGTCTACAAATTAAAACTGTTTATCCTCTTTATGACAAGCTGGTTCAAACCTTGGATTTAGTTGGTAGAAATGCAAGAACAGGGCAGCTGGGAAGGTTGTATGCTAAAAGAGTGTTTTACAGCAAGCAAACTTAAAATCCTGTTAATGTTGAATGGGATCTCCAAATATTTTGGCAGTTCACTATGTTGATGGAGTCACTAATAATAGGAAGCAATATAACCTGTCCAAAGAATCTGAATTTTGGGACCGTGCACATTTGAGGTATCTTGACAGTGTTTAAGTCATAGATAAATTTTTTTTTTTTTTAAGTCCATAATCCAATATTTACAAGTATTACTGATTTAAAGATCAGTTTTACAAAAGAACATGAAACAGAAAAATAACATACAGTAAACATACAGAATCTAATGACTAATAGGTACAAAAAGTTTTGGATTAAGTCCAGTATAGCTTCATCGAACAGCCTTTAAACAGCCTCCAATGGCTACAACTTGGGGGGAAATGCACCCATCAAAGTATGTTCACTATTTGTGGTAAAAGTTTGAACATATAAGAATGTGTGTATTTATTCATGGGGCTGTCTTTATGAGAACATAGTGGTGTCTTTGGGTGTTGGTACAGACACAAAGAACGGTGGAGGATTTGAAGTAATGAATATGGAAATATTATTCCATATTATTATATTATTATTGGGTCATGACGTCAGATTGTGGACGTACACCTGCACGACTGTTTCTGTCTTATGTAACATCAAGGATAACTATTTAACTGTAATTCCAATTGTAATACAGCACAGCAACCTAGCATCTGCGAATATATATTGTATTTGTAATGTTGTATCTGTATTCCCACTGCCGTGGCTTTGCTTGGTAGGTTATGTTGTTTAGCAGTACAGCAAAACAGAGAGAAACAGAGTTTGTGCAGTCCTTTGTACTGAGGTCAGTTTTTATGCAGACAATTTACTCACATCTGCAGTTTGCTCTGCAGGGAGGAGGAGAGGCTTTCTGTCACAGGCCTAAGAAGACAGAAGGGAGCACAGGTCTCTATCCTCTCTGTGGGTTACACTCAAAGAGCTTGCTCCAGAGTGCAGGAGGGGGGAGAGACTTCTGCCTCTTCTGGAAATCCAACAGGCAAGAGAAGAAAAGACAGGGGAAAGGGGGGAAACAGTGGTTGTGGCTGATAGGTGAATCCTTTTTACACCTCTGTTTGAGGTGGTTTGGGTGTTCAGGTTACCAACTTGTGTTAGTTAGACTTACATCTGCCTGCAGTTTACTAATGGCAATGGCAAATTGATTAAATTAAGTTGTAAAATAGTTTTTTGCGAACATGTTAGTACATGCAGACTGTGGTATTAATCTGCGAGTCTACACCATCACAATCTTGTGAATACAATAACTGAGGAAAACCATTTGATAGCAGCTTCATGCTGCAGATGACCCAGAATTTTTTTTTTTTTTTTTACTGTGCAGATTAAAAGTAAAGGCAGAATGGCCTGGAGGAAACTTAAATTCTTCTTGTGAGGGCATGAAAAAAGATCAAATTCAATATTGTTTTTAATATGAAAAGTACGATTCAGATCAGTTAAAGCCTACTTACAGATTCCGAGCTGGCTTTGTATTCCAATCTACTAATCCATCCAGTGCATGTTTTCCAGAGGACATTCACGTTTTTCCATCTCATATCTCCATTTTCATTTTTTGTTTTTTTTTTGCTTTTTGTTTAGTCTTGGATTGCCCACATCTAAGCTCATCTCCAACAAAACGTTTGGAAGTGAATATTGCAGAACCTCAATCTGCCTTTCTCTCGCTTCTAAGCAATCACACAGATGTCTGGCCATCCAGGACCTGCCACGTTGAAGGCTGAGCAGCCCGCACTCACACACACACATACACACTGTGTGTTCTGATTTGTCTGTCTGATAGTGCTGTCAGTGAGACTGGATGTCAGAGAGAAGGAATCTATTACAGGATCGATTTGGCCATGCAATTAGGTGGCAATGGGAATTTCTCATTTCACTTTTCTCTCTGTAACACTCGTCTCTCGAGAGCTTTGAAGGAGGGATAAAGTGATATACTGTGATGGCTGGCAGAGGAATAGAAAAGAGGCAGGATTATGGGAAGAGGAGGAAATGTGTGTGTGTGTGTGTGTGTGTGTGTGTGTGTGTGTGTGTGTGTGTGTGTGTGTGTGTATTTGTGTTCCTTTGACAGATATGGGAGTTGTTTATGTTATACTATCTATAAAGGCACATAAAGATGGTACAGTATAGTAGATGGGACCATATTTATGTGAGCAAGATGCACGTATATTATATCACTTATTTACTTTATAATTTGGCTGTTACTCTGTTCCTCTTCTTCAGAACTTTTCATCCTCTTTCTACTGCTCATCTTACTTGCACAACTTTTTTCTGTACTCATAAATTGCTCACTAATTAGCCATCCTGAAAACTAAAAAAAAAAAAAAGTGCATTAGCAGCATTTCTCTTACACTTGGCTTTTCAACTGGCATCACTGACAAATATATAAATATATTTGCAACAGATATCCAAGTTTGGAAAGGGGCCGAACACCTTCTAATTTACATCACAGATGTTTTTGCATGTATGAAGTGCAAATGTGTGTATGTGTTTGTAGCAAAGCCTCTTACATCATCATTTCTAAATGCTTTCATGTTTTTGACAATCACAGAAACCTCAAAGAATTGTGGTGGCCAACTTTTCAGTTGAAAACCGCTGAACACTGGCCATCACTATTACTGTATGAATGTTGTTTGTCAAGACATAATTTCTCATTTCACTTAGTGAACATCAGGCCGCACTGTTGGCTGCATCATATCAAGTCTATGTATTTCAGCTATAGCCATAATATACATGCAGAGAAGTTAAAATGATTTGATGATTGAGAAAAGCTCCTCTCAAATATATGTGGAATTTGATCACATATTGTATATTTCATGCTCTTATTAAACAAGTAAAAATGTACAGTGATGCAACAAAGAAAGAGCAAGTGCGATTCAGTATTAAGGGAGCCTCGTCATATAGCAGATTAAATCTGAATGGAAATGACTATATTTGTTTTTATAAAGTCATTTTGAAGCACAAATGAACTTGTCAACAGCTAATCATGGATAAAAAACATGCTCACATATTGTGTACTGCTAAAAAACTCAAGTGGTGGCATTGACAGCCCAAAGATTTAAATCCCCATATACCAAGAAAATTGTCAAGCCATTATCAGTGTCAAGCTGAATGGAGTATTTATCTGATTTCCCCCTGTCACTACATAGTCCTACCTAATGGCAGTGAGAGTTTTGTATCAGGACAGCGCCTGGCAGGACGGAAAAGGCCAGAGGAGAGATTTAATGAAGCTTCCTCTGCTGGCTAATTAAAATCTTCCTCTCCCCCGCTCTGCTGTCATCAAGCAATGTTTTAAAAGGAAGACGGGAGAGAAGATAGCCTAGGAGATTTTATTTTGCAACATGCTACTGCAGTACCAGGTATCTCTCTGTGTCAGTGATGGATAGAGGCTATAGGTTCAGGATGTAGACTGTACGACTGGCTGTGTTTGCATGTTTGTATGTCAGCACCACTAAAGGTTTCTGTGTTGTTCCGATTACATTGTACCTAAGGGGGTTATTCTGAAAACACACACACACACACACTTGCAGCTAAAGTAATCCTCCAAAAAAAAAAAAGAAATAAAGTCTTATCCAATATTCATTCTTCTCCACACCCTCTATGTGCCTGTGGATAGGCTAATGGGCTGCGGCATCATCCTCTGACACAAGGCATTTTTCTAATATGTTTGAACTGCTGGAGGACTCCACTGGGGTTTAATTGCAAGGGAAATGCACAGATATGTACTTAATTAAATCCCTTTACAGAGCCGTGTTGTCTTATATTTGCATTTTATTTAGAGATGGAGCAACCCCGTTAACTATGTTGTGATTTACAGAACTCCTCAGTTCTTCATTTTTTTTCTCCCTTTCTGTTTATTTATGAAGCAGAGACAGAAGCTGGCTCAAGGGAGCTCTTTGGCTCAGGTAACTTGTTGGCGAGCTGCACATTCAACAACTTTTAAATGATTTCAATATGCTTATTTTGATATACTGTATGTCTGCTAGATGGGAGCACTTAGCCCTAGAGCATTGCGACTGTATTAAATTTTACTGTGCAAGTTTTGAGCTGCATGATGGCAAATACACTAAATTCAAAGTGAATAGAAAGCAGTGCCCTGCAGTGAAGCTAAAATATCATGGTAATAAACTATTTGAGGGAGAATCTCATATTTGGGTCTTGACTCGCTTAATTTGTGCAGTTTTAAAACACGTTCAGCTTCTCTGTCTGACACAGTTCAACAGCTGTATTGTCACAGCAGCTCTGCTGATGGTGTCAAACTGTTCAGTACCATGTAACAAAAATGACCTGAGTTCCACTCCTGCCTAGACCCTTTGTCATATCACCCACCATATTGTTGGTTGATTGGATTTTTTTTGCTTTGTGTGTGTGTTTTACTTTTATCTATTTTTTGTTTTTTGTATTGCCTCTGTAGCAGTATTCAAAGACCCAAGAACACATTGAAAGTTTCCAAATCACAGTTTTGCAATTTTATCTTGTAAAGCAAATAAGCTAAATAAGAAAAAACAACCAAACTGTGTGCCAACTATTCAAAAGTTTTCAGTCAGATTTTTCTCACTGTATCTCAACCAACACTAGTTTTCATCATTCAGTTGAATATAAAAGACAACTTGAAGACACTTAAACCTTGCTTGGGTTAGACAATCCATCAAAGTAAACATCAAGTCTTCTTTTATTTCAGTGAATGTTAAATTGTTTGTTTTGTGTTAATGCAGTGGATGGCAGGTGCTGAAAACTCTTCATTTTATTCAAGGGCTTTGTGGGAAGGCAGTAAAAAGCTTTGAACAAAAAATAAATAAAAAAAACATGTTGCCTCTCCTCATCGTTTCTCTCCCTTTGGACCGGATAACACTACAATATGCAGTGGTAATAGTCCTGTAAACTGAGTACCATGTTTTTTTTTAGGTTATCCAAGTATGAATGGTCTAATCAGTGTATTAGTGTCCACATTATGTTGGTGTGGACAACTAGGTGTAATGCTGGACTTGGTCTGGGTAAAACGTCAAACATCACTTGTTGGTTAACGTGTTTCCTCATGGAAAACACTTTTCATAATAATTGCATATTATATTTGGATTGATATTTAAAAGCAATACAGCGAAATTCTACATTTATATGCTATACTTGTGTGGGTTTTATAGCTGTTTGCCAGCCACAAAGAGTTTTTTTTTCTACATGTGTGAAATGTGGAAAAAAAATAGTTTGTTATATTTATCACTGTATGCAACAGCTACTGAAAACTCTGAAGCCACACTAACACGAATATAACACACCATCTGTAGTGACATAAATCCTTGATCTGAAGAGACCACAAGAAAATCGACCTAAAATAGAATTCACAAGGCCCTCACATGACAGCAATGTCTCTATGACAGACTAGGATAGGACCGGCCCCTTGTGGTGGATCCATTTAACCATTGGAAGCCACATTGCTCAGACCAACGGCGCCCGACAGCGGCAGTGACAGCTTTAATTTGGTAGCTGGCGGTCAACATGATTAGCGAACTGCAGGAGGCTTTTACAAAGTGGACCAACTGCCTTAGCCACCCACAGTGTGGGAGGAGAGGAGGACAGGACAGGCAATGAGAAGATTGGTAAGGTGGATAGACCAAGACTGAGAGGATAAAATGTTGAGCAGGCCTCAACAGATATTTTTCTTTATTTGAGGAAATCATGCCAGGAGAGGTTTTGTACCATCACCACCACCATACAGTACACCTCATTAAAATGGAAAAAACGTAAGACATGTACACATGCACAGTGTTTTCACGTAGAACACACTGAAAGATATATTCTACGCGCTCACTCACCATTCACACCTTACTTTCATATGCAAGCAGAACCCCAGCCATTGCTTCATTTTCCAGTTGGCAGGGAGTTGATGTGTTCAGATGTGATTTATTGATCATGTTGAGCACATTAGTTTACCCACTGTGTTCAGTTAAAAAGCAATAACACATTTTACACCCTCTGTTCCATGCGAATGCAATAACACTAAACTAATTACGCAAACTGGGGACAGCGGTGTCATTTGTAAAAGCCCGAGCTGGGTGCCGACTCCGATCATTGAGATCCCGAGAATATTGGAAGTAATACGCAGAGATTTGATTAATTCATACACACCTTATCTCTCTCTATTCACTGATTTATATAGAAAGCCATAAGCCAGAGACAGTGACTGTGTTTACATGCCAGAGCAACCCAGTTACTGTAATGGCTATTGTCTCGGCTATTATTCAGTTTTCCAAATCCATCTCATATTTTATTCTAGTCAATGAAACGCCCTTCCTCATAGTTTTTCTTTTATTTTTTCCACATAATAATATCAGGGATCAACAGCATCAGCAACAAAAAAAAGCCAGGTTTGAATGAGTGTGTTGAAACCACAGGATAAGAGTTTTACTCAAGGCTCGTTCATTTAGCCTACTGAACAAAAAGCCATTTTGGGAGGAACAAGGACACAAATTTCTCTCACAGCAGCAGCCAAAGCAGAAGAGACTGCAACCAGCACACACATGTTTTGTAAGTTAAGAGCCAAGCTCCCATTTGCTCCACTGAAAAATGTTTATTGGTGCAAAGCTGTTACAGAACATGAGGTTGCACAAGAATCAATCCTTAGCTGTTATTAATTAAATTTATATATGCTGCAAGACTATATTTTGTTCAAATATCCAGCTGATAGACAACTATGTCTCTCAAGGCTGGATAACAAACTGAGCAAAACAGAGGCCTGAAACCTCCAGGAGCCCTAATTCAATGCCCCATTGCACAGATTATCACTTGATTTTTAGGACTGCACTATGAGATCACTACCAAAATAAAATTATAAAATATATATATATATAAAATAATAATAATGTGTCTATAACTTCCTGCAGTTGTTGTATTTCCTGCCAGTTTTGAGTATCTGCCCCAGGCTGATAAGTATTCACCTGTATCGTGTTGTCCTGTCTTCACTTGTGTATTTAGTCCATGCGATCCTTGCTTCCAGTGTCAGTTCAACGTTGTCCGTTGTCAAGAGTTCTAGAGTCTTCATGCCATTTGACTAAAACGTTCTTGGACCTTGCATATTTTATGGATTTTGGACTTTTCCTGCCCCTTAAATCTGTTTGCCTTCCTTGGAACGCTCTCTGGTTTTGACAATTGACTACTGTTCAGCAGCAGTTTTGCCTCTGTGGTCTGTGTTTGGGTTCTATTCCTCATGATCTTGGTTATCCTTCTTGATATTTGTGGCCTATCTTGCTTGCTCGTGTTTCATCCACTAAAAAACACATAGAAAACCTGGGGCCAGGTAGTATTAGTACTAGAGTATGTTTTCTGACTGCCAATGTAAAATGCTAACAAAAAAAAAAAAAAAAAACTGCCATCTACAGTGTGCTGTGTGCACCATACATGAAGGCAAAAGTGGCCTAATAGCAAATGTTTTGCCTCTGTGCCCTTCAACATATTAATTTGCTCATGGCACTGGATTACCCCAGCTTTTATCTCCTGAATGAGATGAAAAGGTGAATAAACAAATCAACTGAATCAATTCATCTTTGTTCTTTGCCTCTTGAAACTGCAGATGAAGTTCGGAAAATTGATGTGACCTCAGTTTTCAGACAGTGGTACAAGATTCATCACTTGATTTGATTTATCACTTAAGAAACATAGCTGAAATACCACAGCCATAACAGCAGGCTTTTGTAACCTGTAAAATAGACTAATGGCCTTCCTCAGAAGTCTGTAGGGAGGCTGAAGTCAGAGTTTTGACAAGGACTTAAAAGAGCTTATTACTTCTGTCTTCAAAACACTACATTGGCTTCAAGTACTTACTACAATTGGCTTTAGGATTCTTTTTCTTTTCTGTAAAGCCCCGACCTTCCAAAATGCTAGACATGCTGAAAAGCCATGAGCCACCCACACCTCAAGTCATTTGGCACTGGTCCTCTTGTCCCGGCTGGTAAGTTTGGTTAACTCAGCTGAAGCTGTTTTTGGTATTTATACTCGTTGTTTCTAAGGCAAACTTCCAGATTGTTGGAGATGTGCTCACATCTTTTGACTTTAATTAAAAAACTGTCTTTCCTGTTTGTAACTAATATCTTTCATCAGTATTTTATTATTATTTTATTTGTTATTTTTTTAAATCATTTCGCACTGGTTAAGTTTTGCAATGTTAAATGCTGAAATTCACTCCCTAAAAGCCAAATCCAGGGTAGAGGATTTGTTCCTGTCCACACACAACAAAAGGTACACACACACAAAGATGTCCGCACACATTTTGAAAGCTCTGCATTTTTGCCACTCCTACGTCTCATAGCGCAATCAGAATTAATTTTTCCTCATCATACGCTCTTATCGCTCTATAATAAAAAAACATATTAAACTAAAATGAAAAGAATAGCAAAGGGTTTTAGGAAATGTAGCATCCATCAGCTTTTTCCCTCTCTCCCATCAGTGGTAATTGATATTTGAGGCCTCGTTTTTTGTGCCCCGGACTCCTTTTCTTGAAATGAGCTTTCGGAGCGCACAGAAAACAGCTGAGGCGGTGGAAATGGAATTGGTTGTGTGTCGGTGCATGAGAGAGTGGGATTATCCCAGCGTAATGTCAGCCTTATTAAACACTATTACACTCTATAGATCAGAGCGGGATCTGAGGAGGATATACTGCCTGCTCATCTGTGTGGGGAAGTGTGTGTAAATTGGGATTATATGCCCATAAATGAGAGTTTTTTATTTGGCACCAGATATAATCTAGTGAATGCAGTCCAGCTCTGATACAATACAATATGTTTGACGATTTTTAGCATTACTATAATAGTATGGATAATAATATATTGATAATTAAAATAAGGGCCTTACTAAGTTATAAAAATGACAGTTTGTAAGTTATCTGAGAAATTAATTATATTCATTTTCATTATTTAATTACTTCTATACAATAGTATATATCCAAACCTTTGGAATAGGGCATGTTTGTTCATTCTTGCTAACAGCCAAAATGATTCACAAAACATATGCAGACCTTCTAATGTACCATAATGTTGATCATACTTGGCTAGGTCCGGTGTGTAACATTTTGATGTCTCTTTTTACAGAATACGGCACAAATGGAACATGATATGCATAACCATGTTATCATTAGTCTATAAACACCTGAGCTTTGAACACCTTTTATATCTACAGACACTACAGGTCCGCTTCTATGGAGTCCGTCGTGTTTCTAAAGTAGCCCAGTACAGCAAATTAAACACCAGCTCTAGAAAGGGCATAGTATCTATTCTATTCGATTCGTGGGTGGAGGGATTTGCAGTCTGCAACTACACCACTAGATGCCACTAAATCCTACACATTGGAACCTTAATATTTGCTTTCCTGTAAAGTTTTAGCTATGTGGAATTGTTCTGAGCCAACATTACATGCCATCAGACTGCACCAGATCAAAGTAGCTGTATGTATTGTGTTTCTGCTGCTGACCAGCTGTCTGTGAATGTTGGGTTATTACTGGCTATTTATCAAAAAAAATAAATGATGAAAAAGAAATTATTGAAAAACATCTGATACAGAACAGTGGTATTGATATTAACAAGCACATTATTCATGGTTTGTTGCAAGCTGTTTGGCTCAGTCAGTTGTATCACTGTTGAATGCATTTCTATTTTGGTCCTCAAAGGAGATATTCAGTCCTTGTCATCCACACTTGACGAACTGTGGTTGATGGCAATCTTTTAAAACTGATTTTGTAACCCTGCTCACCAACATGCAGACTAATTGCTGTGCACAATCCCATGAGGCTCAGCAGGAGCTCACCAGGTGAAAAGAAGTTTTACTTGTCTAAGCCAAACAGTGGAACACAGACATCAGCACTCACAGCCTCAGAGATCTCAGAGATGCATTATGTTGTTCATGTGAAAATTGAGCCCATATGCCGTTGGAGGATCATTACAGGGGAGTGCGAGTAAACCAGCCAAACTGTGTTACAGTACATGCCAGGTAGCTGAGCCTGAAGGCAAGTTCAACTCTGAACATTTGGCTCTTAGAGCAGCAGAGAGAGACGCTGTTATTTGGTTTTGGATTTTTCTTTTCAACATTTCCCGGCAAGAGGAAACATGCACTGACAAACCCAAACACACTCACAGACAGCTCATACATGCATGCATGCCTGCACAAAGAAGACACCCCTCTCTGCTAGAAATGAAGTTTATACACTATTTCTTTACAACAAAAAATATGTTTTGAAATCAATGTAATGCTGCTCACAACATGATGTGAAAATGTTACATATCTACAAGGCAGGCTAAATCATACTGAACATGCTACTAGCTTGCTTACCCTATAATACAGACTCATAGCAACTAAAATATGATTTGAAAAACATCTGTATGGTTATATTTAGGCACCGTAAGCTGTTATGGTTAGGGAAAGATCATGGTCTTGGTGATGGTTAAAAAAAAAAACTGACAGCAGCAAGCTTATTTTGTGACTATGAAACCAAAACCAACCTTAACCAAAGTGCTTTGTTGCCTAAACCTAACCACACATCGGATTTTAACTGGAGAAAAAAAACACTGGAAAAGCCACTCCTAACACATAACATGCTGGCTAATTATGATTCAGCGAGAATAGCTAAATAGAAAAGCCTCAACAGCACCACAAACTGCACATGACCATGAGGTTGAATTGATGCGCTTGACAAAAACATTAAAGCATCATAAGGAATTCACTGGGGATTTTGCACCTACAGCAGGTACAACTATGTGAAAGAAAGAGTATATATGGAGAGAGAGGCTTGCAAACACTTAAACTACCTATTTTCACCCTCCCACATGTTCATGATCTCCCACCAATCGTACATATTCATTCCTCATACATGCGCGCAAGTGTACGCATTTACACTCACTTCCCACTCACACTCACACCTGTGCACACTCTGTTTTCTCACCACCCTCAACAGCTCATTTTGAACAAAAGAGCACAGCTAATCTTTTACTCTGCAGCTCTCCATCAACGCTTCAACAAATCACTCCCAATGCAGTATTTAATAATGCAATAATGCAACAATTAAGAATTTGAATACAATGCTCTTATTTTACAGTAGCACCTGATTAGGCTATGTGGTAATAGTGTGAGTGGTGTGCCTTTGCCAGATTGAGAGAATTTACACAGAAGATTGTGAATGTAGAGACTGAGCCAAGCTGTTGTACGTGACTGCCACGCATGGCTATTATCAGCAGGCAAGAGCCCCTCCTTTACCGTACTTGGACCCACTGCAGATGGGAGGCAGGTAGGGGAAAAGCAGAATAAATCCTGAACAAATATTACGACCATTGTTAAAGTGATTATTTCCTCCAAACCTCCTATGCATATTTCATATCTGATATATTAGTACATATGTTCTTTATGTTGAGTACAGGGAAAAGAATGCTGTGCAAATGCTGAAACATTTTCTGGCTCTGCCTCATTGTACCACTGTTCATGCTTTGGTCCACTGATTGGCACATTGCTGTAGTGTTCAAAGGAGTGAAGATCCAATCTGTTCCAGCCGTCACATGTCACTTGATGAAACTGCAGTTGCTATCTACAGAGCGAACTGGGATAACATAAAACAACGTTGGTAATATGAGTGAGTTTTCGAAATGTTGTGTGTGTGTGTGTGTGTGTGTGTGTGTGTGTGTGTGTGTCTGTGTTTGTTATTACAGTCAGTGTGCAGGCAAAGTGTGTTGTTCTCAGATCATTAACAAGAGAAGCTCTCGCTCCAATTGTGCTCATTCTCCTCTAATTACTGGCAAATGCTTCCCGCTAGTCCCATGAAGGCACACTCCATCATCCCAGATGACTGCACTTGGAGTGCTTTCTGTCCTTTGCTAAGCAAGTTCTCTCAAGTCACAAACTCCAACTGGACCAGAAAGGCTTATAGTGTACAGTAGCACACCAACCATAAAGTAAAGCAAGATTTTTTTTTTTTTTTAAGGCTAGTAAAGGTTATACTTTGTCCAGATGCTCACTGATTCATTCAATGATTGCTATCAGGGTAGTGACTGAAATTTTGTGTCTTGTTCCTTACAGTGCTTTAGCATACTTAATGTAAACGCACCTCCTGGTAGGTTGAAATGTATAAATTGTTCCTGGAAGTACAATTTGACAGAATGTTTAAATCTTGTATCAAACCCTTAATTGCTGCAGGCCAACAGTAAGTGGTGGATGTGGTCATCTTAAATTCATATTCACTAGCCAGTACCATGCCACAACAATATTTCATTTAAAGGTTTAATGGAAATTTGTGAGGTTTTGATCTTAAGGACAGGTGAATGGATGTAGGTGCTGGGGGGGGGGGGGGAGTGGAGCAAGGATGTCATCGGTTAGGCTGGTCTGGGAGAACTTGCTGAGGGCCAAGCAGAGGGAGATTCAGAGTGGGGGTTGTGCCTCAGGTGTGTTTCCACCTTAGCTCCTTACAGGCCCCCAGACAATACCTCGAATGAGATACAGGAGAGGTATGTACCAAATTGAATAGGAAGGGACGAGGTGAGGACGGAAGAGAGGATGAAACAATAGGGATGAGCAGAGGGAGGGATAGAGTAGAGATATAGGAAGGGTCAAGAAAACTGAGGCAAACAGGGCCAGAAGAGTTGGCAAGGTATAAGTAGCTTAACAGGTGATTAGAGGTTTGTTATGGCGTGGCCCTGCTGCCAAAGTTAGCTAATTTCCTTGGTTAAAATGGGTTTCTGTAAGTATCAAAACTGTAAAAGAAACAACTTCAGCAGCACTTCATTCCTGTCCATCTGCAGACTCAGTGTATTCCACAACTCATGTTTTGCCAATTTATTTTGGCCAATAAATATGTGGCGTTGCCGGATGCCAATCTGGATTCTTTCAGCACAGAGACACTCGGAGAGTTAGGACGTTTTTCAGTTTTTATTTACAGACCACAAAGATTCACACATCCTCCAGAATCGTTTGCAGGTTTCACCCTTTCGGTCACTCGGTGCCGACTCATTGTGTGTCTGTGTCTGTTCTCTGGTCTCATCTCCCCAGGTCCAGCACGCTACTGTGTTAAAAAGGAGAGAGTGATTAGCTAACAGGATGCAGGTGTGCTAGTCACTCTCACCTGGCGCTGCTCTGAGCCCTCTCCACACTTCTCTCCTGCAGCTGATGCACCACGCCCACTCCACAAAATACTTTTGTTTCGTTTGTCATGTATGATCTGACTCATAAGTAGATTTGTGCAGAGTCACTTGATCAGTTAACTCACTTGCTGACGTAATCTGGGTCATTCATTGGCATACATGCTTATGGTGGTTTAGACACCATTTGTCTCCTTTGCACAGAATTCTTTAGCAAAGAAAAACAATTTACTGAAAAATATTTCGGTTTCGAAATTGTAGTCTAGATATACCAAAATTCAGTGGGTAGATGGGTATAATTCCTTTTTCCATTTTTACCATCTCCATGCCAAAATGTCAAATATGCCCACATTGTTTCTACTAATATCCTGGACAGGCTGTCAATAAAAAAAAACTAATCTAGCCTCCATTTATATTTGTGTATTTTCACCATTAATAGCTTACGATCACTAACCAAGTCCATGTCTTCTCACATGCCTGATGCCAAAGAAGAAGAACATGTTTCCAGAGATAGCTGGTTTTGGCAGTCAAGGTGGCACTTTCCCAATTTTTGCAGATACATACAACACCTTCGCATTCAGGGGCCAGCATCATTTTCTCGCTAACTACAGTACATGTGTTGACATCTCTACAGCAGAAATATAATTTGACACTTTTTTACCACCCGTTATCTGTTATGGCATCACATCAATCACTATTTATTTTACCTGTTTTATTTTCTGGACTCCAAAGTGGCCTCTTTCTGCCTTTCAGGCACGTTTTGAGATTTTCATATATATTTTTTGTTTTGTTTTGCCATCTCCATTATTTGTTGTCAGCAACTTCTCTCTTCTCTGCTGTATGCCAATCAGAGAAGCTCAAGATCAACAGTATATATATACGATATGTGTCCTGATACATATGGTCATGGTATACAGTATGTGTAATATATTTCTTTGTACTGATTGGATTTGAGTCTGTTTACATCAGTCTGTCAAAGATTTAGAAAAGGTAAAAGAAAACCCAGAGAGACAGAAAGAGGAAGAGAGAGTGCATCACCAAATGCATTTAAATTGACTGATCCATTTTAATTTCACTCCAGCTCCATTATGTTGTTGTTGATGTTACTAAAGGGCTGCCATGTCATTATCTCCCTCTTTTGTTTGTGCTGTTTTTGAGAAGACATTGCTGTTGTTTATTTTCCACAAGAAGGCCTTTATGCTAATGCGACCTCTGCTAAAGACGATTTGCTGTCGATTTAACAGCGTGTTAAAACCACAATCAGCATCAATCATGCAGAAGGAAGGCAGGGAATGAGGGAAACGTTTGGGGCTAAGTCATGCTAATATTCATAACACCTTATAATAAATTCATTAGACCTCTATACACACACATTGACACGCATTCTTTCTTCTTCAAGAGGCAGCCTTGCTGGTTTCATAATTAAACTTAGTAAAAGTGAAAACAGTGGGATGAATATGAATGTAAGGTAAGCTATTTTAGTTGCAATGAACGAAGGGTTGTACTATACAGATTGAATCCACTTTCATTAAATTGGCATTAATATTGAGGAACACAAGCGTACTATAGATTTTTCTGACACAGAGAGGCAACATAAACACAACTGAGGAACAATAGCAGTAAACTAAACTTAAATAGGTAATAATGATAAAAAGGTTGACATGCAAGATCAAATTTTTCACAGTGAAGAGTTGTGCCATGTCTACTTTAACTCAGAAAAATATCTTTTCAAATATACAATTGACAGTTTTATATCAGCGTGAAGAATATTATCCCTGGCTCATTGAAGAGCATAACAAAGAAGGAGGACTGTGCAGCAACCATTTAAGTGAACCAAAATCATTAATTAAATACAACTCAATTTAAGCAAACCATACTGTGTGATGTCAGCAATCAGTAGTGAGTGTGGGTGTTGGGTGCCAATGGAACTGTGTGCTAACTTGAACTATGTGCTAACATGAAACAAGGCTACACTAAACACAATCAAAAGCCAAACACAAGCCTTCCTGGAGGGACTGAGAGCCAGAGCCAGAGCCAAGAGGAAGCCATCTTGATATCATCCGGCTTATAAAGGCTGCAAGCAGGTGCCTTCTTTCTATCGAGGTGGGAGGGGCCGAAACAATTTATCAGTTGTTTTAGCTGCTGTACATCTGTTGCCCCTGAACAAAAGCTTGACTCTCTGGTTCTTATATGGTTCTTCTTCTGGGGACAATGAAAATTAACAAATCTCACATAAATGTAGCTATTAGTTCTTCCAGGTACCTTGTCTTTGACCACAAAGGGAAATTCTAACCTGACTCAAAGCAGCACCAGATAAAAGCTCACCAAAATCATCAGAAATTGTCATGTGGGGAGCATAAATTAAAGCTATAGACCATTTTCAGACCAAACACAGGCTAACCAGGCTACCTGTTTCCCTTAGTTTCCAGCACTAAAGGTTGCTCTGGCCCAAAGTGTTAAAAGGATGGACACAACAGTCAACTGACATCACCATCAACCTTTCACAGCAACAAGTGTCACATTCCACTGGTAGTTGATGGGGTCAGTGCCCACCAGCCAACAATAAGCACTATCATAGATTTATTGTTGTGATCATGCATTAGAGATATCCTAATATGGGTCAGTGCTGTCTTGGAGCCAGTCAGGACATTATCTCAGTAGTCAAGCTCAGACTATAAAAACAGTGTTTTACTGTCCATCCCAAAGCCTCTACCGGCCACCGTTTTGTCTCCAAAGTAAGATTTAGATAGGAACTCTGCTCTCTCTCAGAGTTAACGGATGTCTTTTAGGAAGTTTACTACTCTGTTAGTTCATTTGGCACAAGACTCTTTATATGCTGCTATAAACATTGCCATAAAGGGATCAGCGAGGCTGACCTCTGCTAAGTCCATAAAAAGATCTTTGTCTCCAATAATGTCACTGATATATAAGCAATGGCTGCCCCAGAATGAGACAATCCAGCACTCTCTTTGGTGAAGACTGGCTCTTACTCTCTTTACTTACTCTCGATTTTTTTGGTGTTTTCCTCTTCATCTCATTGCCTGGTTGTTACTAAGCTTTCTCCATGTGCCTGTCTTTGTTCTCTGCTCACATTTATCTCCTTTAAAAATATCAATATCCAGTGTAGAATTACATTTTACAAAGCTGGATGCCAACATTGTAACTTTGAATACAACAAGTCATGCGAGAGAAAATATTTCTTTTCTTCCTGGGGTGAAGAAATGTACAAGGCCATTCATGCCACACAACAGAAACAATTTATGTGATTTCAATACTTGTCCAGTGTTAAGATGCAATGACTTTTTTGTTACGATGGTAATAGCAGGTAAAAACCCAAGAGGGTTAACTGGTGGACAGATCAAGATCTGGAAAGAGATTCAAGAGTCTTGAGAGGAAGAAAAGGCAGGTGTCAACATGACAGTCAAAGCATTTCACAAAACATCATCCTGTTGTAGATGAAGTAGAAGTTGCATTGAGCAGTGATTTCCAGGTGCTGGAGAGCTCTAAGTGTGAGTGATTCAAATCCCCAGTCTGCATGTTGTCAATGGAAGAGATAGTTAGCTCTGATTATCTTTGTTAATAGTATTGTTTTTTTTCTACCAACAAAAATGTCCTGCATTAAAGGAGCTTATTAACTCTTATTACCTGTGATCACCAGTAATGAATCTCCAGTAATTGTATCTTATCAAAGCTTTATTCAATGCAATAAACCTCCCTGCTACAAAATACCAGTCTAATTAAACTGGAAAAAAATCAATGAAATAGATGAAGTTCAAATAATTGTGGCAAAAGGCTTCATAAAGGAACAGATTAACCACAAATAGTAAATGATTTTCATTAATGGTATTAAATGTATTCAAAGGAAGTGAAGAAAATCTAAATTCACACAACAGTTTGTCTGAATGTGGACCTCTCCTTTCTCTTTATCACTACTGTGTCCAAGTTAGTCATTTGCTAGTAAACACGCTGCTTTGCAAAGCCATCAGACTCAATGACCCATAAATTCCATGATTGAGAGTAAAATCAGGAAGCAAGTAGGATAATACAAGGGTGTAACAACCACTGGGCTGAAAGCAAAAGCCTGTACAATAGATAGCAGGTTGTAGACACTGTTGAGGTCGTGCAAATGTGTGTAATGCATATAAGGTGAAATACATTTTTATTTGTTCAAGATCATTTCAAATTGAAGAGAAACTCATATGCATGATTGACACATACTCAATGTATGATACAGAATAGAGAATATGTTCAAACAAAACAAATATGCCATGAATATATTACATAGAGAAAAATACTAATATCACACAGGGAATGTAAGAATGGAGATTAAATTATAAAAGGGATCTTGGCAAACCTTTAACACAAGTTTTCAAGATAATGGCGATTGATAATTATAATGTTGATGCTTCTGCATAAGAAAAGAATATATTTTATTTTTAAGATACTTTTATTTTTAAGATTACTTTACAGCTGTCACATGAGGAAGCCTGCTTTTCCCCCTCTGTAACCTTCTGTCGCTAATTGAGCAAACACTATTCTCTACACTTCAGCAGAGATGTGTTGGAGAGGCCCAGTAATCCTCAAGTGGAAAACAGAGATAGCGCTAGCTGCTTTCAGCTAATGAAGAGAGGGAGGACGGCTGATGAGTGAGAGAGACGGACTGACACCGAGAAGAGAGAGGACGGGTTTTCATTTTGAGTGTCTGAGAGTTTGTTCCTGTTTACATGATGCTAGTGTTGTGTTTTTGTTTTTTTTTTAAGAAGAAGAGGTGTGACTTCTAATTATCTCGAGTGATAGTAGATACTGCATGTTGAATTACAGCTAGAAGCGGTGTACTTGTATGTGAAAACTAGAGACTAGTGCTGTTGGCTCACAGACGTAAGAGAACTCAATAATGTTTATCTCACTGATTTTGGCAGGCTTTTTGTTTTGTTTGGAAGTGAACCATATCAAGTCGCATGAGCAAGGAAAATGGGGTTGTAATTTTCCACTGGTGAAGTATGATGATATTATTATGTATGGAGGAAGAAATGGGGTAAGCACTACCATAGTGCTAATATGCAAGATATGTGTGGACAAGATGTATACTGTGTCAGCACAGAGAAAAAGCAATAAGGCTTTTTTTTTTTATTGTTTTATAGTTTTCGTAGAAGGGACAGTGAGAAGGGTAATATTTGTGTGGAATGAAACTGCAAATAGAGCATGCTTTCCATTTTTTCCCCCATATGCAATAAGTTTCAGGCTGCAATTCTCCTGTAACACCACCATCTCTGAAATGATCATCCTTTGCATCGCCGCTTCACCACGCTGCCTTTGATTTCAAGAGCTGAACTATTCTGCAACATTTGTTGATGTGGTTCTGCAAGTAAATGCTGCAGAATTGTGCTCCTCTTGGAATTGTTCTTCTTCGCTGACCACCGGGAGAGGAACCCACCATCATCGGCTATACACTGCAAAGAGTCAAAGAGTGACAATATGTACACTCATAGATACAGATATGCAGATTGCATCTAAAAATGGGGTTTTAATACAGAATGTGTTGCATTAGAATGATTGCCATTGATGTGCAATATTATACAAATATTAAATTCCAACATTTAGGACTTTCTAGGACACAAAAACTACCAAATTACATTAAATTAGCTCAGTTTTCATTGCAAGATTTAAGTCTGGAAAACATCCACTGATTTAGGATTGACAGAGCCTGATTGCATAAACTATTCAAACAAGGTGTAATGATTACAAAAACATGTTTAAAGAAGAGACATGACAGGAACTTAGGGGTGAGAGAGAGATGAGGAATGATGGGCTTCGCCTATTATGTTAAGCATGTTTTTTAATGTTTTTATGCTTAAACATCATTCAGAACTTGATGTGGTGAGTACATACATTTAGACACCAGTGATTGCACAGTGAGAGGTGAGGGTTGGGTCTAAAATAGTAAGTGCTGATGCTTGACTGAATGAGGAATTTATGTTTATTATACAGCTCAGCTGAAACATTTCTTAGATGGATTGTTGACAATTATTGGACAGTTTTGCAAAATCTCATCTTCGATACAAATGTGTTTTTACATCCAATTCAAATGATTTCCAAATTGTTCTCTATTATATCTACACATGTATATTTCTATGGTATATGGATAGGGAAAAATTGTGCTTCTGGTAGATAAGTGGAACGTTGTATGGTATGGTATGGTATGGTATGGTATGGTATGGTATGGTATATGTCTGTATGTGTTTGCATGTGTTTCTGCGCTAGCTTTGAACACTGACATTGAAACAAATCATGGCATGTACAATCGTCCACTGTGGACGTAATTACTTGGGCTACTGGGCTGACAGTTTTTCCAATAGGAGGTAAATCAGTTGTGGCCATCACCTGCCTTTAGGCAGGATGAGGAATGTTTTATATAGCTTTCTGTACTGTTGCCAACACCTCTCTCAAAATCTGTTCAAATATCTGAAAAACAATAAAACCAGAGGTGGAATCACAATATTACTTAAAACAAAAGGTCCACTGCTTTGCTAACCAGTGTGTTTACCTTTACCAGAGAGGCAAACTGAGTAGAAGTTCAATCAGATGATCATTCAGTACAGTATAGACAGGCAGAGTCAGATAGACAGGTGTACTCCCCATACGTGATCGGCCTGCCAGTTGCTCTGGTGTTGTTCAGTCTATTGAGTATGAAGTAGCAGGTCTCACCAACCAGTCAGCTGCCTCTGGGTCTCAGGGCCCACGGCTCAGCTTGAAGATGTTCTGGATGACATTCAGATCTCATT
The DNA here is from genome assembly GCA_033000465.1 of Sciaenops ocellatus. Classification (NCBI taxonomy): domain Eukaryota; kingdom Metazoa; phylum Chordata; class Actinopteri; family Sciaenidae; genus Sciaenops; species Sciaenops ocellatus. Next base: position 14,371,252 of record CP136868.1, read on the forward strand.
AACCTTGGGCTGAGGGCCTAGAGTTAGAGCAGAGCCCCAAAGGCCAGTGGGTCATGACACTCTCATCTCCCTCTCAGCTCTACTTGCCTCATATATATGTACAGCATATACTGTATATAGTACACGTCTCTCTGAAGTCAGTATTCACACACACAGGATCAATAAACAGAATGATGGTCATATCATGCTTCTGTCTGACAGACAATCGTACAGTACAATATGTTCTCTTGATATCAAAACAGTGTTAGTACACTTGATACAGACAGGAGCTATCTGTTCAGTATTATTACATGAGGCATCATGTTTACATTCTAAATGAGTTGAGTGAATATGATCAACTGTGTAGTTTGTAAATTTACCTAATCTAAAAAAACAATATCCATGCATATTTGTTTTTGTATTGTATATTTGTTTCCTATAACACAACCTATGTTTCCTGTAGGTACGTTCAGTCTCTATGTGGACTTCACAGAAAATGGTTCCCTAACTTTTAATCATTTTTTACATGTGTTGTGAAATGTCTATGACCCTTGAGCCAATGAAACCGTTACAAAGGGGATTCATGGCAATAGCATACACACACACACACACATTCAGTCTCGCCCTGCTGCCTCCTTCCACCGTGCTCTTTTGTTTTCTCATACTTGCTAGTCACCACACCATCAGCAGCCTAACGTGCAAACTCTATCCAACACCAAGTCTTTTTCATCTGTATGGATCAGATGTTGTAGCAAGGGAAATAATAGAGGTTTATAGTTCAGCAGTAATCATCTAGTACATATACGCTCTGCATGATTTTATATGAGGAGAAAATCGCTGTCCTTGATGGATCAGCAGTGAAAACTTTAAGGCCATGCTTGTCTTTTTTCCAGTCAAAAATCTGGAGGCTTCATTCACATTTGACAGTCTGTCAGGTTCAGTTCAGTGTACTGTTTGTCAGTGCTGTTGCCATGTGTCACTGGTGTGTGTGTGTGTGTGTGTGTGTGTGTCTGTGTGTGTGTGTGTGTGTGTGTGTGTGTGTGTGTGTGTGTGTGTGTGTGTGTGTGTGTGCGAGCGTGCGTGCACATATACCAGCATGTGTGCGCTAACCTCCTTGCCACCATGTGTGTGTCCATCCTCGGGTGATGCATGGTCAGCCAATGTACAGCACCAGTGTGGCCTTGGAACAGAGCCTGGCCAGACAGATTGCAGCAGGACGCTGCGAGGTTCGAAAAGGAACATCCCCTCAGTTCAGCGAAGGTCGGACAGAGGCATCATTAGGTTGACAGAGTCTAAAACAGGGTCCAGTGGAGTGGGGGGAGTTGACTGACGGTTTTTGACTCAAGGACATGCCGGTATCAGAGGTTAATGATGGAGGCAGCCTTGGCACGCCATAGGGGGTGCCACTTATCATACTGATACAGATAGCCCATGTGTGGGCTGTGTGTGTGTGGGCTGCATGCATGTGTGTGTCACGTTTTTGAAGGCCAGTATCATTTTGAATGTTCTTAAATTAAAGTCTCATGGGACACAAAATAGAAGACTGTCTTCTTTTATATTCATTGTAACCTGATTCAACTGTGTAATATTGGACATTAATCCAATAAATGTGTTATATGTGTAACACACTTCAACAAACTATCCTCGTACAGATAAACAACATAAAAAAGTCAAGTGGGCTTGTGCTGTGTGTGTGTGTGTGTGTGTGTGTGTGTGTGTGTGTGTGTGTGTGTGTGTGTGTGTGTGTGCGCGCGCGCGTGCGTGCGTGCATGCATGTGTGTTTCTTAACCTCTTTGCCTCTGTCCTAATTGTCCCCATTTGATCAGAGCAGTCGTGTTTTCGGGCGCTCCCTTGTCCTCTCTACAGCTCCATTTATCACAGGCAGCAATGGAGACACACAAAGGCACTCAGTGCTTCAAGGTGAATCCCTTCAAATGGCTCAGCTTGTGTTACCTTGTTAAATCGATGTGCTTGGTGACAACCGGCAGCAATGGAAATCTTACCAGGCAGGAGACTTTTGCACGTCTCTGTGACACGGAAGTGCTCTGGAGGTTGAGAAAATGACATTAAAAGCCAGTCGCAGTCCCTATAGTGTCCGACTTTTGTAAACTCTTGTAAGCTTATAGTGCAGTCCAGTTTCTTTGTTTTTTTAATAAGGGAAGCTGTGTTATGTTAATGCCTCAGCCTGTTTGTTTCACACTGGAGCTGGCACTTACTTCACTTCATTTTGGAAAAGCTATTTAGAAAAAGGAGTTTCAGTGCTTCCTTTCCTATGTCCTTTAGCCTAGGACACATTTTTATGCTATGGCGGTACAAAACTTGCAATACATGCATTCTTGGCCAACTTTCTCTATTCATTCTGTGAATTTTAATGCATAAAACTTGAGTTTGATAGTAATACATGTGTTTTGTGTGAATGTGTAGCCAACAGAAAGCCTCTTTATTACACGCTTTTGTACACAGGGCTGCTGGAATAAGTTCAGCAGTTAGTACTGGATTAGAACAAAAACACTCATTTTGGCAGCATTTTCCATTCACCAAACCAAGGTGTTTAAAATCCCTCTCTGTGTTCAGAAAGAGTACAGGGATTTACAGCTTTACACATAGTCTTTCTAAAATTAATGGAAAAAAGAATAAATAAAAAAAAATTGTGTTTGTGTATGTATTTTAATAAGGTTTTATTTACTCTGCTTTAATGATGACTGAAATATTATTCAGTGCTACGATAGATCTTTTTCACAGCAGACATTTTGACTTAATGATATAATATGAAAAACATGGGCGTTACTAATTAATGATGGTTGTGTTCAAGTGTCCTCGCAGTAAGCCAGTGCAGTAAACCATGAACAATGCCAGGAACCTGAAACAGCTAAACGGAATTTCACCATTTATTAATGTTATTATTTACACCTGTTCCTTTCCTACTGCAAAATGTCAAGACATCTTCTTTGAAAAAGACCTATTGGAAATGATCTGTTAAGCCTCAGTTAGGCTATCTTACATTTAGTGGTAACATCCACTGACCTGACAATATTGCTGTGTCTCAATTTGGATACTTCCGTTATTACACTTTTATGTAGTAAACTATGGTCACTTTACAATGTATTTGCTAGCGTAGCGTGCTAATTTGGGCAAGGTAGTGTTGACGATTGCAACCTTTTACTTCATTTTCTACTTCACCAAATTGCAACCGGACGAGTATTAGCCTCAAATGCCAGTGGTCCCTCCCCTTCTGCTATGTAGCCAAAATGATGTCCACTGACTAACTTTTTAACCATACCGGTACTCGGTACACTGCATTTTGCCATAACTCACTGTGTGAACACACTTAAGCACTCAAAATATAAAGTGTAAGTATGAAAGTATGCAAATTTAGTCACAGCACATGTCTCCCTAGAAGTGTGGACAAAGTGTGGCAGTGTAAATGAAGGAAAAAATGGTCATAGAGGGGCCAGCCTTGCTAATGCCAGGACAGTGTGTCTTCTTTGCAACATAACTGTGGTTATTTTACAAAATACTGCCATATGTTTTGTCTTCATTCATATCTGTGAGGCATAATCACTTTTGCTGTGGACTTTTTGTGAACTGCAGAAAAAATGTAGTGTTAGTTTATCACACTACATGATCCTGGTGACGAATGAGCCACACCATGAATTTTTTACAGTTTTAGTTAGGGTCCCTTCTTCCAATTTAAATGTGTGTTATGTTTAAATTGTTGTATGCACAGTAGATCTTTTGGCATGCTTATGGTCCACCTACACAAGTATTTTCACTTTCACTGATTAGCCCTGTTCTCATTCACAGTGTGACAGAGCTCATTAGATTTAATTTATTTGGATTTTTAATATAATTTGCACCATTTATCACTTACACCTTTAAGATTTTTTACAACAGATTTGTCATAGTGCGAATAGCACAGATATTTCTAATAGCAACAACAACAGTTCTGTTCAAAAGTCCCAAAAAGACTTTCTTCCTGAAACTTCTCATATTTCACTGGCTCAATGATCTTTGACAGATTTGAAATCAAAAATGGGAGAAAAAAAAGCTCTTATCTTCCCCTGCCCTCTTTTCAAGTGAAACTCTTCTGTTGATTTATAAATCTGTCCCTCAGCAAAGTCAAACTGAGTTTTTATATGAATCAACAGGTGAACTACAGCTAAGGTGAAACTGTGACAGAGTTACTGTCATGGCTTTGAATGTCTTGTTTAGTGTTTCCTGTTTTAATTTGTTTTTTGTTTTTTTCTCCCATCTTTGTGTGGCTTTACTTCCTGTCTTTGTTGTGTTTCCCACCACTTTTGATTGTCTGATTAGTTTTATGTATCCCTGATTAGTTCTCACCTGTGTCTCGTCATCTTGTCTTCACGTGTGTATTTAGTCCCTGTGTTTCTTGGTTTCCCTCGTCAGGTATGTTTGAGTGAGAGTGTGAGTTCTGTGTAAGTTTCCCAGTTGTGTGGTTGTTCCTTAATTATGCATCTGTTACACAGTTATGTATCGTGTTCCCCAGTTTGGTGTCTGTTGCTCAGTCCTGTCCATTCCAAAGTTCTTTGTTCAGTCTTGTTCAGTCGCACTTTCTTGAAATTTAGGATTTTGTTTTTGCCTGGACATTTCAGCTGCTTTTTGTTGTTTTATTTTCCTATTCAGTAAGTTATGAAAGTTAGTTTTTCACATTCATGTTTGCATCTGGGTCCACTTCCTGAACTAAAACGTGACAGTTCCAACAACTTTGTGTAAAAACACCCCCAGACAGGTGTAACACAGGATGTGTTTGTTTTGTGTTATCACATTTCCACTAACTTTATTAAGAGTTACACACCAGAAATATACATTCTCAATATCTTCAGGAGTAACCCTGAAAAATTGATGGATTTAAGCGTTTTGATTCCAGTTGAGGAATAAGTAATTAATTCTTCAATAAAATAATTGGCATTAACAAAAAAGTCACGAATAATGTCTGTCCGTTATACTCAAAATCCTACTTTTTAATACTTTTGAAAAGTTCCCAAATCCAGAGCAGATGGTCTCATTATATGTCAGTGAACCTTTCTGCATCAATTTCCATATTTGAAAGAAAACCTGATTTTCATGAATCTGTTTGAGTCTTTAATGCTCTGAAATATGAATATTAGACATAGTTAGAATAACTAATAAAGTTCAGGGTGATTGAGAGACACCAGGCGACACCAGTTCCTCTTGATGTTACAGGCATGGCTGCTATGGATGTGCTCCTTGGGTCTTCATGTGTTGGCAAACATTATGATGATATGTGATGTTTGCATGTGATATTTTTACCTTACCTGGCTTTGCTCTCATATCCTGTCATATTGTCCTTTTGTCACCCTCAGCATGCCACCCAGGCTTCTACAAGGCATATGCTGGAAACATCAAGTGTTCAAAGTGCCCTCCGCATAGTTTCAGCTACATAGAAGGGGCTGACATCTGCCGCTGTGAGAAAGGCTACTTCAGAGCTGAGAAAGATCCCCCAACTATGGCGTGTACACGTGAGTATACCATGCAGACAGGCCTTGATACTTACTTATTACCTATTACTCATTAAACACACTTTTAGTCATCTTTCTTGATGTGATCAGAGTCATGGGAGAACATTCACTGCCATCACTGCAACTTTAATTGTGAATTCACATGAGATTTCTATACTTGTGCATGCCTGACAGTCTGGATAAGTTACTGCTTTGTCTCTAGAGGCGGTGGCTTACTTCAGTGGTCTCTCAGAATTTGCTGCAGCTGTAAATTCACTCTCGTCTCCAGGACTTATCTGGTGTGAAACTGTACATTAGAGAGTCTGTGGATGAATTACATGGCTTTTGTTCAGCTGCCTCATCTTCAATGATGATTCACTGACTGTCATTACAACTTCATATTTGCATTAAATTACAGTTTAACCGGACTAATTCTCCTTTAATTAAAAAGCCATTTAGCTGTCACTGAGATAGACGGGGGCCTAGTCTGAGAGCTCCACAGGGTGAAAGAGTGTATTTGTCTTTTACTGCAAGACAAAGCCAAGTCATTGTGGAGAAGCTGTGAGTTTACAGTTCAGTTGCCTGCATGATGCATTGTTTGCAGAGGAAATCTTCAGAAAGGCTTTTTTTTTTTTTCTTTTCTTCGTATAATGTTTTCATCACTAAGTTTAGACTCAAATGATGCAATGCTTTGCTTACGCTTATAGAATTGCAGCTACCTGCCTTCAGGCTTTCCAGCAACAACAAATCCCAAATTAAAAACACAGTACAAATCACACTGATTTAGATATGCCAGCAATAAAAACAATGCAATGAAAAAAAAAAGATTTTATTTCAAGATCTGAAGCTTCTTATTTGAAATATGAAGACATTAGACCAATATGTTTATTGGTCTGATACCTTTTTAAATTAATAGTGTTTACATATAATATATCTTATAATAACACCAGCAAAGAGCCACATCTACTCTGAATATGGCTGGGTAATTTATCTTTGTGTGAACATTGGATTTTGGAGATTATTTTGAAGTAAAATATGAAGAATATGGACACCAATACAAAATTTAGACAAACAGACACAGGTGCCGACACACAACACTGTTTTTAGTGCCTTGTTCGAGGGCTCTTCAACAGTTGTTTGCGGACTAAATCTCCAGGCAAAAGCACATTCAAAGGTCAATTTTTCTCACAAGTATACACTGTGCATGAAGGCCTGAGGGAGCATTACAACCCAGCAAAATAAGAAGAGTACCACATCTTTTCTAACAAGCTGTGAGTTCTGTGTTTACCCACATAATGCATTTTAATCAGGAGCTTGTAGGCCAGAGAATAAACTATTTGCTTGATGTCTAAGAGAGAGATGGAGATTAAAGGCTGAGGGCCTGAGAGGAAGACAAAGGAAGAGAGCAAGAAAGAGAGGATGTCACAGGAGGAGAGATAAAGGTGGAGAGAAAGTGTAAAGGCTGGATGGAGAAGACAGTGAAGAGAGAAGGGGAGGAGGGTGCTGATACCAATCTCCCCCTAGAGGAGAATAGAAGTTGATTGATGGCAGTGGGGTTGCTCTGCAGGAGGGGAGGTGGGTGGATTCTCCTCGATGGAGAGAATAGAGGAGGTGAGATAATGGCCGATAGAGGCAAGAGGAGATAAAGAGAGAGAGAATGGACATACGCTGACAGAAGTGGAGGAGGAGGAGTAGGAGGAGCTTTCCTGTCTGCCGAGATTTTTTCCGCAAAGGTAGGGAGGAAGAGGGATGGAGGGATGATGAAGGAGAGGGAAATATCCCATTGTCTAGGCAGACAGTGAGCTTGGCAGGATGGGAGTGTTCAAATCCCTCAGGCCTTTTAACTCCACCCTGTTGACAGCTGGCTGCCTGCTATAGCACAATACTTACCATGACACACAAACACGCACACACATCCATAAAGCACAAAAATACCTCAACGAAGTGAAATAGGAGGGAGGTGAAATATTTTAGAATCTTTAGTGCCCTGGAGAAGAATATATTAGAAGAGTTCTGTGATACAGCAGTAATATGTGATTTTTTTTTTTTAACACTAATTTTATACTGCAATGTACCTGTGTGAAATACAGGTATTGATTTGGGGGGACGCATGTTGATATTTGAGCAGAGCATTCAGAATTCAGTCTTAGCTGTGGTGTACCTTGGGTCAATTTTGGGTCCTGTGTCTCTCTAATACATGTGCTGAAATTATTGATTAAATTAAATGTGGGGCTGTGACAAGAACTACATGACCGCAATACTATGGTCATGTGACACTTACCACAGGTTGAGCTAAGCGGCAAACCTAGATAAAGGAATATAGAGAACTCATTGTTCACTGTGTGCGTCTGTGTAGTCACCATATTGGGGACGTAAAGATCTGCTAGTACATAGTATGAGAGATGCAAATTTTACTACAAAATCGACTAACCTTCTTAATTCTGAGACGATTTTTATGAAATTTGTTTTCATATATGTGTGAAATTGAACATGATACTAGCTACTTGTTGGAATTTAATCCAATTACTGAGGATGGCTCTAACTAGCTCTATACCAAAACATTAACCTTTGGAACAGCAACAACCTCCACTGGGAACTTCAGGCTCCGATTTATGAACAGACAACATTAAGTGTAAATTATTAAGAATTTCAGCTTTTCTGTATCTATGATAGTGTTATAAACCTGCCTGTTTGCTTGTTTTTCGTATTATTAATTTAATTACATTTAATTGGCAGTGGCCAGAAAATTGGGTGGGTAAGGGGGGCAACAGGGAGGTAGTAGGTCGGTCTGAAAGACAGTATGTCAGAATTTCACTGACATTTAAAGAACTGACTGGCTCAAAGAATGCAGGCTGAAAGATCATTAGACTGATGTGGTGATGTCTGAAATGTGAATGTGAAGCCTTTGACAACATGGGAAAGCAGAAGTGATAAGATCAAAAAGTATCTGTATAAAGAGGAATAAAGGCAGTACATGAAAGAAAGAAAGTTTTGACACAGCTTCATTTGGGTCAAAAAACACCTGTTAATCTTTTAAATGCAACTATGAGAAAAGAAGAAATTACTGCTGCTGCCTTTATTTTTAATTGAGTACCACTGAAAACATAGATTTGCGCCATTTGATATTTCTACACCTGTAACCTTAGGTCATCAAACAAAGCTAACCGCATTTCTTCTTTTTATAACATCAGCTAAAGTACCTTTATAAATGATTTATTGATTTTCTTTATTTTTTTATATATTCTGTATTTTTTTTTCTTTCCTTCTACTGACAGGCCCTCCATCTCCTCCCCGCAACTTAATGTTTAACCTGAACGACACTTGTCTGATGCTGGAGTGGTCACCACCCAGTGACACTGGGGGCCGCCGCGATCTCACCTACAATGTCCAGTGCAAACGCTGTGGCCCCAAATCCGACCAGTGCCAGCTCTGTGAGGAGGATCTTCGTTTCCTGCCACGACCATTAGGCCTGACCAACGCCACAGTGACTGTCATGGACTTCTCAGCACACGCCAACTACACGTTTGAGATTGAGTCCCTCAATGGTGTGTCAGACATGAGTTCCTTCCCTCGCCAGGTGGCCATCATCACGGTCAGCACTGATCAGGGTGGTGAGTATTTGAATTCTACTTGATGTTGTATCGCTTTTACCAAAATACAAATTCTTCCTGTCTAAGATTGTATTTTCCAAGTGACAAATTGTATACTTTGGTTTTATGGGGATGATAAATACATATCTGCTATTGTTAAAATAACCAATTTATAGGATTGCGGGGCTTTGGGTGTTAACATTTGCATACTTTAAGTACACAATCCTTCCTGCCGATATTGTGTAGCCTGTGGTGCAGTTGGTAGACAAAGACAGGCCTAGACTTAAGTCAGAATGACATTACAGTTAGTGTTCCTCTAGTATTTTTATGTTTACATCCTTAACTGCCGCTGTAAATGATGGCGGGAGGCCAAGGAGAGGTTGTCACTACCTATCTACTTGCTCCGAATAATGTTTTTATGCTGAAAGGCTCATATTTCCTCAGGGACATGCTTTGCTGTGTGAAACGCTTATGCTTTTAATTTGTGATTTGCAAACACTGTATTTTCTGTTTTCTACCTCCTCCTGTCCTCCCTTGACTATTCTATTTCCCCTTTTTTCTATCGGCTGTTTGTCCTCCCCCCCTTCTCTCTCTCTCTCTCTCTCTCTCTCTCTCTTTCCTATTTCCCGTTTCCACACGTTTGTTCTTCTCTTTTCTTTGTTTTTTCCTCCCTTCTTTCTCTGCTTCTCTCCATTCTTGTGTTGCTCTGGGACTATGAGAGAAATACATTTTCTTATACAGCCAAAACACATTAAATTCATTATTCTATGTCATTGGGGACAGCTCTAGCCTTTACAGGTAACTCAATGTTACACACAGCCTTTTTATTTCATTAGGATGCCCAGTTTAGCACATGGTCATGGCAGGTCCCTGAGCTGTACACAAGACCCATTTCATCGCTAATATACCCAGCTGCAGCTATTTAAAATGCTCAAGGGAAGGGGCAGATTCTTGGCCAACAGCCAATGATAAGCAGCCAGATGACGTATTCTACTAATATCACCTTGATAGAAACTTAAGTTTGGTCAAGTTAAGTGTTATCCTGTTGCCATTTGATGGAGGTTATTGATCACATAGCTAGGTGATGCAATTCAGTCCATGTGCTGATGGATACTGGTTTGTATTTCAACATTTTTGTGAATATTTCACAGTCTCTGATTTAAGTACCAGTATAAATACCATGGTTTGAAAATACTCCATTACAAGTAGAGGTCCTGATTTAAAATGTTAGTTAAGTCAAAGTAAAAGTAAAAAAATATATATATATTATCAGTGAAAAAATTCTTAAATATATACATACATTATACATTACATTTCTGGGTATTATTACTTACTGTTGTAATTTGTCAATCTGTGTTAGGGATTCAATACAGTATTAGTCACTTTAATAATACTGCATCACATTTCATAAACTTTTCATGTTTTTTTTTTATACTGTAAAATCTTAATCTAGTAATTGCACACTGAAGCTGTCGAATAGAAGTAACAGTAACATATATTAATAATATTTCTCAGTTATGTTGTTGTTGATACTTTTATTGACATTCCATCACTGAAAGTAGTGTTTTATTAGTGTAGGCACATAATGAACACATTTATTTACAACACTAGTATGTAGTGCGTCCAGCCAAGCATGAGTTGACCTCTCACTTTCTCATCTTTTTTATATTACCAAGCTAACTGCCAGGAGATGGAACCACTGTAACCTTAATCTGTGCTACAAAGTCTCCGAAGTACTATGACAAAGTGTAGCTTACTCTAAGCAATGTAGGAGGCCAACCGACATGATTTTCCCTCGTGGGGTTTCTGTAGCTGTACAAGCCCTTAAAGGAGCAATGTGTAATTCCTGGCCATGTGCTTGAAAAACACAGCAGGCAGCATTTTGCTGCCACCCAATGACATGCAATGACACTGTTCAAGAATGTTTATGGTTGGACACATAAACCTTGCAATGTCCTCAGTATATATCGAAAAATTCTTATAACAGTAATGCCAAGTGGTGAGACTGTTATTTGTGTTTATCAACTGTTACTTTGATACGAACGCAAAAAAAAATGATTTTACTGTGATCCAATTGCAATAAATGAGTCAAATGGATGCCAAAATAACAACAGCGTGATGGCGATTTTTAAAAAGTCTGAAGTCATGGTTTGTCAGGTCTGTCTGCAAGACAATAAGGAAACCTTTAATACAAAATAATAATAATAAGAAAGTGCTTGTTTATTGAACGGAGTTGAGATCAATAAGGGCAATGCTAACTTAGTTCATAGTACAACTGATAGGTGGAAACATTTTCAATGCTTACCAGGTAGTTCGCCTTCCTCGCTTACTTTTCTCCAGGCAATCTCCTTTTTTGTCTGGCCTCTGTATAAATATGAAGTAATATCATAGAGCTCTGGGTGCCCGCATACAGCTACAATAACAGTAGATGTCTGCACCGAGAGTGAAGATAAATCCACTTTTTAATCTCAAAAGTTTAAAAATAAACTTTGAGCTCTCCTCCTGCTGGTAAACAGCTTCAGATCAGACCAGAATCTGGCGTGACTCCAGGTGTTTATTACTCAAGACGCTCCAGGTCTGCCCCTGGGTTTGTCCTTTACACCTCCCCAGGGCTTCTGTCTGTTGGCTAGCAGCACCTCTGTTACTCCCCTCTGCCTAGTTCTCTACTTCTTTGTCCTCATGTTGGACTGAGGCTGACTAAAAGCCAGAGTCACTCACTAGTTGCAAGACAGTTTGGGTCACAGCTAGTCATAGCATGCTTCAATTTCAGTATATGTCACTGTAACACAATGCATGGACATTTCTGACATTATGTTATTTCATTTTTTGAATGCTAAAGATAACTGAATATTACACATTGATCCTCTGAGTGCTTGCTGCTGAGATCCTTTAGAAAAACAAAAAAACAGTGTGCTATATGTCCTGTGCGTCCTGTGCATAACAAATTGCTTCCTGTATGCAGATTTGTTGTTGTATCTATGAGTGTCAAAACATTCTATACTTCTGTAGTTACTATAGTTTTGCAGTTCTTCCCCAAAGTGTGTTGAGTAAAAATGTATTTTACTCATTTGCCATCTTGTGATTTTTTGGGTATTCCACTGTGCAGTCTAACTTCTTATTTTCACACCTCAGTTTGGAGCTAATTTTAAAGGATTTCTTACTGAGGAGGCGACTAACATGTTTGTTTGTTTGGGATGGAGGAGGAGGATTTTTTATTACATTGTTACTTTTTTCTTTAATGTAGAATTATCTGTCTGGATTTGGCCAGAATGTTTTCCTTCACCAGCCATGTAACCTTTGTTCATAAATATATAAAGAGCTTCTTTGTAAAATAAATAAACAAAAGTAATAAACATAATTAGTACTATAATATACTATAGTTATTATAATTTGGCCTCATCTTCAAGCAATTTCCTTTCCTAGATTCAGATAAAGATTTATAGGCAATTATTGAAACAATTGTTTTGTTTTATTTTTAAACATAGAAGTAATCCTACAATTCTGATAGATCTCTTATCTTATTTAAAAATATTTTTAAATATGTTATTAAGTTTATTTATGTGTGCCAGTGTTGGCTGAAGAAATCATTCTTAAAAAGGTAACTTTTGGGGGGGGTTTTTTGTTTGTTTGTTTTTTACCTGGACATCATTTTCAGATTTTTTTTTGTGTCAAAATGACTAATGGGGACAAGAAGTTTCGAATTCGAAGTTACCAGAGAGCACTGCAGCCTGCAGCCACCAAACGGACTGCAATGTAACCTTTGGGGGCAGTTGCGTACTGTCAAATTATGTCCTCTGAAAGCGGTTGTTTTTGCCACTGACCAGCTCAGATTTTTATATGGTTCAAGTTGAAAAATACCAAGGTTACCCTTTAACTGTATCCATGAGGTAGATGCTAAGTTAACAGAGTTGAAGACAGAGATTGTTTCCTGTGTGTAAAACTTGGTAGAAAAAGTAGAGATATTAAACTTACACTATACAAGAATCTTGTATCAGTAAAGATTATTGGAATACTTATAACCCTTGGGACTCTCTGATGTGATAAGACGGTATGGGCTTCTGGAAGAAGCAGTGATGAGCTTAATTTTATTCAACAAATCCTACATTACACATCTTATTATAACTCACTTTCAGCTACAGAAATAATTTTGCCACTTTACTTCAGAGGAGCTGGCTTGCCGCTGCACTGTTGCTGGTTTAAACTCCTCTACCATTTGTTGGGAAATGAACCAGACCAGTCAATAAAACTGGAACTGATGTATCCATACACATACCTGTTCAACTTTGGTTGTAACCAGTTAGTGCTGCAAGGCTCTAACCCAATAGTAGTGTCTGTAGTCATGTCTCCTCTATAATACTGAGTTACAGAGGTGGCTTGGTGTGGGGATGTGTTTTCCCGAAACACTACAGAATGATCTTAGAAGTATAGGAATACTACAGGTATTATAGGTAGGAGTAAATAAAATACATAGTAGTAGAGTATATATAGCATGTAGTTTAGAGAATATTATCATTCCAACATTAAGTTGACAGAAAGTCGGGACTGAGAAAAAAAGGCACAATTAAATCCATCTGCTACCTCAGCACCACAGACAGCGCCATGGATTTATCAATACACAGCACAGTTAGGCTGCTGATATTTCAGATGTTCAGCTGTGTCATTGGTAACTCAGTGGTCTTTTATCTGACTAACATTTTGTCACTGTCCGCTGAAAACCATATATTGCCACTTGATTTTGGCTTTTTTTCTATATATGAATATGCATATATGCATCGAGGCTCAGAACCATCCACATGTTGTCAGCTTATAAAAAAAACAAAAAACACGTTTGCTCACAATCCACATAAATCCATTTAAAATATTAAATCGACTGTGTAAATGTAGATTCATTTCTGCTGCTAAATGTGTCTCATTACAGTGTTTTTGGTCCATTATGTAAACTAGTTTCTTGAAAAAAGTTTTTTTTCGTCGACCTTCAACTAAACAACCACGCTGGCCCTTCACTCACTCCTCTATTAGAAGATGGAGAGGAGGGAGAGCAAGTTAACAAGAGTGATGCATTTTGATCATTTTCCTAACAAGGGAGATGGCATCCGCTCTAATCCCCCTCAAATCTCCTACTGGTGGCAACAGACTGGGTTTTACAGTGCAGTTATACCTGCTCATTACACAAACCATTGTCCCAGTCTGTACCCAAACTGCCTTTTTGCACATTTTAGGCGACAAAACAGTTTTTTTCTGGAGTCGTAGTACCGAGCTATTGTAACAGTGATTACTAGACTCTCCTCAACAAATGTACATTACAGTGTTTGTGTTTGTTTAACCTGTCAGTATTTTCTTCTCAGGCATTCTCTAAAATGAATCATATTGCTATTTAAACAGAACATTTATTTTGTAAATTCTTCTGTAGTATGTTACAATTCGCAAAGTCTGTGAACACTATCAGCAGCTACAACATTACACTGGAAGAGCAATCAGAGCCATCATCAAGACACATTGTTTTTAGGAAGAATGCCTATTGTCATGTTGTCAGAAATGTAAAAACTGTTGGTGTTTAAAGTGTGCAGGTCAGCAAATTCACTCAACTCAAAGATAAACATGCAAACCTTTTTAAGAGAAGGAAAACTCGCATGCTGCTGTGATCAGTTTTTCTGTGACTGCATACATACAAATATTTTTGCACATATGCTTCCCTAGAAATATCCACCTAAACCTCTCTTTGATAGGCTTGTTTGTAAAGGAGCACAGGAAATTCTAACACCATTAGCATAGCGTTGCCATCAGCAGAAATGAGACAGCCATGTGGATTTCTATGTGTTGTGAGGAATATCAAGAGTGTCCTGTAATAATGTAGGCTCGCCATAGATAAATTAGACTTAGTCATTAAAATGCAGATGGCCCTTTTGCTAAATGTTTTGTGCCAGTGAGGTTAGTATATGATTTGTTGTGCTTATGACGGTCTGCTATGGGAACACACATATACACGCACACTCACACACATACACAGTACTGTACACATGCATGAGTGGTGGAGAAAAGCTAAGGCCTGTGATAATTTCCTGTCAGGCGTAACCTTTTCAATATTGTGTGATTCATACAGTGAACCTCATCTGATGTATGCACAAGCATCAATCTTTATCACACACATGCACAGAGGCTCTGTGTGTGGAGAATCTTAAAGCAAAAGGATTAACAGCAGGGGAGTGTCTTGGCCTGGGGTAAATCCCCTTGTATTTGTGGAAGAGAGAAAGAGTCGAGGGAAATTATGTGTGCATTTGCAGTTCTTGAACGTGGCACTGGTGAGATCTGGCAGACTTATACATCTACTGTGAGCTTTGGTTCATATCCACCAGAGCGGTCTTTTTATGGCTCCGCACAGGTAAGAGCCATGGTTGGAGGCACTATGTTTTTGGATGTCTGTACATTATGTCCAGCCAGACACCGCACTGGAAAACGGCTGCTGCACTGAAGCGTCATTTCCTGTATATGTGTCACATGGGTTTGGCCACTGCGGCTCCTTTTTTAGGAAACTAGTAGCAGGTCCTAAGTCTAATGGGAGAAGTAAACATGAGCACACATTATTTACTGAAGTAAATATTGGACTCATTTTTCACCAGCCACACATCTTCTGAACATTATGACACTAAAATGACAATTTCAGACAGATAAATCAGGAGAAAATTAACTTTGTTCAAGACCTGTCTCTGCAGCAACACACTCACAAGATCTAGCAAGACGGATATCTTTCTCACTGTTTGTGCTAAATCGTCAGTCTGGTTTTACCAAAGATGATCTATAATAACTGAACTAAAAGTTAAATCATTCTGGTACAACAAAATTTGTTTTCATTCATCCACACGATGTTCACAACACCTCTAAACCAGTTGGGGAGAATGGGATGCAGAAACCACGGCCACGTAGGAGACAGGAAGTGTATACTCATCTAATCATTGGCACAGATTTGAATGCTTCTGTTATCAAGCATCTCTGATACGGCACAAACATCCATTGATTGTTGCTGGACCATGTGACAAAGCTCTCTGTACTCTTCTGTAAAAATAGTCTAAGAATATTTCTCATGTCAATATAATGATATTCCATTTCCCCAAAGTTTTTACTATAGTATATGAGCCCAGACAGACATGGGTGTAAACTGCACTTTGCCTGGTCAACAAAGGCATACAAGTGCAAGGTGGTAATTATAGTTTTACCACCAAGTAGAAACTCTGATAGCCCTCAACAGCAGGCAGAAACGCAACCTCCCATAAGCTGCAGCTCAGCACTCTGGGGGGGAAAAAATCACCTGAGCTGCTCCACTGTTAAGGTTTCACTTGTGCAAAGCTCTGAAAGTGTTTTGGGTCACTATGAAATTGTTTCAATAGACTCAGTTGCTTTCAATATGCATTAAAAAATCTATGGACCTCTCCACAATCTGTACTACACAAGTAGTATCATCCCAAACATTAGCCAAGAGGTGCAATTGTCAATGTGCTGCCTTGCTCAAAGGAACCCTGTGTGCCTTCCTAAAGTAGGTGACTGGGTCAGGAAGAAGAGGTAAGAGCCAGAGGCAGCTAGAGGACAAGTAGCAGCTGGATGAGGATGTGGAAAGGTTAAGTGAACAGAGAAGAAGTGAAATGAGGGAGAAAGCCTGAGAGGTAAATAGAGAGGGGAGAGAGAGAGGGGGGGGGGGGGTTATGAATGTGGAGAGCATGAGAAGAGCGGGACAGAGACAGATGAAGTGACAGAGCAAAAGAAGAGTGCAAAAGAACATAGAAAATGAGATGAAGATGATTGAGTGAGGGGAGGATGGAAAGAGCAAAGAAAGGGGTGACAGGATGAAAAAAGAGGGAGAATTAGCTGACAAGAAATGTGGGCAGAGGATAAAGAGTGCAGGGGAAGAGATGCAGGCACACAGCACACCCATGTGTGCACTTCGAAAGCTAAAATTTATTTCAAAATACATTAGATATGTTGAAAAATAGTTGCTGAAAACAACTATATATATATATATATATATATATATATATATATATATATATATATATATATATATATATATATATATATATTACTGAAATGTGGAGTTAGAGGTTAAAACAGTTTTTCACCAGTTTTCAGTCCAGGTTTTTTTTGGGCAGTTCTAAAGGGTGGCTCGATGACACACTGAGGCCACCCTGAACATACCCCTGCACCCCTAGCAGAGAGATAGAGATGAATTCATTTTGCTCAATCTTGTTCAATCAGGCTGCGTGGTACCTGCTGGTGCCACCTTTGAGTCGGGAAAACGCTCCGCCCACACCTGCTTTGTCATGATGGAGGCAACACCTGATGCTAGCGTTAGCAGCCAGCCTCTCCAAGCCGCACTCGACCTCGACCAGGCATTCAGATGCAAACTGATGAAGTCTACTAACGACTGATTAACGAACTGCCTCACTAAATGGACTGCAGGTCAACATCAGTGTTAGAGGACAGGCAGAGGTTTTAGAGATAGCATCCTCTGAGTTAACTTAACTTTATTTTTGCACATAAGATGTTGGGAAAAAAGTCCTGATGTCAAAGAGACTGTTACTCTGTTGTCAGGTTGAGGTTAGAGGTTTGTCCTGAGATGCTCATATTGAACATGAACAGTGAAAACTTTTTTTAGTTTTTCATATAAAACATATTGAACTTTCATGTTTAAAATGTCTGTTGTCATTGATTTATTCAGCTGCTAAATTCAGTTTGATTTGAAACATGTTTGAATATGTTTGGATGTTTTTCACAGAAAAAAAATATGTGCGATTAATTTAGATTAATTAATCACAGAGCCTGTAATTAATTAGATAAATTTTTTTAATCGCTTGACAGCCCTACAAATTTCATAAACTTGTCGATATTTTTAATCATTCAAAATAATAACACTTTCTTCTTTGGTCTGACAAACTCAGAACACATATTTATTCTTACTTTACACTTTAATGTAATTTTTTATTAAAAAAAATAAAAAATAGTGAACATAAAAGCTATTGCAAGTTGTTTGCTTTAACTATTATTTATTTTCACTAAAATGTCAAGCTGTGTTTTAGCTGACTACTTTTTGTATGCTCATTTTGTCATCTTGGTTGCAATGGGGTCTTGTAGATTTTTCAGCATATTGTCTTCTCCCATTGCTTAAAATAGAGAACAGGTTCAGTATGTTGCAAGTCAAGAGTGCTTCCCTGCATCTCACGTGTTTTTATTGTTTGTTTGTTTTTTTGTGGTTGACAATTGACATTGTTGAGAGTTGTTCTTGGACTGAAAGTTTCAGACTCAAAAGTTTAAAATTAAGTTGCCTTGAAAGTTGCTGAGAAAGTTCAGCTTTAGAGTGTGTGTGTTTGCTATATATGTTTATTAAGACAAACAAATATGCTTTGTGATGGAAGCTGAGATATTAAACAATGTGTTTGTGTGCAAATGTGTCTGCACATGTGTGTTTATGTGCATGTCTGTGTGTGGTCTGCATTGAGCTTGTTTGAAAAATATCATGTTTGTTCATATACAGCATAGATAGAGGGGGATTTCAGAAGTAATCGCTGGATTTCATAATGCAGTCTCGGAAATAAGTGGTGAGAGGGGGTGGACAGGTGGATGACTGCAAAAAGAAGCAAAGGAGGAGGAGGACGAGGATGAAGAGGAGGAAATGGCCTAGAAACAGGAGAGTTGCTTTAATCACAGGAAGCAGCTGTGTAATTGTGTATGTCACTGCAAGCAATCAGAGACAGATCCGCTTCTCAGATGCGGCAATGCATCAAAACGTTCTTGCAGCAACCTGAGAGAGTCTAATCAGGCAGTCTTTTGTAGTTGAAAAGCCAGTGGGTAAAACTAACAGTCTCAAATCTGCATGATGATATGGAATAATGTGGGAGGAGCTGGCAAGAGGAGTGCTCCTCATTGACTCGGCATTGACTGCAAGTGTCCAGATCGTTTTTATTTGTTTCACTCACCTTGAAGGCAGATGTCGAAACTGCATCCACTGCATGGTGTGAGAGTGTGCTTATCTGCACGTAAACACACTACACCATGCAGAACTTGAGGGTTCATGTGATTAACAAAGCAAAACTGAATAAAAGCGCACAATAAAACCTGAGCATAAGAGCTATATCACTCTTGATGAGTGTATATTTTTCATGACACTGATTACCTTTGCTTTAACCATCAGTATCTTTATGATCTGTTCTGTACTTTCTCCAGTAAACGATAAAAGACCACACAGATATGCCAACACTGTGCATAATCTGAGACTTCATCAAAATCTAAATTGATTTGAGAATGTGCTTACCTGGCATGCATGCTTACCACACCATGCACACATAGAGTTTGGAGTTAATGGTGTGCAGAATAGGGTGTAGTAATGAAAGATTAATGAAAATGATGATTCGATGGTAAACCTGAATATGGTGCAGAATGCTCAGGGATGTTACGCATTACAGAAAACCTTATTCACACTGTGTGGCTCATATTGTATTGTCAGTATTGTTGTGGCTGTCGTATTGTCAAGATATTATCTCTAATATATTGTTAGTGTCATCTTTGGTGTCATCTTCCATTGGAAATCACTGTTAGTGGTCTAATACTTATTCACTTATTTCAATATCTTGATAAATATTTTGATTTTTCTATGGAAATGTAATATTTTATTGGCTGCCTAATTATACTTTTTTTTTCTCGAGGCAAACATTGAGTACCTACAAAATACAACAATGATTAAACATATTGAAACATGACATGAAGAGCCATTGCAGGATTGCACTCTAAAGACTCTTTTAGTCTTGCAATCTTTTTAAAATGTGGCCCTGACTCTGAAGCTGACCTCTTTCAGAGCTTAAACAGTAAACACATGATTCCCCCTTTGTCTTTTAAGTAACTTTTGTGGCCATTTACTAAACACTATTATTTTAAAGCACAGTTATATATTCAGTTACTCTTGAGCATATATACTGAGAAAATGTAGCATATGAAATGATCTTGTAGCATCTGGCAATGCTTGCATTACAACAATGTTATCACTGCCCCCATTAATTACCTTCTTTTTTTTTATGGGCACTGGCACGACAAATGTGTCCACATTATAGCTTCTAATTTTCTAGACCCACAGTGACTCAGAGCAAAAAAATTAAGTTCACAGCTATATGAGTTATGCTTGTTTTCTTCTACAGGCTTATTGCTCTTTTACTATAATGTCTGTAAAAAGTAAACTGAGTAAGCTGAATGCTCAATCTGATCCATGTCTCTTGCTCTCTTTTTTTTCCCCCACACATTCTTGCTCCTTGTCACTTTGACAAATACACATTCACACACATTCTTTCAACATGTGCTGACATACTGTATTGAGAAAGAGAGACACTTATAAAATGAAATCATTGAATCAAACCTACTTAAATAGACAGATTATTTTTTATTGTATTGCTTACAAACAGGTTTAGCTTCATTTAGCTACTCAGGAGGAATTGCTTTTTTTAAATACAAATGATCAGATCCAAAGGCAAAGTCCTGCCAGAGAGTCTTGGATTTAACATAAATGAGTATTGTCACTGGTTGTCAAACACACATATACTGTATGTCAAACCCTGATAGCATCATGTGCCCAAAATTGTCCAAGTCACAGTTTGTACAGGAAAACCTCTGGCCCACCTTGATACGCGATGGCCCTCTGCCATGCCCCAAGTCAGCACCAATGTGATTATGCAGCAGTGTTTATAAATGAATAGTATGTGTATTAAACTCATGGCTCTCCCAGCCACCGTACCCCTTTCAGACAGGCCTCTCCCGGCATTGTGCCACGCTCTAACTAACTATGACAAATTAGCCCTACGCTTAATTACTAGCCTGGGAAAATCACAATGATGTTTATTAGTCGCGGCATCATAAAGCGATGTGTCCGTGCCCCGAGACCAAAGTGTCGTGCCGGAGAAACACTAATAATAACAACAGCCATACAAATTGGCTGAGCGGAATGACCGGTGGCCTCGAGGCACCGGCTGGGGTGGGGTGAGGGGGGAAGGTGACTTTCTGTGGATGAATCAATACTGTTCTCTACTGTGCTGCTGTTTTGAGCTCCGGCTTCCAATGTGGATCTGCCAGAGATGGCTGCAATCCACTTTGTGTAAGTGTGCGTGTGTGTGTGTGTGTGTGTGTGTGTGTGTCAGTTGGGTAGATTTAGCTGCGATCCTTACTCCATTATGGGTTAATAGGAAAAAGGAGCGTCTGATGAAAAATGCTGAATATATCACATTAGAGGAGAAGTTTTTTCTCCTTTTTGACATACAGTTATATGGGCATGTGTATCTTGGGGGTCTTCTGTCTGATAAAGATTAAGTGTCTGATTAATGTGTGTGTGTGTGCATAGGTGTGTGTGCGTATGTGTGACCACAGCTGGGCTGGTGGCACTGGCCTTGTGGAGAGAGCGGTCGTAAATAGAGTCTCTATGCCTGCTGGCTTATTAACAGTTGATTTATCTGCATCTCTGGAAGGAATGCACGCCCTTGGCACCCAAGACCAGAGATCGGCCCCAGGGGGCCCCAATTACCCGGTGCTGTGTGTGTATGTGAAGGCGTGTCAAGGCAATACTTTGCATCGTAGTGTCATGGATGTTGTGCGTGTGCACGTGTCTTACGTTGCTGTATACATCAGTGTAACTATTCAGTAGCAGGGTCATCGTCATCATCACTCTCTCTCACACACACACACACTCTTCTTATGCCACCTGTGGAGGGAGATACAGAGGGGAACAATAGGATGGGATAAATTTATTCGACAGCTTTCTTCCTCTACAGTGATTTATCAGTGTGTTTATCCTGCTGATGTGCCTTTATCTTTTTTTCTCTTCTTTCTCTGCCTCTGTCATCTCATCTTTCTTTCCCTCTCATACTTTTATAGTAAGGCCATGTATATGTGTGTATTTGAATTGCGTGTGTTCATCATGATAAGCAATGACACTACATGCCATAATATTTTAGTGTTAAGACAGCTGGATGGCATTGATTTACTGCAGCAAAGCTTAAGTTTAAAGGCCTTATCTCATTTTATTCATAATGTTTGTGTTTCTTCCCTCGTGCCTTTCAAAGATATGTTTCCTCTCTCATAAAATCTCATGTTGATCAAATGTGGGTTCTTCTTTTATCTCCCCCTGTCTGATCATTTTCTCTTTTAAAATAAGTTCAGCAATATTTTACATACTTCGTGCTGAATGGTGATGATATAACGCATATTCGTATAACTATTCATTCATCATTATGATGTCAGTGCAGTTTGATTATTATAAATGCAGTTAATTATGAAGAAAATGAGTCCTGATGAAGCGTTGCATCCAAAAAATAAAGATCTCTAAAATTATACAACCATGCTGACTGCAAATTGCCCCCAGTCAGGCCTCTAAATTTAGACAAGTGATATAGCAGTTTATATATATTGTTCTGGTCTGTCTTTGCCTGGATACATTTGCCATATTATATACAGTACAATTACTATAATTAAAATATTACTGAAGTACAGTATATGAATAATCATGAATCTACACAAAGTTTGAAAACTGATTCCCCAGATCTACAAATTATTTTTTTAATAACCTTCTTTTGCATGATATATTACATGATTGTCCTCATTAATCTTTAACAGTGTTAACTCTTCAATCAATCACAATACATTTGTCATTGGATTTCAGCTGTATTTGAACACTATGGGCCTTATTTAAACAATCTTTAGTATCTAGTCTAAAGTGCACGGTGCAACTCCACTTTTGCTACTTAAACTGTGCATAATCTGTGCTCACAGTAAGGTGCAAGGTGCAAAAGAGTTGTATTTAGTCTCATAATTAATCACAGGTGTGATTTTGACGTAACATGAATTAAACCAATCAGAGTGTCATCTTTCATTCCCCCAGGTGCGCCTGCACCTGGTGCATTGTTATTTAAATGGCGGACTTGGCTAGTTCAAGAAATGAGTGGTTTTCTGCTGAGGAAACGGAGCTGCTCATGCACTAGTGACTTTGACAGCAACAGGGAGTGCTTAGGGGGCAGTTGGCATAAGTCCCCAAATCATCTGACATGTCTCCAAATCATTTGACGTGTCAGACATTCTGCAGAAGATTACAGATGTCTGTTACAGCCTGGCGGAATAATTGAAATTTACAACGACACTTGTCTTTGCTGAGTGACAGGTATGTGGTCCTTAGCTGGTGGACCAACTGCGCCTCCCAGTCCTCCGTCCCTTCTCCATTTGACTGCAAATGAGATAATGCACCTAACAGAGGAGGAGCACTGCTGTGTAACAAGCAGAGTGCACACATCTTACTAAAAAATATACTATGCCATTGGCTCCAGAGCAGGTTTTTGTTGGTTAATGGCATGCCCATGACTGCAGAGATTGGCACAGTACATTTGCTACTTACATGACAAACTGGGCATGAAAGTGACAGTCGCATTGATCGTAAACTAGCAATGAGTGTTGCCCTGTGAGCTGTTTTGTACAGGGTGTAAGTTAGGGCTCATTGTTTCATTTTCAGGTGGCAGTTAGTTTAATGTTTGTACAATAAACAGATCAAATAAATCTACTGCATAATTCATTTTAGTTTGATCACATTACATCTTTTCTGAGTTTTCTGATATTGCATTGCACCCTCTTGCCCCCCTCAAACACTGCAGTATGTGCATATATACTCTATACTCTATAAGCTACATACTGGGTCTGCAATACAGCGCTTATGATGATCACTGAAGCGAAGTGCTAGATGAAAGACTCACATTACTTCATGAAAATGTTACCTGAGGGAAAATCAGTGTATCAATACTTTGCAGCATGAAAGAACTTATCTTATCTTTTTTTCAAGAAACATTCCAGTGAATGTGATCTAAGAAGTATTGTGAGGGTAGCTGAACACTAAAACGTGAAACTAATTTTACTGTTCTAATATGAATATTGTTGAAAAATGTGATGAAGGTAGAATAAAAATATAGTATTCACGTGGACCCTCTGATCCCAATTCATGCATTTGATAGTTTTTGGGCAGTCTGAGTGATTAAACATCTGTGCTCCTGTTGCTCCTCAGAGGCAACATCACATAGCAGCTGCACATCTCCCACGCACTCCAGCGCTGGTTCACCCTCATTCTGACCTCCTCACATCTACTCAATAATTACTTTAATTTCAAACAATTACAACGCAATAAATTAAGTCAATTCAGATTAATTTTCATTCAATACATTCAGAAGAATTGTTATTCCAAAACAAAAACAACTAGTTCAACAGAATCAGAAACCATGAGTTGTGTGAAGGTTTAACTATGTTGCGACTATGGGGACTCCACAGATTAAATCATTCGTACTGGACTTTAACTGTGAGTTAACTAACAGACAATGCATGGAGCTACCCGGTTTCCTCCAAATGCTGCCGACCTCTTCTGTGCTGAATTCTAACTCCTTCAACCTACTAGCTGTTGCTATGGTCATTTTAGTTATTAAATAAATATGAATAAATGAATAAATATTAATCAAATAAATAGTGTATTTTATAAGACTCAATATTGATCATTTAATTACATTTTCTCTTATTTAGACATTTATGTGAGACCTATTGGCACATTTTCATATTCAACAGACATAGAGCAACATTACATTTATTTGAAGTCGTGTTCTGTTCTTGGTCTCCACCTAGAGAGAAATATCTGGCTCTTTAGCTGCTCCACAATGTTCACCAGCTCGCTGCTAACTTTGTCTGCCATTGGGTGCACAACAGTGACGTATGCAGTTGGTTTTTTTTTTTTTTTTTTTTAAACTGCATTATAACCCATACAATAATGGCTTGTGTCCACATAGTGGTTTTGTTTTTTTCCTGGCACAAAGATGTTGGCAGGGCAGTGGGAGGCGTTAGGATGAAGGGCTTGTTGTTCAGTGAGAGAGAGAGCTGCATGTAGGGTTTTTTTTTTTTTATGACAATGATATCTTGACAATTTCTAACAATTCACTATTGGCCTAACAAGCGAGCTGTGGTTGTGTAAAACAACAACTGCGGCCAAAGAAGTTGGAAATATCAATCTCCTACTTTTTGTCATCAGCTCCCTTCACTTCACACAGTTCACTGTGTCCACCACAGCCACCTCTCCACTCTGTGTATGTGTGTGTTGCAGCTGAGCTGCTTCGGCCAAACAAGTAGAGGAGAGACCAGATAAGATAGAGCTTGCATAAATAACAGCAAAACATGGGCGAGAACTCAGCAATTATGCTGCTTAATTTTAGATGCTAAATACGATTTGTTAGTTTCGTGAAATAGTAGAGGTTACTTTTGTTTTCTCTCGTAGAATCTAGATCAGCCTTTTCTCCACTGTGATCAGAACAGAACATTTCAAGATGAAAGCTTCACCTGCTGAGGAAGTTTAAGTGTTCAATATAACTGCCCTCTAACACCAGTGTTATGGGTCCTCAGTAGTCATCTCCAGGCCTGTCTAACCCCATCTAAGTGGCCTCAACACCCAGGGGTGATTACCCATCACAAACACACACAGAGACACACACTCACCGATAATTTCCTACATCTCTATATCTCTCTGTCTACTCATTCTTTTCCAACACTGGTGACGATCAGAGCAGGCTTCAGCTGTGATACTTGAAATAATTGTTTGCTGTTGTTGCTTTGTTCTCATATTCATTCTAACATGAAGAACACAGAGGATATTCTCCCACTGTAGTCAACCTTGTGTGTGCAGTATATGTTGCAGACTTGTCGTCTTTTTGAAGTGATGATTAAAAGCCTAATCATGCTCGAACAGAGAGCTGTATTGTTGGATGAAAGGGAGATGTGAATTATGGATAGTTGTATCTATTATTTGTGTGCTTGTGTGTTGGGTGGTTTAGTTTGTAAATGTATTCAGGTTTGTAGTGCAATGCATCAAACATACTATAACAATGTGTTTCTGTTAGCATTGTTAGTACTGTAGTATAATGCTTATACAGCTAGAGTATAGACTGAGGTAAAAAAAAAAAAAAAAAAGGTTAAATGTTTAACCTCAGATTTCATTCTTGACCTTGAAAATTATTTGACAAAACAATTGCAACTCAAGCTCTTTAAACTCTTCAAACTAATCGTGAAATCATCATCAATGGATAGACTTTGCTTTGTGTGGATACACTTCAACTCCCCAGAGTGTCCTGGTAGCAGGGGTGTAAATATAGTGTAACTTCTAAACCCCACTGCACACGTCTCTGGCGCGTCGCGTACATGCCGTGGTTTTGGTCCATCCTCTACACGACTTCAAACCCCACCGTGAGCGTTTCAGAAGCGGAGCGTTTGGCCTGCCAGACTTTGTTTACTTGCTCAGATTTGGTATTTTTTCCGGTGTATGTTCTTCTAAACATGCTTCTACATGTGTAAATATGCTACGTAGTTAATTAGTTTCACTTCTGTCTGTTTTTATTGGACCCCTTGTAACTACAAGCCAATGTAACCACAACATCCCCGCTTCCACTCCAGCTCAGGACACTTGTATGTGTATATGTATTCATGTATTCATGTATATACAGGATGCCTCTATCCATCTATATCATGCAGCTCAGCTGAATTTTTCTGGATAATGTTCATTGTTTTTTGATCTACATATTATTGTTATTATTATTATTATTATTATTATTATTGGAATGCATGGATGTACTTGTGACAGCCAACCCACACATAGGCTTACAATATTATTCCCACACACGCTGTTTTTTAACAAGGAGAATATAAACCTTGTATTTTTACGGAATATTTAAAGCTGGAGGACAAAAGATCGACTCCAAGGAAATTCAAAGCCACCCTTTGTATGTCATGTCTCCTGCTGATCCTGTTCCAAAGACATGTAAAAGACATGGCATGGTAATCACATGACAACATTTCCTCAAGCTTCTCATTACCGAGGATAGCTGATGGATGTAGCTACTGACTGGCACATCTTTGACTTCAAAATGATTTACTGGTTCTAAATAAATAATAATTTAAGTGACTTTACTTTCCCCACAGGAGCTCTTAGATTATATGTTTTACTAAACATGTGCATCAAAAAGATAATCATAAATATATCATTACTATATCATTACGGCTTGCTGTCTGTGCATACACTCTAGATCTTTCACTGGGATTTATTATAATCAGCCTCATGCAGTGGGTGGATAAATGCTGTTGAAGAACTAGTGAACCATATAGTGAATAACACATATCTAGATTTACGAAGACTATACTTTATACTTCTAGACTCAGCAACCTTAGATCCACACTACCATTGCACATGACAGTTAAAGTGGGACCTACACTGGCAAATGTGACTGACTGTCACTTACAAGCTGACAGCAAACCAAAGAAGCTCTTGTGCTTTGGAGTAAAAATCTGTGCTGCTTTGAAGGTGTTGACCCTCAGTGTACCCCTGGCCTCTGACTGGACCTCTTCTCCTCGCCTTCTCTCAAGGTGTCTATCTACTGTACAGTATCTCTTTCTGCTCCCCAGTCTGTAATCACCACAGCAACCTTTGAAGTGGGACGCAAATAGATGAAAGAGAATGGGAATAAAGGAAGACATTTTTCAGAAAAAGGTGTAGATAGTGGAGGAAAGGAATGACATGGTGACACTATCATCTGTGCCCTGAATAAAGTTAGTTTAGCACATAACTATTGCTGATAACACCTTGTAAATTAGATTTTGTTGTATTTGAAAAGGTGCTTTGTTCCTTAGGGAATTTTTTTTTTTACCATTCTTTGTAAGCAGATGCAAGTCAAATACATTTCCCTGTATTGTTAATGAACTATCTGCTAATCTACTTTTTGATAATGTCATTGGCAACACTTTCAAACTGATTTTCTTCCATAACATTCGGGCACGGCATATACTCCACATACACGACTGTGCTTAAAACCCAGAATGTATTTTTAAAGCTGTTTTTTGTTGTTGTTGCATTCAAGTGCTCAGTTTCCACAGGAAGAGTGAAATGCTAGTATAATTTAAATCTCTTTATAGTCACTGTGCTGTGAAACTCCTCATCTTTATTGAGCAGATGAGAAGGTCTCAGTGGTAAATATGTGTTTGGTTTAACACATTTTATAAAGCAGACCAACTTTCAAGCTCACCTATCACTTTGAGTGCTTTGGGGAAAAGGTGGGTGCTTGTGTGTGTGCGTGTGTGTGTATGTGTGTGTGTGTGTGTGTGTGTGTGTGTGTGTGTGTGTGTGTGTGTGCTACAGTAAGTTCTTTCAGTGTGTGCATAACACTGTTTGTTCTCTTCTGGCACTCTTGACTTTTAATAGAGTGAAGTCCTCAAGGAGAGCAAGGACACACGCACACACACACGTAGCCTCACACTGTCTTCAACACTCTTCATGACGCATTATTAATTTCCACATAAAAAGTGCTCTGTCCATGAACTGTCAATTTAAGACTGCACCAAGCTTGTTTGGTTTAGTTGTGAGTATTTGTTTTGTTTTCAAAATAGAAAGCCAAAGACAGGCAAACAGCAAAACTATGACCATATTCCCATAACTACCCATTTGTCTAACTTGATATTTAAATGTTTTCATAATCCATGTCGTACATCAGTGGGTTTACATTAGAGAATTTTGCATGCATTGCTCTGATGTTTGAGATATATACAACTTTTGATATACTGTGGGCCTAGTTGACTCTCATAGCTTAAAAAAGTTGCATTTTAAAAGCAGTGTTGTCATAATATACTGTATAAATATGCTTTACACCCTAAAACATGAAGTCAGTTGACTGAGTCAGCATCATCAGCATCATCTGATTAATTATCATTGCCAATGTGATCATTTTGGTTAAGTAATTAATTATCACTTTAGTAGTTACAATTAATCACCATTATACAACAAGTAAGTCCGACTGAGCAATCTGATTGGTCAACTAGACATTTAGAACATGCTCAAATCACCATGACAGCACACCTGACCCATCAGTGAAAATATTACTCCACCATCTCCACATTGTCACATCCTGAAGATATATAACAAATAATAATATAAAAATAAATAAATAAACAAATTCGGAATAAGTCCACTGGAAGTAGACTTTAATAAAGTAATGCATCTGAATTTCAAATTTCAGCTTCCTTTAATGAATATTCTGTGTGTTATGGAGCTGTTAGACCGCCTCGTTAATACAGATGTGCAGCTCGTCAGGTTAGTGACCGCAGAAAAAATGTTGTTTTTGAAGACTAAAGGTGGACCAATATGGACTGAAGAGGAATATTTCGTTAGATAAAAATATGTTGTTTATTTTGGAAATTATCACATCGATCCTTGTTCAATACATTTTGACTTTTGTACTTTACAACGCTGTGGAGTTATTGGAAATGTTTGGATCATCCACCATCAACTGTGCACTAGCTTAAAAATAAATGTGAAGTTCACGGACTTAGGAGCCAAATCTGTCCATGGAAAAAAAAAAAAATCAGCAGATATCCTAGTCACTACAAGACTGAACTAGCAAAGCAGTTTAGTGTGACAGGAATGTGGGGAGAAAGATGGGGAATGACATGCAGCAAAGGGCTACAGGTCTGATTCGAATCCTGGGCTGCTGTGGCAAGGACTGAGCCTTTGTACATGGGGGGGAGGATCTACCCACTGAGCTAACCAACACCCCCCAGTTTATTGTTCATATGTGCAGTATTTATTCAGTTTGGGAAACTCCACGATCTCCATAAGCTTTGACGGGACTAGAAATCGTCTCTGTTACTAGGTCATTACTAAGGCTTGAGCTACTTGCTGGAGTAGTAAACTGGGTTCCATTACATATAGGAGTCTACTGCTGTGACTTATTATTGGCACTTCAGTGACACTAACAGACCTCGGCGCAAGCGCCTCAGTGCCAATAATGACGTTAAAGCACACCCTCTTGTGTAATATTTCTTAAATCTGCAAGTCAGTGTTACAAAGTGCAGCATAATACTGAGCAGAATTTGTACTTTGTACTTTTATTCGAAACATAACGTTAGCAAGAAAGTTGTTGTTTTGTGACATAGGTTGCTTCTTTACTGGTGAGGTAGACTCGGCAGCTGCAGCTCTTTGCATCTTTGTGTAGCTACAAAATAGTTTATTTAAATTCATTCTGGTGTTGCCTCTAAAAAAATAGGTTACATGTTACATCTTCAAAAGTTTAAATAAATTAACCCGAAACCCAACTATAAGTGTCCTGGTAACTCATCAACATTTCACAAAAGCTTATTGAGGTAAACTCACAGTTTTGTCCGCGCGAGTTGAATTATGCTGTATTCGTAAAAAATTAGCATGATTGAGTGCACTTGTCAGGGGAGACCGCTCCATGTATTAGGAGAGCGGAGTGCTGTGTTTGCAATTGTGCAAATAGCACTGTACACACAAACACACACATGCAGACACACACATGCATAAACAAACGCACAACAGAACGAGGGCTGTGTGAAATACCCTGCACCTGTAATGGAGTGATAATGCTGAGTAAGACAGACACACACACTTTTCCACACACACACATGCGCGTGCACACGCACACATACACAGACATAATGACTAAAGCTCCATCAAACTGGTGTGAGCTGTAGAGTAGTGACCTAAATGGGTTGGGATTGCAGCATCATTGGTGATTACCATTGAAAGCCTTGTGATATATAGCACCTATAAACAGTCTATAAGGGAACAAATTCACTCTGGAGCACAGAGCTATCTGAAGCTCTATGAGTCAAATGCTGTATATCTATCATTAAGAGACTACACAAAATAACATCATCCCCTAAAGTAAAAGCAGTTTAACTTATTGGAAGTTTATCACCATTACAAGAATTGCTCTAAAAGTGGCTCATATTAAGTTACTAATTCGTCACGTGCTGCTTATTTCTGTCATACTGTTGGTTAGTTCACAAATGAGATGCAGTTTTTTTGTTTTTTGTTTTTTGTTTTTTTTACAAATTAAATGATTTTGCACCTTTTGGGTCTCACAGATGATTTCACATCAAGCTCAGTTAATTGCCTCACATTGTTTTCAAAACTCACATATTAAAGAGCTGATTGCCAGAACTCAGTGCAGACATTTTCGGTACATTACGGTAAATGCTGAAAAATGCTGCTAATTGGTATTTAACATGTTTCATACACATGGGAATAAATGACATGAAAGTACAAAAAATGCATGGTCACGGTAAAGTCAAGAAGTCTCTTTGGTTAAAATCTACATCGATCTACTTACTTTTTTTTTTTTTTGGCTAAATCTCGAGCAGCAGCTTTACTAATGTAGGTATAGCTGTCAGTAAACTTTTTAAATGAAAAACTCAAAAAGGCCCATTTAAATAGTGCAGTAGCTTAGAGGAAATATATTTTGGGTGTAATATAAAGCTGACTTTGTCATTGTTTTAACGTGTGGTTAATATTCTGGTTTGGTTTATTGTAAGTAGCAAAAATAAGTAATGTTTTCAGCTGTTCTTTCGCTTGTAGGATTTGTTCACTAAAGAAGTGGGGTCATACTCATACATCATTGGGTGACATAAATATTAGTAATATCAAATAAAATGTCAAATATAATATCAAATCAAGCAAATAATCCATCCAGCAGTTTCCTATAACCGCTTTTCCTTATCAGGTTCACAGCTAGAGCCTATCCCGGCTGGCAATGAGTGAGGGGTGGGGTACACCCTAGACCATTCACCAGTTACATTATCATATTATGATAAGATAATTATTCCTGTTACATATGATGTTATCTAATGTTATCTTGTAGTTGTTGAATAAAAGCGGTCCTAGACATTAGCCTTGGGGAACTTTGCATGTAGTTTTAGTTCCTTCTGAGATAAGTACTACAAAGTTCTACCACACCAGAAACAGTTACTTTTGTACTATTACTCTTACATAACTAAAACACTATTACCATTCTACTATAGATTCTTTATAACACATTCAGTTTAACACGTGCTATTTGAGCAATATTGCAAAAGAGGGAGTGCTGCTTCAGAATAAAAGCTTTAAAAACCATCCCATCACAGTTTTAGCAGTAGCATTGACCATAGCACTGTAAAACTGTCTAGTTATCAAACATAATGGAAAGGCAGTGCTGAAGGACTTGAGAGACTAAAGTGCAATGTGGGAGTAGGAAAAATCGAGAAAGAGCAGTTCAGTTAGAAAGTATTAGGGCTTTAAGACAAATAGTGTTTCGTTAGCTCTGTGATTTGAAATCAAACTCTGACTAGGAGGTTGAGGTGCTGATTATCTGACTTTTTGTTGTAGTCAAATTAAAGTGGTTCCAGTGGTTTACAGGACAAAAATTAGTTGGATAGGGTTACAACACTACCCCTCTTAACTCTGGTCTTCGAGTGAAGCAACTGATGTGTTGGATTGAGGTAATTTTATTAACATTGTCAGTGAAGAACAACCCATTTTTGGTTGCTTTTGATGTATATGTAGGATAATTGTCTTAGAAAATTGTCAGACTATGTATGAAATGAGTCCTACCCTATTTACCCAGTACAAATGTAAAACACCTCAAACACTCTTAAAGCTAAAGTCAGCTCATCATCATCGTTACTGTTCGACCCATTGTGCTTGAATACAGAACCAAACAGAATATAACATATCTATGTCATAATACTTTCAACACAAAATAAATTCTAGAAATAGAAATAAAAAAAAAGAATAGGAGGGACGAGCAGAAAAAAGTCCACAGATGTTTTGATGAATTTCCTTTGGCAGATGGTTAAGAGTCGACAATGAAAAGAAAAACACAGGGGGACATTCAGCTAACTCACCAAAGCTTTGTTCACTGGTTTATCTCAGTCAGTTTATGTGGAGAAACTTCTATAAAGTGACCCTTAAACCTGTGTCTCTGTTTCCATTTAGATACCTTATGCATTATTGATTCTCACACTATTAACACATTAGAGCCTGCTCATGGCCAGGTGTCTGAATATATTTCTCTAAATCTCACGCACAAAGCACATCTATTAGATCTTGGATGTGTGTTAGGACATTAAATGCCCATCTATTAGGCTATACACCACTGTGTGTGTGTGTGTGTGTGTGTGTGTGTGTGTGTGTGTGTGTGTGTGTGTGTGTGAAAGAGAGAGAGAGAGAGAGAGAGAGAGAGAGAGAGAGAGAGAGAGAGAACCACAGATGGATGACACACATAACTCACATGCACATGCTTGGCTGGCAGCAAATCCCCACAGACTACAGAGTCCTGTTACCAGAAGGTTTTCCTGTCAAAGTGTCCTTGAGTAAGACAGTCAACCCCTGCCTGGTCACTCATCAGAAGTCAGATAAGAACCTCAGCAAGATTAATAAAATATTATGTGAATATTTTTGTAAAACGCTGCATAGAGCCGGCACGTAGACTGCTTTCAAGTAATTATATCTCCTCTTCAAGTTCCTCTGGGATAGAAAGCAATTTTCTTCATCAATGTTTTCACCTCGGTCGTACATCAGGCACAACAGTCTGATTAGTAAATGTTGCAACAGTAATTGGTTATCACATCACAGAAAGAGGCACATTACCTGTTGATTCTTCTACCAGTAATGCTCAGCCTTTCATTATTGATAGTGTATCAGATTTATGTATCATTCATTGACATCATTAATATATTTTCCAAACAACCCTGATGTCAACTTTGATGTTGTTGTATGATGGCATAATAGTTTTGAAGTCTTCTTACTGTAGGCAGTATGTGTTGAGTCAATAAACAGCACCCCTAAAACTAGTGAATCTAACAGAAATCTCTAAGTGTATAATCAGTGACTCTATAAACTAACTAAACCCTGCCCCAGTCCCAAACGAAAATAACCTCCACAATCAAAGTACGAGTTAACAATCACAGTTCTGGCGAAACGAGGCGAGCTCCACAACACAATGACAACAAGCCGCCTGGATGGTACCGCGCTCCCAGTTTAAATAGCAGGGAGGCTGCTCAGGGGACCCTCTGATTGGCGGTACGTAAGGAGATGCTCCGCCAATCCCGGCCCTGCACATCCCTGTGCGGTGTCTCCGACGTGACCCCGCCTTTAGTAGTTGGGGCCAACCAGGAACCGGCACCCGCACACCTGTATTTACATGGCAACAACACCACACACACAAATATATGGGGCGAGAGGGCGGCGGCCGTAACACTTTAAAGTGATTTTCTTTTTAGTTCTCTTAGTTGCTTCTTGTGAGGATGATTTCTCAAATTTTAGGTTTCCCCTAAAGGAGCTTACAGAATGCACCATACAACTCTGAAATGAAACGTGTCCAAGCCAGCTGTCTTGGAATATCTTCAGGGTTTTATCCACCAATAGCCAAGGGACAGAGTTGAGAGGCTCGATGGACAGAAAAAGAAACATGACGTTTGAGAAAAGAGAGATGGAAGGAGTAAAAGACAGAGTGAGGATGACGGTCCCCTGTGTGACTAGAGCCCTAAGAGATATGAAGGAATAGAGACAGAGGAGATAGATGGTTTAAAAAGAACAAAGCTGGTCTTTTTTCCAATTTTTCATGCCAATAAAATAGTTCCATCATCCAAAAATATTGCAAACCCAATGCAAATTTCCTTGACAGTTTTGCTCTTAACTCATTTTTTTATTATTGAACAGTAGAAAAGACTTTGTACCAAGGACATTGGCTACATCTCTTATATTGAATGAATGAACTGACATATGGTTGCCTATTTGAGAGTGTGCGCATGCTCCTATGTAACACTTCACATGGTGAGACAATAAGAACCGTGAAGCCCAGAGAGGGTACAGACTTTATAAAAAAAAAAAAAACTATAATAATAAAAATAAAAATAATAATATTTCTTATTTAACAAAAGTACTGTATCAACCCAGGAAATTACACAAATCCTTGCAGAGAGCCGGAATGAGTAAACTGAACAAACACAAACCCAGACATTTTCCCTTTCTTGCATCCTATTATTATAATGACTGTATATTTGCCACTGCAACAAGACAATTTCCTCAAGGGAACCATTAAAGTTTCATCTTATAAGAAGAAGATTTCGGGGGAAGTGGGGATGCAATGATTGGGGAAGTAGAGATGAGTCAGGAATAGATACAACAAGTCAGGTAGAGAGATACAGACAAAAACAGAAAGAGAGAGAGGGAGTGTTTTAGATTCAGTCGTGCGTAGCGGCTACCAGCCCATGTTGTCATTGACAGGAAGTGAAGGGTACATGCCTTCCTCAAACCAGCTTATCCTGCTGACCTCGTGGGGGACTTTGTGTGTATGCATGTGTGTGTGTGTTACAGAGAGAGAGTGAGAAAGTGAGGCCCTGGCTTCGTAGTCTTACTCTCCCTCCAGGCCTAGAATGAATGATGCTCCCAGTGGCTTGGTTTCACCCCAGTGAACACACACACACACACACACACACACACACACACACACACACACACTGAGCTAATGGCAAAGCTGTGGGGCCAGGTGTGTGCGTGCATGCATGTGTGTCTGCATACTCTTGACAGTACTCAAAAGAGGATGCAAACTATATAAATTTCTCACATGTGTATGTATGTGAACTTTTATGTAGGCTACAGCATGTATCCTTGACCGAGGTTTCTGGGTTGTTGTTTTTTTGGCCACAGTAATATTAATATTGTTTGTGCCCGGATTCATAGATACACATTGGAAGCTGCTCTGTCAGAAAGATGCATTTGTTTAATTTAAATCCAGATCTAGATTTTGCTACCATGAATTGATCAAGCAAGATTTGTTTAATAAGGCTTTTACACATATACTGTTACTGTATACATTTGGCTTTCCTCACCAACATTTGTAAAGATTATACTTAAAATAATTACAAGAACCAACCAACAACCTGTTAGAAATTACATTTTAACCCAATAAGGTAAACAAAAAGTCTAATCTGAATCAGTTATACAATAAAATGTAATTATTGTAATGTAAAAACATCTTCTTTTTTTTTTTTTTTAGAAATAGCTTTAATTAAAGAACATGGTTAGAAAAACATACCTGTGTAACCCAACAGAAAAATTCTTCATCTCTGTTGATTTGGGAACTTTTCAGGATATTTTTGATACACTGAGAAGAAATCTTGTAAACTAGAACTCATAGTCTGGATAGACACACAAACACACACATGTATAAATAAACTTAACATGAAGCTCTTCTATTATTGTAGGTTAATTGGCTCATTAATCATAACAATATGTCACTTGTCCTCTCCATCACAAATCGAGGCAGATGGACGCAGTCAGTCACAGAACACTATGAAATCCACATATGTTTGAACCAGTGTGTGATTTTCAACGTAGCTTTTGCTCTCTCCACTTTCCCAGAAGACTGTGAGGAGTCAGCACAGTGGTGGCACCTCTAAATGACTACCTCCCTGCAGACTGTTTCACCTTTTCGATCCACTCCCCATTGAGGAACAAAGTTCTGTGTTTGTATTTTTTTTTTTTTTTCTGGTTCTCTCCTCGGATACATTTTAAACTATATGCAAAAAGCCCTTTGTTTAATTACCAGTGGGATGGTGCTGCCAACTGGGCATATCTTTCCCTCTCCTTGAGTCCTTTAGATCCACTTCAGGCTTTTAACTTGAATTATTCTTCTGTATAGAATGACTGTGAAAAAAATACCTGCCTGAGTCTATTGGATTTCGTACACTAATAAAACACCAAGTACCCCTTGTACTTACCTGAAAGAATCTTTCTGAACCTTTGTTTTCTAAATCCTTCTTTAACCTTGCATAGCCCCTACATTCAATACGGAACAGAAACAAACCCCAGTGCACCCTAACAAGTTCTTATCCTACTTGCAGCACCATGTTGCTGTAACCATTGTGAATTTTTAGAAAAGCACAGGGGCGTACAGGAGCTAGTCCAGTCATTTACTATCTATATA
The DNA here is from genome assembly GCA_033000465.1 of Sciaenops ocellatus. Taxonomy (NCBI): domain Eukaryota; kingdom Metazoa; phylum Chordata; class Actinopteri; family Sciaenidae; genus Sciaenops; species Sciaenops ocellatus. Next base: position 14,408,137 of record CP136868.1, read on the forward strand.
AGTATATTTATCACTGACGGGACACAATTAGTAGTGAATCTCACTAATTGTAAGACTTGTAATGTACGTGGAGGAATCTCTAGATTATTTTTAAAAACTGAAATTAATTTAAAAACACATTATATATATATATATATATCATAATACAACAACACAATGTGGTATTGCTGCAATTTAAAATAAGTTTTGCATTTCCTGTAACATTTAGTTTCCCTAAGTTAGTAAGCAGAGATGAAATCAATGGTTCAAAAACACTGCAATCGTGGCTTCAAACATTAGTAGGATATTACTAGGACAAATGCGGAAGAGTACCCCTTTTAGACTAAATTAGCTCTAGTTCCTGTTCAGGAATTCAGCCACAGTCAACAATAAATAATCTTCTGATTAGGAATAAACCTGCCTCCTCCTAAGCAAACTAAGACTTAATACACGATGTAATTCTGTCATAAAATCTTTAATTATTTGCTGGCTCTTTTCCAGACCTCCATTATGAAACAAATTGGTGCAACAGCAAATTACTGTGGGATAATTACACAGTTTGAGTTCAACTTTTGCTATGAAAACACCTGTACTGGTAATTTTGAAGACACCCGCATTACTGGTAGGAGTCTTATTTGTCCTTGAACAACTTCACGTATGTAGGACAAGGGCACAGTAAATAGGACATGCAGTAGGTTACAGGCTGATGCAACATGCTGAACAATGCAGAAAGTAACACCCAAAGCATCCAACACAGAATTTTAGATGTAACACACAGACTTGTCAAGGCCTTGCATTGCGTATTAACTGTCCTAGGCACAATATATCTAATTAATAATAGGGGACCTGTTGCGAGAATGGGGAAATAAAGTACCAATAACGCAGGCCTACCTTTCTGTCTTTTCTGTAGCTGCTCATGTCATTATATATGAGTTTTGTATTTTTTTATGAACAGCACCTGTGTGTATTGACTAATTATATTTCCTCTTTTCATATGGTTATCCATGCTAGAAGGCAAATCAAACCTCCACGCTTACCTGTGAGGATTTGGGGATTTAGCTGTGATATTGTGCCTTGAAGATTAGCTTTTCTTCTCTGGATGTTTAAATATGAGAGTTGAAGCTCTGCTTATTGATCTGGGAGTTTGGGATGGAGTGTGTGTAGCTTTACTGCATTCCCTTATATTTCACTCCATCCTGTCCTTTTGTGCCTTTAGTGAGGTGTTGCGGGGATAGGATGGAGTCTTGCATCATATTCTAAAATATATTGATGCAGGTTTTTATGTACATACAACAAAGCTAAAAGCACATAGACACACACAAGATGAATCACAGTTTATTTCAGATACAGAACTTCAGCTGAGTGAATGAATCTTTTCCTCTTTGTTGTTCAATCACTGCTATCCCACCACACATACACACACATGTATGCACACACATTCATAGAGTAGATTTTTGTACAGAGAAGAAAGGCTATGACATGTAGTCAAGAAGTGTGATATAGATTCAGAGAGAAGGGAAGAAAGCCTGTGTGTGTTTTGACGCGCACGACATGCATGAGTGTGTATGCGGGTGCATGAGTGTGTGCATCAGTATGACAGCTTTCACAGCGGTACTTCTTGGCCAGCTGATTCTCTCCCATCTGAGATCCTGAGTGAGGATTATAAAACCAATCAGCAGACGGTGATTGCTGCAGCCAGCCTGTGATTGGATCACAGCCCAGCCGCTGCCATCAGCTCTGCAAGACGAAAGAATGAGCGAAGAGAAGAACGAGACGTAGGAAAAGAAAGAAATGAGAAAAGACATAAATAAAGAGAGTCGTCAGTGGGAGCCCAGTGGTGGGTGGAAGAGAAACAGTGAAGACGAGACAGAGAGGGAACATAGGATCAAGATCGTATTTCCCATCAGCCTTTGCTCTCTAAGTCATATTTACTACCAGCAGCACTCAGCACTCAATAGATTTACTCTGTGTGTTGCCTGTGTTGGTTACCTATCATATGGACTACTTTCAATCTCCTTGCTTTCCACTTCAGCTAAAAATTATGTTCTACAACTAAAGGCTAAATAACTTGTGCAGGGTTCCAACAGTGTACTGTATGTGTTTGTCATCCTAACATGTTAAATGAAAAGACTCACGAATGAAGATAAAGTGGGATATAAAAGGCTCTTTTGTGTTATATTAGGGTTTAAGTGATAAAGTGATGTCTATTTATTCGTGGTTTTTTTTAAAGCTGATTATAATGCAGGGATAATAATGTGAGTTTGTTAGTTCTGGCTCCTGACTGTCTTACAGAAACAATGTCTTAGGCTTTCAGATAAGCCCCAGTCGTTTCTGTGTGACATTCACATGTTCTTTCTGTGTTTGTGTGACTATCCTTAAGGTTCAAGAACAGTGTAGGTCAGATAAACTGATCAATGCAAATTACTCCAAGTTGGGATTGTGACCATGTTGGTCCGTCTGTCCAGGATCTTTCCCTGCTTTTTATCTAATGCAGGGGTGTCGACTCTTTTCAGTTCACGGGGCACATACAGCTGAATCTGACCTCGGATTGGGCCAAACTTGTAAAACCATTGCATAATAGCAATAAATAAGTATCTAAAATAGAACTTCTTGTTGTTCTGGCTGTGAGCAAACAATCCTCCTGTGTGAGTTTGGTAGCTCATATGAGTTATATTACAGTAATCCCTGAAAAGTCTCTGGCAGAGGCTGAAGTGAGGGAATGGGGGTCGCAAACACCAACCTGATTATTTTGGGGGTTACGCCACTAAAAAGATGAAAACCACTCAGAGGTGCAGGGAGTAAAAGAACTATGGTGAAAACTACATGAATAACTTGATCTGAAAAAGACCTTTTACATCTACCAGAACTGTATTAAACTCTTCAGCGAAGATATCATGGGATTACAAACTTCTTTATAAAAGGGAAAAATAACAATAGAATTTAATTAATTGGCTTGACCTGTGTGGCAACACAGATAACTAGAGAAAACTCAAGAAAAATAGGAAGTTATTTGGAGTTTATGTTTACTTTCATTAACATTTCTCTTCTTACTTTTGTTTAACTTTTTAGCTTTTATTGTAAAGCAGCAACAGGTTGTTTTCCTGTTCAGTTATAGGCTCTCCATCTTGTTGCTTTTTCTGCAAACATCAAGCTGCTAACTTTTCATAAAGAAATGTCCAAAGTTGTACTGTGCTATTCATGTTGTGTGAAAATGCCACTTACTCCATGCCCACATTTAGGGTTTAGTTCAAAGTTGTCCTGTTACAGTGTAAGACATTTGGCATGTTTCAGCAATAACTGATATTTTCCCCTGGTGGGATATTTGCTCTGGCTAACTGGGCAGGAAATTTTGGCTCAATTTGCACTGTCAAGAAGCAGCATGGTTTGACCAATATGGGATTATGAATCCTAAGAGAGAGAGTCGTTTGTGCTCAGAACTCAGGTTGTCAAATTTTTAATCAAACAAACTACATTATGTAACAGACAACTAGCTCAATGTAGAGTATTATTTCTACAGTTTTATAATGATATGCAGGGTACATAATAGGATGAGTGTGTGTAGACATAATAAATGTGTGCATCTGTGATATAATGTTAGCAGGTGTTTGCTCGCTGTGTTTGTTGGCAGGTTTGTTTAGCTGGCTTCCCATGGGGCTTGATGTAACCTGGGGCATCTGTTGCCCCCTGCCCATTTTCTGCCCTTCAGCACCCTCTCTTATCTGAGCCCCTGACCTGCCTCTGCCACACATACACACACACACACACACTTTGACTACATATATAAACTCACAATAGTTCAGTTTGGGCCTCTGGAGAAAAAACACAAATGTTGAGTCAGACAATGAGAATACAATAGGTGATTAACATGTTTTAGGTGCACTATAAACACTAAATGTCTGAACTTTGGCATCTGATTTTTGCATTTATGTAGAAAGAGCAGAGGGATTTAATCTCCAGCCTGTTATAGATTGGATGGAGTTGTATTTGGGTTTACTTTTGTGAAGGACAATGGGAAAGATAGGTTATAAGGGCTAGAAGAAGTGAGCATGAGGTGAAAAGGGGCATATTAGCACAGCTGGGCCCAGTAGGGACATCTGTACCAATGTTGGCCTCATATCTGTTTATTTGTATTCAGGTTACAGCATACAAATATTCACCTGTTTAATATGGGTAACATCAGATAGGGTTGGCTAGGGACAAAGTCATACAGTTAACACAAACTTCAGGGACACATGATAATAGATTAGTGATTTAAATTATATGCTTTAATGCAATATAAAATTGCCCAAAGGCTCATCTCTTGTCATGGCATTTTCAGTCCTGACAGTAGCAATAAGAATAATTCCAAAAATGGTAATTTGTTCAGAGATGCATTTGTTACACAAGTTTACTATAAAGTTTACTATAAGTTTATGATAAAAAACATTTATTAGGACTAACTATACAGACTGATCTATTGTGTTTAATAAGCTGTTCTTCATGTATTGTAGGTGCATTAACATGCTCACAAAGATAATGCTAACACGCTTTAATAGATTTAATACCTTCATCGTGATCATTCAGTTTAGCAAGCTAACGTTTGCTAATTAGCACTGAGCAAAGATTCATAGTTTCGCAGGTATTTGGTCACAAACCAAAGGGGGGGCACCAAAGTTATTACAGTTAATCTTAAAATGCACATGAATGGCTTTACTAATTTCATGGCAATCCATCCTATAGTTGTTGAGATATATTAGCTTGGTCTTATAGAAATTAAAACTAATTTGCAACAGCAAAAACGTTTTGAGGGAAGCGTAATGACAACTGAATTATTATGATTATAATGAGGAAATTTTGTTTGACTTGTGGCAAGTCACAAAAATGTTGGTAAATTGAAATAAAATGGTTAATAACACTATATTTGTTTTCTGCCACCATAGGCAATTTTGCAATACCCTATCCTGTTGTACAACATAATTCAGTTATTTTAACGCTTATGTTGAGGCACTGGCAGCACTTTGTTTAGGTTATGTAGAGATCATGATCTGTTTAATGTATAAAAAGGCAAAGTGACTCTAGTATAAAATTATTATTATTTTTTTTTATCAGCATTAAACCAAAATCTGTAAACTCTGACCAGAGTCTGGATGCAAACCCAAGACTCTCACGTTGCTGCGCTTTGTCCACCACCATCACACCACCATCCACCACAACCAACTCCTTATGACTCCAGTGCATTACGTAAATGTAGTGTTTCATTCACTTTCTAAACATTATCTACTCAGTGCTTCAGTGTCACCACAAAGTGATTATGAAAACAATATACAAATGTATTTTGTGTGGTGGATATTTCAGTCTCGATCAAAGTAGTAAACCAATGAACCAACATTGCCATCCCTAGATCATCAATTACATACATCAATTATAAGTTTGCGGTGTTGTTGTTGTTGACAAGGAATTGTTATGTCACTGTGGGCGTGATCAAACTTGATGCATTTGCAGAAAAAAATGGAGAAAACTGTACTGTACTGTTTTCTCACTGCTGCTCAGTACAGATATCAGTTCCAAAATAATTGTATTATTGCACCTCTATTTCATCACAGAGCTCCTAAGGGGATAACCATGAGTAGATATCAAATCATATGTTACAGTCTCTATCACTTCAAATCTGCTCAATAAGTCACTCAGCTACTGGACAGTTTCTGAATGTAGGAAAGACCTTAGTGCCTTTTCACTTTAAGTTTTGAAGGCAGTCATTGCGTTGCCCACATGTATAGTGTTGTTGTGTGTGGCCATATATCTTCAGCCAGCTCCTCTGAGTCCTCCAGACATACAGTAAGTCACCTATTCACCAGTCAGCGTTAAGAATAGCTATTCCCAAGGATCGCTATTCAGCAGTGTTCAGAGCAGGTGGGGAGTTTGAAGGAAAAGAGATTAGCTATTTCTACTTCACAAAATGATTTATGCCCAGACTTTTATCAGGAAGCTTCTTTCCCCCCTGCAAAGATCATTTCCCCTGACTTCACCTCACAACGGGAACTATTTTAAGCATTGGCTCATTAATACAGAGTGATTGGATTCATTGTTCTGCAATCCTGATGGATGTTCTCTGAAGTTTTCTCTCTCTCAACTCCCACCTCAATCCCCTCTTCAATCTTCGGGCTGAATTTCCTCCCAAGAATGCAGCCCCATTGTCTTCTGAACGTTAGATAAATCAGTTGCCAATGCCTTTTGTGGCTTCAGTTCATTTAAATTAAATTGCATTAGCCTCACTCCATCAAACAATTCATAATGACAGCAGTTCTACCTTAAATCTCTGCAGACCTTTATACATTTTAACAACCATTGAAGACGCACTCTTTCTCTTCAAGTGTCACAGTTTATTTTCCATTTACACTGTGTATTCAAATATATTCAGATTGAGACATCAAATAACAAGATTTCACGCATCATGTACCCAACTACACGTTTTTTTTATTAACCAATGAATCTGTAAGAGTGACACAAGCCTTTTAGTGCCTCATTCTGCAAATGTGCCTCACTGAGTAATAATTTGTTAATATTGATTACCATTTTCCATCCCTTAAGTATCAGTTTGTCCCACTTTTGCAGGCTGGTACATAGAAGTACAAGCCATTAAAAAACGGTTGTGTAGTCAACCAATATAAGGCACCAGAGTAACAAAAGAAAAAGTGATGTGGTATTTTCTTTGTTCCATAGAAAACATGAAACTGTGACCTTTTGCACATTTGTAGAAGTTGCGAGTGATTGGCCCTGCATTAGTCTTTGGTTTACTGTCACCTTGTGCATTATAACTGCTTTTAAAGTGCATGCTGTCTAATGTATTCAAGCAACTCTTCATGACCCATTCACACAGCACTGTGTCAATTGTGTGGGCTATTTTAACTCCAGGACGGTTGACTTTGACTGCAGGGTTGTGTATAGATGGCACTGCTTGAAATGAGCTCTATAGGAAAGAGCGTATTGCCACTCTGCCTGCTGTGCGTTCTGCTGCAGTAAGTCTGCTCTGGGTGCTATAGGAGGGTCGACTGCTATTTATACTGTACCTCCACTGCAGTGGCACTCCTCTCCCTCTGCACTCCTATTCAGAGAGGAGATGAGTGGAGAGGAGATTTTGAAGCTACAAAAAGTTTTTTTTTTTTTATTCAGTTCTGATAGGCAGTGCTAACTATTTATGTGTAACAAGTCCAAGTATTTTCTTTTCCACCACATTTTTAGTTCCTGCATGTGTAGAAACCCACTGAAATAGAATTTGAATTTTGTAAAATTTTGTACATTTGTCCACTGAAAGCCAAAATTACAAATATCAAAATCTATCACCATCATTATGATTGTGAAATCTGAAATTTTAGTATGATTAATTAAATTTTAATTTAAAAATTTAGGTAACATATTACCTAATCAATGGTTATATGTCATGATTATCTGTGCAGCACGGCTCACTAGTTTTTATTGCATTGCATTGGTGAAGAACAACAGTAGCATAGTTTACTGATAGACATGCAATGAATCAGATAATCACATGTTAGGATCAGCATCCTCTGAAGTACACTACAATAAAGTGGAACAGCCTGAAAACAAAGAATTCTGAGTTTGAATAGATATTACAGATTTGAAGAGAACTGTTATTGTTTCAGATTTGAACAGCAACTTGAATTTAAAATAAAAAGTCACTGTGGTTATCCATTGTACAATAAATGTGTTATCAAGAAAGACACAAGCACAAGTTGGCCTAGATATTATATTGCTGATTTAAATCGTCAGAAAAAAAACTGCAAGAGCAAACGCATGTGTGTTTCATCTGACTACACTAAACCAGCGCGGATGTCACCTCATCTTCCAGGTTTTTATCTTAACACGTGTGAGAACATTATGCGCATCGACATCTATGTCTGCCCATATCTGGGTCACTTTCCGATACTGAATGCTTTGTTTCAACCATAATGAAGCTTTTAAGTAGCAGCATGAAAAGTGGACAGGGTGTTAAGGACAGAGACCGGCAGGGAAATCAGCTGTCAGCGGCCAGATACTTCCGTTCTTCTCATTAATTACTTTTGGGGAAAGAGAGGTGGAGGCCAAATGAGTATTGATTGTGGTGGCCCAGCATAGGGCCGGTTTCACTGGCCTTTCCCACACGTCATTGCTTCTCCACATCCCCATTAAGTGGGAACAAGAGGGATCAGTGGCAAGCTGGGACCCTATTAAAGAGGAGACCTCAAGAGTGTCAGACAAGGCTGGCTAGCACACAGACCTCGTCTACGAGACAGTAGACAACACTTCTTCTTTTTGCTTTGTAACTGTCTGTCTGTCATTTAATAAGAAGACAGATTTAAATGTCAAAAGCCATCTACATTTAGACTTTGTCTCACTAGATTTTTCTTTTATTTGCCACCCTTTTCTTCTTTTTTTCTGTGCTTTTTCCACTCCCATTTACAGAAACAGCCTGAAAACTTGCAGGAAAGTCTTTTTCCTTTTCTCTTTTCCACTCCACCTCTCCGATCCTTGCTTTTGTTGCGTGACTGATGATTTTAATTACCTGTTAACTCCCTGTACTCAGCAGATACACATGATAAATGGTCCGGGTGACTGTTGTAGCCACCATCTGGATGGGGCAAAGGAGTCTAAGTAGCTTTTCTCCACTGTCATACTAAAGACAGCCACCACAGCAGGGGGGGATTGCAGGTGTACCAAGGGAGAACAAGAAACTGTCCCAGTTTAGATCCAGTTGACAGCTATTTAGTGTCATAGGGGTCACATCCATTTTTCCTTTCTGAGACTGCAGGCAGCAACAATATGCCTGTAGAAAAAGAAGCCCATATCACCACAGTAGAGAGGGAAATTGCTGTAGACGATTGACCAGCAAATTGCAGCATTTTATATGGAGATTGTAGTGAAGGAGATGAAAGAAGAAATGTGACACAACTGTAGGTACACAGTGGAATGAATTCAGAAGGAGGCATTATGTACCCATGCACAGGTGCTATGCAATGATCAGTATCATATTTGAAGACCTGAAGAAATTTGATACAAAAGTGAAAGCTACACAGAGATATCTTGATGAAAAGGATGCAGGAAATCGACAGTCATCAATATGGAAGCTACTAAGGCTTTGTCCGATGTAATTTCCTGTTTGTTAACTAGTATACTTACTCTCCAACATTTCATTCTCAGTGAGTCATGCTACACTACACCTGCCAGTTATGACGCAGTAGACCTTTTTCACAGCAGCCATGTTGAAATAGTAGGGTAAACGCAGGTGTTATAAATGATTCTAATTAAGGTTCAGTTCCATTCAGGTCAAACAGAGTCAGGGTGCTACTGTGGTGCATGCTGGCGCTGCTGCAAACACCTGCGTTGACCCTACTGTTTCATGTCAAAACGGCTACTGTGGAAAAAGGTCTATTGTGATGACCCTCTCCACCCTGTCTGTTTTGTTTGTGTGGCTGCTTTCTGTGCAGGTGCTGGAGGTGGGTGTGTCAGAGGGTCATCAGCAAACTGGCAACACCTGGGGCCCGTGGACCAGATGGTTCAAAAACCCTCTTGGAGCGCATTACTGTTTTTTTCTCCTCCCTTAGATACCAATTTGGTTTTTGGTTAACGTTTGGTTTATGTTGCTGCACCACTCCTCATGCATCCACCTACACTGCTGACCTTATTTGACCTTCTTATTCTGTTTTTTTGTGTCAATAATTTCTTGTGACAAATTACGATGATTGATGACTCATAAGTTTCAAAAATCTTAGTTTTCTCCTCACTATAGAGTAAACCGTTTGAGTGTTCATGTGTGTAGAAAATGGTGAATGAGTGATCAGCTCGAATGTGTTTTTTTTTTTTTTGTCAGACTTCAGATAAATCGATGTTTGGGTAATGCTGTCCTTTAGAACATAGCAGAATAAGGGAAATATCTTAATTCAGAAGGTACACAGTTGTCCTACTAATCCTTATTTTGGACCAGCTCAATCTAGTCCCAATTTTAAGTTTTTTTTTTTTTTCACTTTTTTTGTCAAATAAGTGGCTGCATGACAGGGCAAATTTGAGAACTAGTAACATTTAATTTCAGTGTAATTTTCCACATTGTAAACAACACTTTTGTGGGTTTAGAAGGTGTAATGTTGTTTAAAGAAGTCTCTGCCCAGTACTCTTGTGCAGCTTTTAAATTGGTTGCCTGGCAACCTCATGGCGATGGCAAGACTCCAGGCGGCCAATAACCTCCTGTAAAACCACAAGTCTTCGATTCTATTTCTGTTTTTGTATGGATTAAACAAACAAGATACCACATGTTAATTAATGAGTTTAAGAGGTGCTGGCGGGCTGATTTATTAACTTGGGCCAGAGCCAAGCTAACTGTTTCCCCCTGCATTCATTCTTTACGCTAAGCTAAGCTAATTACCTCCTGTCTTTAGCTCCATACTCAATGCACAGACATAAGAGTGGCATCAATTTTCTCATCTAACGCTCCGCAAGAAAGCTGAAAATGTTGAACTGTTCCTTACATACCTCAGCAGTCCAACAAACAGGCACATGTTGCCAGGACATCTAATTCTCAGGTGGATAACACAGAGGTCAGTGGTAATGAGGCATCCATTTCAATTATAATGTGCATGATAGAGTTGAGCAGTGCACTCGGTTATTTAAGTTGTATATCAATGCTCTATAATTAGAGTCAACAGTTTGTTTGACTGTTGTCAAGTCTCTGTGATGTGGTCTGTGTGTTTATACTTGGAGTTCATGGCAGAGAGCAGAGGACCCACAGTGTAATGGGAATGACCTCGAGCATTAATCAAGGGTAATGATGGTAGTCCCCAAAGTAGACCCCATGTCACTTCAGTTCTGTTTCGTGGTTTGTAAAAGCAGCACACACAAAACCAGTTTAAAAACACACACAGGCATTCACACACAGACATTACAGTTCCAGCTGATTATTTGAGGTCCCAGTGGTAACGTTGGAGACAGCCTCAATTCATTCATTCATTCCCTAAGTTCCCTGAAGCTACTATGAAGTGCTTCTGAAGCACACCACGTACTTGACGATGGCAGGCAGCGCTCGAAATTGAGTCGAATGGTATTGAATTGAACTAATTTGAATCAAATCGAATTCAGGTGAATCGAATATTAAAATGTTTGTGTAGCATGTGTTTGTTCCCATAAATCTTTTCATTCTATTCACCCATGAAAATGCCTGCTGAAAATTGGGTCTGCCACAAGACAAACACAACCAGATGCCTAGAAAAGCGACAGATGTGTCAATATGACATATATAAATAAGAGTACCTGTATTGTTTATGTGTGTTTCTCTCTCACTCTGTGTTTCAGCAGTGAATCGGTAGTGTTAGGACATCGTTTAAGCTCTCGCACAGCATCAATACTGGCTCTATTGATTTTTTCAAACAGTTAATGGAAGCCTTTAGGGCAGGAAAGCTAATTAAAATCATATGCAGGTCAAGCTCATTTAAAGACTCCCCATTAGTTTATGTTGAGCTTAACCACGCTTGACTGGAAAATCCATCCATTGGGCATCGTAATTGACTGGTGTTTCTAATGGCTTTCCAATGCTCCTGCAAAGAGCGCAAGTTCCTCTGGCAAATTTCATGCTGCAGCTCTAATAACCCAAACACAGAATCATTAAAGACAGTTGCTGTGTGTCCTTGCCAACGCCTGGAGACAGTGATGTGTTTCATGTCACCCTTTGGAAATAAATAATATGCACCCACTGTGCACACAAAGGTAGACTGTGTGCTTCAACTCAAGTCTTCAATTGTGTCTAAGTGGAACTATTGTGATTCAGATACATTTTTATGGGACCACATGACATCTATATGATGTTTCAATCTAGACGCTATAGCAAAAAGTAGCATTTGTTCATGTACATGCATTACCACTGTAGCATTTGAGCTATAAATGCATTTTTACACTTAATTCAGGGCTTGTATGAATGTCTATTTTATTATAGCTACACAACATTGATTGACTCAATTTTCAAGTGACTAATGATACATTCAATGTACAATTTATTCTAGTCTGAAAGCCCATTACATACTACTCCTATCCACTGTGTTAAATAACCCAGAATGCATCACATAATATTAAATCTACAATGTGAGCTCAGCAACTTCAAAAACAGCCTGAGGTCAAATTAAGGAGAATAAAATTTGATAGCATAATCAGCTGCAAGAATCAAATCAAATGTTTGTGAGTATCGGGGACTTTCTTTTCAGATTCTCTCTGGTTGGAAAAATATATTGTATTTTGGAGAAATGTCTCAATTAGAGCAACTTTGGCTTTTGTATGATTGCTGTTGGAAGGAATTTCTGAGTGTTGTGTCAGGATGAGTTCTGCCTTGACATTCGAGCAGAGCTGCCCACATTTCATCTGGCTATTATTTTCTGCCAGCCAGACAGTGGTCCTGCTTCTTCAACAAACATTGTTTTTACACATGTCAGCTCTCGACTGTTTGTGTGTGCACACATCTTGTGTGAGTGTGTGAGTGTGTGTGTGTGTGCTTCCTGCGAACTGTGTTCCCTTGTTTGTTTGCACAACCCATGTGAATGTGCATTTTGCAGTGCCTTGCGGTGGGAGGTTGATTTGAATCTGTGAGTCAGAGGGAGATTGTATTTAGGCTGTGTTTATTGTTCCCTATCAGGGGCCAATATGCTAACAGCAGATTCCAACCATCTTGCTGTGTCTTAGTTTGATGCCTCCACTGCATGACTTTAGCCACAAAGCACACTGCCTTGCCGACACTCTTGTACCCAGCTGGCATAAGCAGAGCAGGAAACCCTGCAACGTCGCAGCTTCAACAGAGTGGTTCATTAGACAGAGTTAGATCAGATAAAATCCCCCTGAGATGAATTTTCTCTGCAACTGAGGACAGACAGAGCAGGGGATATGAGCACGCTCTGAGTAAAATGCTCATATGAGAGGTTATATGTAATAATGACACCTAATAAGATGTCAGCAACGCTGGTTTATTGTGTCGCTGAAAGAAAGAGGGTTTATTTTCTATTCCAGCTGCTCCATGCTCCCTGTTTAAGATAAAAACATGCATGAACACAAACACACATATCTCAACATATACATACACACACAATGCCCTTTGAGCTTGCTGATTATGCTAATATTATTAACTGTTTTCACTCACGCATGATATTATGTTGTTCTGTTTTTTTCAGACAACCTTCTGCTTTTTAAATGGCTATTACATTGGAGGTTATTAAGGAGAAGCCAAGCATTGAAATGCATTTAAAGTAAAAGTGACAGTTGTTCTATACTAGATGCTGCACAGTACACCTAACCCCTGCAGCCCTATTTCATCGGTCACTGAGATTTGATCCAGTTAAAATTATTGACCTGAGTTGTTGGCTGCATGATTAACTGCATGTTTTTGTCATTAGTAATGATGAGTTGGGTGCTTGAATAATGGCCAGCATGTTTGTGGAGAACTTATAGATGTTTCTCGGTTGCAGATATGCTTACAAATACACAAATTGTCCTATACCTTACAATACAATCACAATGCCACTTGAGATTTGAATTGTACTGCCATATTAGAACCACAGCACCATGACTGAACTGTGTCTTTTGAGTATTCTGTAGCCGTTTTCTGCTCCTCTTCTGCTAAATCCTGTTTTAAAGTAATATTTAAATCTCCTCATTCCCTTCCAACCTAATCTGAACTCTCTCTGTCCGCTCTCTAATATACTGTTAATTAATTTCTTCCATCTCCAAGTGAGGAGGGAGATTTGGAAAGGTGCTGGAAGAACAGAGGGTTAAAACCATGTCTGTGGATGAGAAGAGATAAAGCCAACAACAGTAGGAGAGCGAATGGACAAAAAGAGAGGCAGGTGGTGAAGAAAAGAGAGAAGCAAGTAAGAGGGGGATAAAGGAAACTGAGGTGTTTACTTTTAGCTCCCTCTGTCAGCCTAGTAGCAATAGGTCTCTGGCTAACAAGCTCAAACCCCTAGAGCCCACAGCTCTCGTCTTATATAGCCTCCAAAACCCTAAACCCCAAGACTCTCCTCCACAACCCCCAAACCCTAAACCCCCATCACTGATCCCTTCATGTTTCCCCTGAACCCAAAGCATCCCCTAATACCCAGCCTCAGAATGAAAATTAGGACTACAAACAGCTTCCCAAGGCACACTGTAGAATAATTGAAAAAAGAAAAATAGTGTCAGTGTCATCATTTCACTTTGAATACACCTGAGAAAAGCAGGCCTACATTTTATTTCCACATAATGAGTCAGCTCTGTAACATTAGATGATATAATATACAATAATGACTCTCAGGGCAGTTACATCTGCTGACCTCTCTTGGGAGCTCAGTGCAATTATTTACCCAGCAGAAATCCATAGAGCTAAGCTAACGCAATTCTATCCAAGAAAAAAAAAGATGTCGCTTCCCCAACTTATTTTCAATTAAAACATGATCGAATAGGCGAAGGGAAGAGCTGTGCGGATGCACAGTTTTTTTCCCTGGTGACTTCAAAGCACTAAAGCCTATTTTGAAATTGAATAATTGAGTATGAGCATGGATTTGTGATCATTCTTGCTGACAAAGTGGACAGGTGTTAATCTACTGTGTGTGTGTACATTAGCCGTCAACCGTTGGATTTCTTTTTGTACTATATAGCCTCATTATATACCAGCTGCACCACAGAAGAAGTCCTCACTCTGTATTCATTGCACATTCCCATCAAACTGACTGCTTGCTGGGGTCAACTGCTTCTCCCCAGATCAACAAGACTAAGGGTGCTCTCACACCTAACCTGTTAGTTTCAGTTAAAACGAACCCTGGTGCTTTTGTCAAGTTGGTGCAGTTCCTTTTGGCGGGTGTGAAAGCTGTCAGTTGAACCCACACCGGCACCTCCATGTGAGCTATGGTGCGGTTCATCAGTGCTGTGAAGCAAATGAACCACGAAGCACAGGATTTTATGATGGAAGATATGTGATTTTAGAATGATTTCAAAAGCTAAACTACGAATAAATCCTTTTGCTGATCGTGACATTTTCAGGTGATCTTTTTCATCAATCTCTATAAGCCATGTATGTGTTTTTGCAAATCATTTGATAACCATGTATGCACGTCGGCATGGGTATTTTCTCTGATTAATAGGTCCAAAGCTGTTACTGGATCCTATTGCTACTTTGCGAGTTCAGTCCCTTAAATAGTGTTTGACAGAAATCCTAAAGTAATAAGCTCCAAATCTTTACTGTACAAGACATCTCCTTTTCATCCTGCCTCTGCGTCATTAGTCATGTGGTCAATTTGAGTCTGTAATTATGTTAGCTAAATGGTAGCACTAACACTTACAGAACACTACCACTAACAGGCATTTGGTTCTAAATGTATGTAAGTAACAATAAAAGAACATGAAAAGCCTAGATTGACTCGATGTATTACGACTTCATTTCAGTGGAATCCATGATTCGTGGACCGTACCGGTGGTTTACAGACCTCACCATCTTATTGGCTTTTTAACCTTCAGTTGTCTGTCTTGTTATCTCTCCTTCTGTATCTTCGGAATTAGATAAGCCATTTTTCCAAAGTGTGACAATGTGACATAAATATTATGTTTGTCCAAATTATCTTTAAGCAATCACAGGCTCATATTGATCATTTCTGACAGCAAATGAAAAGATCTAGATTAGTTAGCTTATGAATTAAAATCTGTTTTGCAGCTCAATGCTGTTTTATATTTGTATAACCATTAATGTCACTCACTTTATTCATCAAACTAACTTCTGTGACTTAAGTAAAGATGTTGAAGCTGATGTCCGTGTTTTTGTGTTTAAACCAGGTCCATCTCTGGTTGGGGCTCTGAAGAAGGACTGGGCCTCTCCAAACAGCATTGCTCTCTCCTGGCAGCAACCTGAACAAACAACACTCCTCATCCTCGACTACGAAATCAAATATTATGAGAAGGTACAGTTTATGGTACAGTTTATGTCCAAGTCAAAATTTGTTGGGAAACACCTTGGTATAGACCCATATTTTCCTACATTTATCCGTGTTTAGACGAGACACATATTTGTAGCAATGAATTTAGCCAGAATTTTGAGATTTCAAGAAAAATCAGGATCATGCATCCAGTCATTGTTTCATTATTTATAAGAAAGTCAACAGACATTTTTATCATCTTTATGGGTAAACAAAAAAATCTAACACAATCACATGCAACACTGTTGACCTGGGATTGTATTGTGACATCTATGATGTCTAAATAAAGGGAAGTGGTGTGTGGAAAATTAAAATTAAACCTATGCACTTATGCAAATTGAAGGGAAGTTAAATTTGTGCTGTCATGTAGGTAAATCTGAAAAAAAAAATCTGAATCTGAATTGCTTAGATTATTTTGATCTCTCTCCCACAGGAACATGAGCAGCTGAGCTACTCGTCGACACGCACCAAGGCTCCCAGTGTGATCATTTCAGGTTTAAAACCAGCGACCTGGTACGTCTTCAGTGTACGCACCCGCACGCCTGCTGGATACAGTTCCTACTCCCCTAAATATGAATATGAAACTACAGGAGACTGTAAGTACCTAAGACCATCGTATGTGTGTCTTTGTACCTCTGCTGATGACATTGTTTTCTGCACCTCACCTCTGCAAATGTTAGGACTTTAGTCTGGGGTTTAGATTATGATTCGTTTTTAAATCTATGTTAGCCTAAAGGGTAAAAGTGCAGCTTTTCTGCATGGCAGAATGTAAAGCATGTGAAGTGATGGCAGCAAACATCTCACTTTTAGTTTGGATGAGGTTAGTTAAAAGTGTCAGTCCTCCATTATTAGTCCAGTTTGTATTATCAGAGCTCTCACAGATTCAGATCAATACATTTATGGGCTGTATCAAGTCCAATTAAGAGCTCGCCTTACTTTGCATGAAACTAACAATCTTTTTGTCATTTCGGCAGAGCAGATGTGAAAATATATGATTTAATCATAGAGTCAACCTGAAAGGGAGTTAATGTAGTTAATTTAATGCCCCAAACATAATTCAAATCTATGTTTTGTATGTTTTTGTTATGTTTGTGTTTGTTTGTGTTTTCCCATCTTCAAGATGGTACTGTAACAGCTGCAGGCAGCAGTTCAAGGTCACACGAAGTTCACGTAGCCTGGAGCAGCTCTCAGGGCAGCCTGCACCAAGGGCAAAACAGCAGATAATTAGCCAGAATATGAGCCCACCAACAGGAGCACCCATAGTAGGATCCCAACCAGCAAGTTTTTAATAAGATGCTGGAAAATGTACCTCGGAAGGAAATAAATATATACAGTGACACAGTCAGTGACACACCACAGTGTTACATTTTCATGTCTTAATCCTAGCAGCAGATAAACTTTGTATGAAATTAATAGAACTCCCATGATTCATCACCAGGATCCACGACACCATGTATATTACCACTGATCATTTTCCAACTTATACTATAGTCCCCTTATGATTTCTGATGTGTTGCCGAGGTTCGAACCAGGAGGGGACAGTGCTAACCACTGTACCACCACGCAGCCCTTAACAACTACATTTTCATTATAAAATAAAGTAGACTAGTATCTTTTACCAGGAAGATATGTCACGATTTCAGTTGCCGTTGATCGCATGTTAGTCAAACATTTCAGTCTAGACTGTGAGTTAGAGCAGGGTAATAATAATTTCAGGAATATAAATGCAAAACTTTAGTAGTAAATAAAGATTTGAAAACCCTTGTTAAGCTTTGATTACAACAAGTTTCATTATTAATTTTGTGATTGCATTGCAGCCAAAACGTTTGGCCTCCGTACAGCATGAATTTCTGATGTATTCACAAACCACAAACCTCTTAAAGGTCAGAAAAAAATTCTGTAAAAATATAGACAAAAATTGTATAATCAACAAGCACTACAGCCTTGATGTTTGTATTTAAATATTTTTGTGTATGTGTGTCTGAATAGTAGCTTTATTACAAGTCTACTCATAAAATACAAAGGTCCAGCTGCCCTTTTATGTTTGGTCAGGTATTGTTGAGGGGTGATTTGGCTTCACAGTGTCCCTCTCCCTTCCAAAGCTGCAGAGCTTTGCTTTATCTGCGGATCAGACAGTGCTTGGCCAAGCCTTTGTACTGGCTGGCCTTTTATCTGAAACAGATTTGGACCCTGTCGCTCTCTACCTCCCTGTCAGTCTGTCTTTCCGCCTGTCAGTCTTCGTCTTGTGCATTCGTTTTTCCATCCGTCTGTGTATTTGTCTGTCACTTCCGCCTCTCTCTTTCTCTCTTGTTTGTCTTTATCTCTCTCCTGTCATCTGTTTTCCTCATCCCTCACCTTGCATCCTTCATCCTGTCCTCTGTTTGTCTGTCTGTCTCTCTCTCTCTTTCTGCACACATACGCACACACCTCATTACAGCAGCATCAGTCCAACATATCTGCTTAGTTAGTGATGTGAAGAGTGTGTGAAGCTGACGGCCGGGAGAATTGTCTTGTGTGATCTGGCCACTGCCACTTTCACTCTCCCTCCCTCTGAGTGCTCTGTAATTACTTTTATCCAGGCAAAGACACACACACATCCTTGACACCCTGCACACACATACATACTCTTGACTTAACACCCACACACCCAGATACTGTATAAACCCACAAGAGCCTCATTCATTGGGCTAGCGACCACGCACCCTGATCTCCAATTCATATTCATTAAGCATGAAATATTATAGAAATAAGTTTGGTAATAGCAATCATCTTTCAATTATCTTGGATTCGTTAGCCTTGTGACAAGACACAGAAAAGGGAAAATCATGAATATCAAATGGGACCAATTTAACCAAATGATCATAGACTAAATCACAATTTCATGAATGAATAATATTAATTAAACAGCAGCAGGCATATGAATCATTCCAGTATGAAGGCTGATGGAGGGTTTTTTGCATTACAAAGAGCTGATCAAACATCCCACCGTAGTATCTGCCTATCAAGAGAGCGTGTACGTATGGTGCATTGATCGAGAGGAATATTTAAGATGATGGTGAATAAAAATTTGCTCTTTCTTCTCACTTTATCCTCCCTCCCATCTATCCCATTTCCCTCCTTTCTCTCCTCACTGCTTTTATCATCCTTACCTGCTCTTTAAATTCTCATACCTTCCTTCTGTTCTCCATTTTCCTACAATCCTCTGGTCCTTCTTTGCCTTCATCTTCTCTACTCAACCCTACATCCTTACCCTTCTTCCTAACACACCCTCCACTCTCCACCACCCTCAGCATCAGACATCGCTTCTGACCAAGGCCAGGTGTTGGTCATCGTCACAGCAGCCGTTGGTGGCTTTACCCTCCTCGTCATCCTCACCCTCTTCCTCCTGATCACTGGCAGGTAAGAGCACTTCACTACCCTTGATTTGTATGCAAAGAGAAAGTCATTCACTGATTTGGTTGATTGGATCTCCTCTCAGGACTGTGTGGGATACTTTTCGTCCCATTAGTTTTGTTGGACCTGTCAATGGAGACAACTTTTGCCTTTGTCATTTATTCAAGTACACAAAGTTTTGTCCACAGCACAGTTTGCCTTTACTTTTAGAAGAGGTCTAATCATCCAAAACACACCTGTGTGGGTGTGCAGAGCCTTATTTATTTTTTTTTTTTGGTCCTCAAGATGTTGATAATGAGACCAGATTTTTACCAGGTGAGGCACATTTCGTTGTTCAACTTTTTTCATAAGCAGAACACTTGGAAAATGGAGTTCTCAGTTTTTGCCCTATTAAAGGTGTATGCGTGTATTTTGAAAGATCAGTGGGCCTTGTTCACAGCAGACATCTTGACATGACATGGCAGGAAAAGCACAGGTGCTGTTGATACCATTAACAAAAGCTCTGATCCATGTAAGTGTGAGCGTATGTATTTGTTCAGACTGCAGGCAAATCAGATTTGCTTCTCAAATCAGATCTTTAAGACAGACCGTCGGCACATTATTTGCAAGCGATCCGACATCACCAACCTGTCTGCATGGGTTGCTGTGGTAATGACGTAGGCGTCAGTAACACAAACCAGAAGCATGAGAAATGGAGATCCGTTGTCTCACCCTTCAAGCAATCAGGCTGCCATGGACTCGTAACAGCATCATTACATCCATGAGCAGAGATTCTGCTCAGCAGCTTCCGTCTGACATCTGTTTGGCGTTATGTGTCACATTGCGAGTGACACAAAAGACATAAATCTGATTTGAGTAGCCAGAACATCCAGACTGAGATGCTTAGAAATCTGGTTGAATTCGCATTTCAAGCCACTTCTAAATGTGCCTTGGATCTAATTTGCAAAAATCACGTTTCTGGATACAATATGCCAAAAAGACAGATTTGGATTGTCACTCTGAACAAGGCCTTAGCTTTGTCAGTGAGACAGCATATACAGCATCAGTTATTTAGAATATTAATTACGCCTGTGAGTTTCCTGCAAAGTCAAAATGTCCACTCTGAAACAGACCCATTTTGTTCTGGCTGTTGTTTAATCTTGTACCTACAGTATTGTATAAGCTTCATATTCTTTGGCTTACAGTAGGTGTTTGATATTCTGTCCAGGGAATTGGCAAAACCAACACTTCAAAACACACATTTTGCTTTTGGATTTTGGTCACCACTGAATTAAAGTGACGACAAAGACATTTTGAGCAAGTGTAGACTGGTATCGTGTCTTCACAGGTTTCTCAGTTAGATCTGTGTGTGACCTCACATGTTTAGTGTGTGTGTGTGTGGTTTGTTACATTTGTGTGTATTTGTCATTCTCAACCCTGTAGCAAAACCATAATCACTTTTTTGAGCAGCCTAGATTATTATATAATCCAATAATTAGCATAATTATCATAATCCATTACATTAGATTCACTGCCTTTGGCCCATCTAACCCAAAGACACAACCACACACCTATAAACGAGGAGGTAGAAATACAGACACACACACACCCTGCCCTCACACTCTGACTGTGTGCATAGGTGTGTGACTTCGAGAGACAGAAATCAGCAGCACAGGAACAAGAAAACATTTAGACTTACAAAGTTGAGAGAAATAATTTGCCACTTCACCCTGAAGTGGCTTAATTAAAAAATAAACTAAGTTGCTCTCAAACAGAGAAATACATATTCGTCACCACATAACATATTTTGTTGATTTTTCTAAATGTAGAGAATAATGGATCAGTTTGGAGCACTCCTATTAAGAAATAAAACAATGATTGCATTCAAATGTGTATGATAACAACACAAGAGACTCATCAAGTAATTCAACTGTTATAAATATTTAGTGTTTTCTAAAGTAAAGTAAAGTAAAGCTAACTTAATGCCATGAGCTACTGTATGTCATGAAACTCCTCAATGTTTTTGGCCACATGACAGCCGAAGAAGATGTGAACCCAACATTGGCATGTCATTACTTTGAAAATTGATATGTCAAACTTGTTATTAACACATCTAAACAAGCAGTTGTGTAGTGTTTAATTGGAGTCTTGTTCGTGGCCACCTGGTAAATATAAGGCCAGTGGTAACTCTTCTTTTAGCTCTGTTTTGGTCTCTGCCTGCTGCATCCCAAAAAGATGCTACTGTAAGAGGCAGTAAAGATGTGGGCCAGGCAGATAAACAATGAGTTGAAACTCATAGAAAAGCTCCATAAAGCTGCAGTAAGCTGAAGATTTAGGTGATAATTAGATTCATCATTACAAGGGGCTACTTTTACATCTGTTTCACATTGTCATGTGATACAACAATATTCTAAATATACCGACTATAACCACTTCACAGATATAATGGTGCTAAGATGTTGTGACTGCTTCCCAATACTGCAAACAAATCAAATTAGTCACAGTTTCAGATCAACTGCTCTGTCAACTATGATGTTGCTTAAAGTGTTTCTCTTTAAAACACTTTTTTTTTTAAAAATATGCTCAAACTGTGTGTCACATTATCAACCTTTGTCCATTTGAAGAGGGATTGCTCAAAAACAGCAGTAGATATGATAATTATGGTTGATAACACATTGACTGCTGAATTTACCAGGGTTCACATGATTTGCAAGGGTCAGATTTGCATAAGAAACCTTAGCCTCCCAGGGCTTAATTTGGACAGTTGTGGTGAGAAAGAGGACCTCAAATTAAAGGGTTGAATTAAAGGTTAATTTGAGGTCTTGCAGAAACCTAAAGACTGAAATCTAAATGTCAGCAAAAGATTATGATGAACCTTTATGTACAAAAACCTTCTAGTTACACAGTATAACTAAAACAATGTTACACTGTTTCCTAGAAACACTGGAGAACACCAATTTATTGATCCAAATACTTGCCAGAGCCTGCCCGTTTTCACTCATCAGAATCAGATTTATTGCCACATAAAAGGAATTTGTCTTGGTGTTTTATCCAAATAAAATATTAAAATATAAGGCAGATAAAAATCAAGCACTAGAAGATATAAATGAAAAATGAAAAGAGCTGTACAGTTTTGTGCAAGAATATGCAAGTAATTGCCAGGTAGTGTCCAGTAAGTTCACAGTGCAAGATATTTTTTAAGACATAGTAATCCAAAAAATGTAAAGGTTATTAAAAGGTGTGCATTAACACATAAAGTCATAGAGTCAGTTGGTGGACCTATGCTGGAAATTATCCAAGGTCACCAACTATATGAATGAATAAGAATGAAAATGTAATAGCTATGTTACACCACACACTTTCACCTGTCATCTGTCAGAGGATAAACTGCTCCACAAAAGGATGGTTTGCAGACAGTTATGAGACAGGAGTCAATGTCTCTTGAACAGTCTGAACTTATTGTCCAGTTAGTAAGTCAGTCCATCAGTCCAAACCGAGAAACTTCTCTCTGCCACTTTCTGGTTTATTTATTTAGATCATTTACATCTGTAGTCTCTGTGCAGAAAATAGAGAAATACGCTGTTAAGAAATTAACACTACAGTATAAAAGACAATTACAAGATATTCACACAAACTATACAACAGAAACCCCTGCTCTTGATGATGGTTTTAAATGTAAAAGAAAGCCTGCATCTTTCTCATTTTGGAATAACTATTCCCTTATAGTTTCTAAATATCAGTGGATCTTCTGGTTTGAGCAAAAGTGAGAACATCACAAAAATACTATGGTGTATATATAATACACCGTTTTCACGAGTGGATTTGAACTGCAGCCTTAGCAGATGTTTTTAATATTGTTACACCATTAGTATTTCTATACAGCATCACTATATAAATTATTTATGAACTTAGTGATCTCAGACAAATGTGTTATTGATGATGAATGATTCAGTCCCAGGTGCTGACTGTGTAAGTCAGTCATAAAATTGACCCTCGTTCTATCTGGAGCCAGGATGTAGCGTCTATTAACGAACTATAGCATAAAACACTTGCATATTTGTTTCAGCACTAAACAGTGGCTCACGGAGAACTTCCACAAGATCAGTGTTATCATGCCAAGGTAGTGTACCATGGTATGAATAAACTGGTCTTATACTGTATCTGTGCCAAAGCGTACTACCTTGGCATCAAAACGAATCTGAAGGCAGTAGTTTCATAGCAGGAAAGGCTCTGTTCTTCAGTTTTATGTTGTGTGTGTTTTATGGTATGTTATCTCAGTGTGTGTAGGAGGGTTTGTGTCCTATAGTGTATTTATTAAAACTCACACACACACACACACACACACACTCAGCGTTTGCAAGTGCTTAAACAAGAGCCCTTTTAGACTTTTTGCATTCTCGCACAAGAAGGACCTTTTTTACCTGAATCCAGCTAAAAGCAGTCACAGCAGTAGTTGGAGTGTTTTTTTGACTTCATCACAATCTCTCATGTCTGCAGTCTCTTTGCCCTGTGTAGGAGGTATTTTCACTTTTTTTCAGTTTAACAAAAAAAAAAAGCTCCAAATGTACTTGAGCTGCCTGAGAAAGATGAGAGCTTTCAGTTCCACAGCTCTCATAGATGTAAGGTTGTACAACTCAAGTGAGCATATAAGAGGACCTGCCGTTGGAGGAGTTTTAACACCTGGCTTGCCCTAAAGCTTCCTTAATCTACATTTATGTTCACATGTGCTCATGCTAAATTTGAAGAGTGTAACTTCCATCAGAGCAAAGCTGTATTGCACAGCTGTCACCTAGCTAAGAGTTCTAATGTATGTGTACTTTTTATCCTTGAATTGTCTGCCAGTCTCTGCAAACCTTTTAGCATTTCTTTCATATTTCCTTGGATCCATTCTTTCTTCTGTGCCCTCCGTCACCCCTGCAGTGAGCGATGCGCCACAGTGAGGTGACTGCAAAGGGTGTTAGGACGAGAGAGGAGTGGTTTGAATTACACTGATGCTTTGATTATGACTCTGGGCAAGCTTCTTTTTTCTATGTGTGGGTGTGTAAAGAGCTTGTGAATATGTACTATAACAATGCCTAGAAACAGCCTAGAAAATAGTGTAGTGTAATAGTTGTGTGTGCGTGTGTCTGTGTCTGTGTGCGGTCTCTTTTCAACATGAAAGCCAGTGAGACAGAGGGATAGGCGGATAAAGGGGATCAGAGGATAGGACTGGCAAAGACTGATAAAGGCACATGCCACCATTTCTTTAATGAACAGCTTGACCCCATCAGCAGAGGTCAACAGTAGCTTTCCAAATCCCCTTCTTGTCCTCTCTGCCAGTGTTACCTACCATGTTATCTGCTCTGTCTATCAGTGTCCAGGATCCCACAGACTTCACTTAGCCAAAGCCCAATCTGGCAACCTGTGGCTCGTAGCCCTCTGACACCTGCTCTAATCTGGCAACCCAGATTATGTTAAGTCTTCAAAGAGGAGGCAGCTCTCATGTGATCAAATGAACACACACACACACTCATACAAGCACGCGCTTACACACACCTTTCCCCACTAGTTCTGTGTGGGCTTTTTTCAGTCAGAACGTATTCAATTACAGCCTGAATTGTCACAGCATTTAGCCACTTTATAAAGGGTACTCTCTACTAATCTGAGGAGTTGTTTTTGTTGATTAGAAGCATTACTGAAGGAGCAGCAATTCATCAAATCACAGAAGAAATTTACTCCTTAAGAAAACCATGAAGGTCTCCTGCACAATTCATGTGGATGCTGATCAAACTCGAGCATGAAGAGAAGATATTAAAAACTAAAATCTCTGGACTATCTTCTTGTTATTTATTTAAAGCTGCACTCAGTCAATAATTTTATGGTATTAAATGACTCTGTGTAATGTGGAAGGGGTCGCTCATGGTCATGAACCCACAGAGAAATATCACCTGACCATGCTGTTCCCGTCTGTTCTGTACAGAACATTTCCAACAACAGGAAGCTATTTTCAGCTAAAGAGCTCTGATAAACCCAGTGTACCCAGGCAACAAAAAGCACACAAAGTTAATAACTAACTGGTGAATTAAGTGGAGCATTTAGCAGCTAAAGAGCCAGATATTTCCCTCAGGAGTTGATGAAGACCAAAATGAATTTGAAAGAACTGCTTACATTTATTTATTTTTTTAAAATAACAATTAAAAAATTAAATAAAATGAGCTAAGCACTAACTTCGTATTAGTACAATACAAAACTAGGTATTTTATACCAGCTATAGTGCTAATATATAATGAGAATTTATTGAGTGAGCAAAGATACAGATGTGAACATTTCAAGTCAACATGCTGCAAAGTTTATTTAGCAGTTCAGTTCATTACTTTCTGCTTCTGCTCAGCAGCATTTCCCAAAGGATCTTGACTATATAACTAACAAGACAAACACATTAACACTGTGTTTTTAGCTGCTAGGGAAATTAAAGTCATATGTGAGTGATATTCTCAATATTCAAGTTAAACGTTCACACAATCATGTTTTTTTCACACATACAGTAATTGTTTTCGTTTTGCAGAAATAATTCTTCCTAATACTGGACCACTGAATCGAACTGAAGTGAAATGAATCTGAATTAACTTAATTTATGTTGCTTAAAATTAAAGTAATTATCGAGGAGATGTGAGGAGGTCAGAATGAGATTGAACCAGCACTGGAGTGAGTGGGAGGTGTGCAGCTGCTAGCTGACGTTGCCTCTGAGGAGCAACAGGAGCACAGATGTTTAATCTCTGTGTGTCCTCAAAAAAAAAAACATCATCAGCATAAATTGGGATCACATTATTACAAGTTCCACATGAATTCAATATTTTTTTTTTGCCATTTTTGTCACATTTTCCAACAGCAATCACACAAGTGTGTGCTTTCACACACAGCAGACAGACACAGACCAACATTGTTGCCATTGTGTCTCTGTTAATAAAAGTTGCAAGCAATGTTCATGCAACCTCTTACACAAAGATTTAA
The DNA here is from genome assembly GCA_033000465.1 of Sciaenops ocellatus. Classification (NCBI taxonomy): domain Eukaryota; kingdom Metazoa; phylum Chordata; class Actinopteri; family Sciaenidae; genus Sciaenops; species Sciaenops ocellatus. Next base: position 14,434,416 of record CP136868.1, read on the forward strand.
TTCAGTGTTGCAGATTTAACAGTTAATGTTATTAGTCTTTGAGTTTTAAGGGTACTTTATTGTACAACCAGATAGACTACAAATGTTTCTGTACTGATTTGTTTTGGGATTTCTTCCATAATTTTAGGAGGCCGACTGTGTGATTTCTTTATATTCTTTTATATAAAGAGCTGTTCCTTCGCTTGTATGTTATTATTCCCTGTCTTTGTGATGTGAAGATTAGATTGTGATCAGAGTTTAGTGGTGGAAACAATGAGTGCACTGAGGGGAAAATTACAGTCCTTTTTTTAAAAAAATGATACATTAAAGTGTACTATTCCAAAGTTGTGACCAAAATGTGTATCTTCCTGAAATTAAAAAAAAAAATCTTATACCATTAAAGATATACAGGTGCATGTTAAAACAAAGCTGGTCGTTCATGTTTAGTGTTGCTTGCTTGATGATCATTGTTTTGAGGAAAAGGGTCAGATTGGGAATGGATATATGGCATTTTGTTGGTTGTTTATGTATTTATGGTTGCACTGCTGGGTGTTATGTTAAGTTAAAGCAAGGAAACCTTATGAATTTGCTCGTCATCCATTTGTCATTGTTATTTTGGAATGAAAGAATGAGGAGTGAAAGTAAAACTTAACAGTAGCATCTCTTATAATTTAGTCCTGAATCAGACCCAAAACCAGCAGTAAAATATGTCAGTACTATCAGGTCCTGGGGGATCTCAGCTCCAACAGTTTCATCTCCAAAAGGGAGATAGGATCTCTTAGCCAGACCACAGTGGTGTGGAAGCTAGGGGAGACATGGACTTGTCTGTAGAAGTGACAGTGAAGACAGGACTCTCCTTTGAAGTGACAGATGAGACATCGCTCTGTTTGTCTCTGTTGGGGGTTTGGGTCAAGTCTCTGGGCTCTGTTCTTCTTCTTGTTGCCACTCTAAAGTGTTTATCAGACATGCACTTCATTGCGTAAATGTGGTGAAAATGTTACATGTCTGCCTCTTAATTGAATAAAAACCTACTAATGATCTCAATAAAAGTCATAGTCTGTCTAGTAACATGTCTGTAAAAGTGTAATACATAGCTTAAGTCTGAATTTAATGCCATCACAGCAGTGTACGGGTAAATACAGTGATCTTGAAAGTATGTCATGTTCCACCTTCTTAAGGGCACAATACTAAATGTATACCACAACATATTGTGAATGAGGCACTGCTAAGTTCTTGGGAGGTTCTTTATATGTCTGGTCAGTCTAAATGTGTTTTCATTTTTTGGTTTGTTTTCCACCATCCAAAAATGATCAGCTTTTATCCATGCCAACTACCAACAGCATTATTATAAAAAAAAAAAAAAAAAAAAAAAAAACATAGACAATCAGGAGTTAAGTCACAACTTCACATTTTTGTCATTTTAAAATATCTTTGCACGCTGTGGGACTGATGAAACAGGCAGCAAAATTCTATATTCTATGTAATAAATGATGAAATATGAGAAATTTTATTAGAGGATCCACTCGTGAGAAGTGGAAGTGACAGTCCCTTGTGCTCACGGCCATTAATTAAGCCTTCTACCGCAAAATAAGTTTTAAAATTAATCAGTGATGCAGCCTGTGAGAGGACTCAGAGCACCTTTCTTTTTTTAATATTTTTATTTTCCATCTCACTGCTCTTCTGCAGCCGTCCAATCTCTGCCCCTGAATCGTGTGCATTGCGCGTCCATTCTGTAACAGTCTTGTTATGTTTGAATGATGCCATTATTAAACATTTAGGTAACGATCAACCATGTTTGAATGATGACAAAAAGCTTTTTTTTTTTTTTAAAACCAATTGTGTACTTATTTAACTTTAATTTAGTTGTAGCTTAGTGTTCTGGCCTTTTCAGACACAATGCGTGTCAAATTTGCTGTGCCCTCTCCCTGGTTCCATCAGGTTGAATTTTGCAGTGTAAGTCCAACAGTGTTGGGGACTGCTGTGTGCCACATTGCTCAACACAGCAAAAAACTGTTGTGGCGTGGCACACGCCATTGAAAATAATGGGTTTGAGAGCTCAGTGCTGCCGTTGTCGTATTGTCTGAAAGGGCCAGTAAGTATTCAAAGGATTTAATCTGTATTTTGTTTTGGTGTTTTTTTTTGTTTTGTTTTTTTTGTGGTGGCCTGACCCTTCAAATTGCGCTTTAATGTTCACAATGATGTCCTAAATGCCATTTCATGACGGACCACAGATCTAAAATATAATTGCTTTTTTAATTACTGTGTTTTTATTGTAGCTTGATGCTTTAATTTCAAAAAGAATGATAGAGAAGGAAATAATTTCTGTCTGTTAGTCAAATCATCATGAAAGCAGTGCCGTGGGTCCTAACATGGGAATTAATCTGAGATGACATTTTCATGTAACTCTCTATTCACAATGACTTCTTTATGGTACACTGGTTTAACACACTGCTGTTGTTTTACTACAGCTGTTATACAGAAGTTGTAACTTCCTCAGTAAAATGTAATCCAATACAACACCACAAACCAAATGTTGGTTTTGAATAGTTAATAAAACTACAATAGGAATAAATCAATACCTAAATCAATACATCTCTCTCTTACAGTGTCAACAAAAACTAGACCTATTCATACACCATTACACTGTATTTGACAGCATGGATCATTGGTTCACACACTTACAATGACCTATGTTTAACACTATATTGACAATTGTCCTTTTGTGTTTGTAAGAGTAATTACTGTCTCTTCAAGCAGCACAAATCATAGTAGTATGGCCTTATTATACCTCTGTGAAAAAGTGTGCTATGGTGGATGTTTGGATCCACAAAGTGTGTGACACAGGAGGCTGTGGTTGGTGCTTGGTCATGTATTAGTCAATATTAGTTTCTTTCAACCATGACACTGATGTTTCCTAACCTTAAACACAACCGTATTCTTTCACTAGATCAAGTAGTTGCTGCTGTCATTGCCCCATGTGTGTCAGCATGTGTCTGTAATACTATAGGTGAGCAGTTAGACGTTTTCTTGAATCATAGGGTGGAAGAATCTGATCAAATCTGCTCAATATTAGGAGTAAAGTACGATATACATTCATTACTAATTAAATCAAATAGTAGTAGTAATTGTGATGTAACTTGTCGATGAGTCCTCACTCTGTAGAAACTGAATTATTAAATCTGTTGAAATGTCACCAGATGTGTTAAGTTTAGTAACACTGCTCATTTACTGTACATTTTCTGCCAAGGGTTTTCTCCCTTAATTGACTTCAACTCTGCAGACACATCATATTTTGGCTTATATTTGATATATTATGTATGCCACACACAGTTGACTATTTTTACAATAATGTGCATGAGCTGTGAGTCAAATTCCTGTCTGTACGCTTGTTCTTTGCCATTAATGTTTTCGTGTGTGATTCTGACAGCGTACTTTGTGTTTACTTCACTTTTTATTTGGGAGTAACATCAAAGCATCTATTTGGATAAATTCTTCTGTGGTCTTTTGCAGATGCTGTCATCTAATCTCTCAGCTTTTCAGACTTTCTTGGCAGCAGCTTTTTATCAGTCGTTGGCTGTCTCTTGGTGCCAAGATAAACTTGCACAAAAACACACATTCCCTCACACAAACACACACAGGAGGATGAGGGAGCTTTTGCATTAGTGGATGCAAGTGCACGTCCCTTCTATAGCAGTGTGTTGAGAAAAAACATTTAATTGTCTCTGTGAAGGAGCATATGTTCCTTCTGTGTGTTTATGTTTCTGCACATCTGGCTTTTAAATGATATGTTCCAACCTTGCATTGTCATTGCGTTTGATTGTATTTCATATTTGATATAGTTTTGTTGCAATTTCTCTGCTGTTTGAGACTTTTCAGTCTATGAGTTTAACCTGAAGCTGTTATATAGATCCGTGTTTCTATGAACAAATAACTTGAAATATTACTCATCTATCTCTGTCTGTCCTTACTGTCTGGTTTGAATCAGAATCTGATTCATCGCCAGGTAGGTTTTCACTCACAAGGAATTTGACTTGGTGTAGTTGGTGCAGAATAAATATTAAGTAAAAAATATAAGTTAAAAAAACAAGTATTAAATCATATAAACAATATAAATATATACACAATATCTTCTTTGCGTGTTCTCTCTCATCCTCCCATAATTTTTTGCTGTATTTTTTCATACATAACAACTCACAAACCTCCCCTACTACAGTGTCAATAAGAACTTTTTAATGATCACGTTTAGCTGTTCACAGAACTGTTAATCTAAAAGTGGGGTGCAGATTTCAAAAACGTGAGTTTTTAGTGTGAGGTTATTAAGATACCAGGTTTTTCATCAACACTTCACAGACAAGGTGCCAAATATTTCCTTGAGAATCTTTTATTTTCGCAGCTTAACTGCAAAAACATCAGCTCAAACTGCTAAAACACACTTACAAGTGAGCACACACACCAGGGCCTATATTTAACCTGTGCTTTCTGTAGCAACCTTACACACAACATAACTTTATGGCGCGTATTATTGCTGCGTCGAGCTGTTTACTCAAGAAGCTGGAATTTGGGCCAGCGAGGGCATTAATTAACTGGATAGTGGCTGTCTTAATTAGACCTGGATGTTGACATTCTCTGAAAATTTTGTACTTAATGTGATTCATTGAGAAGATGGTTAAAAAAGGAAAGAATATCATAGTTTCAGTGGAGCCCATTCTCCTTTTGTACACCACGGAAAACACATGGATCTGTAGTGGTCATTAGGGTAATAAAAAAGTTACTGTTTTTATTACACCGCTTTGTTGAATACTTGATTCTGGTGGAAAATTATGATATTCCACAGTCTGTTATTTCTGTATATCAGCCCGCTGTTATGAATAACAGTTGCTATGATCATGGACTCTGGAAGATCACAGCAGACACAATACAATCATTTTTAAATAAATAATTTGACACAAATATAGGATTTTCTAGTAAGTAGCTATGTAGTAAACAGGTTATTGTACAGTGAGTAGGTCATAGAAATAATAGTCCTCTTTGGGAACGTACCAAACTCTTTCTATGTTTTAGGGGTAAAGCAAGACTATGTAACTTTTGAAAGAAGAAATCACACAGTCTTTTTTTCTTAGAAATGAAATTTGGAAATAAGAGAGAGAGAAGGGTTAAATCTCAGTCAACTGGACTTGGTTGTAGATCCATGAAGACATTCAACCTCTCAGCCAAGAGTCTTCTTCAGTTCTGACCGACTGGTGGGGAAACCCAGATATTTAGCCTTGGTGGGATAATTTAACCAGGCCATTGTTTCCACTTGGATCGTTAATACTGCTCTTGTTGCTGTGACAACTGTCGTCTGAGTCATTAGGGTCACCTGAGGTCTGGTGTGGATGACGGTCATTAAGGTCACCTGAGGCCAAGTGTGAATTGCTGTGTAGATTTAACTCCTGTCTAACAATTTAACGACTGAGAACCTTTACAGACGTCGTTGCTTAATTCAGTACACTCAGACGTTTACACGACGAGTCTTATTAAATGTTTTGAAATGTCACTAATGACAGATTTTGTTTCTATAATGAGATTCCAGGATTTCCAGAAATGTGTTAAAAGTGAACGTGTTCATGTTTCAGCAAAGAATATCAACTTTTGCAGCATTTAAGTTATTACAGTAAACTTTTTTTGTTGGGGTTTATTTAGATGCTTTATGTGGATAGTCAGCCTACAGGTATATTTGTAACGTTTCAACAGCTTATTAGTTCAAATTCAACAACTGTTTTCTGATATTGCACCATTGTGGTTAAGGTTTGGTCTAAGCATGAAAACCATCTTGGTTAGTTTATGTTTTCGAATTGTCAAAAACAGATAATAACCTGTTAAACATCTACAGACAAAGCGAAATGGTTGAAATGTTACAAATAATTGGTAAACTTTAGGTGGACTACCCAAATAATGTCCAGTTTTTCACTTGCGTTGCGTCAACTCCAGGCGCCTTGAAGCTCCATGTACAGGTCCTAGATAGTTAGATCCACCATGACACTGCATGCAAAGATAATTGCACATTTGAGGAAAATCCTTTTAACTGTCCATCAATCAATATGTTTTCCAGGTGTCAGTGGTACTTTAAGGCCAAGATGACTTCAGAGGAGAAAAGGAGGACCAGCTATCAGAATGGACATGGTAAATCAATCAGTCTACCGCCTTGTTTGTTTTTTCTCATTGTGACCTTAATTTTTTTGTGTTTTCACAGAAAGATTGAGTCAACAATAATTATTTTCCATATTTATGCTAATGGTGGCCGGGGACGTTTTATATTTTAATGAACATGTAAAATCTGTTTGGCACGTTAACTAATGTTAATGTTGAAAATTGATTTTACCAGAACGGCCAACTACTTGGTGAGAAAGTGCCAAGTTTTAGTTTGTGCCGTGTATTTGCCAATAATGAGGGACAAAAAAAAAAAAAAAACAAGAAGAGAGAGGTTGTGTGAACCTCTGTTAACAGCAAGCAGGCTGCTCTTCTCTTTGCATTCAGCCTGTCATGTACTGCTGTATGGATCATTTCCGATGTGTTTCTGTGCCTATGGATATTTGAATTTTGCACAGGGATGACAGGCCCCACCACACTTTTACAGAATGTAAAAACGTTGACTTTCCATTGTTACAAATGCTGGCAAGTAGCATATGTGGTATTTATAGTTCCCAGAATTAAAACGTCAGACAAGTCAACCATGCTCCTTCATCTTTCTGTCTCTTTTTCTTCGTCATATCTAGCACTCCTCCTCACCTCGCCTCAGGTTTGATGTTCTACAAGAGTTTTTTTTTTTTAGTGTAGTTTCAGTTTTTTTTTTTTTTTTTGATTAATCTGGTGACATAGCTGCATAGCTGAACCGTCTGCTCGTGCACTCCTGTGCCCTTCTGTCTCGTTTGCCTGTCTTTTGTCTTTTAATTCCCAACTTTTCATTGCTGACATAAAAAACAGAAATTGAAATGAGAGCTGTAAAGTGAAAAAGGGAGAAGTCGTTTGAAAGAGAGCAGAAAGACGAAGATTGGAGCGAGACAAGGGGAAATTGCAGGAGGAGATACAGAAAGGAGAGAGAAATGAGGATAAGGGCAACCAGGTTGAAAGGCAGAGAAAGAGAAGAGGACAAAAAGAAATGAGGCAGTTTTAAGGGGACTGTTGGATTGCAGCTAGAAAGCCAGAAACATGGAGCAAAAGGTAAGAAATATGCATCGCATTAGCTCGTGAAGGTGGCCAACAAGCTGTCACAATCTGATTTTTGAGATTAAAAGCTCATGAGTGAGAGTTGGTCTTTCTCCTGTGTCTTGTCTCAGGTCTCATCCCTGAGTGTGGCGTTGAGCAGAAGCTTTTAGGGGAGAACAGGGTCCTCAGGGTTTTGCTGGTGTCGGTTCATTCATCTGAGACAACTGACTGTTGTTTTTTGTTTTGTGATACTGTATCGATCTCTGAAGGAGAAACACAGCCCCCGCCCCACCACCCTCCTCCACAGGGAGGTCAGGGTCAAGAACCAGAACGACAGCAAGCCTGTGAAAGATTCACTGACTTGCTCAAGGACACTTCAGCAGGGTGGATGCTTGCTTAAAGTGGCCCAGTTAAAGGACTGGCTCAGTGTGCTAGCCTGCTACTTCTCAGCAAAAGGAGGAACAAGCTATCTGTGTGTGTGTGTGTGTGTGTGTGTGTGTGTGTGTGTGTGTGTGTGTGTGTGTGTGTGTGTGTGTGTGTGTGTGTGTGTAAGGCTCTTTTGCTCATGTCCATTCCAGAAAGTAAATATTGAACATCAGACATGGGAACTTGTCTTTTTGCCTCCTAGCTCAATAGTAGGGGGGAAATGTGTCTTCATCATTTGTCTAAAGACTGACCAAATCTTCCATGTATTTATATATGTAATGTCCCATGATGCACTGTTGATACAATATGAAATTAAATACATGATAATGTTGTCTATGTCTATATCTGCTGTATTTAAGACTATAGATGACAGCTGAAGCACTCAGTATAGGTGTAGACATGGAAGGAGAGAGGGGTATGATGAAGAATTGAAACATGGTCATTGCAGTAACATGGTTTGAATCTTTTATTGAGGTCTGGATGTTATTTAACATTTAAAGGCAAACATTACATTTCTGTTCTTTTTTCAGTGACTTTAGTCAGGTTTGCATTTTTACATCAACCATTTGGGGTTGCAGAAGCTGGATAATTCAAACATTTAGCAATTTATTTTTAGCTTTTCAGCTTTTCATCTCATTTAGTCCAGTGCAGTTGTCTGGTAGTTTCTTGGTTATTTTGACAATAAATTTAGAGATCAGCTTCTCATTTCTTTTCTTATTTTGGTGTTTCTTTTCCATCCATTTTCTGTAACCGCTTATCCTTACCTGGAGCCTATCCCAGCTTGCTCGGGCGAGAGGCAGGGTACACCCTGGACAAGTCGCTAGCTGATACATAGAGAGAAACAACAATTCACACTCACATTCACCACCAAACCAGGAACCTTCTTGCTGTGAGGCGACAGTGCAGACAGGCTAACCACTGCATCACTGTGCACCTAAAACAAAATATATCAAAATATGTTTTAATCAACTCATAATTTCTAGTATATCAAATCCCACAATCTGCTTGGAAAATTGCAAATTGCTGCAAATGTAACCCCCTTGTGTAGCAGATACGGCAGATATGGCAGTAGAGGAAAAAAGCAGAAGTTTTGTAGACAGTTTAATTTGGATTTTAAAAGTATGTAAGTCATACGGCTAATTTTACCTTCCAGCATGAAGATTTTACAAAAACAAACTTTATCTCATTGTTGCTGTGTCTTTCACTGTGTTTTCCTCAGTCCCTTTCCCAGGAATAAAGACCTATGTGGACCCTGACACATACGAAGACCCAACACAGGCCGTCCATGAGTTCACCAAAGAGATCGACCCATCCAGGATCCGCATCGAGAGGGTGATCGGAGCCGGTATACACACACACATACTCACACAATTGCACACTGATGCACTTGTGTCTCACTGACTCGCGGGCGGAGGAGGAACATTTCATGTTGGTTAGGATAACAATACCTTTAAATGTGCTATAGGAGATGATCTATTTTCATTCCAAACCATCAACCGCCTCTACTCCATTGTACACGCTAAAGAGGATGCCTTTTTCCATTTCCCAGTGTCTCTTAGTGATTTTCTCAGCAGAGACTGTAGGAATATTAAAGCTTTAACAGGTTTAGGGAACAAAAGAAAGCATAAGAATAGATTCAAGGTTTTTTTTTAGAAAGTGAAAGAGAGAATTTCATGAAGTTTAACTAATCAGAGAGGAGGAAACAATGCTAGAGTTTACATGGGAATTGCAACACTGCCCCCAGGTGGAATACTGAGCTGCATGCTGATGGTGTGGAGTTCAGTGATAGACTCTTTGCTGTGTTCATTTTGTGTGTGTATGTGTGTTTTAGGTGAGTTTGGCGAGGTGTGCAGCGGTCGCCTGAGAACACCAGGGAAGAAGGAGATTGCCGTGGCGATAAAGACACTGAAAGGCGGCTACGTGGAGCGGCAAAGGCGGGACTTCCTGCGCGAGGCGTCAATTATGGGCCAGTTTGACCACCCCAACATCATCAGACTGGAGGGCGTGGTCACCAAAAGTAAGTAGGATTATGGGAGATTCAGTTTTAAGTTGTGTTTATATACAGTATATACAGCCACCCTTAGAGTGAGCACTAAATAGAGATGTATACACAACAGCCGCACTGGTAATTGGCCGCTCTACTTCTGCTTATGCGTCATACAGTATGCCTGTTGCATTTTCCCATGTTTGAATTCCAGTAACTCACAGAGACAAAGACGAGAACATTTGCAGCTCAGTCACTATCTTTCAATCAGAAACACTCTCTTCAGTTCTGTTGTCTGGGGCCGACCCAGATGCTGCACTTACATCAAGCGCTTGGCTTGAAAGCAAAATAAAATGTAACAAGAGCATTTGCTATCTTTTTACCCATTTTTACCCACTCTGTTTACCACAATCTGATGGCTAAATATATGCCTTTGGTTGTTTGAATGGTAAATTGCAGTAAAAGCACTTTAAAGTTGCAACCGCCTCATTTTCAGCAGTGTATTCTCTGTATTTACAAGATTAGTCAACTGACTCTGTTCTGTTTATACACATAGTTTAGTTATGTGTTTATGCCTTGTGTAGAGTCTACATTATCCTCTACATACCCATAGTGACTGTGTGTGTGTGTGTGTGTGTGTGTGTGTGTGTGTGTGCATGTTTATATTGTGCGTTAGTGGCCAGCACGCATGGTCGTGTACGTTTTAATGCCCCGTTTTTGTGCAGGTATACGCTTTATCTACAAAAGGTGTGTGTTTGTGTGTGTGTGTGAGGACGTGTTAACGAGCTCTGTTTTACGGGACTCACCCAGCGCAACATATGGTTGTTTTTACAGGGGGTGTATAAACTGAGACACTGCTGTGAATATAAATGTGTCCCCTGAAGACTTTACTTTCCGCTCCCTGAATGTAGATAGAGGACACTTCTCAAATTTGACCCTTCTGACAAGGATTCAACTGATAAGGGTCTTTAAAGGCCGACACTGCCGTTATTGTCTAAATGCTGCTGTTATTTGTTCCTTCACCGATAGATTCAACTCATGTTTTTTTTTTGTTTTTTTTTATTCTACCATCTCTGAAGTTAGTGACTGAACGAATCCTCACTCAACATTGATATGATTTCTCTAGTAAGACATCTGATGATAAAAAAAGAAAACAGAAAAAAACATCTTGAGTTGCTGCAGCCAGATTGATTTTTAAGATTCTTTTACTTGTTTGTAAAGCGCTGTGTGGACTGACAGCAGGTTACATCTCTGAAATGCTGATTCTCTATTCCACCTCCCGACCCTTCAGATCTGGTGATCAGTCACTGCTCCCTGCACCACGCAAAGGCGATCAAGAAATTTCAGTTGTGGAATTTTTGTTATATAATATTGTATATAATATTGTATCTGTCCAGTTTTTTGTGGATTTTTTAAATTAGGTTAATCTTAGAAAAAAAAACACGATAAATCCTTGAACTCTTGGAGTCAAGTGGCTTTAGAGTAAAGACAATCTACTCTGAATGTCACTTCTAATGTATGAGAGTTTATTTTTTAACTTGGAAACACTCCTATGGGGAAAAAAGAGAAGGAATAATTCAAGGTCTACTTGCTAGCTTTTTTGTCTCGTGGTCCTTTATTGCATGCATTTGAAAGTCCTGAAAATAGTAATGGACCTTCAGTTTAGAGGTCCAGTGTGTCAGTTTTAGGGGTCTGTATTTACAAAATATAATATTCATAAGTATGTTTTCACTCGTGTATAATCACCTAAAATTAAGAATGTTGTGTTTTTGTTATTTTAGAATAAGTCTTTTATATCTACAGACGCTGCAGGTCCTCTTCCATGCAGTCCGCCATGTTGAATCACCATGTTTCTACAGTAGCTCAGCACAGACAAAGTAAACACTGGATCTAGATAGGGACTTGCATTAGATACTGCATTTCTTGCTTTTTGTGGCGACTGCAGTTTCTCCTTCATGTTGGGTGAGGCAAGGGGTTTGCAATCAGCAACCAGAATACTAAATGCCACTAAATCTAAATCCTACATACTCATTCTTTAAGGTATTTGAGTATGTTACAGTGTTTCTTGCAGAATATTAATGACTATACATGTGTTAAGAGACAGAAAATAGATTGTATTCTTCTGTAGGAAGGAATAACATTTGATATCACATCAACTATAACATAAAAGCATCAAATATATTCAGTAAAATTTAACTGAATCTAACATAAGAAGAAATAACTTGGTCATCTTTGTTTTATTAGAGAGGAAGCTATCAAAGCAAACCATTCCTGACTACACACACACACACACACACACACACACACACAAAATACGCTATACACATCAAATCACACAATCAAAAGCCATTTGTGCATCATATATACAGTAGAGAGACATTCATTCTGAGTATTTATTTTCTGTCTGTCTGTGTTTGTCTTTCATTCTCTCTTCTCTCACTCCCTACATCTGTTACCGCTCTTAAGAGACTAATTACGGAGAGTATTATGCTGTGACTGACTGCTATACCTGTTCTGAAACAGGTGACGCATACGGTTCTGTTAACAGGTGCAATTGTTTTTGTTCAGGCACTGCACCGCATAACTCTTTTTTTTTTTTCCCAGACCTTGCTAATTAGCTCAGGAAAGCCAAGCTTGATCGAATAATTTCCTGTTTATCCCCACTGTATTGGTGTTGGGGGAGAAAGTATCTGCAAATTTAAGGGCATAATAACAAGATTTTGCCTCTTTGTTCTCATGTAAGTAAAGCTCCACTCTTCCATATACTCACTGCGGCTTCTAGTCTCTGGTGACAGAAATGTAGGTTTCAGATCAATATACCTTTGTTGATGATATGCTTGATTCAGCTTTGATTATTTAAAATGTTAACATTAATTTTTAAACAGCTGGAATGCTTTTAACACTGTCAGAATTTATCACTTTTACCTGACTTTTACGCTACTGCATCACTTTTTGAATGCCAGCCTTATCACTCCAAATGTAAAACTGTCCTCCCTTAAGATCAGTTTATAGCTCCACAGTTCACTTGGATGAGAACACATAACATGACCATGACAGAAGCTGCACTCCTGTCACTCTAATGAGATGCTGTTGTTTGACTTGTGGCATGTCACAATCAGTGAAATATCTCTTGCCTCGTGCCTGATTTGCCTTTTTATTTCAGTGATGTGGAGCAAGTGCACTGTTGTTGCACAAACTATACAGTTTAATTGTGGAAATACTGTAAGTTTGAATCATCACCTTACAAAGTGATACAACTATGGCACAATGTGCTCTTGGATTATGAAACGGAAAGCCTCCCTCTGTCCTGATATGTCTTCCATCATGTGATTTTTCCCATTCCCATGTGAGGAAGCAGCTGTCTTGAATCTAAAATGTGATATCATGGTGTTACTTCACTGCAGTAACACTCCTATTTCTGTTCCCAGCAGTTCCGAATAGTTTACAGCTCACTGGCACACAGGCCTGGACAACTGCCTTCCATCTGTAAACCAGTCAATTTGTAACACAGTAGGGGTCCGCGGTGGGGAAACAATAACATTTGGAGAGACAACTTGTGCTTCTACCTGTTTCTAACTAATGTTTTATGTCAAACATGGATTGAATACTGAACAGGTCCCATTCATTGTTTTATGAATTAAGCATCTTGACTGAATGCATCAATCAACTGCTGATGATTTGTGTGTTTCCTCAACCCTCACTTTCCCTTTTTTCTGTGTCAGAGTGACAGTTCACCAACACACACACACACACATCAGCTGGTGTTATCCCACACTGGGGAAATAAATAAACGAATAGATGACATCCCGGTGGCTCAGCTGGTAGAGTGGGCTCCCCATGTACAAAAGGTACATCAACTATCAAAAAATCAACAATATTTTAACTGTATCTCACAGTCTTTAGTCACCAAATGGAAGTGGCTCAGGGGTCATTTCACGTCCTTGAAGTAATCTGTGGGTCATTAGGGTCTACACATAAACACACAACACAGAGCATAAATCATTTGTTTTGTTCTTGTAAACAGAAAAGCAGTGAATACTTCTGAGAAGCAGAAGCAGAGTGGCCTGGCTTTGTTTCTGTGTGTTTGAATGTTCAAATGTTCCCACAACTGATCTGACATTGTAAAAAGTGCAAACTAACTTTATATGCATTGGTTTATGTGACATACTTGCTACATTGTGAGTCTTATTCCAGTTCTGTCCTCTGTTTACTGTCCTCAATAGCAAAACATACCCATAATAGCAAAGAAATAGTCTTTGGGGAAATAAGGAGTGTGTATTTTGTTTGTGTATTTGCAGGCAGGCCTGTGATGATTGTGGTGGAGTACATGGAAAATGGATCGCTGGACTCGTTTCTGAGGGTGAGTGTTGAGACGATTAGAGAACTCAAGTATGTTTATGTCTGTTTCTGGCTTCAGGTGGTATTCTTGTGGGAAATAAACACATGACAACAATGCTAATATAAATACAGTTTTAAAAAGACAGTTTAATTTTGTCTCTGTTTTGTCCCAATACGCCTAAATTAGAAACTATATTTCTGTTTTGTTGCTGCACCGATACGGTTACTTTTTTGTCATTCCTTTTATCTTGCTATCAGTCATTACTGACCGTCCTTTTTCTTTCTCCATCATTCTTCTCTGTGTCCTTATTTCCCTCATCAGCAACACGACGGTCACTTCACTGTCATCCAGTTGGTTGGCATGCTGCGTGGCATCGCCTCGGGCATGAAGTATCTGTCAGACATGGGCTACGTTCACAGAGACCTGGCTGCTCGAAACATCCTGGTCAACAGCAACCTGGTGTGTAAAGTGTCAGACTTCGGCTTGTCCCGAGTCCTGGAGGACGACCCGGAGGCTGCTTACACCACAACGGTACAACTGATACAACCTTCTAAAAGCGAGCAGCTGCTACTAATTTATTACAGGTTGAACTGAGTGGAGTTAATCCTGTTGTATCCCTTTAAAGTACAGGCTCCAAACTGGGATTCATGAATTAATTTGATGTAACGTGCAACGTTTTGGGTCTGATATGATGGACACATTGCCATCATTTAACATTTCACTGAACCTTTTGTTTTTAGCTACACAGATGCTGTTTTGTTTAGTTTAGGATTCAAAAACTGAAATGCTGTATTAAAGGTCATAAAATGGTTGGAGATTTTGTATCAGCAGTTTGGTATTGGCCCCTAAAACCCTTCACACAACTCAGCTCAGAGCTTATATGAAAGCTTTTGATTGGAGATTCAGGTGTAGAAAGCAAGGGATGTTCCTGAACTCAGATATAATATTTGGCCTATAATGAAAGTGCTGTTATAGTTATGTTATTTTGGCATGTTTTAGCTCTAGAAGTACAAAAAAGCAGCTCTTATGCCTCTTTCTCTTGGAAATGGCTTTGAAAGGTTTCTATTACTTTTATTTGGGACTGAATTTGTGTTTAATGACAGGAAAGTTATTTAATTCAGTCACTTGAGAAATGAATCTGAAATGGGTCTTCTAAAGCCAGGCATGGTTTCCTTAAATTTATAATCTGCTGTCCTTGTGTCGTTGGTGTCAGACAGTAAATAATTTAGCATTGTGCTTGTTAGATCGTCTCTCTTTGTTACAGCAAACTCCATCCAGCTCTCATTATCTCCGACCATAGTAACAGATGGGACATCAGAACAATACATTGTTTTTAGAAAAGAACGCACACATTAGCTTTATTATTAGTAGCAGCACCACAGCAGTAATAACAAGGATACAAGTATTTCTCAGTTCAGTCATATTTACTGTCAGTTGGCTGACTTCTCCTGGTCTGTTTCTGGCTTTGTGAGAAATCCTTCTTAGAAGTAGAGTTGGAAGTGAACTATCTAAAGCAAAGGAGTAGAGACCCAAACAGCAACTCAATTTACAGAGATTTAGTGACAGTTTACAAGACGTTCCTACCAGCTGTTGTGTGGCAGATCATATCTGATGAATGAGCTGGCATCCCTCTGAAAACTTGACACCAGTACTGAACCTGGAGATTGGACTCGTACAAACTTTTATTTCCAGTCAGCATACCTGCTGTTGGTGTATCTTATCATTTTTCATTGTTTCCCCAAAACATTAGTCTCATAAGTCAGTGAGGAAAAGGCATTTAGGGACACTTCAATTTTCCTTTTAAGATTTTATTTACAGACTGATACTCTTTGAGATGCATCGCTCCACCCCTACTTGATTAGGCTGATGAAATTTCTCAGCAAAAGATGGAACTCAAGCTAAAGCTAAACTTAAAAAAAAAAAATACTTTTGTGCTGAAAAGACGCTGTTCTATAAATCTGTCTGCGCCCACAGTGACCTCCATTTCCTGGTTTGTGAAGAGGTTATTGTGTGAAGGAAATGCTCCGTTTATGGCTCCAAGTTCAGCGTTCTGTTGCTGTGGTTGAAATCCACAGAAGGGAAGTGAAGGTTGAAGTGAAGTGAGGTAATCAAGGATCAAGGATATCTTTATTATCCCCAAAGGGCAATTTGTAGTACAGCCAGCAGTAACTACATAACCACACAACTATCCGATAACAATGAATACAAAAGATGGCGTAGTCATTTGGAAGGCCAATGGCAGCAGGAACAAATATGTGTTTAAGCCTATTAGTCCTGCATCTTGGCAGAATGTATCTACCAGATGGAAACTCTGAACAGAATCAGCCAGGATAGACCTCACCTTGTACAGCTGTGGGAGATCATCTAAGGTCATGCCTGCAATTTTGACTTTGGCGATGTGAGGTGAGATGGAAATTGTGGATGATGAAGTCTGTTTTTTTGCATTCATATGAGAGCACTTGAACAACAACTACTTTCTTCAGTCACAACTCTGCAAAAAAAATAATGTTTGCAAAGTTGAGGCTACTGAGAAGCTGAGATACACCAGCGATTTACCAGATGCTGCACATACAGTAATAAACATTGGGAATATCACTGGGGAAGGTTTAATCTGGTATCAGTTTCCAGGAAGCATCAGGAGTCTATCCATGAGTGTTATTTTATACTTTAACAGGGCGGTAAGATCCCCATCCGATGGACCGCTCCTGAGGCCATCTCATACAGGAAATTCTCCTCGGCCAGTGACGCGTGGAGTTACGGCATCGTCATGTGGGAAGTGATGTCATACGGGGAACGGCCATACTGGGAGATGTCCAATCAGGATGTGAGTGTTGACATTATTACAGCGGTTCTTTATGTTGCGTTTGTGTCATATGGGGAACAAGTGACCCAGTCAGAAAAATGTCCTTTAGTGTCACAAAAAGAATATATAACGCACTCTGTTGCCAAGCTTGTAAATACAATTAAGTGCACAATTAATGACACTCATAGTCAGATTTGACAGAAGCTTTTGGTGATTTCAGAACTGCAGTGGAAGAGGATATCTTAAATTGTTTATTGGCTTTTATTTTTTAGTTTTGACCCCTAAATTTAGTTGGTATGAAACAAAAGAATTTGATGCCAAACCAAGAGAATAAATAACAACTAGTGAAGAAACCGGAAGAGACTTGTTCATGTTGTTTCCCCTCACAAGCCTGGTTCTCTAACCTCAACACCCCAACACACTTTGATATCGACTGCGCAATTCAAGTCTTGCTCCACTGAGTAAATTCTGAGATTGTTTTCCATTACATCTGTTAAAATTGTGGCCCTTTAACCTGCTCCCTGGCTGTTTTCCCACATCAAAAGCCTTCCTCTGTAAGAGAGGAAGGGAGGGAGAAATTCACCAAAAGGAGTAAAGGATTAAAAGGATGCGTTCGAGGGAAAGGAAAAGAGCAGTAAAGGTCAGAGGTTCACAGGACTTCGGTCCAGTAGAGGGGGAGTTTAAAGCTGTGGATTCAGTGTGGCTGAGCAACCCGCTGATCCCTGGGCTGTGGTCAGGGATTGGAGGGGCCGTGGAGGAAGCAGATCCATCCCTCTGTCCGCTGAGTGTGAAAGCTCCACAATAATCCCCTCAACCCCCTTACACACACACACACACTCTCTTATACATCTATGCACAGAGATCCACGCACACACATTCGCTAAGGTCCCAGGGTTTGCGGAGGATTTGTGCTGTTTGGGAATTGCTTAGAAGTGCTTTCCAAGGCAAAAGGCCAGCCAAGCCACAAAACCAGCCAAACGCTACCTCATCCTGGTCAGCCACTCACCACAGCTCCCTGCAAAGATACATGGATCTCTACTTTCCCATAGACTTCCAGATATGATGTGATGATCTACCATTTGGAGCCTACAGTAATACACACTATGAGCTCAAATGAAAAAGGAAATCACAATACACGTTGGACTTGATTGATTGTTTGGGCACAAAAGAGTTCAAACTTATTTGTACACAGGAAATCAAATATCCAAGGAGGAGGTTATGAGAAATAATAGCAGTTTCCAAAAAGCATAAAATGTGATGATGCTTCCTGTTTTGACCTTAATTGCTCGGTTCATCTCATCAGTTATTTCTCTGATTCATTGTGAATGATCAAGTAAGTAATCTGTCTCTTTGCTGCAGGCTTACAATTGAACAGCCAGAGATATGATTAATGTATCTCAGAGCGACTATAATCAATTTTTCTTATAATAGCAATGCATCAAATGAGAATGTGTAATGTGAAATGGGTCACTCGTAGTAATGACAGAGAATTATCACCTCTACTTTACAGAGCTTTTTAGCGAGTCTCAGCTCATTGTTTAGCTGTCCGACCCATTTTAGTTCAGTATCAGCGATCTCATGGTGTCATCTCCTGCCGCATATAGGCAGCTGTTTTTAGTGAAAAGAGCGAAAAACCCATTGTATGCTACCTGCTCAGCACCAAACAGAAGACAGGCAATGTAACCTACTAATCAGCTGCTGTGAGCCTGATGTTGCCCATCACTATATCAAGTTGAAAGGGAACGATATGTCAGTATTGTGTGAACAACCTATTTCCGCTGCCCCCAAGTGGCCAAAAAGGTATTGCATCATTTGCAGGTTTAAATATTCCCAAGATATCATTTAAATTCGTTGGTATTCTGTATTTAGCTATGCTAGGGGTGTTGCTCTAGAGGTGGCAAAACCCTCTGTTAGTCAGCTAGACTGTTGGCACACCACTTTGGTCCAGACTGGGATATCGGAACAAGTAGAGAAATGAGAAATTAATGATTGCCATGAAATTTTGTACAGACGTTCATGCCCCATGACTTTTCCTCCTTCCATTACTATTGTTAAAACTGTGAAACCAATCAAAGGGGGGTTTCCTCTGCAGATATATGTGAAGTACAGACATAATTATACACTTTATTGTTCAAAAACAAGATTTCAAACATAATTTTATGTGAAATATTTATAGCAAATGTCATGTAACATGTAACACTTTTAATATTTCATGTTGCAGATAATAATTTGAAAAGTAGGGCCATGTTATAATGCTATGTTATAATAGAGAAACAGCAAATGTCTCTTTTACTTTAACTTTTAAACCAAATAGATCAATTTTCAAGCTAATTAAATTTTGATAAGCAGCTGTCCTCCACGTCCAGATTCCATTATTTATCACATCCAACTGTCTCTCAGGTGATTCTGTCAATCGAAGAGGGCTACCGGCTCCCTGCACCCATGGGCTGCCCCGTGGCCCTGCATCAATTGATGCTGCACTGCTGGCAGAAGGAGAGGAGTCATCGGCCCAAATTCACCGATGTTGTTTCCTTCTTGGACAAACTGATCCGCAACCCCAGCAGTCTGCTGCCACTGGTAGAGGACATTCAGAGGTACAGTGTGGAAGGGTTCCTACTAGACAGTTACATGTAAATGCACAATTTGAAGTGACCTGGGACCATATTTGTCGAGCACCTCTTGGGGTACTGTTACCTCAAAGTTATTTGAGTTAGAAGAAGTTGAGCTATAACAGTGCATCTCTCCTAAACCAGGCAAAGATGGTTTGATTTTCCTGGTTAACAAAGTCTGAAAATGCTGTTACTCCTACACCTAAAAGTATGACCAAGTATGTGTCACTCAGCCAGTTGTCCAACTCTGAGATGCTTTAGATATACTGGCAGAATCTGACATGATCTGTTGTTGTTGTTGTTGTTGTTGTTTTTGTATCAGTCTACCAGAGTCTCCGGGGGAGGAAATGGACTACCCAATGTTCATCTCCATTGGAGACTGGCTGGACTCCATTAAGATGAGTCAGTACAAGAGCAATTTCATGGCATCAGGCTACAACACATTGGATTCTGTGGCGAGGATGAGTATTGAGTGAGTAGTGGAGCCAAAACATAACCGTTATTAAATGGCATGAAACCAAATATCTTTGTAGCAGCAGTGGTGATTCAAAGAGGCACTTGCACCAATTATAATCATGAAGCTCAGTTTACTCATTATGCAGAGTACAATTCAGACTTTTTGTTTTGTTTATTTGCTTGTTTGTTTCTTTTTTTGTTGCTGGATCTCTATCTTTGCCTCCCATTTCATGTTGTACTCCTCAGGTTGTTTTTGTCCCCTTTGTTCATTTGTCTTTGTCTTACTTTGTATAATCTCCTTTGGATACTTGCCTTCACTTGATTTATATTGTCGTTATTGAATGTCCTGATGTTGACATCATAGTGATGTCATTACGGTTATCTCAGATTCGGCTTGACACTTAAATGTTTAATAGAAAACCTGTGTCTTAAAGGGGGGTGCAGAGTTTGTAAGATGTAGTGATCTGTTTATATTTATGAAGTCAGCATATTTTAGCCACTGCTTTTATTATGACAAATTTTTCTCCCTAACTTTATGTAATTGTAGTACTAAAATTACTAGAAGATAAGAGCTTGTACTTTGTTACAAACAAACTAGATGTTTTACGATGCAAAGAACAGGTTAAATATCAGCACACTGTCAGCACTGAGCTAATTAGAGAAGCAACATTTCAGTCACAGTGTGAAACAAAACATCTTTAAAACCACTTTAACCACAGGACTGTTACAGTCAAAGCTCGACGCATGAGACAATTATGACATCAATATTTGATTTTATTGTATACAAAAGAAAATAGAGGGAATCGAGGGTTTAAACAGCCCTGTGGTTTTAGTATAAAGAATATTTTCTTACACATTGTGAACAAAATGGTATGTTTTGTTAATAAACTCTATGTTCTTACACCCATAAGATATTTTACAAGGACAGAAAAAAATGTTTACAGTGAGAACGTCTTGTTAATTCTCACTCAGCCTTTATGTGACTGAGTACGAATAAATGAAGCTGACAATATTTGCAAATCAAAACATTGTTGCTTTTTACCCTGACAGTGTAAACATTGCCTGCACAGCAAAGAAATAAATAGGTTATCAATCAGACTTTATTTGTATGGCACTTTTAATACAAACAAAATGTAACACTGCTTTACACAATAAAATATCCCCCACACAGAGACACACACTCCTTTATAAACAAAAACACAAACTAAGGAACCAGAGGCAGGTTTAAAATAATAATAATAATAATAATAATAATAATAATAATAATAATAATAATAATAATGATAACAATGATAATAATAATAATTCATAAGAAGAACCACCGCCTGGATGCCTTCTTTTGGATTCATTCCAGGACGGTTCAACTGGTAGGCGACCCCAGGGCAGACCCAGAACCTGCCTGAGGGACTATATAGCCCATCTGGCCTGGGAACGCCCAGCTAAACCTGATGCCACTGTGAAAATAGATGGATGAAAATGTATAAATAGACAAATTAATGAATATAGTTCAAGTAAAACCCAGACTAAAAAGATGAGACTAAAAAGATAGTTCTTGAGTTTGTTTTTAAAAATATGAACATTAACTGCTACCCTGAGGCCTTTAGAGATGCTGTAATAAGGTAATAAATGACGTCAATGAAAAGTGTTTTGTGTGTTTGTGTGTTTGTGTTTCCACTCTTGGCCTAGAGATGTGAGGCGCCTTGGAGTGGAGCTGATCGGCCACCAGAGGCGGATCATCAGCAGCGTACAAACCCTCCGCCTTCAGCTACTGCACGAACAGGAGAAGGGTTTCCATGTATGAGGGCACCCTTTAACACAACCTGGGATGGACAGATAGATGGACCAGACGAAAGTGAAGTTTAGACCGTTGGACAGACAGTCTACAGCCTGTGCCTGAGTCTTAACCTCTCATACAGGACGTTGTTGGACAGACTACCACAGCAGGCTGTCTCCCTCACATCCAGTACTAACAGACTGTTTCCTACTATACACCCCTTCCCCCCGTATACCAGGTTCTGCCAGACTATTACAGCCTGATAGACTTTTAAAGACTGGCCCAGGCTCTCACTTAGGGGAATGTAATGCCTTGTTGCAGCAGTATTTTGTGTGTGGAGCAACAATATCTAGAGATGTAGATTTGCAAACGTAATCTACTGAACCTTTTGAACCTTTTTCTTTTTAGGTTCTTTTCTCGCTCCGAGTTATGTGCTCATGTAGCTGCTATCGGGTGTGCAATCGAAAAAGTTTTGTCCTTTGAAAAAAAGTATCCTCAGTATTTTTAATTCAATTTATCACAAAGGTTTTCTTTGCATCGCTTTAGTTTACCCTCTCTCCAGAGAATCTGGTACGCTAATACTTGAAGAAAGAAGCGAGAAGTAAGTTATGGAGATTTCTTGAATGTTTAAAAGTGTATAGACAATTAATCGATAATTATTATCATAACCTAATATCTATATATGTGCAGTCCTGTATGTGAAAAGCCCTAGTAAATCTGGATCTTATTTAAGATGTTTTATTTATTTAAGATTTTTATCCAAATCAGCAATACAGTATTATGCAGTCACCTCAGTATCTCAGAGAGAGATGAAGATTTGTGCAATGAGAGACTTCTTGTTGACGTATAAACGTGAGGCTCACGCAACACTACCCACCTCTTTTTATTGTCACACACTAAGCTTGCAGAACTGGATCCGTTGCCTTCATATGAATAACCATACAAGTCTGTTCTGACAGTTTTTTAACAACCGGTGTACTCACAGTTGTGTGATAATCTCCACTGTCTTAACATATGAATGTTCACAGAAGTTACATATAGATAGGAGATGCTTGGAATTGAGGAAACTTTTAACATGGACTTCTGTGGTTCTTCAGATTTAGCTTTCATATACACTCATTGTTTCTTTTTTGCCTGCACACACACACACTAATACAGGCAGTGGTTTGCACTTCTGGGGACAAAAGCGATCCAAGATGTCAGAGCATAACCCGTCAGATGGTGCAAAGCTACTGGAAGGATTTCACAAAGTAACTCCAGTCTGTTTGTACATTGTGGTCATGTAAAGGTTGTGGCATATGTGGCAGTGTGGGGGAAACTAGTGTACATAAATGTAGTTTGAAATGAAAAGCATTGGATCTGCAGTAGATGATGTCAAGTTGTCAGACGTTTGCCATTGAAATGAACATTTTTCTTCATACTATAAGTCGGTGGTAAATAGGCAGTGCTGCAGAATATAAGTAGTTAGCTGAGTTGGAGGCAGCAGAAGTAGCTAAAAGCTTGTGGGTGGAAACCAGTGAGAAAATTGAATAGTCTTAGTTTTGTTTGATCAGGACAGAGAGAGTAAAACGAGTTTCAGGAAGGCAGAGAGAGAGTGAACATAAACAGCAGCATCATAACTCATCGTGTGTCATCAGCAGTAACAAACACACACACACACGACATACACACACAAAATGCCTTACAGTCCGTTAAAAATGCAAGACAGAAACACTTTAGAGTTGTTCATAAGTTTCAGCGCAGTCACAGGACCTATCCATTAGTTTGAGTTGTATTCCGTATCCAAGAGAGCGACCTGCCCCTCTGCAGCTGTGGTTTTTCTTACAAACTGGGGCTCAATGATTAATGTCGAAGGCAAACTGGATCTAGAGATCTGTGCGTTTCGGTCACAGCGTGATTATGCATCCAGGCTTTCCAGAGGAGGGAAAGGAGCGCATCCAAACACACCTATATAAACACATATTTGCACACACGCTCATGATCACCACCCCTCTACAGAATATGGAGAATATCAGATGCTGTTTGTTTAGCATGTTCTACTGCTGAGCAATGTTAGGACGTTCTTTTGTACAAAGTACAAGTATACTTATAATTCTTGTATTTTATTTTTCTATAATTTCCAAAGAGATGTTGTAGATCTTGCACACTGTAAGAGGCAGTTACAGCGAATATTTATTTGCAAATAAAGATGAACAGTTCTGGTGGTTGACTGCTCATTTAATTTGGTTTCGATTTTTAACTTGGGCAAGCAAAGAAAATGAAAAAGGAATTGATCCAGAGGAAGAAATGCTGAAATCTTATATCTTTCAGGTTGTGAAATGCCATTGTATTCAGTGCTTAAGTTAAAACCTCACTAAAGAAGAGCAGTCCCTTCAGTGGATGTGTCTTAATTTTAATTTTAGTCAGTGTCATTTATTTAATTTGTTTTTAATGTGTATTATTGTCAAACATATTAGACACCTGAATTTTCCTCGGGATCAATAAAGTAACTATCTATTTACCACCTCTTAAACCTGGCAGCTTCCGTGAAGTCGTACACATGACTAATAACCAAAAGGTGGAGCTGTTGGTCCACTGACCAGCTCCAGACCTGCCTTGTGAGAACTTCAAATTAAATTCATGCAATCATTATGAATATGTAATCTTAGGTAACTTGAATAACTTTTGGATTGGACACACTGAGTTTGCCACATAAGCATAGTCACACTTTCAGGGCTTATAATGAGTTTATAGAGACCTCCTTTGTTTGTATGCGTCTGTTATTTCTGACTTATAGAGAACACTGTCACAGATTGTTTGAATTACTGTAAAGAAGTAGTAAAAGTAAAAGACACAGATTGATAGTGTCTCCAATCAAGGTAAGATGGTATGGGTGCTTTTGAAAAGCTCCATACTCCACGATCAGGTCACCGAGTGGTTCACAGAGCTTAATTCGCCCTAATAGGATTACCTGTCACAAGCTGGGACACCCAGGCAGCAACTCTGCTTGTGACACCACTCACAGGAAGTACTGCGAACACTCGATTCACAGCTATGTTTATCATTATTTTCTGCTTCCATGAGAATTTGCTAATTTAGTATATTTGATTTCCACGAGTCGGACTATCTATGGGGTGATTCATTAACTTTTTAATCGTGTAATGGGGCTGCTGGATAAACTGTCAGGCTGGCTCGGCCTGAGGAAGAAAGAGGTCAACGTTTTGTGTTTGGGACTGGACAACAGCGGCAAAACTACCATCATCAACCAACTCAAACCCTCTAATGTAGGTATAAGAAACTGGACATAATTGTGTTTTTTAATAGTTTGTCTTTGAGACTTTGTGTCATTTAGAGGTATTTGTGTGTTGTGTGTACTCCTGTCATGTTGGTACACAAATTATTACATATATACATGATAAATATTGTGAGAAAGGCCTGTCAAAATCTCTTTATTTCCCTGCAATCATTCACTGATTGCTTGTTTTCAGCATTCGAATCATTTAGGCCCATTGTCAGAAGAATGGAAACATGTTAGTCAGGTAAAGCCCATATCATACTTTCCCTATACTATTTCCCTGTTGACATACTTTTGCCATTACTTGTCTGTTTTTGTGTGTTTGTGTTGCATGTGTATGCACGTCTGTGCGTGTGTGTGTGTGTGTGCGTGTGTGTGTGTGTGTGTGTGTGTGTGTGTTCAGACACAGGGACAGGAAATAGTTCCAACAATTGGCTTCAACATTGAAAAGTTCAAGAGTTCAAGGTAGAATATTATAGATTCACACATTTACATTTATAATGTGTATTTATTTGTTTTTGATGAGTTTACAGTCATGAAATTAAAAATGGTTAACGCACCAATAAATATAATTCTAAGCTGTTCTCCCTCGTTTCTTCTCTCTACATGCAGCCTGTCTTTTACAGTGTTTGATATGTCTGGGCAGAGCAGATATAGAAACCTATGGGAGCATTACTACAAGTATGACACTCATCAAATATTAAAACACGTTACAGTAACATGACTCTGTGTCGATTATAAATTCTTCCCTTGTCCTCCTCAGAGAAAGCCATGCCATAATATTTGTCATTGACAGTAATGACAAACTGAGAATGGTTGTTGCCAAAGAGGAGCTCGATATTCTTCTCAACCATGAAGGTACACAACACCTGCACTACTGCTCCTAAAATTCTGTATTTTTATGAGGATGTGAAAGTTTCATGTTATATTACGTGCTGTCATATGATTGCTGCTTTTGATAGTTTATGCTCTTGTGCAAAGCAAATTCCCCTCATGGCAGTAAAGGTTTCATCCATTCACATAAAAACACAGTGCGGATACTGTGTTTAGTCTTTGCAGTAAAAAACATAATTGACATGTGGCTATTAATTAAAAGCATTAGCAGGAGCATGGTTCAGGGTTCATACTGAGAAATCTGTGAAATAATGGAGATGATGCGGTTTTAATGGACATTTGCATTTTTATTGGCATTGAGGCATTAAAGGCTGCGAGTTTGTATGTTTTCAGCCAGCATGCCTTCAATAAAAACAACAGACAGCAGAAGTCAACAGATGTCAACTTAGGTTGAATAAAAACCTGCTTGTTTTTGTCTTCTTAATACTTTATCATACTTAAATATTCTCCAATATCTATTTATATAAACTCTAAACTCTCTCTTCTCTCCTTAACTACTTATTGGAGAAAAGATTTTTTATCACCCACATGCTTTTGAAGAGCCATTTTAAAGCTCAAAATCTGTGGCGTTTCCCTGTTGGCAGTCCTGTGTCTTCCTTAATCCTTAATATAATTCGAACAGGTGAGTTAAAATTCAGACTCAGTACAGTTGTCATGGATGTGAAAATTAGCTATAGAGACCAAAACCGTTTTTTATATCAGGCTGTAAACATGTTTATTTCTGCTGTCAAGTTGGACATTTTAACATGAGTGCACATGGAGATTGACTCGTTCTGTAGCCAGCCTCCAGTGGCCGTTGAAGGAACTGCAATTTTTGGCACTTCCGCATTGACTTCACTTCACAGCCACGGAGGATGCCGCTTGCTCTTTGCTGATGATTCACTGGTTTTCATGTCTTATTATCTAGATATCTGCTGCAAAAAGGTCCCAGTATTATTCTTCGCAAACAAGATGGATCTGCGGGACGCCATGTCTACTGTCAAAGTCTCACAGATGTTGTGTTTGGAGAACATCAAAGACAAACCCTGGCACATCTGGTAAAACGTCTGTTAAAACAAGCTGCACACTGTCAGTCAAAATTATTTTAATTATTTTCTGCTTCTGTAATTCACACACCGCGATGACGGAGGCAAAAGTAGAAAAAGTTCAACACCTCCACATTAGTTGAATTTGCTGCAGGACTTGTGTTAGGTCTTCTTAGGTCTTGAAAGAAGTTCACATGGATTAAATTAGCTGAACTGAGCCAAACTCTGTCACTTCTCCATCTGTATACCACATTCTGTGCTTCCAGAGTTACAGCTTAAAGTCTTAAACAGAGACAATAAACAGAGACTAACCAGGCTTGTTTACTCAGACGTTGCTTCCTGGGTTTATTTCCAGTGCCTGCTCATTTCTTCTTTTCCATGGCTCAGGTTAAACATTATTAGGAGGCACAACAACAAGCTGTTATTCAAAAGCCATGTCTCTTTTTTTTTATTATATATTTCTGTTTTCCAGCCTGTTTACTCATTAGACAGATGTAAGGCAGGTGGATTAAGAGCTAGACAGCTTTAAAAATCCAGGATCCAAGAAAAGTCATGAGAAAGTGAACGTGTGCCACAAGCAGATTAACTCCTCTGCATCTTGTGTTTTTAGTGCCAGCAATGCTATCAAAGGAGAAGGCCTACAGGAAGGATTGGAGTGGCTACAAGGTAATGTGTCTGTTTGGTAATAAAACTGTCATTCTGGGCCCAAAAGAAACAAAAGGCCAACAATGTTAAACTGTGCTCAGAATTTCAATGCTGTCTGCATCCTGTCTACAACCTGTATTAAGACATGTTTTTTTTTTATACCTACAGAACAACTTGGACAGTGAGTATCATCATGCTGCATCAAGTCAACATGTAAAATGATCCCAGTATCTCTCTGGATGACTACTCACAAACACATGTGTGCTTGTAATTAACAATAAAGAGTATCATGTTATATAAAATATAACAACTTTTAATTATATTGCACCTTTAAAAACAAGGTTTACAAAGTTGTGCAATAAAAATTAAAAACTGGGTATTCTTTCTAAAAGCTTAGGAAAAGAATAATACCTAATAACTGTAATTAGAGGTATAAATATATATAAAAAGGGAAAAACTGACAAGATAGATAGATACCCTGTTGCCCATAAAGTTAGAATAATTTTTAAAATAAGTTAATAAGACACATTCCGCTTTTTATTCCTATTTATACACATCAGGTTAATTGTGTTTTAATTTTCACTGTGGTATGTTTGGAAGACAGTGATCAATAAAGTTTTGAGAAGATACACTTTATCTATCAAGAATAAATCACATTGTCACAATCATTTTCATGAGAAGAGGTACAAATATTTTATTCCAACTTTATGGGCAACAGTGTGGATGGATGGATGGATGGTGCTTTAAGTTTGAGCATGCTAAGCCTTTGTTGGCAGTTTTTGTGGTTGTCAGCGGTGTATTGGTCAAGTCAAGTTCAGTTTATGGTCTTGAGCGAGTCAGAGATATTTCACACACTCGAGCATTTCAGCTGTTTCATTGCTGATACATGGCAAAGGCAAGTCTATAAAAATGAGTTTCAAGAAGTGATTTAAAAGAACTCACTGAATCAGCAAGCTTTTGTGTGCTGCAGCTCTTTCAGTTATTTTTTCACATTCCCATTTCAAATTTGAATACAAACTAATGTGTTGTGGACATTTACTAATGCTACTATGCACAATATCCACTCACAACCACATCCCATTAATATATACTGTATATATTTTTCTGTTTCCTGCCAGATCATATCAAAACAATGAGCAGATCAATGATTAAAAAGAAGAAGCCTGTGCTCACGGGACACCATGTGGTCGTGATAACTGGATCTCATTCACCACTTTGAGTATTCATCATACTTGATGTTGTAGGCCTTAAACTTCTATGTCATAGTCTAGTATTTATCGTGCTCATAATATAATTTGTATATGAATACTGTGAAGTGATATTTAAAGCAGAAACCACAAATAGTTCTACATTATTACTGACACAAATGTGAATGCAGTCTGAATAAAATACTGTAAAATGAATATTGCTTCTGTAACATTTAAATATTTTTATTTGAAACTACTTCTTTTTTTTTTTTTTATTCCTTAACATAAGCTTCAATTTATTAATCAACTGAACTGTTTTCTTTTTTTAAATGCTGTTGGTGCTGAATATTGTGCTACCTGGAGGAAAATAAAAGCTTGTAATTTGCTTGGTGCATGCTGTGTTTTTGTTTTTGTGGGAGGTCAGCCACAAAAACCAGCCAAAAACTTAAAATATGTAAATGAAGACAAAAACCCAATTTAATAAATCATACAAAAGTATTTTATTGTATCACAACTATATTTACATAGAGGTTCAATGAGAATAAATAATAGTGTCAATAAATATTGTTATTGTGAATAAGAATTATGAATAAATATTAAATAGTTTACAAAAATTTCAGAGGAACAAGATTTTAAACTGTGAAAGAAATATAAAATTTATATTAATATAAATTTAATCTCCATTTTCAAACAACAAATGCTGTGTTGTTTATAGTACATAGTCAACAAACTTCATCTTCAGACAACACAGGCTGGTCTTCACCTCCTTGTAAAGTTACATCACTGTCTTTCCTTCATTTCTTTAGTTACTCTCCTTCATATTGGAAATTGTTTCTTTCCAGCGCTGCCTCCTCCTCCTCCTCCTCCTATCCTCCACATCTTGTCACTTTCAATCTGCATCTTACTATTTGAGGAGCATGTGGAGAAATTTAGTGTGGAAGCGAGCGCTGGAGTTCAGGAGGATACACAAGGTCTGGAAAGTCTCCCCGTCTCCAAAATGGTTTCCTGAGAACAGATGATGGATTTCGTGACTTTTTATGTCACTTTTAATTTGAGTGTGAAGCATTCGGTGAGCTGTGCAGGACCACTGCTTCCCCACCTGAGAGACAGAACCCCCCCTACCGCCTTTACAAGTTCATCCTGGGGTTATTAATAATGATTAACAAGATACAGTAGCGATAAAGATAAAAAGCATTTCTACTTGTGTTTGTCTCACTTTAAACGCTAAAAAAAGAAACAAAAATAAGCTCAAATATTAAAGGAGGACTTAATCAGAAGCAAACAAATGCAGGTTTACTCTAGGTGAAGAAAACA
Organism: Sciaenops ocellatus; assembly: GCA_033000465.1. NCBI lineage: Eukaryota > Metazoa > Chordata > Actinopteri > Sciaenidae > Sciaenops > Sciaenops ocellatus. Next base: position 14,464,310 of record CP136868.1, read on the forward strand.
CATCCACCTGAGCTGAAAATCTTTTCAATAAAATAAGGATTTCCCGGGAGATTTCATCTGCCTGAGCTGTCACACACTCACAAACACACACATCCACCCATCAACACACACTGTCAAAACAAGCTGCTCTCTATATACAGAATGTGTACTGTAGTCATGCCTAATTAATTTAATTTATGATTTATGAATCTACTATTTAAATCTGCCGGCCCTAAAACATGCTTTACGCTGTCTACACATGTTGTTTATTTGTTATTTTTCATTCAATAATTCAATTATTATTCTTTTCTCACCATCTCAATGCTGTAGTTATTGCTTCCTCATACTTTTATGATTATATTATTACCATATATTACAGTATTATATTACTTGATGCAAGGGACAATTTCCCCACTAGCTTCATGTTTTTCAAGATGAATTTTTGGTGTCAAGACGAGGCCTGAGGACTTTATGAAATGAAATTTACACGACAGAGAGCGAGCTTCCCCACCTGCTACAGAAAACTCAAAAACGTCCCTGGTGACCTCTGAAAACATGTTCTCCAGCTCCTGGATGAAGAAGAACCGTTCAGGAGCTGTGTTGAAGATCTTGCAGATCTGCTGTACCAACTTCACCGCCCAGGACATGTGATAGCCGTCCTTCTCGCACACCTAAGGATGAAGCCACGCAAAGCAGAAACTTTAACAAACATACCTTTTGACAGCACAAATGTTGTAGCTTTAATGTTGTAGTTCATAATAATTTCGTTGAGGTGTGTCAGTTCCAAGGTCCTGTTATTGTGACTGCTCTTCTGTGACAAGGCCACCTGGTCAAGACGTTTTCAATAATGAAACAAGGAAATCAAACATCCAGTTTGGAGAGACACTTGCACACATTGTTATCAGAGAGAAATACCTGCTCTATGATGTCAGAAACCAACTTACTTTGCAGTTTTTGAAGAATGATACTGACATGTCTGAATTAAAGCTACTATGGCGCCCTCATGAGGACTCAAATCAGTACCATAAAATACAAATTTTAAGTTATTTTGACTGCACAGACATGTAATCAGGTTAAAAGTGTGTTTGTCATTCCCACTCTGTGCCCTGTATGTCTGCTTCTGCACTATCTAACTTTGTGCTCGGAGTACGATCACCTGCCAGAAGTACATATCGCTTTACAGCACTAAGTCACACACCACCAACTATTTGACTGATTTTGGTGAAAATGGATTATATTTTATGGAGATATTTTATATTTTAATGAGAAAATGCTTCCCCTCCGATGTCCTCTTGGCTGCTCCGCCTCAACTTTTACTGCTGTAACTGTTAGCTGCCCAAACTGTGAGCTCAGAGCGTGTTTACACTGGTGGACCTCCAGGAGGAGGTTTTCAGATTCGGGGTGCAGGGGAATGCAGATGGGGAGTAACGCTGGACTGGGCAAGCAGGTAATGTAACCGGATTCAACAGAGGCGGAGCATGGCAGTTGCAAAGAGGATGACGGGAGTAAATCTGGGACTGACTTTTAGATGCCGAGCTAGGTTTCTTACTGTTGGACTAGTAAGTGATATTAGCTGACTGCTATGTCTTGTGTTGTTGAACTTGCTTGATGTTTGGTTTAAGATGACTCATTTCACATCAACTGTACAATAACTTTTCTCACCATTATGATGTACACGATGAGTCTGGAGATCTCACGAAGTCGTCCGTTGATGGCCTTGCTGGCTAGAATGGTGTAGCAGAGACTGCTGCCACACAGCACCAAGAGGCGGGCCACATTCTCCACATGCCATGGCTGGGGAATGACTGGAGATGAGGATGAGGATGAGGATGAGGAGGACAACCATCATTTCAGGGGTCTGTTACCCTAATATGTGTGTGTACAGTATCTACGTGTGTGTGACAATAAAACATTTGAGAAACACTGAAGTATGATACCAACGAGCTCCTCCAGGATTGCCTGAATCACATTGTCTTTGACTTCGACTTTGTCGAAAAGCAGGAGGATGGCCTTGGAAAGGTCCCACAGAGCGCTGTGAGGCAGCCCCCTCTCTACCAGATCCTGCCAACCGAGGCTGCCTGCATGGAGGAGAGCATCTCACTTACTGACTGTATCAAACTATACCACAATGAAATAAGTATCATACTGTACAACTAATTTCTGTGCTTCAGGGTGCAAAATTAACGTTTAACTGCTTTATTTTGAAAATCAACCGGATCCTTTATGCCTTTTCTGTGTCTGACTTCTGGCCAGCTCAAGCTCCTTTGTGTTCTCGTGTTGTAGCCGTGCCCGGTGGAGTTTAGCTTTAAGTTTTTGCTGTGTAGCTAAAGTGCAGAGAGGATGACACAGTTTTCCAGAGCTGGCACACCAGCTTCAGACAGCGACACTCACGACTCTCCTACTATTACAGCTGATATCACATCAGCAGCATCTTTGCAAACTAGAAAGTAAGATGAGTCATTTAATGTCACCTGATGCATCAATCCTGCGTGGAATGGCTGGAATAGCTAGTGTTTTCCATTTACAGAGCCAGGGCTGTCTGCAACCACCAGATTTCTTTTCACGCTCACACAGAGGTGGCAGACTAGAGTCATTTTCCTTTACACTGTGAGTATCAAAGTTATCTCACCCTCAGGAAGCAGAGGTCCATAGAGGATGAACAGTAAGCGTGCTTGGCTGACCATGGGCCAAGGCTTCAGGAGTTGCATTAGCCAGAACTGGGAATCTGGCTGGTTCGGCCACGGGTCCAACAGAACCTGACGGCAGAATAGACGGAGCTGGAGCTCTTTGTACCACCTTACACCTGAGGACAGTAAAAAAAACATCTTTTTTTTATCAGTCCTTTGAAACACAAGGATCAACAGTAAGAAGCCAGTCACTCATGTGTCACCTCTCTTTGGTAGTTTTTGTAACTATTCAGATTTAAACCTGCGCACCCAATGACACTGATCTGACCCAAGAAAACTGAGATGAATAGCTTAAATACAGTGTTTCATTTTTCTGCATTCTACTAAAGCCATTAAATTAAAGGCGTAATAATTACTTACAAATTTTCACACATAGTAACTTTAAAAGAAGGCACGATGTCCTCTCTGATGGACTGTTTTCCACATTACACCGCCTTTACTCTTTCCTGTCCTGAATTCAGAAACATTTTCACGTCCAGACACTGAAACACACACCTGGTTTTCCAGTAATGACTGCGTCAACTTTTTGCAGCAGATTTGTGAGGTCACACAGGAAGTCGAACACTCTTTGGCACTCCAGCTCATCCCAGCCTGCGATCAGTGTCTGTAAAGTATTCAACAGAACATACCAAAACACTTTCAACAAAAGAAAAGTTTCATCTGCTAAAATGTTTTCAGGTACTGGGAAGGAACACAAGGGTGAGTAAAGAGTGCTACTAGGCTATAAAAAAGGCAGTTATATTTAGTTTTTCCTCCCTTAGCTGTACCTGGTCTGTGATTTTCTTTAATTACATCAAAGTTTCCAAAATGTTCTGCCTTTCGATGAGACCCTCACCTGGAGGAAGACTCCGTAGCTGCAGAACCCAATGCAGTCTGGTGATGAACACTGCTCCAACATGAAGCAGGGAATCTGAAACAGATTATTTTGACTCATCATGAGCAGAGGTTATGAACAGTAGATATTAGGGCTGAATAATGAAAGAGAGTGCAACAGTCCAAAGGATGTGAAGTGGCAAATTACTGTATAAACTATTTGTCATTTTCAAGACTAGTCTTAGAGATAAATTAAATAATTCGCCTGGTGTAATTAGACTTTCTTTGTTTATCTGGCCTGACATGCTTTGACAAGTCACAATATGTGACGAAAAAAGGTTTTTAAATATTGCTTCCCTATATGATTTAATCTGACTATATATGAGTAATTAACTTGCAAAGTGCAGATTTATAATGTTATTTATTCCCATGCTCCTCTTTCTTTCCTCCTTTCCCAAATTTTCTATTTACTTGATTATGCATCACAATACTCTGTTCTCGTTTGTCCTCTCACCACTCCTTTTCTTACCTGTGAAAACTTGCTAAAGATAAATTTTAACCTTTCCTTTGTTGGTAGCAACAGGGTGCACCTCTTGAACAACAAACCTGAGACATTGAACACAAAAACACATTATCAAATTAAAAAACTCTTTCTGCTCCTTCTTGTCCCTTCACTTCACAGGGCAGCACATCCTGAGTGTGTGGTGATCATTAAACAAGCAGCTATCAGTAATATGCCTGTCACAGATCAACGCTGAGTTATAAATCTGCCTCATGAAGTGTGGGGAAGAGCTATACAAAATAAAAAAGTCAGCAAAATTTAAATTACCACTTACCCAGATCTCTGTAGTGTCCGATAGTAGATCTCTGTTCAAGGCAGGTGGAGTGGTGAAAGCTCTGAATGATCGTTCTTTTCTTCCAGGCCATGGTAGAGATGTAGTCCACAACGCATCTGGTGATTTCCTTGGACACCATGCTGAACACACTCATCTCCAGCACTGACAAACACACACATTTTCATTCACGAAAACCTTTCTGAGTCCAAATGAACCAGTTACAGTGGTGGTTCATATTTTGTGTTTAAGCACTAATTCAAAGAGGTTTTATCAAATATTAGCACTGTAAAAGCATGGCTGTCTTTATTAAATTGTCTGAAAGTGTCCTAATAGTAGTGATTAAATTGAAGATATAATGGATATAATGCCTGGTATACACACGCAAAAACTGTTTGGTATATGCTGCGTACACTGTTTATATACTAGACTACTAGTACTCTTACAGTTTATTCTGTAAATTACTCTTACTGTTAATAATTGTTAGCTTTTAATTGCTATTAATTAATTGTTAATTGGACTGTGAAATAACAATAAGGTTGAAACTAATATAAAAGAATATAATCAGTCAGCAAAATACACTATAAGAAAATAAATCCTAAATTAATACGAAATACTAAATATACTACATGCAGTACACACATGCAGTTATTATTATGTTATATTACAAAGCTAACCAGTGTCACCTACCAGACAGCTTGTCCAGGATCATGTCAAACACCTCCGAGGGGAGCTTGTGAAAGAAGCTGCCGCTGATGAGACCCTGTCGGCGGGTCACGATGGTTCTGGCTGGATGGGGCCCATGATGATGATGATGATGATGATGATGATGGTGATGCTGAGTCCTCTTGTGTTGCTTGGACTTGCGTGTCAATGTGTAGCCAGTATTTCTAGAGGTGTTCCTCACCATTATCACCACCTCTGGTGAGTTAAAAAAAGATACGGTAAATTAAAGATAAACTCAAGCTAAACAAACACTAGCCAAAAGACTTAGCTATGCTAATTTAGTATAACAGCTAACCTAGATAGTTAGGTTGAATTAGGTTAGTTGTGACTTAATTAACTTTTAGATATAGTAGTCACACGCCGAGACGTATAATTAATATGAATGCAAGCTTACGTTAACACAGTAGCGTCTTACCAAGACTATAAACTTAGCAATGTAGAAAGGCAGCTGTGAAAGTCAAGTTAGCAGATTAGTTTAGCTGTCTTTGATGACGCCGGTGACAACGGCGCGAAATAAATGATGAGTTACTTCACAGACAGGAATAAAGACAAATGTCTGCCTCCTCACCTCTATCCTGTAAGGAAGGGAGGTAAATATTCAGATAGTGTAAAGTGTAAGTATTCAGACTGTCACTAAAGTAATGTCAACAGCAACATTACCTCTAAATTACTGGTGTTAATTCTCATAAATATGCGTTTTGATGTGTAGTATTACAGTATTTACGGTAGTCCTGGCTGTAATACGGTAATATTTTAAGAAAAATGATAATTTAAGCCTTAATATAAATTTAGTGGACTAAAAATTCAGAGTTCAACCATAATATAAAATGTATAATCTATAAGTACAGACACCACAGCTTCACAAAGAAGTTTCAATGAATCAAATATTAGGACTGTAAAAATATTTATGTCCTAAAGTGTCCTAAAAGTAGTGGTTAAATTGAAGATATGGATATAATATCTGGTACACATGCAAAAACTGTTGTTTGGCATATACTTGTACACTGGATATACTAGGCTACTAGTACTCTCATTCTATTTATAACCACTATATAAATGTACATTATTCTGCACTTTAATGCTTTTTGCACTACAGGTTAGTTGCTAAACTTTTTCGTTGTCTCAGTACTTGGACTGTAAAATGACAATAAAGTTGAAACTGATGTAAAATAATATAATCTACTGCGATAAAAGATACTAAGTCTGCAAAATACACTTAACGAAAGAAAATACAAAATTACTACAGAATACTAAATATACTAAAGTTTCTTTACAGTTTGTTTTATTTTATGTAGGTTACATGGTCTTGTACCAATAATGTTTTTTTTCCTCAAATATCAACCAGTTACAGATTGCTGTTGCACTTAATGGATTTATTGTCTAGCCCAGTGTTTCTCAAACATTTTGCACCACCTCAGAAAATATTAGACTCTCCGAGGGCCACCGTCATGACAGACGTTAAAATACAGCAACATAGGCTGGCCCATTTCAGCTATGGACAGTTTACACAGGAGGCAGGTTCACTCCTAAGATTATTTATTGTTGACTGTTCAAGAACCTTTTTCACAGCGGCCATTTTGACATGAAATAGTAAACACAGGTGTTACCAGTGATACTAATTAAAGTTCTGTTCCATTTATTGCAGCAGAGACTTTCCAGTGAGCCAAAATGCATCACAGCAGCACTCTGACTGTAATAATTTAATTAGTATCATTGGTAACACCTGTGTTTACCCTGTTATTTCATGTCAAAATGGCTGCTGTGAAAAAGGTCTATTACTCCCATCATCGCTTCACCTAACTTGAAACAGACCAGAGGTCTAATCAGACAGAATTACCTTTGTGTGCAGAGCCTTTAAAATGTGCCCATTTTTACTGTACCTTGAGGATTCCGAGTGTATCTGCGCATATATATATATATATATATATATATATATATATAGTTGTAAAGGTATGTGTAGTACAAAAAGGAGAACGAATTTTCACATGTCTGAAGATGGTTACCCTCCAGCACTGTGTGCAACAAACCAGCTACGCTCAGCTGCTAATCGCAGGATTATTCTGCTTAACTAAGACTATTATGTGTTCCACATTCAAATGGCGTCTCCCACAGGCAGACCTTGGAGAGGATCATCCCTTCACTATAGAGCTCTTACAGAGGACTGCATACTACACAAGGGACCAGGGGAAAGGGCCGGGGGGGAGAAACCCTTGTATACCAACAGGATGTCACGGTAGGTTACACTTGGGGCACAGAGGGATAAAGAGAACCACTGCAAAGAAAAGAGATGGACCTCAGAAGAACGAAGAGATAAAACTGTAGAAAACTTGCAGAACAGTATGTACCACACAAATAATCACAAATGCATCCTGTACAATTTGAACCCTGATTAATGTTTTTCTAAAAGTTGCTGATCACTTGATTCTTTTCATTTTATTGTCCATTATTCATTCACACAGATGTGAAGAGATGCAGAGAGCTGAATTATTGAGACAAAAACAGCACATCCGGTGAGAACAATATCTCTTCTGTCTGCCTTTGTTTGGCAACGTCGCATCCACGGTTGACACCGGCCCTGTTTATCTTTGTGGAGCAACAAGCCGAGCACTGGGACTGTCTCTCATGTCATCTCTGACATGATGCTCCAGACGCTGAGAGAGATAATGCTGCTGCTCCTGATGATGATGACGATATCTAACATGGGTCAGTCACGTATCTGACAATCCTGCAGCACAGACATACTCCTTGTCTGTTAAGGCAGCAGCAGAGACAGACAGGAGGAGCTGGCCTGTGTGGAATCAATGCCAATCACCAGATTTGACTGGAAGTGCACCGTCTGGACAAGTTTGACCAGCCTCTGTAATCCTCGTGTAACCTCGCTGGTGAGTATTCAAATGTTGGGATTTGTTATTTAGTATCAAAATGTGAAGGTCAAGCAGCATCAAATGTACTATATTTCATGTAGCTATTCTGGAAGGTGACACACTGTTTTGAATATTACACTGGCTCTGATGTTGGATAATTTGTAGGCAAACCAATGTGAAATAAGACGTTTGTCACAGCCTTGCCTTTGTTCCTGTTGCTTCCTTGTTATGCCTTCAGTGTAGTCAATCATTAAGTAAACACAATGAGGCTTGTATCTCTGATATTTTAAGAGGCCCCAACAGTGCAAGGTCTAACACTGAACAATAATCAGCCTCTTGTTCACAGAGGAAGTCAAAACAATGGGGCACAGTTTGGTTTCTTTGCTTTCTAATTTACAGTCGCTCTGTTTCAACAATTTTGCATTTAAGGGGTATTACTTGCCAGTTAATTAAAAATATATTTTCAGCATTGATATTGTATTTTTCAGAGAGACTTTAGTTCTTAATATTTTAATAATTGTCCGCTCATTATTCAGGATTTTTTTTCACCTAGTGAACATTTTGTTCAAAACAGGGAGAAGGAAGGAAGGACAAAAGTAAATGCTTAACTACCCATGAGTCTCACAGGGAGGGATGGGTTTTTATTTGTGGCCTGGAGCTTCCTGCACAGTTGGGGAATTTTTACTGCCATTTGTGAATTTGTACAATGTTGAGTGAACTCAGGTGAGAGATTAAATTGGACATAATATAATTTGGTCAGTTATTACAACATTAGTCACTCTTACTCTCCCTTATTGTCACAGTTTGGGGCCCAACAGGCAGAAGTGCTATGTCATTTAGTCACTCTTTCTCAAATGCCCTGCAGAGTTGTGAAAAAATTTCAGACTTAGTGGTTTATAACAGCACTCTCAGCTTGGGTGGTTTCTGTAAATGTTTAATTTCCTCTCTCTCTCTTTCTCTCCTTTCCTGAGGGGAGGTGGGAAACTTAACAAATAGACTGCTGTGCTTTGCCCTCCAGAGGAGAGCGTTAAACAGGTGAAGCTGAACACTGCTCTCATTAGTTACAGATGCAGTCACCTGCCACTCACCAGAGACTGATGCCAGAAAGTTTCCACAGCTATTTCTGCCCGGAGACACTTGAGGAATGGCTCAGACTCTGTGACTGGATGCAAGCTCAGTGGAATTTACTGTGCTGCTGGGGACCATGCAGATAACAGCAGGAATCCAGCCTCATCTGCAGCCTGAGGGACTGTAGTTTTGCTCAGAGAGTGTTTCTTTTGTATGTTGTCCTTGTGCACTGGTTTCCTTTTATTTATCTATGGATCCTATATTTATGAGCTGGCTTATGAGACATCCAAATGCTATTAATCCTCTCAACAGTGATTTCAAACTCTAATGCTCTTGTGCTTTGCAGTTTTGAGCATCTGTCCAAGTGAGTCAATCATGGCCAGCATGGCAGTTCAACTCCTCGGCTTCTTCTTGGGGCTGTTGGGGTTTGTAGGAACTTTGGTCGCAACTCTGCTGCCCCACTGGCGCAGCACAGCCTACGTGGGCTCAAACATCATCACAGCCACTTCCTACATGAAAGGCCTGTGGATGGAGTGTGTATGGCACAGCACTGGCATTTACCAGTGTGAGCTGTACAGATCTCTGCTGGCACTGCCGCGCGACCTGCAGGTACAACATGTTCAGTTTTTTTTTTTGTTTGTTTTAATCCAATGCACCTGATGTTGATTTACAATTACATGTATTTTGATAATCTATTAATCACTGGAATACTTCAAGCAACATTCTCTGGCCATATTTTATAGATATCATTTAGAGATCGAGAACCCCAAGAATTGGCACATAAGCAATTTCAAAAAGGATTTCCCAGATGGATGGATTGCTAGGTGGATGGAAGGACAAGTTGCTGAGTAAATTCAAGAGAATCTCTTTTAATGTGAGACTAACTTCTGAAAAATGTATCACATCTTTCCTCTTACAAACAAAGTACTGTACACGTTGGAGTCGGTATTCAGTTACATAGTCTCATGTTAAGTGTAAACTGTGAGCTCAGGGTAAGAAATTAACTCCTTATACAGATTTACGTGCACTTTACTGCCACTCTATTCTAGACTGATTTATTAATTGATACACTAACCAGTGGATTGACTGATTGACGAGTAACTCTTGCTGGTAGAACCAGAGTCATGTCTTTAAGGTTAAAGTGCTTGTCTCTTCTCCTCCTCGTTAGGCTGCCCGGGCACTCATGGTGCTCTCCTGCGTCACCTCAATCCTTGCATCTCTGGTGTCTGTGATGGGGATGAAGTGTATCCGCTTTGCCCGTGGCTCGTTGATCAAGTCTCCACTGGCACTAAGTGGGGCAATTTGTTTCCTCTGTGCTGGCTTGCTCTGCCTGGTCACAGTGTCCTGGACCACCAACGATGTCATCATGGATTTCTACGACCCCTTCCTCCCCAGCGGATTGAAGTATGAGATTGGCCTGGCCGTGTACCTCGGGTACGCCTCAGCCTGCCTCAGCCTGACCGGAGGACTTGTCCTGTGCTGGAGCAGCAGTGGTGACAGGTCACGGAGCTCCCTCCATATGCGGAGAAATCAACCATCATCACCTCCCCCTGCCTTCAACCACATATATCCTCCTGTTCCACTCTACAAGCCCCCGGAAGCCCTGAAGGACAATCATGCTCCCTCACTGTGCTCCCTTAATAGCAATGGTTATAGACTCAATAACTATGTCTAAGACTGGAGTAAACACTAACACCATAACTGCAATGCCACAAGGACTGATATGAACAAAGAACATCCTATATATACAGTCAACTGAACACTTCTCCAGCTTATTTTTAATATCTATAGATGTATTACTGCCTCCTCCATACACATAAGACACAAAAAACACTGGAAAAGGACTGGTGTGGTGTGAGAGAGAGAAGTGAGGACTGAAATATGTTGTCCTACTGCTTAGGACCAGAAGGTGGCAGTATTTTACAGCAAATAACCACAGAAGAAACGTCAGAAGTCAGAGTCCACTCTGTGCTGCAACACTCTGATGTTAATGGATAAGCAATTGTTCTGTAACTTTCTTGTTGTAGCCTACTTTCTAGTTGAGATTAACTCATCCTGAAAGCCAGCTCAATTATAATAGTTTGTTTTTTTTGTTTGTTTGTTTTTTTTTCATTTTTAGAAAATCAATGATATTGTCTATTTTTTTTATATTTTCATGCCAAAGAAAATTAAATAATTAACTAATAATTTAAACATAGACAAATACATAATATTTTTGTTGTTGTCATGAGAAAAACACAGCTGTGATTAATGACTTTAATGGATAGCTGCATTTCATGCTCAGTCACTTCTATGGTTGGTCAAAAGGCCTGCAGTAAACCATGTAGTGACACTTAATGGATTAAAATCCATTCATCATTTACAGTTTAACACTCAGCTGCTCTTACGAGCAGCAAAACTTTTTAATGTACAGAAACATTTAGAAAATGTTTTGTTCCTGATTTAGTGAAACCACCTGAAGATTTGAGTAAATCTTAAGAAAGCCACTGGATGGCGACAAAGGTCTTTTGAGAAGGCAGTTTAAAGCCTTCAGTTAGACCTCTTTTTTATTTATATGGAGTGCATCGTTTGATGGATATGGTGTAGGCTACAAGTTGATAAATGTCGATGACTTTTTATGAATGGCACCAACACAGAGTCTGAGTCATTGAGCCAAATACAGTACCAGACAAAGTTTGGACACACCTTCTCATTCAATGGATTTTATTTATTTATTATTGTTTTCTACATTGCAGTACATCAACACTGAAGACATCAAGATTATGAAATAATACACTTTGAATTATGTGGTAAGCAAAAAAAGTGTAAACAAAGCAAAATTTGCTGTCTGTGTGTAGTCACAAAAACCAACAAACTCTATGATGAAACTGGCTCTTCTATAGAGCACCCCAGGAAAGGAAGACCAAGACTTACCTCAGCTACAGAGGAAAGGTTCATTTCAGTTATCAGCCTCAGAAAACACCAATAAATGGCACCTCAGATTAGACATGAATGCAGAGTATTAGTAGTAGAATTGCAGCAAAGAAACCGTGACTGAGGGGGACCAACAGAAAGATAATTGCTTGGCCAAGAATGAAGAATGGAAACTAGACCAGAGGAAATCTGGACTTTGGTGTAATGTCAGATTTGTCTTTGTGAGACGCAGAGAATGTAATGGATGATATCTGGATGTGTGGTTCCCATCCTAAAGCACTGAGGAGGAGATGTGATGGTGTGGGGGTGCTCTGTTGGCAATTTATTCAAAATTTAAAGCACACTTAACCAGAATGTCTACCATAGCATTGTGCAGCAACATGCCATCCCATCTGGCTTGTGCTTTGTGGTCATTTGTTTTTCAACAATTAAGCAAAACAAACCTCCAGGCTATGTAAGGACAATTTGACCAAGAATTTGAGTGATGGAGTGCTGCCACGGATGACCTGGCCTCCACAATCACCTGACCTGAATATGATTTGGGACTGGTGCTGTATGTGAAATGAAAAATCATTAACATTCATAGCTGCTCAATACGACGCTTTTTGCGAATCTTTCCAGACTGCTTGTCTAAAACTACTGGTAATGCCGTGGAAGTGTTTCTGAGGCTTATTTGTTAGAAAACCTTCCAATTAGAGCTGCCCTCTGTCTGGCAGCCTGTCAGCCACACAGACACCAAATTAGGAGGACGTATCACAATTCAAGGAAGTCACTTATCTTATTTCTAGCAGTCAGACTAGCCACAAATTCTTTTCCATCAAGCAGTCCATTCATACTGGCAGTAAAGACCAAACAATGAATTCTAGGACAATGTTTGTTGTACAATTGTGAATGGAAATGAACCGGATAAAACTGTAAAATAAAGGTGAATGCATTGTTGAAAAACACTACAGAAATATCACATCAAAGGGATTGTTACAGTTGAAGGTATAATTAGACAGAAAAGGCTTCACACCAAAGAGATGTTACATGTTTCTGTTGTGTGCACTCACATTTCAGCACCATGGACAGCCGCCTGAATCCTCAATACACAGGCTTTACAAGGTAACGTCAACATACAACGTACATAATGTATATAATATAATTTTAATTATCTCAATCAGTTTTATATAGTTTATATAGTTTTTATATAGTTTATATTTTCTTTATATAATAATTAGTATTGCATTTAAGATTGGATTTGGTAACATGTGACTTAAAGTGATCAAAACAATGTCCTGTGAGTCACCACTGTGTCGTCAGACTGGTGGACGGGTAAGCCTGGTTATGCCTAAAATAATTAACAGCAACACGACATAGAAATTGGCATTTTTGTAATTTAGTGTCCACAGTCTCAGAGTGCAATACCACCGTCATAAATAAGGACACCTGTACATGTGTATTTGAGTATATTACTTATGAGCTAAGCTACGATACATAGCAGCCAGATAATATTACTTTCTAGTCAAACACTAAGAAGTACCTTTGGTGACATTGCAGTCAGCAACAAAATGGTATTTTGTGCAATTTGGCACCCCTACAGTTTCAGAGTGCATTTGAGTTATACACTGCTGTCATAAATATGGACAGCTGTACGTGATTTGTTAAAATAGTCAAATATCAGGCAAATACAAGCCAGCTAATATTAATGAATAATAAAGAGCCCAGCTTGGTTTCTGTCTTTCAGCCTTTTATTACATGAAGCTCTCACCAACTACTAAAAGTCGGTCTCAGATTTATTCTTGTCTGGCGCCCTTTAGCTCAGTCACACTCTAATTCTCTTTTTAGTGTCTTCAGTCTTTTAGCCTCTGTCATTATGTCTATAGAGGCTGCTGAGCCCAGTTACATTGCCCACTTGCCCAGCTGCAGTTCTGGCACAACACCGTCTCACCGCTAACATTCCCCTACACCCTGGGCCTGAAAACCTCTTCCCAGGGGTACAAAACACCTGTGGTACAAACACTAACACTCCCACGGTGCTCTGAGTTCACAGCCCAGGCAGCCGAACTAACAAACTGAGCTAACATTAGCTAGCAGCAGCTACAGTTCACCTGTCCATCAGGAAACTCTGTAAATCACCAAGAGTTGAGGTGGAGCAGCTGGAGGACATTGGAAAGAAAACCAGAAAACATCGAGTTTCATTGCAGTTTACGTAAAGCATTTCTTACGGATGGTCATACTCGGAGCACAAACTGAGTGGGAATGACACCATTCACCTGATTATACATTGGTGTAACATCAAAATGATTTAAAACCTGTTATTTTATGATAGAAAAGTTGCACAATGTTGCATTAAATGCCCTCTACAGTGACCTTTAAAGTTCCCTTCCAATGGAGAAAAATGTCATGCAGTGCGACATAAGCTGCCCTACATGCTAGAAAACGTTTTATGACGACTTTGGGGCCCTTTTTATTTTTTCACCCCTGAGCACCAGACAGCATAAATCCGCCACTGCTTCTTCCTTATGACTAATCTCTATTTATGCAAGTTGGTTTGAAAGTTTTTATGCTTAAATGCAAAAACTTGTGAGTTGAGGCGTGTTCTTTCATGCGTAAGATGGGTCATAAAATGACAAAGTCTCTATGCGGGGCTTACATCCTCAATATTACCACCACAAACGGGGAGCTTTGCAATATCGTAAATCAGGCCTGAAATGTAACCTGGCAAAGTAAAGATTTCATCCATTGCCAATATGATATTATGATATTGGAAAGCTTTCCCGGAGAGGTTGTGCGTCATGCCACTCTCTATTAGGTGCTATTTTCGTCCTGCCCTGGAAGACATTCATCCACCATCTACTCACCCTGACAGCACCCAATAAACCCACCACTCCCATTCATCTCCACCCCTCCACCCACCTCCAGCCTCTCTCCCCGTCCCTCGCTCTTTCCCTCTCTCTCTCTCTCTCTCTCTCTCTCTCTCTCTCTCTCTCTGTTTCCGACGAGCATTGGTGATTTTTTAAAAAACAACACAGGAGAACTGTGTTTGGACGTCCAAGAGGATTACTTTGTGCTACCTGAACATTTCCAAAACAAAATCGTCTTTTTTAAATACTTTTTGGAGGCCCTACTCCTGTAATCTCGTTAGACCTGTTTTTCAAAGGAAAGGTAAGATCAAGTCTAACATTTTCTTCTTTTACTAATATATGTTGGCTGACTCTAACTGCATTTGACCATAGTGACAGATTGTTGATTTAAAGAGGGATCAATAATGCAATACCGGTCTCCAGGAACCATGGTGTCAGCGCAACGGGGGAGCTGAAACCCACAGGTTTGATTCTAGTGATGCAGCACATCGGACACAAAACCCCAAAGCATCTGTTTTAGTTGTCTTTTGGATAATGGAGTTGATTTTTTTTTTACGGGGCGTTGGGTTTGGGGCGCATTAATGGCCTTTTACGCACGGTAGAACAGGAAACAAAACCATGTCGGTCCAAATTTTCACACCAGACTAGGCTACAGAGCAGCCTGAACACGTTTTTTAAGAATACATTATAAACTAACAGACATCTCGGGAGTAAATTGGCACAAACATCGGATTATAACTGTAATTTAAGCGAGGCAGCAAGGCGCGTAAAACATTCCCAACTGTTTTAAAAGCTGGATGACATGTGCAGCACCAATAATTTGTGCACTCCTCTGATCAATAACATTATTTCTACTTTGGGATGAATCTGATTCACATCTTTTGATTTTAAGACACATGATGGAGTGCCGGTTGCTCCTCTTGCTTTGCTGTGTGCGTCAGTTGGACACGATAAGGTATGGCCACTCTTCATAGCTTTCAACCAACGAGTCAGTCTTCTTATATTTAAACAAAGACCAAAGGAAAGGCGGAATTATTTCTGAATTTTAACATCAAAGAGGGATTCAGCTCCAGCTGGTCGTTTGTCTTATAATTTATTGTGTTGCATGTAATAGATGCGGGGACTTTATCACACTTTTAAAAAATTGACTTCACTGAGTGGAGCGCTTAAACTCGAGAATGCAGCTTTTTCGCTTGAAACGTGGGTAAGATTTTCTCCTGGTGTTGTTTTCTTTGCTTTCTCGCGGTGATTCCACATTTTAGGTTTGATCTGAAAAAAGCATCCGCTTGAGTTCGGCCAGAATTTGGATTTATTAGAATTAATTATTTGTTTATGTTACTTTGGAGGAAGAGGGGTTTTATAATTATCACAGCTGGACATTTTCAGTAAGATAGTCGGTGCGTAGAAAACATGAAATTTGGATCCTCTAACTGAAAACTGTCCGTTTGTAATATAGGAATTATATCACCCAGCACCGTAAACTGATTACAGATTAAATCTTGTTGTTTTTAAGAAATTGATAACCTCAAATAAATTGTTGATAGATGACAGTATTGTTTTAAAGTTGATCATTGGGTTAATAGTTTCGTATGGTTTCGTCCTGTTCCGCGTAACGCGCATAAAAGACCTGTACTTGCAGCGTCTGTGCTGTTAATAGAGGTGATAGAAAATTATCAAAAGATGAAGTTTCTTCAAAATATTTATTCAAAGTCGAACACGGTCCATAGAAACGTGTTTCTACTTTTTTTCTTCAAGGTTCTCTCCATGAAATTCCAGTCCTCCGTGCGCAATAGCACTTGATCTCGGTGGGAGGAAGCGGACGAAGGGAAGATGGCCATCCACGCCGAGGGTCTCGTGGCTATTGTGATCTTCTACCTCCTGATTCTGTTTGTGGGGATCTGGGCCGCGTGGAAGAACAAGAACTCCGGTGTTGGCGATGGCGGAGATCGGAGCGAGAGCATCATGGTTGGAGGAAGGGACATAGGATTATTCGTTGGTGGATTCACAATGACCGGTGAGTTGGTTAACTACGGGGAGGTGTTTGAATTTTTGTTTGTTGATTAAGTGTTCAACATGACCTGTGCATTTTGACGCGTTTGGGCATCATATGAGGTCAGAAAAAGGCAATAAAATCTACCAACTCCGTCTTTTACGCACAGACAGCACTGCGGCCACAAATATGATTTATTACAAAACGATTCAACATTACAATCATGACATTTCGGAGCACTTAAAGATGCAACAACTGACGACTGAAAAGTTTTAACTATGTTCTGTAAGTCCAAACTGTCACCTAAACCCAAATATAGTTCTGTTTCCCAACTCTAATCTTTAATTGGCAAACTAAGATTTAGTGGATTCCTCTCCATCGCCACTATACAACCATCACTTGTAGGATTCTTGTTATTAAAATCAACATGGTATGGCATCCTTAATAAAAGTCTGTATTTTATTTTACAACTTTACTTAGCTTGTGTTTTTTGTGTGTTTTTCCCTGTTTTCAGCTACTTGGGTGGGTGGGGGCTACATTAATGGGACAGCAGAGTATGTCTACCTTCCAGGCTGTGGCCTGGCCTGGGCACAGGCCCCCTTTGGTTACGCTCTCAGCCTGGTAGTAGGTAAGAACCAGTGTCTTTTTAAGTCCTTACCTTAATTATATTGTAAAAAAAAAAAAAAAAAAAAAGTGTGTGCCGTATACTGTGAGAATGCAGGAGTTGCTGCAGATTAACAGTATCAACGTATTTCTCAAAGAATCATACCAGTAAATCTGCATGTTTTAGGCCACTTTCCACTGCTTACTTTAACCTTCAAAACATTTTATAGTGTTATGGCAGTATAAGTAATCTATTATAGTATTACTTTTATATCTGTCACTCTACATCATTGTTGTGCGGTGAAGCAGTGGAGACTTTTTGATTCAGTCGGCACGTACAAATGTAATGCCACACAAAAACAACATATGTCTGACATTATTCAGGTGGCCTTTTCTTTGCCAAACCCATGCGTTCACGCGGATACGTCACCATGCTCGATCCTTTCCAGCAGCTGTATGGAAAAAGGATGGGCGGCCTGCTCTTCATCCCCGCACTCATGGGGGAAATCTTCTGGTCTGCAGCCATTTTATCTGCCCTGGGTAGGTGATTATTGGACAGGATCACTTACTTTTAAGTCTAAGTTCATTATGAGAACCACATTGAGTTAACCAATTTACTTTTCCCCTTCACTTTGGCAATGTGATGATCCTGATGTGTGTCCTATAGGTGCCACTCTGAGTGTGATCGTGGACATAAACATCAACATGTCGGTGGTGATCTCGGCCATGATAGCTATCTTCTACACACTTGTTGGGGGACTCTACTCTGTGGCATACACAGATGTAGTCCAGCTCTTCTGTATCTTTTTGGGCTTGGTGAGTTTCACTGTCAACATACTTCAAGCTGGGGACTTTAGAGGTGGCAATGGATAGGCTTTAGATGATTTAAGTAGGGTTTTACCAATCTGTATTGTACTCTGACGACTCCTGGGTAATCTTAAAATGGGCAAAGACATGAAGCATGGGTGGAGCTGAGGTGGGCTGAATGCAGGCTGATAGCTCAAACAAGCTACCTATGACAGCACCTGTCTGTTAACCAAAGTGGCCATGCTGTTAATTTTGGGTAACTTTAAGCCTTAATATCATTTGAACGGGTTAGTTATATAAAAAACCACCCCCCATACAGTTGTCATGAACAAGAAATTAGCTATAGAGACCAAAATAGTTTTTTTGTACCAGGCTGTAAACATGTTTATTTCTGCTGTCAAGCTGGATATTTTAATCTGCGGATTGACTCGTTTTGTAGCCAGCCTTAAGTGGCCGTTTGAGGAGCTGCAGTTTTTTGGCGCTTCTGCATTGGCTTCATTTTTCAATCTCAATGGCTGGCACTTGGGTCCACCTCTGCATGCTGATTTACATCTAAAGTCAACAGTCTGGGGTGTTGATTAGCTCAGTTGGTAGAGCATCCGCCCCATGTACAAAGGCTCAGCAGCGGCCCAGGGTTCGAATCTGACCTGCGGCCCTTTGCTGCATGTCGTTCCCCATCTCTCTCTCCCCACATTCCTGTCACTCTTCAGCTGTCAAAAATAAAGCCTGAAAAAGGCCAAAAATATATCTTAAAAAAATAAAGTCAACAGTCTAAAATCATGCCTACTTTCGAAATGATACAAAACCTTTTAGAACAATGTAGATCTTGGGTCCAGAGCCAGAGTCTATATAAAATATATTTGACGAATATATACGATAACAATAATAACATTTGCATTCTGATATCCTCCTCTCCATTAGTGGATCAGCGTGCCCTTTGCAATGTCCAATCCTGCTGTGTCAGACATCAGTGTTACAGCCAAGGAAGAAATCTACCAGTCGCCCTGGCTGGGGAAGATTGAGTCTGAAGACACATGGCTCTGGGTGGACAACTTCTGTTTGCTGGTAAGCTATTTTTTAAAATCAGAAAAGTAATCAAGAGACAGTAAATTACTGTAAAATCATTTACATGCATGTTTTGATTTCACTGTCAAGAGTTACAGGCAGGTGTTTTAAGCTTTATAATGTGCAGTAAAGGCACCGGGTTTGTTAGAGGTTCCCTATAAAAGAATATTTATCAAAATAACTGGAAGATGCATAGTGATTTGTACCAGTGGTCTAGATGACTGTTATGCATTGGTTTGGTGTCTGTATTTACTATGGTGTTTCTGTTTCTAGATGTTGGGGGGGATTCCCTGGCAGGTCTATTTTCAACGGGTTCTTTCTGCCTCTTCAGCTACCTACGCCCAGGTCCTTTCTTTCCTCGCCGCCTTCGGCTGCCTGGTCATGGCCGTCCCCTCTGTCCTCATAGGAGCTATAGGGGCCTCCACTGGTAAATACACACACAATTACACACACACACGCACACACACACACACACACACACACACACACATACAGAGGCTTTGATTTAAATCTATTCTGGGGACCCCAGCATTCAATTCCTTAGTCACTTTGATGTGGATGCTTTTGAAATGTACCATATTCAAGCCTGTCACTTCAGACCACAAGAACCTGTGGACTAAATATTGTCTAAAGTATTGATTCAGTACTGATCAAATAGCTATGACTGAATGTTATTTTCATCTGGATTAGATGCCTACAAATGACACAAAAATTACCAAATTGCAATGTCAACCAATATTTATATTCTGTAAAAGTCTGGATTGCAGCTGTTATCGCAAAGGGACATAAACACATCAGGCACTGATCTGTGAATGATGTGCATGCACACACACACACAGACACACATACATTTTGATGAATCAGTCAATTAAATATTCAAAGACAAACGAAACATTCAAGAATCTGATCCTTTATTCAAACAGGAAAGTGTGATCAAAGAGAACACAATGCCTTCCTGGGTTGTTTACACACCAGCAGCCTTTTTTTTTTTCGTATGTGTAAATGCAGATACATACAGTATCTGGAGGGTAAACAACATCAGACAGATCCTGTCACAACGGGCAGAGAAGAGAGCCATCAGACCATGCCGATTTAGTTAATATTACATCTGAAGAGGAGCCAATTAATCTCGTCCGTCTGAAGCTGTTTCATGTATAACGGGCGCTAATCAACCACTACTTGTGAATATCCAGGGGAGGGAGAGAATGCAGTATGTATACCCCTGGAGGATGAACGGTGTCAGAGGGTTGAGAAATGAGAACAAATGTTCTTCCACTAAATGGGACAATAGTGGAGTGAAGAATGGATGCACGCTTTGGTTTATGAACACATACTAACTCCCATCAGCCTCAGCTGTACTTTGTGCTTGTTACCAACTATAATAATGAACATAGTAGACATTATGTTGTGCCTGCGGCACTGTCACTGTCTTAACTACAGTTAGCTCAAAGCAGTACAGCATCGCAGAGCTGCTCAAACGGCTGTAGACTTTTATTATTATCTTAAATATTAAGTGTTTCCCCTTGACAAACAATACGCCTACATCCATGGAAACTTCTGTATTTAATCATCTCAAAATGTCTCATGAAAATTAATGGCTACACTTACATAATAATCATTATTAATTAAGTGATTATTAATCAAATGTATCATTAAAATGTAATTAAACTACATAATGTATTCTTCAATACTTGCTCATGTATCATCCAATAGGCATCAATCAGTGTATTAACCATAGTTAATATTACATGGATGTCATATTTTCACCATCACCATCCACAATTTTTTGGCATCATTCTGGCTTTTTTCCCTCATTGGGACCAAGAGTACAGGATTACATTGATAATCTCTGCTGTACTTCAGTACACAAACATGTGCCCTTTTGTTTCTCAGCAACTAAAACAAGTATATCCACAGGGAGTATTATAATAAGGTCTTAAAGTTGAGCCTTTTGTCTGAAGGGTTTGAGTACAGTCTGTGTTTAGTTATGTTGTGTTATTGCCTCACACAAGTCGCTGCATTGGTTTTTTGTTGAGCCCAATAATTGCTGCTACTTGGATACAAAGAATATTACTGTGCAGTTCATAAAAAGCTCAGAAATAAGCCTTGACTACAATATATTTGTGACTATAGTTCCCATTTCTTTTTCCAGACTGGAACCAGACTACTTACGGGTCCCTCCCTCCAAAGGATAAGGATGAATCAGACATGATCCTTCCCATAGTGCTTCAGCACCTCTGCCCACCCTATATCTCCTTCTTTGGTCTTGGGGCAGTGTCGGCTGCAGTCATGTCATCAGCAGACTCATCCATACTCTCAGCCAGCTCCATGTTTGCCAGGAATATCTATCATCTTGCCTTTCGGCAGTCGGTAAGTCGGCCAACAATATTATTAAAACACATCTGCAGACTTTGCAAGCATTAGTAAAATAATCAGATCAACTAGTTACATCCCAGTGGTTTACAAATGTGTAAGATGATACTTATTTTACTTACAATGTTCAAAGACACAAGCTTGAACTTAAAAGAACCAAAAAATTTAATTATTTCAAAATTATTCTAGATTATGTATAAAGGTTTTAGGTAAGATTTAGAAGCTTGAACCACTACAATACCCGATTGCTTCACACTCACCTTCCAAGCATGAAGGAGAAACTAGTGGACGCAACAACAAAAAAAGGGCTACTGTAGAAATATGGTGGTGCATCATGGCGGATTCCCATCAGCCTCAGCTCTACTGTGTTTAATGCTCATTAGCAAGTGTTATCATGTTATTAAAGCACAACTGTGCCTAAGTACAGGCTCACTATCATGGCTGTAGACTTAATATTGTTTTAATTTGATAATATCTACCCTTGTCTTCTCCACATTTGACGTTTTCTTCTTCACTCTTTTATCTCTTTCTCCTCCAGGCCTCAGATAATGAAATTGTTTGGGTGATGCGCTTCACCATCTTTGTGTTCGGAGCACTTGCCACTGCTATGGCATTGTTAACAGGATCGGTCTACGGCCTGTGGTACCTGAGCTCCGACTTGGTCTACGTCATCATCTTTCCCCAACTTCTCAGTGTGTTATTCATCAAGGGCACCAATACCTATGGCTCTGTGGCTGCCTATGTCTTTGGTCTTATGCTACGCATTGGTGGAGGGGAGCCCTACCTCAAACTTCCTCCCTTCATCTACTACCCTGGTTGGGTGATTGGGACAAAAGTTCACCACCTCACTGGGGAGGAGGAGCACTTCATCCAGCAGAGGTTCCCGTTCAAGTCTGTGTCTATGGTGGCATCTTTCTTGGCAAATGTGGTCTTTTCTTACCTGACAAAGTATCTATTTGAAAGCGGTATGTTGTCACACAAGTACGACTTCCTGGATGCCGTGGTGTCCAAGCATAGTAAGGAGATCATGGACAAAGCCACGCTGGTCGGCAACCATGATAACATCATTCTTTCAGAGATGGCGCCCGTCACACAGGCCCTGGGTGCGTCACTCGCTGGGACATTCACCAACACTGAGGTCCTCAGTGATGATGGAGCATCTAGTCCAGAGGCCTTTCACAATGAAAACTAGGCAACAAAGGCACAAAGAACCAAGGAATTTGAAGAAGAAGGGATAATCAAAGAGGCATCGACCAAATCAACAGAAATGTGCTGAGGCTTCTGAGTGACTCCACAACTTTGTTTTACGCTGATGACATGGTGCCTCCTTCTTTTTTAAGATCCCTTGCCAGAACCAGGAGGTTGACCGTCAATCAGCTTTGTCAAGCATACCATACTCATCGTTTTTTAATCATGACTCTGTGAATCTACAACCATTACAACCTGTTTAATTTAAGTGCTGCTACGGTGATCGAGGGACTTTCAGGGGAAAACTGCAGTAGACATACACTATGTGACGCCATCTATAAGAGTTTGCTGTGAGTAATGAAAATAGTGCAATATCTAACCAAGGCACTATGTCCATGAGTACATAACCGTATGAGTGTGCGTGTGTGTGTATGTGTGTGTTGATGTACATGCACATGTGTACACGTGACAACAAAGCAGCATCAAGTGAATGCTCCAGAAACTTTTCAGAGTTTAGGTTTTAAATTTGCGTAGAGGAATTTTATTAATAGAGCAATAATATTTTTAAGATCTATGTTGTATAGATACATACGTTGTACTGTCATTGTTTTTAACTTGAAGACCAATACCTTCGTATTTTTTTTCTTTCTTTATGTTGCGTGTGCACTTAATCCTCCTTTCATACTCACTTATTCAATGTCGAGTTAAGAACCGCATACCACTATAATATGTCCAAGCCCTTGACTTGCCAAACTGAAGGCTATTAATAGATGATTCTGCAAGACCCCAGATTATGTTCAGTCCTAACATTTTTTAATGTGCACTGCCAACATTTTTAAAAAGAATTATTCCTACAATATCCCCATGTTACAATATGCTAGAGGCATAATCTGATTAATGTAAATCAAACATTCACTCTCTTTTAGCTCTGTTTTGTTCTCCACCAACTGCTGAGGGAAATATCTGACTCATTAGCCTCAGAATACTCCACAGTGTTCACCAGCTGGTTGCTAACTGTGGCAGATAGTGTATAGTGGGTTTATCAGAGCTGGACACAAGGTTGATGAGAGCAATGAGAGTGAACCAAAATACTAAAATGTGGGCCAGAAAAGCCAAAACAATGAGTCTGTGGAGCTGAGTCGGGTGACAGTTGTCAGTCATTTGGTACTCATTTGGTATTTCATCCATTTTTTGAATGAAAATATTGATTTCAGCAGCTTCAAGAAAAAATAATGACCATAGTTAAACATGAAGTCGTCATGAACTGTTCATATAAGATGGGACACAAACACAGCTCTCTGGTGTCAAAGTCAAACACATTAAACAACCTCCAGTGCTAAAAGTGCAGATTTTAACTTTAAAGAAGTTAATGAAAGCTTGCACTGGATGTAAAACGTGTACTGCAGAATCATCACGAACATTATGAATGTAATTCCATAGGAACCCCGGCTTTCATTACAAAAATTCAAATATCTGACATAAAACTAGATTTTTGAATGTTTTTCCTGTAATCCGGCTGCCATTGGCTTCCATTCACTGCCATATATTGTGAAAATCAATCTGCAATCTCAGTTTTTGTCAAACTTGTGATTGTGTGGTACATCTTTGAATTAATGTGCATTTACAACTAACAATGAAAGCACATATGATGCTTACATGTTCATATATAAATGAATGGAACCCAATGGCAGACTGGAAAGTCATTCAGAGATCTCAAAAACAATACAGTAAGCTTCGATTGGTATTAATGTACAGTATACTTCATTGATATAATTTTAAAGGACTGATAAAGGCCTTTAAAACAATCTCACTGAAGATATTTTTGAAATACATGTGTGTATGTGTGTGTGTGATGGTTTGTTTGGTCGTACTAAACCTGTATTGACTGGCCAGCCACAGCAGGTTAGCGGAGACAGGAAATGATTGTTCCTCCCAGGATGGTGTCAGTAGCACCAGTCATTATCGATCCAATCCCTAGTTGATTAGCCCTCAGGACATTTGATTTATGCTGCAAAGAGGTTTGAAACTACGGTTTGTCAGGGGTTGTTTTACAGTGTGTTATATTCAATGAAGAAATGATACTGATTGAGCACCCTCATACATACAGTAGGTCAGGCACACTGCTGCTCAGTGTAAGGAGAATCAAGTAAAGGAGTTTGTCACTTTATACAGTGATTTTTGGCATTGTTAAGTGTTGCTATTGTCCAGTTGACTCTGTGTTTATCTCCTCTCAGAATTGTTGTGGTTTGTTTGTGTCATTTTGAATCTATGGACTCGCCTTAATTCAAAGGTCAGCTGTGAGAAATGACTGAGTTTGGAACACTTGTAAAAAGTGACCCATTTTATAGAAATCATTTTTCAATTAAAGGATAAGGCTAGCAATATTCTATATTTAATTTATTGTCAACATTGAAGACCAAAATCAACAATGTGTTCTTCCCTACCCAATCTATGGCACTGACATTGTAAGGTAGCTGGACTCGCAAGGTAATTCACAGAACCACGAGAATCCATCTTGTCAGGCTTCGAGCTGTGCACTTGTGTCCAAACCACAGTGGTGTTCGGACCAATCAGTGTTCAACCAAGTGCGACTGTTCAGTAATACAACAATGACGACTCCTGTAGGGGTTAGCGCAGATGCTGCTGTAGCATTAGTTTTATCAGAACTGGAGAGTTGTAGCTGGAGAAAAAAGCAAAGAACAGCACTGAAGGGTTTCCTTGATGGAATAGATGTTCTCGCTCTTCCTTGGACTTGCTTCGGCAAGAGTTTGATTTACCAAGTGGCTCTACTGGCAGTGAAACTACGTCATGTGGTTTATCTGTTCAATTCAATTCACCTGTAAGGTCTAGACCTGCTCTATATCTCCATAAAGAGCATACTCTATAATATTATTTACAGAGACTCAACAATTCCCACCATGACCAAGCACTTGTTGATGGTGGAAAGGAAAAATGGTGATCGGTTGAGTTTAGATCTGATCTGATTGGTTGAAGTTAGCCTGTTACAGACGGTGATGGCTCATAGTGTCAGGTTTGTTAAGGCAGAACAATGTCAGAAATGTGTTATTCAAAGAGGAGTAAGTAGTGCAATGTGTAGGGGATTATGTTCACATGCATACTGTATTAGTAGATCTTAGGTGTTGTATTGAGTATTTACGGCAGCAGGACAATGTCTGTGTAACTGAGAAATATGTCATCCAGTGAGAAGGTGCTCACTGACACAGAGAAACAAGGCTTCCCAGACAATACATGTCAGTGAGATCAGTCCATTGTTGGTTTTGGTCTTTTCAAGGGATTTGGTGACAATAAGAAAAATCTAGTATAACACCAGCCTTATCCTTTAAAGTGGCAAGACGGCCTTGTAGTTAGTCTTTAGAGTGAAGGGGACCTGATCCCTGTATGCAGCCATATCTGCTGAGGTGCAGTAAGACACAGTAAATCCCACCCTGATCCTGTCTCATCTCTAAAACATTAATAACAGTTGTAGGATTTATGACTTGACACGTCTGCTTCAAACTGAATGGGGGTGACTGCTGGTCTGATGCTATGCAAAGTGTCAGGCGATTTCATTTGACTTAAATGTGAATGTAAACTTTCCTCCTCATCAGATAAGCCTCATAATGAGTGTGTCGTAGCTTAAGTTCACTCACAAACCTGAACACACACAAAAAAGAATCAATGCCAGCTACCGAACTGGCACATTTGTGGCTATATGTCGTAAATTGCAATGATGCTGTATTTTTGTGTGATAAATGTATATACCAAAAAAGAAACATAGGAACAAATTAGTCTACTTTTAATGCAGCATTAAATGATGTTTGTTGACAGTGAAATTACAGCTATTTATTTATTCTAGTGTCTATAAGAGTATAAAGTTGTAAACATATGTGAGGTCAGTTGAATAAATTATATGATTTAGCACAGTCATGATTTGGTTTTCTCTCTCCATACGCACACGTGCATTATAGCATTTTTTGTGTATGTGTTTCACACACAGCAGCTTTCACTTATTGTTTTATTTTCAACTATTTGATGAGATATGAAAAAGACATGGACGGATGGATCCGTGTGTGTGTGTGTCTGTACAAAGCGTGGACTGACTGGTGGAGGGTTTAATCTAGCGGTTGCCGCCTGCTTGGACGCATCAATCAAAACGCCCACCTCAGAATTTTATAACTGCCAAAACTGTCAGTGCTGTCAATCATTCTCTTTCAGACACACACACACACACACACACACACACACACACAGTCAGATTGCAGCATGACTACACCAGCCTGACCCCTCGCTGATGGAAGAAACCTTCAAATTGTGTTTTTTCCTCTGTAGTATTAAACTCCACCTTCCAAGTAAAAATAACAAGTCTGTAGTAATAACTAGTCTGTGGAATCTATAGAAAACCTCCCTGCTGGGTTTTTAAACTACAACCAAATCACAGCCATGCTGATATTCAGTCTAACATCACAACCTCGAGTGTGATACAGTATATCGAGTCTTTTATACAACAGTTCTACAAGCACCATTTATTAGTTTACAGTAATAAGTGACAGCAGATTATGATTTGTTTGTTTTTTTAACCATTTATTCGGCTCCACCAACACAAATAGTTCTGCAACTGGGCTGGGACTGCACTGTTGCCATGCAACACGTCATCATTTGTCTAGTTCGGCTGATGTCGTATGAGCACACCTGAAGCTTTGGGCTAAAGTATCCAGACTTCTTTCCTTCCCTTCGTCCTCTTATGACAACCTTTCATGGATTAAGTTAAATGTTATTTGTGCAAAAATGTTCATCTTTGCGGAGCAAAGTTCGTTACAACTTAAGATACATAATGATCGTTAATTAAACGAATGTAGAACACCTGTGAAGCGAAATGAGACATGTAGTCCCAGTGATGTTGTGCTTTATATCAGCACTCACGAACGATTCTTATCAAATTCCTTGGTCATAACTAACTGTTTTTGCTATTAGCTAATTATATGGTGGTGCGTATCAGTGGATATGGAAATATGGATATCAGTGTTGCTAAAATACATTGCAACAGACATTTCATAGTAATTTCTAAAGCTGATACGAGAGGTTTCAATATAGCAGAGCTGGTTCATAGATGTTACACCTCTGCTTCATCTTGTGGGAATCATGTATGCACCTTCCACGCCTTCAGACCAACTCCTAACAGCAAGCTATTATTCTGTCTGTAAAAATAGATTGAAGCATGTAAGCAGGTGTAATAGTTATTAGTGTAAGTGCCAATGAAACCTGCCGCAGTGTCAGATTATTTGCCTGCAGGTGACAGACGTGAGATTAGTCTGATGTCATCAAAATTATAAGGCAGCATGTTTAAAGAGTGTTATCGTCTCACAAAATGCTCAAAAAATCTATTTGTTTCAGAGCAGTTTAAAAAAAATAGCAAAAATAACAATGCAGGGAAACAACAGCAGACTTGTCTGTAGCCT
The DNA here is from genome assembly GCA_033000465.1 of Sciaenops ocellatus. Classification (NCBI taxonomy): domain Eukaryota; kingdom Metazoa; phylum Chordata; class Actinopteri; family Sciaenidae; genus Sciaenops; species Sciaenops ocellatus. Next base: position 14,492,521 of record CP136868.1, read on the forward strand.
CCACCCAAACACAATCACTGGAAAATAGTCAAGGAATCATCGTTCCACTGTACAGCTGACATTAGTCTGTTTCCTGTGTGAGCAAACTGTAGTATATAATCAGGCACCACAGCCAAGCTGCATCCCAGGTACGCTGTCTCTGGGGAGGATCAGAGACACTTAAATAAAAAGTATATCTATATCTAAAGATTTAAAGAACACTGTATTGCATGGATCTACTATATCTGTATATGTGATCCATGTAAACAAAAAAAAATAGTTTAGTTTATTTTTGTATTTGTTATAAAGGAAAGGTCAGAGTGACACACATTTGGTGACAACCTGGGTGATACCTCCTTCAGTTTCAGTGTGTTGATTCAGTATTTATATTTTTCTTTATTTTAGTGTTTGATGAGAATAATGTAGAAAATAATGTTTTTTTGCTTTTAGAATACACTATTTTATCCTGCTCTTAGTCAGAATCAGGATTAGACAAGAGCAATACTCCAAAACTTTCAACCAAGCGGCAACCTCCGTGGCTGTGAAGTGAAGGCAATGTGGAAGTGCTAAAAACTGCGGTTCCTCGGACAGCCACTTGAGGCTGACTCCAGAAGTGTGCCAATCTCCATAAGCGCCCATATTAAAATGTCCAACTTCACAGCAGAAATAAACATGTTTACAGCCTGGTACAAAAAATGTTTTTGGTCTACATAGCTAATTTCCCCGTTCATGACAACTGTACTGAGAGTCAGCCAATGATCCACATCTTTGCCGATTTTTAGATTAGCTGGCCTGCCAACATGGCCAGACGGCCAGAGCTTCAAAATTGCTCTTGGGAAACCTATGGGTGATGTCAAGGATACGCCATTAATTGTTTATACTGACAGTGATTTCAACCCTCGTATAGGTATAGCTACTCACTTTGAGAGAGGCTCTTACCAGCACAGTGAGCTAGAAAGGTAAAACATTGTGTTGTACAAGCAACTCATACTGCACATACATACTGCAACTTTGCTTTTGCTTGATCATGTGAATGCCCCCATAACAGGTTCAAATAAACAAACTGTAGGTCTTATTCATCCTGGGTGGAGTTTGTTAAGTTTGATGAATCATTGGTTCCTAAATAATCCATCAAAAAACCTCTGATGTTTGTCGGGTTTATGGCCACAATCCTCTGACTGAACTCCCAGCTGGTCCAGTGAGCACTTTATGTTTGAAACACTCTCTATGTATCTATATATAAGTATCTGTCTCAACCCTACAGTCTTGCTGCAGGCTTCACGACTCAAGCTTTTTTCCTCGCTGAAGCTTCCTTAATGTTTAAAAAAAGACAGAGAATTCCCTGAACGTCATTAGTAGCATGTAATTCACACGTATAGAGACACTTACATTCAGCCCTGCAGCACAGATCATGATTTATTCTCTCTAAAATAATAAAAATAAAAAAAAAAGTCAGGAAGGCAGCTGAAGTGCTGATGACAAAACATTATACTCTTTGATAAGCCTAATATCTTTTATTTATAAATTACATATTATCCTACATTTTAATTGCTTTAAGCTTTTAATAAACAATTTGAATACCTAATAATATATATTTTATGCCTTCAGACAGTTTAATTAAATGATTTTCTTGCCTGTCATATCCCTGCCTATGAAAACACTGACTGGCTGCTCTGAAGTTGAATTAAAAATCAGGTATGTAGACGGATTGAGAGGCTTGGTCCACTCTTTTGGCCATTACTGATGCTGGTTTGGAAGCTGGAAATCGATCTACAGAAGCTGCCACTTCAGTTGAAAAACAGTGGATAGATATAGATTGGCACCAATATTGGAAAGAGAGACGAGTGCATTTTTTAAGCTACCCATATTTCTTTATGAGGGGGTGAGGGCTAAGAGAAGGCAGCCTCATACACTTTAGACTGATAGGATAATAGAAAGAGGTGGTAAAATGTATGAATGGCTCAGAGCCAAGAGGCATAGCTCAAAGGGAGTGAATGAAGGAGCAGAAGAGAAAGAATGAAGTCTTGGAAGTGACTGAAAGCTCAGGTTTATGTTGTCCTTAATTAATTGAAATTGTGGGTAAATCATCTTCAGTACCTGTACACTGCCTCTTATTACTTTATTTAGATGTGTTGGCTATGAAGCAGACTGGAGTGAATTCATCTGAGACAGACAGAAAACAGAGTCATGAATGCAGCATAAAAACACTGGAAACGTGAGCAAAGACACCTGAATAATGAGACTTTTAATGAAGACAGAACAAAGACTAAAGCTAAAGAAGAAAGAGAGGGGTTAGTGATGAAATTTATAGCAATAAATCTTGGCCCATTTACTGCAGATTATGGCCAGCCTGGAAAACAGTCATCATCATTATTCACATTAAACTAAGTGCTGCACTTCTCAGGATACAGGGAGAAAAAAAGGAAGGAGGCAGAAATGAATGGACAGGCCAGACATCTACTGTTGCACCCTTAGCTCATATGAGGGATGGGCTGGACTGAGAGTCTCCACCCACCCACCAGACATGTCCTTGCATCTGTCCTTTATCACTTAAGAACTGATCTCATAGGAAAAAACAGGGTATCATGAGGACTAAAACTAGGGTTTCTTCAAAATGTCGAATTATTGATCATACTGGTTATTGTTTATTTGGCGAGCTATAACATAGCTACTCAGTTAGTGTTTTGCTATAGGAATAATGACAGCAAGCTAGCTAAGGTCAACCCGCTAGCTGCAACCCAGCGATGTTGCAGGTCACTACCATAGTAGCAGTTGGGCAACCGAGAAAGTTACAGATTTTTTAAGTTACGTTACAACCTGTTCATAAGGAATAGAAATAATGTAAGTGTTAATATATAAAATGCCTCATAATGCTACATATGGCCGTTAACAAAGAATGCACAGTATGCTGATTGATGTGCAGTTTCTACATCTTCACCATGTTACATAATAAGACCATCAGTGTTTGCCTCTTTGCTTGTGTAACTCCCTTTTTGTAGTCAATTTATTTTTCATTGCATACACACACAGGCACTCTGTCCCCAGAGTACAATTTATTAATGCTGGCAATACTGTAGACAGGAACATAAATTATTGGAGGATTTATTATAGCCGGAGCTATGGCAAGAATATAATAGCACCGTAACAAACAGAGACTTATGGTAAGACAGACATGTATCACTTAGTAAGCACAGTGTACTGTTGTTCTGCAAGCAAACGTCTGTACTGTCATTTTAAAATCATTCCCAGTGTATCAAAACACGGAAAATAAAGTCCCAAGCTTTCCATTGTAGATATTTTAAGTCGTCATCAGTAATTGGAACGAGACATATACATCATTACGTTGATATCTATGATTTTTTTCCGTGGGTTTCAACCCGGTTCCCACTGTAAATCTATAAATGCGGGATGCTCAAAATTTCATCACAGAATCACTGTAAATAAACAGTGGGACTTAACCGCCTCTCAATAGCCAGACTGTTTGCCAAAGAGTCGGCAGGGAGGGGTCATGGTGACTTTGACGCATATAAATTGGGCAATCTTTTTCTCACATAGCTGTACTGTTGTTTGTTTGCTCTTTAGTGGAAAATTAAACGTGGTTTAAAAAGCTACAGATGCCACACATTTGGTATCAAGTTAAATATAAAGTTGTTGTTTTTTTAAATAAAAGCAACTTGTGATTGTCAATTTTTTTTCTGTTTTTAAGATGGAGCTGTTTGTGAGGGTTCTCTGTGAAAGAAAAATTTAGGAATTTTGGACTAGACAGGTCTTCTTGTTGAGAGTTGGATGAGAAGAGGCCAGCAGTTGGTTAGATTAGCTTAGCAGTAAGTTGCAATTTTACAAGGGTTATGTGCCAGACTATTTCTTGGCTAGGAGCAGTAACGTGCTGATGACATCCTGGATGACCATGAGGCAAACAAAATATTTATTTATAGCTGCTAACTGAACTGCCAACTCTGAGGCTGATGTTTTTCTGTCACGGTAGCTTCTAATTAGTGTCCGAATGATATCATGTAACTGCAGAAATAAGCCACATGGCTTCGTAGGTGAATTTTCTTACCTTCAGTCAGAGACAGGTTAGCTGTGTCTGTTTTCAGACTTTATATTAAGCTAAACTGCTGATTATAGATACATTTTCACCAGACTATTAAGTGAGTGGTATCAATTTTGTCATCTAGTTCCCATCAAGAAAGCAAACAAGCATCAAACAATTTCTTTAACCTGAACGTCAGTATATAAAAGGCATATTTAAGCACTGAAGTTCTCCAGTTTATTAAATAGTTTGTGAGACAGCTGCACAGATCTCCACTCATGAGCTGTATTATCATCCATATCTCTTTTCATTATCGCTTCCTTTCTACAGGGTTGTTCACAGAAACTTGATTTCCATTACACCTGGGCTCTGACAGACATTTCAGTCACTCACTGTTGTGCTGGGAGAGAAAAGCTTCAGTTTTTCTTCGTTCTTTTGTCTTTCAAAGGAGCTCAGCTCTGTGTCGATAGCAGTCTGCTTTCAGTCTCAAGTGGGTTTCATATTAGACAGTTAGCCACAACAAATACACAGAAAGAGAGAGAGAGAGAGAGCGCTCTTCCTGACAGTTAAACACTATCTCTTGTGGTCCAATCTGCCACATAATAATATAATTATTAATATTTTAACATATTTAGTTTAAAGAAGACAGATATTATACCTAATAAGTAATATTTTGTAACATTTCTCGCTTGTAACACTTGCTGATTTCTAAAATTAGAAAGCATTTCATCTAAGTCAATCAGAGGATTGTAAACATCCTTATTAGACTCTGCGTCATTATAACCGTTGATAATGCCTAATATACCTCTTCCTCCGAGGGTGTAATGAAATTACGCCTGTGGTCTGTGATCTGGACGTACTCTGGACAATACCATTGAACAGGTACGGTGTCAGGTTGGATAATAAGCCATGGAAAATATCCCATGGCTATAATTGAGTCATCCTAACATACAACATCCTTTATTTAGTTTCTATAGTCCATGCTACTTCTAAGCACAGTCTTCTAGGGTTGAGAATGAACAACAGTTTAATTATCTGGCAACAGCACTCCACAGGGGTCCATACAGGCTCTCTACAGTCTTGATACATGTAAACCTGGAACATTTAGACTTAGACATTTGTTTGTGTGTTTGCTCACTGGTTTACTGAAGGTACTGTGTTTCTTGCACTAGATTATGGAAACTGAAAATTTAAAAAAAGAGCCTGTTTTTCCAGGTGATACTGTTTGTCCATCCCAGGACAATTTCTCAGGATCCACTCACCCATCAGACCAAATTTGCAAACATCACTGTGATGCTGACTCATGCACTTGTTAATTCAGTCACTCAGCTGATCAGCAGACATCCGCTCAGACTGCAGAGACGAGTTAAGAACTCAGAAGTGTGTCTTTATATAATACTTGCGCACAAAGTAACTATATATTAAAATTATATTATATTATGCCCAAAAAACACAAACATCACAGCTGTCATTTATGTTTACGTGCATAATCACATGCGCATACTATATGTGAGATGTATTGACAAGCCTGTCTGGTGTGTTTCTGCTCTTGTCTGTTATGTTACATATCAAGCTTTCGGCTGTCAGACTCACTGGGACTTATTTCTTGTACTTATTGACATCCATTTTTTTTCTTTCTTAGATGGCTTGAAAAGAGCAGCACGTTCCACAGTATTCAATTTAAGCCTTAATTTACTTCAAATTAAATCTAGCAGCAGAACAGAATGCTCCTTTAATATATCCTCCATGCATCATCATACTAGTGAAGCAATCAAGTCTTTTTTTTATTATTCAAACCCCAGGTGTGATTATTTATGAAGCCAAATCAGTTTTTTTTTATATAATCTGTTGCAAATTTGATTTTTTTTTTCTTCTCTGATTGCACCAAAATAAAGCTTCTCAAACAGTGTCTTTGTTTTTAGAGATTCGCCAGGAGACTATAGCAACATATATCACGACTTGATGTGATTGACAGTGTGTCCGACCACATTTGACTGATACACTGAACCTATTGATTTTCTATCGATGTAACACTAAGAGGAAAGACCACCTCATACAACATCGCATCATACATCATCGTGTGTGTGCTCACACATACACACTGCTTCATTTCACAAATGTAAAAAACCTGTCTGCTTTACCATAACTTATTTATTATAATCTTTATTTTTTAATTGTGCTACCACTTTCATATGGATTCACTGTATGCCATCAGTGATTTAACATAGTACAATGCTCTTTAAGCAAAATGTCAGTTTTAGTTTTGCAGCTATATTTGTCTCACTTATGGAAAATGACCCATCCACATTATGGAATATAAATCATCTGCACCTCTTTCTTTTGACAGATTCTGTAGCCTTTCTTATTACTGCTGCACTCATTGATTGCTGCGGTGGCTGCCTATGTATCGAACTGCGGTAAGTAATGAAAATGGTGTGTGTCCACTGTTGGTTCTCATATTGATCCCATCAGTGGTAAGTAGCTTGGCTCCAATTAGGCCTTAATAGGCCCAGGGGAGAGGAGAGGAGATTGTGATTGCGTCAAACTGTATGAAATGCTATATAAAAGTTCCCTTTAAAAAATATAATAAATGTTCCCTGAATAAACCTATTTACCATTTCACAATAAAGTAATGAGCAAGCTGTGAATTAAACTCAGCTGCTCTAATCTGACAGCCAATCATTAAATCTAAGGTTTAAGGTGAAAACACATAAACAGTTTATCTCATTATTTATATGTGATGTTGGTTACAAGGCTGGATCAGTGTTTCCTCTCTTCAACGCCTCCATCCACAGCTGCCTAAAACACACTTTTCCTCCTTGTTTAAAAGCCGACAGGCGCTGACTCTCGTCACAGCAATGCTAACGTAATCAGCTGAACCTGCATAACCTTCGATGCACAAATCATATTACACCACAGTTTGGGGGAGGTGAGTGGAGGCGGGGTCCTTCGGAGTGATTCAGTTAATGCCTGGGCTCACAATGAATGTTGACTGGGGGGAAGGAAGCTGCAGCCTTGAAGCCACATTAGACGCATACGGTGCTACGAACGAGGCATGTGTGTTTGTGTGCATAAATCTTTCTGCTTCGCTGGCTGCTGCCCATCTGGCTTTCTCCAGCAGCAGGTACCAAACGAGTTGAGATGCCTGTTTCTCTTTCAAACGAAGAAAAAGGTAAAAGAAACATCCAAGACTGAGACAAAAAGATGAGAGCTGAAAGGTGAAATGATGCTCAAAGACATGTTTTATTTCAAACTGAAGCTTTCAATTCTCATTTAATAACACGTTCACTCACAGACAGATGGGACTGATGAATAGCCAGATAAATTATTTATCACAATTGAGAGGTTTGTGTAAAAATACCTGGTTGTACCATTTTAGAAAAAAGAGGCTACTACACCCCTCCCACTCTGATTTATTAGCATGTCTTTTTACTACATAAACTCCATGAATTCATTTCACATTTAATATATTTGTAAGGTTTAGAAGTGAAGTTAATTCATATATTTGAGAGAAGATGAAAGGCTTACAAAATATAATTAGTTAATTTACTAAAAACATATTTACTATGTTATACAGTTAACCATGTACATAGTTATGTTACACATTTATTATTTACATATTTACATGTTGAAATCTTTACACCTGCATCCTTGAAAGAGTTACAATATTCTGCTCAATCTACTTTTTTGGTTCCCTCACGTTTACCTCATTCTAAGTCCCAGCTTCTGATTGGTTAATTCAACCATATGTAAATCCAAACAAGGAAATGTTGTTGTGAAGCGGAAGAAGTATGGAATCAGTAATGGCCTACCCACAGAGAATTATTATTAAAAGGTATGATATGACAATGCTGTGTTCATGACTTGTTTCTGCCCCAAAGTGGCCAAAAATGTAGTTACTGCAGACCTAATGTGTTTTATCTATAGCGTAATGCATCATGAACAATATTTTAGAGAGATGGCTCGACATTTTGGGGAATAGATTTATAGAGTTAAGAAGACTGATACCACTGTCATGTCTATATGCTATATATGGAACTAGAAGCATGAGGTAGTAAGCTTAGCTTAGCATAGAGACCTAAAGCAAGGGGGAACAGATAGTCTGACTTTAACTACCAGCACCTGGGGATACAGTATACATAGACACTGAAAACAGGAATCCATTGCATAGTATCATAGTGTTTACAGCTGATGCTAATTTTCAACACTCTCTAGAAGGGCTTTTATGAAAGTAAGAGATTAAAAACATTACATACATACTGCCATCTTGGCAGTCCTGTCTCCGCTGCCTCCTGGCTAATCTAAATATCGGCAAAGCTGTGGATCGTCTGTGGACCTGAGCTGGGCTGAATGATGCCTGGTTGAGTTATATAAAAATTCACCCTCAGTACGGTTGTCTTGAACGGGGAAATTTGCTATAGAGACCGAAACTGTTTTTTGTACCAGGCTGTAAACATGTTTATTTCTGCTGTGAAGTTGGACATTTTAACATGGGGGCTTATGGAGACTGACTTGTTCTGTAGCCAGCCTCAAGTGGAGGACGTTTGAGAAACTGCAGTTTTTGGCACGTCCGCATTGGCTTCACTTCACAACCAGAGGTTGCCGCTTGGGAGTTACATGCTGTAGCTATTTCTTGGCAAAGCGCAATGACTTCCTGGAGTCTTGTCATCACTATGAGGTTGCCAGGCAGGTCAGCTGATTCCAGTCCTCCAGACTTTACCACAAAGATTATTAGTGAATGAATAATGCCTAAAATATTGAACTGTTCCTTTAAGTCTTAAGATTCAGTTGTAATTTGAGGAAGAGTCAAATTTAGAATAGAATAAAGTAAAATACAACATTTGCAACCAGCACAATCAGCTTTGATATCGGTCAAACCGTATCTGTTATTTCATTTTATTTTTTTATCCTCCCCCAGCTGCAGGGCACCTGTTGCAGCAGGCAGGATGTGTTTCTGATTAGAAGTGAAACCAGCTGCTGGCTAACAGGCTAACAGGGCAGAAACATTTATCTGGCTAACAAAGCCCTGGCAGGCCCCCTGTCCTCCACTCTGTTCTCCGTAATGCTTTACGACACTGTCATTTAAAGATGACATATGATAGGAGCGAGGTTCAGCTTGCCAATATCCCCCATCGTCACACAAACACACACACACACACACACACACACACAGCTGCTGAGGAGGCAACCCAAAGAGGCGGACAGAGATGGATGAGCTGTTTGTGTGTGTTTGTTGGCCACGGTAGTCTTGGTTATTTATTTGATTATTTTTTCCAGTTTTACATCTCTCATGAATCAAGGGGAATGGTTGTACATGACTCTGGATATTGGCCATCTTCTTCTCTGTTATAACTGTGTGTGTGTGTGTGTGTGTGTGTGTGTGTGTGTGTACGTCAAACCAACAACATGACAACTACAACCCAAGCACAACAGAATACAGCATGTTGGGTACGGGTGATTCCCATGGTCCCATAAGTAATCACTAATTGAACAGACACATTATTTATTAACTAATCAATTAATAATTGATTAATTAACAAGAGAAAGTGAGTCTGGTGGCACAACAAATCCTAATTATAGTACACAGGAAGAGCACACGGTTTCCATAGATAGATATAGAGAGGATGGTTACACGTTCCACATACTTGAAAAGCTTCGACTTAAAAGCATGTTGTCACAGACAAAAATAGTCTAATTTCTGTTTTTCTTATGTTTTGTTCTGAGTGTAGCTTGTGGCAGTAAAGATGTAGAGCTCTGAGTACTGTGATGTTTTCGTACTGCTACATTAATGTCATCCTATACTGCAACACAGCCGGGGGGGGCAACACCCTCCTAAGAAGGCTGGAAGGTTACATTAGTAAAGATAGTTCTCGGAGTCTGTTTCGCCGGTAAGTCATCTTTCCACTGTGAGTCAGTGCTCGTACATATGAAGTGTGTAACTGGGCAGACAGATGCGCTCATTACAATAAGAGACTTAGGGTAACATCATCCAAATACAGCTTTAGATGTTTTTCCATCCTGACACAACAAAATGAAGATTTTAAAGACATACAGCAGTCTTTGAACAGTAAAAATGATGAGTTATCCTTCTTTGAAGACACACATTAAAATAAGCAGAGTAAGGCAGAGAAGGGTACTATGAGTAAATCTAGGCATCCTTAGCCAAACCTCAACACTGGTCTGTGCAGACCTGTACGCAACGAGAAGTTTCTGATTGAACAGACAGAGTTTGCATAAAAAGTATAAAAGAAACTGCATAACATGCGAACTTCTTTGAACAAACCCTGCACACATTTGCCCATGTGCAGTCTAGAGAAGCATGTTCAGCCTTCAGATATGTGGTTGAGAGTAAGGTGCCTGGTTACATTGGACAGTCAGGATGACAGAAAGTACCTATATCCTAATTTCCCCATGATATTTGGGAACAATTAACTGGTTGCAGAGAAAAGAGACAAACATATTCACTCCACGAGCAATGCCTAACTGTTAAATTCAACCAGGAACGGCTGCAATGCGTTTTAGGTGCTGCCGGAGCCAATCGCGGCCATTCTAGACAATGTTTGTTACAAGCAAGTTAACAAAGAAACTGATGTCCTCCAGCTGCCCTGCATTAACTCGCTGTGATTTACAGAATTTCTTAATGAACATGGATACTTGTTGCCGCTACGCTAGTTAGAGGGTGGAGGTTTTGCTGGCCAGACTGGGAGCAAAGTGGGCAGTGTTGGTATTTACACCTCTAGCAAAGGAGATTTGGACTGCTGGGAGGTGGAGGTTTTCAGGCCTGGTGCAAGCGGGAAAGCTGTGTGGAAAGCTGACGGAAGTGGACAGACATCATGGCAGGGTCAAGGACACGTTAACAGAGGAAGTTCAGAAAAAGCCAAAAGAGAATGACTGATCAAAATGCTACGAGAGTAAATCTTGGACTGGCTTTAATTGTTGGTGGGTGTTTTGTAAAATAAAAGGCTGAAAGACAGAGACCGAGCTGGGCTTCTTTTTATCCATCGATATTAGCTGGCTTGAGTTGTTGCATTTACTTGATATTTAGCTACAGTATTTTAACAATTTCAACAAATATGAAAGTAGCGTATAACTCCACTACACTATTAAACTGTAGTTGTGCCAAATCGCACAAAATACTGTTTTGTTATTGATTGCAACAGCAAAAGAGGACCAAATATACTAACACACCTTCATGGCTCTGTTTTGGTGTTCTCTCTAAAACAACAGCCTGTGAAGCTCATATTTAACTTGTATTTCCTGAAATTCAACATACCAAACTGATGGAAAATATGTGAAAGGAATGGCAGTGGTTTTACTCAGGAGACTGTGTTTCTGTGATGGGCAACCCTCAGTTATTGTTGTCCGAAAACTTTGAAATGAGATTTTGTTAATGGATGACAACATCCAAAATTTGTGTTAATGTCACAATACCATTAATCCAACACCGTATAGCCATTAGACTGCCTTTGATCAGCCTTGTGTGTACTGTACAGAGTCTAATTACAGCACTGAAAAGAAAGAGAACCTGAAGGAGCATTTCTGCAAAGCTTCTATTTTATGAAGATATTTTTCCAGAGGTTACAAAAGGCCTATTGATTCTGTGCTGTCTCAGGCTCAAAAAGTTCAGTCAACAAGGGAATATTTAAGTAGTGTTCTTTAAGTAATAATGTAATTACTCTAAACATCTACCGGGGGGGGAAGTTTCCCTGTTTATGTGGAGAAAAAAAGCCAATGTGCAACTTTGGATGAACTATTTGGACTGTTGTCATGAAAGAATGAAATGAGCATCAGTAATTAATGTAGACTTATGTTCGATGTAGGTGTATTCACTAATATTGTTCTGTACTTAGTGTAACTGACAAAATAAAGATGAAGTTTGGTCATATGTTTCACAAACAACTGTTTTGTACTTTCAGTACTCCTGCTGTATTTGTGATTCATGTCTCCCTCTCCTCCGTACAGGAAGCAGCACTGGATAATCAGATTACCTGTTCTGAATGGGGAAAGATAATTAAATCTAACATGAGCTAACCCATTTACCAATTTAATGCCGCTGTTACGGATTGGGACACCCTTCCCAAATGCAGAGGAATGGCTCTTAAATTGAGATCAATAAAATGTAAATTGCATTGTTTAAGATTCACATTCTTATTCTTTCTTTAATACAATTGTAGAGTTACGACTGTGTTTACATTCATGCTTGTATTAGTTTATGCCGGGACGTCAGGGTGGGTAAACTCTTCCTGAACTCTGAGTTTCTGTTTAAATCATTTTAAAATATTCAGACAGACATAAACATGTTTCGTTCATTATACATCACGACTGTAGAAGATGTCTGTGTTTTCTGCTGCAAAACACTGCAGCTTTGAATTTCTTAAGTAAGTAAAGTGCATCATCTGTGTCACGGGTCACCATAGACTTGCATTATGGTTTGGGGCAGTGAGAGTGGAGAGCTAAATGGATAAAGCCCTAAAGACTGCGATGAAACTAAACAACACACACTGAGACAAGTTTCTGAGTGACAGAGTTCAAAAGGACTGTCTAGCTCTAGATACAAAGGTTGACCCAGAAGGGATGCTGATGCAGTGGCACATCATTTGCATGACCATCACTGACAGAGAAGGACACAGTAAAACAATATACAGTCTACATATTATCTATACACCCGCATTTACAGTATTTCACCCACATAAGCAGCATTTGAAGTTGCTAGAAAAATGTACTTAATTACTCATTTAAAAAGTAATTACATTACTAATTACTCAGCAGTGGATGTAATTAGTTACATTAATCATTACTTAACACATACTTCGCACATAATTTGTATTTAATACGTGTTGGAATAGAAAATAAGACAGTATTATTGAACAGACAGCCAATCTGCGGTGGGGAGGTATTCTTCCATTTTACCCCAGTGACCGACAATCTGTCAGTGGAAAAACCTCATGAAAATCTCCAGAAATTTTTATCACGATATGCTTTTTACATTTTTTTACATATCTTGTCCTTGTGGTGGCAATACGCAAAAGTTCAGATAGTAAAAAGATTAACCTCCTAGAGACAAAAATGAACCTAATTTATTGAAAATCTTGCTGCCGTGTTAGCATGGTTTGAACAAAAGAATTGGACAGACAGACAAAGTGACCCACATGACGTCAGGCTCCGCCACTAGAGAGGAAACAAAGGACCTTTGTTGCTTTATAATTGTAACTATTACATTTCAACACAGTGTCATTTTGAATTATGCACAAAACTAATTTACACTTTTCGTTTCTGATTATCTCTGTTGTACCAGCTGACATTTAAACTTCACTTCCTGTCATTCATAAAAATACTCTGCACAAATACATGACTAAAATCCAGAATAACCACAGATCAAAGAGGTTTATCGTCTCATTGTTTGATATTTTTGTACAATATGAAAACAAAGTTTTATTAATTGCCTGCTGAAAGAGAGAGATGCATGATGCACAGACAGAATGTGTAATAAATGTCACAATTAGCATGGAACCTTGATCGAGCAGCCTTCTTTGCAGGTTCTCCACCATTTGAGGTCACTAAAATGTCCCCCTTGCATTGATTCATTGGACAAAGACCCAGTATAAAAGAAAACAACAGTGGAGAGAGACAGAGAGAGGGAACTGATTGCCCTCTTCTCAATATAGAAGGCAGGCCATACTCACAGATCTGGAGAAAGTGCTTTCCATCAATCTGATGGAAAATTCCACTCGTGGCATTTTGAACTTATAAACGAGTCTGAACATGAACACGTCCGAGTCTTCACTTTGGCCTCCAGTCAGACCATGTGATAGAAATAATAATGAATGAATAAAACATTCTGCAATAACATGAATGGAGTTAATAACAGTTTATAGTCCTATATCGAATCTTTGTTCACGTCACTTCTACATACAGTATGTGAATGACATCAGCAGCAGAGATGCAGTAACACTGTAGAGTAACTCTTTCTGTAAAATTAAATGGGTTCCTCGAGAGAGACGGAGAGGCTATTTGTCTCCTAGTCCAAACAAGCTGAATCTAAGTAGGAGATCAATACTGATATCTTTAGGCTGCTAACTGCTCCACTAATATATTATTGATGTCTGGGTCTCACTGGATTGAATTTGGGCTGTACACAGCAGTTCATCTTGATCAGCTCACACAGGGGAGATGCACTGACAGAAGAATATGAGAATTCCCCTGGAAATGTGTATATGATGCCCACAAAGCACCAAAAAACAGAAAGGTATTACGTGTTAAAGGAGCTTTCAGGGTGAGTAATGATGGAGGTTACAGAGTGTGATTGGAAAACGCCATCACAGCCTTTAGTTTCATTTGTTTGACTTGAGGTGTCCAGGCTGTTGAGCTCAACAGGACTGCTTATCCAGGGCCTTAGGGTGAGCTGAGCTACTTATCACTTGCCAGTCGCTGCACCTTTGACCTCACTAACCTGGTTATAGCTAGGTTGCCAGGGTATATAGTCTCCTTGGACTTCACATAAGGGATTTGCTTGGTTGTTCTCTGGCTATCAGCAATTACCAAAGTGCGTTGACAGCAGGGTTAAATGACAAAAGAAAAGTCAACTGATAATCCGGGTGAGATGACACTGTTCAGTTCTGACAGTGTCAAAACAATAATGGGAGACTGTCCTCATTAAAACAACAACATTGGTTATTTTTATTGTATTCTGTGAATAATGCCAAAGCAAAGTAGTGTTTTATACTACTAGAAAATCACTGGACGAGTCAGGTGAGCGTTCAAAACATAAAGGGGGGACTAAATACCTATACACAGTACATATTGTATGAGAAAATATGCATTAAAAAGTGCACACAGGGAGCGCAAAAGAAGAAAAGTACTTGTTTATGTTCTGATTTGTTTTGTCATCATGGTTAAGCTATACTGTGGCTTACAGTTGGTACAACATGTGATGTGAATGTAGTCTCTCATTTCTGGTGGTAGAACTGAAGACTGAAGATGCATATTCAAATTTAACTACATTATATGGACATAGTCTAATATTTAGAATGCTGTTTTTCTCACCTAACTCAAACAGACACTGTGGTGTTGTTGTAACATAGAGGCCTCTGACGCAGTCTTCCATTCAGCCCATCTGGAGCTCACACTGTAATTGCTGTGTCTGCCCTTATCCACTTATATGCTTACCATTCATTATTTACACCTATAAGTTTCAGGATGTTTTTTCTTTAAATCTGCTTCAGTCCACACAGGGAGTGTTTCCGGCAAAAGGCATATCACAACTGATGGATTACCAATTGGCCTTCATTAACTTCCCTCGTTTCCTCGACTCTCTCTGCAGCACTCTGAAGCTGCTGTAATTCCACTAATGGAGTGCTTACCATTCAGGTCCATTTTTCTGACAGTGACTGATGCTGCTTAATTGCTGAAAAAAATAGAGAGTGGCTCTTGGCCGTTGCTAAATACACTATAACTGTAGCTACAAAGCAATGCAGGAGTTCTCATCATGATACCAAGACGTTTTACGCTGAAACACATCCCGTCCGGTGTCACTGGGGCACACAAATGCTGAACCAGGTTTTTTTAATTGTCACATATAAAATGAAAAGCCATTATTTAGCAGAGCTATACACTTTGGAACTGGATAAATGAAGAACAGTTCTTCATAGTGCAGCAAAAAACTCCAGACAGTTCCACCACATGAATATATGTAGTAAAATAATAGAGCAGCAACTACAAATTCTCTTTGAGTGAATATAATCAACACTAATATACACCAATTAATCAGTGCCAGGCTCATTACTTGCTAAATGTTATCAATTACTCATTACCTATTGAAACAGTAATTAGATTATAAGGTATTTACTGACCATTAACAGCTAGCTTAAAACCACTGACAGTATGAAATATGGATGTGGTATCCGAAACCTCACTCACAGGTTTCTGAAGAGCTGTTGTGAAACATCTTGGCAGTCTCCCAGCTAATCTAAAAATGGGCAAAGACGTAGATTGTGGGTGGAGCTGAGGCGGGCCGAATGAAGCCTGGTTGCTCAACAAGCCACCAGTGACAGTACCCACCTGTCAATCAAAGCAGCTATGCTGTTAATTATGCATAACTTTAAACCTTAATATAATTTGGACAGATGAGCTATATACAAATCCAGACTCAGTACAGTTGTCATGAACGGTCAAATTAGCTATAGAGACCAAAACTGTTTTTTGTACCAGGCTGTAAACATGTTTATTTCTGCTGTGAAGTTGGACATTTTAACACGGGGGCTTATGGAGATTGACTCGTTCTGTAGCCAGCCTCAAGTGGCCATTTGAGGAACTGCAGTTTTTAGCACTTCCACATTGGCTTCATTTCATAGCCACAGAGGTTGCTGCTTGCTTAAAACAAGCTAGTGACTAGCTAGCCCCTAACACACAAAGAAGACATTTATACTACTTGTCTGGTAGATCTTTCAGACCCATAATCTGCTGTGCTTTTCAAACTACACAGTGGTTTTCTGTGATACAGGATATAGTCCAGCATTGCAAGATTTTCAGAGTGACAATATTTTTTGTCTTTGTCTCAGTGCTTTAGAGTAAAAAGGTCAGTTATCTTTACATTTTGAATACAGCTATTTTATATTATCGCTAAGAAAGTGCTGTCAGCGCGCCGGCCTCTTCCTTTCCATCCATCCATTGACATTTTTGTCTTTCATTCAAACTTTTAGGATATACCTTGATGAGATCAATTGGTTTGGCACTGTCACCTTTGCCTCTGGTTCATCTGAATTACTTAATTAGTTAATTAACATTACCTAAACAATGTCATGATCATTGCTGAGTCGTATTTTTTGATGTAAGGGTACGTTTACAGTTCACTGCAGATGCTGAGCTTGTCTGGACCAACTCCACCCATGCAGTGTGCATGCCATGCTGTGGTTGTGTGTGTGTGTGCTAAAGACCAGGGCTGAGCTGAGCGTTGGCCAGCACTTCCATTAGCTCTGATTGAAATTGAGGCAGTGCAGATGAAATACATTCAGTTAAGAGTCTTCTTCCATTCACACACACACACACACACACACACAGCTATGAGCCAGTGCTCCACCCGACTGATGATGAATGACAAAAAGCAGGAGAGAGGGGAAAAGATGGAGAGAAAAGAAGCGTGTGAAAGAGAGACAGAGTGAAGGTGGTGGCAGTATTTCAGTCACACTTAGCAAACGGCTGTCATTGGTGAATCCTGATGCTTTATCACTCTCTAAACCATCAGCTACTGTGCTGTATCCACACCACAGTTAATGAAATCAACACTGGCCTGCTGCATGTCGGGGTGTGTGTATCTGCATGTATGTCTTGGGTTGTGTTTTTAAAAGGACCATGCATTAAACAGGGCTGTCATTTCAGGGCTGCCTCACTAGGCTGAGTGAATGTGTGCATTAGCTTTCATGGTGACTACACAACAGAGTAATGTACAACACACAGATGCTGAAAAATAACATACTCATTGATGGTCTTTGAAAAAGCAGTAGTCGAGTGCAAAACTGCTCAAAAATTGTCTGGCATGAAAAGCTGCCAGATCAGCTTGGTTTGAGGAAACCCTGCCCTCATCAGCAGTTTGTTCAGTGATTCAAAGAGGTCTGGTGTTGTGCTCACTCACGGCTATTTCCACCAGTCTGAGAAGCAATTGACAAATCAGAGCTTTGTAGGTGGAATTAAGAATGAGGACTCTCATGGAGATCTTCCTACTTAGCTTGCGAGCTAGCTACATCTGCACAAAAATGGCAACAAGACTGACACAACTGTGCACGCTCACTATAATCAGCGTCTCTTCAGGTACCTGCTGCAATGAGAGAACACTAGATGTAAATAATTCAGGGAATCGTCACAGGAGCATATTCAGTTCAGTTCATTGTATTTTTTATTTATAGCTACAATATATAAATCTTAAGCAAAGTAATCTCAGGGCACTTTTCATATCGACCTAACCATTCCCACCACGAGCAAACAATTGTTGACAGTGGCTAAAATAAAACTTCAACTTCAAACCTCAAGCAGAATCAAGCTCTGGGTGGGCAGCCATCTTCATATTTCTTTGATTGTGGTGGCCTGCCTCTGTTTCTTTCAGGTCCCTGCTGATTGTTTGGCCCCTGCCACCTTGTTGATTGATCGATGTCAACTGCTTGCAGCCCTTATAAGCTGGAAGATCTCAAGATGGCTTCCTCTTGCCCTCTTTCTTGTCTCTTGCTCTTTGGACTGACAAGAAAGTGTGTTGTCTCATTTTCAGTTGCTCATAAAGCATGAGCATGTGTTATTTGTAGTGTATCTTTGCTTCTCTAGCTCAACCCAGTTATTTTGTTATATTCTTTAATACAGATAATCAAATTTAAACCTACACTACATGCTCTTCCTTTCTCACAAACTATGTCAAAAATGAACAACCCTACTAGCTACTCATTGGGGGAATCAGTTAGCATGTCAGGCTGAATGAAGTAAAACAAAGCGGCAATTAAGTTGTACATGGAAGTCCAATATCTTAGACATTTTACTCAGCACATAAGTGCAGCATAACTGTATATTTTTAACAAAATAAAAGCCATTAAACAGCAGAAAAATCTTGGGCCAAGGGGGTTATTTGTCCAACAAGTTCTTGTTATGTATTTTCTTGGAGAAAGATGACACTGCTGCCTTGTTTCAGCTCCGCTGTTGGAGGAAACAAATCGGTGAATCTACAATATCTGTGCAGGATGTGAAAAACGTGCCCTAAGCATGAAGAAGAGGAGGGCAAAAGAGGGCACTGAGAGGGGAGGAGGAAGAGAGGGAAGAGAGGAAGACTGTTGTAATCAAGGCTGAGCACTAGTCGAAGTGCAGACGGATGCAGGTTGCGCCCGTGGTCCTTGATGAAGTGCTGTTCTCCTGCTGAGCCACCAAACTATTTATATACAAAATACTGACAGCCTATGGGCATGGAAGAGGAAACTGCTACACTTACTGCTGTTTCTTCCTAATCAGTCGATCCCTCACTTCGACCCCTCTACTCACAGCGACAGATTGAAACAAAGGCATAAATTTACTGTACACAAAACTGAGACCCACCAACATTTTACTGATAAATACAAATAAAAAAAAAACAAATGATGACTGACTACTTACTTTGGTCATTTGAAGTGCATCATGTGCTTGACCCGGCGACTTCTGCCTCAAAAAGCCAGAACAGTCTGACAGTCTGATCATTGCTGAGATAAAAGGTCAACTGTGCAGTTTGGATTAATCAGATCAGAAGGCTCGCTCACAGGACGCGACTGTGACATCATTAATAATAGACGAGCATCAGGATGAGTCCTTCACTGCTTCTTCACACTTGCACATGTGCACACAAAACCACAATCAAGATAAAGTTGTGCTGTGTATCTCCCTACATCAATGTTTACTACATCTGTGAGAGATATATGTCACCTGGGGCCAAATTTTGTTACTGTGATGTTAGATACCTAATAAATAATAACATCCACATCAGCCTCAGCTGTACTTTGCGTACTGTACTGTATGTTAGCATGCTAACACACAAAACAAAACAAAACATACGCTACACAATAACACGACTGTCAGTCTTCAGGCCTCTTATGGACAAAATCTGCAAAAATAGATAGATGTGTTGCTTTAGAAAGAATAATCAAACATAATTGTTGGCCAATTTTGGCATTAAACCTGCTAAACATGTTAGCAGTGCAATTGTGCCTGTGTTGTACCTCACAGAGCTGCTAACACGACTGTAGACTTTTTGTCTTGTTTGCAAAAACCAACTCACAGTGCAATTACCACAGAGTATGTTAGAGGTTAGATTCAGACCAAATTGCTCCTTTCTCAAGGGAACCTTAGCGGCCGTGATGAGAGAGGGTCGAGTGTTGCCCTTTAAACAATAATGGAGCAACCACATGTTTGTAAATTTATGAAATAAAAATTTTAATTCACCTGATTCATTTATGAGAGAGAGAATTTATCTTTAACTTACAGATCTATGTTTGATTAATTATATACAACCTCTGATAGATTACCTTCTCTTGAGATTATGACACACAGACTTTATTAACTATTAACCTATTATATACAGAGCTAACGCTATTAACGGCAGCTCAGAACATAATGACATATTCTGTCATCTTTCTTGAAAATAAGCTTTGGTTATTTATTAGAAAACCCACTCTCTCAGGGTCTGTAGTGAAAAGAACAATCTGAGAGGTTCAATTCCTTCATTAATACATAAAATGTCAAAGCTATATGTTAAAATGTCAAACCTATTAATGGTACTGCCAGTCTGCGGCGGTAAAATGTCAGGCAAGAAAACAAATGCACAAATGCAGGACGCAATGAACAAAAAAAGGGGTGGAGCGGTATAAATGCTGAGAAAATGTAACAATCGTATCTGAAAGATTCATTCTAACAAATGCAAATACCGATGTTGTGATGAAGGCAGTTGAACATGAGTAAATATTACAGGTACAGTCGCAGTGACGGATGAGAGAAAAAGTTGCGAGGTCACATGTGATTACAGGTCTACTTTGTCAGTATATTTACAACTAGTCAAAATCAAAATTACAGTGTCATCACCATCAAATTGTTGTTTATTCGGGTGATAATGTATCAGTCTTGGCCTCTGAAGGGGCCCTATTGAAAAGCTTCAATCACGCTGTAGGGGGATGTTGACATAACCACTCCACCACACCACCACCAAAGTCACCTTTCACTGATTGGGTAAGAGGTCAAGTGCAGTGGAGTGGAAGAGTAAAGGGGGAATGGAGGCTGGAGCAGATGGCGATTTCATTGTGCCCCTCACTTCAGTGTTTCTACAGCTACGTTGATTAATTTCAATGGCTGGCTGAGACTACGTTGACACCTCACACATCACTGGTTTCACTTGAGCAACACTTGGAGAGCAATCAATGTCCACATTCCAGTTTGGTGTTAAAAATGAGCTAATTCATGAAGCTGTCAGGCTCAAAACATTGTTGAGTTGTGTCCACTGACAGTATAAAAAATGGACAGCATATGCATGATGTCACCCACAGGTTTCTGAAGAGTTGTTTTGAAGCTCAGAATGTGAAGGCGCCATGTTGGCAGTCCTGCCTCTTCCGCCTCTCTGCTAATCTAAAAATCGGCAAAGACGTGGATCATCACTGGACCTGAGCCAGGCCAAATGAAGCTTGGGTGCTCAAACAAGCCATCTGTAATGGCACCAACGTGCACCAGCCTTAATAATAATTTGAACAGGTGAGTTGTATAAAAAATCACCTTCCATACAGTTAGGCATTTTTGTACAGGCTGTAAACATGTTTATTTCTGCTGTGAAGTTGGACATTTATATTTTTGTTATATATATTTATATTTATCACAATGTCCAATTTCATCAAGATTTTTGGGAGATTGTTCGAGTTTCTGGTCAAAACTGGAAAATGTATCACCAATTGTTGAGGCTGGCAGGGACTTCCTTTGCTTTCAGCTTCTTATTTTTTATCTTGTATACCATTTTACCAAGTCCACAGGAAGCACACCAGGGTTTGAAACTGATTTGACATAGTGACCAAACAGACACAGCTATAGCGTCTGTCGTGTGATGCTAAGGGGTCCCAAAAGACATTTTTAAATAAGCTTACAATGTGAAAGAAGCAGCTTTCTTTAGCATTACAACCCCTGTTTTGACACATTTCTCTATCAGACTTTGATCCATCATCTTTGAACTGCATGATTACAATTTTTTTTATCCCTATTCAAGTTAGTGGAGGGCTAAACTGGAATTTAGCAGCTCAGCTGGAAGTCTCTAGTGCACTTGCTCTTTGGGCCATACAGTGTAGAAGCATATGTTGTGCATATGTTATGATAATTTTTTGCCCGGAAATCAAACCTTTTTGGCTTCATACGCCACCGAGCAGCTTCCATAAGAATGAAAGGATCCCCACTTTTAACGCTGTCTCCAGTGCTCTTTTTACATCCATGATTTTAACATATAAAACCTGGAAACAATATATTAAATGTATATTCAGCTTTTTTTCATTCATGACTGTATTTCACAGGAAAAGTTAGTCATTAACACATTTACAGTTTTGGACCTGATCACCTTAATGTCCCTTCTTAGCTATGAAAAATGACTCAGTGGTGCAGCAGACGGTGACTGCTCAGCGTATGTATCTTTGTAGACTGACATAAATCTTCACGTCACATACTTTTTTAAAGAAATAATTATATCATATATATTGCTTGTATCAGCAATTAATGATAATCATCAACTGCCTTTTTTTTTTTACATTTGCATGTTTACATTTGCATAAGGCAGATGAACACATTTGCATTTCAAATATGCAGTCAGAGGAGCTCCTTTCCCGACATTTCATAACTAAAATCAAACAGATGAGGTGAGACAGAGAGGCAGGATGGAGGTGAAGTCATCTCACTCTCCATGTTAGTTTGAAATGTGGTGACAAAACTACAAGAGAAAGTGTGGAAGCAAAAGAGAAAGAGAAGCATGAAAGAGTGTCTGTTGCTCACCCTGATAGACCCAGCTAGGCTATTTATTACTCCCTGAACGCCAGCCAGTGTCAGTTATATTACTGCAAAGCCATCCCTGACTGACGGCCACGAGTGGGGGGAGAAAAATGGCTGCAAAATACTGCTCGATGTCCTGGGAGAAAAACAAGGGAGGGGCTGTGATGGATGGCTGTGTTTGACCCAGGCGGGGTGGAAGGCAGAGATGGGTCTCTTCCAGATGAGACATGGAGTCTGCAGAGCCCCTGCCCCTCTGCACAGAGCATCCCAGCCTTGTCAGGATGAGAGGCATCTCGCTAAGCTGCCTCTGTCAGTGCTTCTATCACTCGTGTCAAAACAGACGCTCTCCATATTCAACAGATATACAGTAACTGGACCTCACGTGATGGGAATGCAGAAACACATCCATTGAGTTTGTGATAGACCTGATGTCAGCATGAGGGCAGATACTCCCTAACCTCCCCACAACAGTCCTAAAAACAACATCATGGTATCAGACAGCTTTGGAGTGCTCTTATGCCCCATATGGCCTCACATACACAGTTAAAGAACAGTTGTCAGCTCTTTATAGTCTGCAGCCACTGTACCAAACTGTGTACGACACACTACACATCTCTCTTCAACATATGCAAACTACAGCTTCCCCTTTTACCTTTAAGTATGATGTATATGTGTAGTTACAGTGCAATGATGAACATTGGAATATCCCTCAAGTATTCACACAACTCATCAGTCAATGAAAATGAAAATGACAATTAGGGTTTGAAAAAGCATGCACTGAGGTTTGTTTGATCAAAATCTTATAAATAATACTGAGATTTTATATTTAGGTTGTAAATAAACATTGTAAACATTACCATCCACATTTGTAGCAGCTCTGCTTTTTAACCAACAACAGCTGATAACAGGGCTCAAAATAGGACGGATCAAATTGAGTGCAGGTGGTGAGGTTTGTTCAGGTGAGGGTTGAAGTATTTAAACTTAAGAAGGAAATTCTCATTACTGACATCAGATTAACATGTTTGCTTTTATTTTAGTGTAATGGAAAAACTTCTGTGACCAAAAAGTTCAAACAAAATGTTTTTTTTTAAATATATTTTTTATATATATTGTGTGGTACAACAAATAATGCAACAACCTCAGATTTTCATGGTACAATAACTGTTTAATAAAATATTATAACAGTAACAGTAAAAATTATAGAATAACAGTATTACACAATTATTATTGATATTATCATGATGAATGAATGAAAATGGAAGGTTGTTTTCTTTGTTTCTTTGGTTGAACAAACACTTTTATTATAGTTTTTAAAAAATATATCATGTACTATATTTTTAGAATTTTAATATACTATTGAGGTAGAAATAAATATTTTTGTTAATTCATTTTCTGTAACTGCTTATTCTCATCAGGGTCGCAGGGGCTGGAGCCTATCCCAGCCGACTTAGGGCGAGAGGCGGGGTGCACCCTGGACAAGTTGTCAGTTCATTACAGGGTTGACACATAGAAACGAAGAACCATTCACACTCACATTCACACCTATGGGCAATTTAGAATCACCAATTAACCTATTAGGTGGATGTCTTCGAAGAGAGCCCACGTAGATACAGGGAGAACATGCAAACTCCACACAGAAAGGCCCCAGCTGAGGTTCGAACCAGGAGATGTGAGGTGACAGTGCTAACCACTGCACTTGTGTGCTGCCCTTAATAACACTATGTTGTTACTGTAGTAGATTACCGTCATTTCACTTAATCAGTATCATTGGAAACACCTGCGTTAACCCTATCAAAATGGCTGCTGCTAAAAAGGTCTCTAAGCAATGAAATGTTACTCATCTGTGTAACAACTTCTGCCAAAAGCATATTTAATGTATGGCCCCAGTTAATATGCCCTGAGGCTACAGGCCAGTGTATTTATTTGTCCGTTGCTCTTCTATATTCCAATCTCTATTTGGACACTCAGACATAATGGTCTTCAAACCAGCTCACTGAAAACAGGTTAAAGTTGTTAATTTGACCTTTTCATCACTCAGTTATGACACATTCTGGTGGCCCTCATATATATCAGGCCATGCACCGTGTGGTTAATGGCATTTTTGCCTCAAGGTAACACTGTACTGTACTGTACTGTACTGTAGTGGCCACATATACAATGCAATTATGCAATAGTGGTTTAAGACTATTGCTTGTTAGTTGGTTCCTGGGGAACCTAACAAGTTAATTTGTTTTTGCGGGATATGGGGACAATTTTCTCTATATTTTGGGATTTTGTTTGCCCAGTGTAAACCTTTCCTGCATGGGTGCCAGACCATGGTTGGACAGCACAGGGGAGATGCTGTCATCCTGAGCCGGAGTTTGTACAGCAGTGAAATGACCCACGGGAGATCCGAGTTGACTTTGAGACATTTAATCATGATTATTTAATCATGTACTGCAACACACACTGTACATTTCCTTCTAACCAAACTCCTACCACTAACCTGCTGTGTTTCTCCGCCACACACACACATTCACACCGCTCGTCCCTGCAGCTCACTCATTCTCGCTTGACCACTCACACCTTACACACTGCTCTATTCCCCAGGGGAACTATGCTACTGTTATTACACCGGGATAATGACATAATTAATACAAGATCTCTGGGAATCAAAAGGATAGTAGTATATCAAATCAATGTATCAATGTAACAATGTCAAAGGAGCAGGAGTATATCTATCAGCATGTCATCCATCAGTCAGGGTCAGGTCAGCACAGCATGACGTCACTTGTAATGGAAAACTCAGGCACATCATATTTGATTCATTATCTCGTGATCTCGAGAAAATTATCCTGTTATCACAAGAAAACAAACTGAATTAACTCATTATCTTGATAAACCAAATTTAATTAATTTATTATCACGAGAAAACAAATGAAATTGACTCGTTATCCCAAGAAAATAAATTAAATTAACTAGTTATCATGAGAAAACAGAGAAAATAAAATGTATAAACGCATGACCACTTGAGTCTTCCATACATGGGGAACACCAGGTATCTAAAATATTTATAATTTCCAAATAAGAAAATAAAAAAATAAAAAAGATTTATTTGTATCTGGTGGGTCACTTGCTGTGTTTTATAATGATAATAATAATAATAATATTTTAAAAAGTGACGTTGGATCTCTTCAAGTGTCCTGCTGGATACGTGACGTAGATTATCCTGACGTCACTTGGTTGACGTTTGCGGAAGCAAGCCGTCGCTTTAGCCTGTTAACTCAAAACCAAAACAGAGTGGATGTTTTCCTGTTAAATCTCCACGAAAGCAAACTTTATTGCACACAACGCTTTGAGTCTGTCCGGTGGACTCATCTTTTATCTCTGTGTGTTTGTCAGACGACGAGTGGCTGAACTTCGACTGAGATGGAGGTAAATGTTCAGGGTCGAGGAGTTAGCTTTAGCCACGCTGCTACAACTCAGCTCGTATTATGACGTTTATAATATTGACAATACTCTGAAGCGTTAACGCTGTACCGTCCATACAACAGGCTTATATTCACCATATATTTACAGGCTTATATTAGCTGTACATCAACTTTCCGAGCTGGTTGACACTGCTCGCCTCCGCCATCCTGTTCTTGTGTAAACACTGAGGAAGATGAAGCTTTTCTTGAAGCAGACATTTAAATTAAAGCACATAGACTCGGTCTATGTGTGCCTCCTAATAAAACATAAAAGGTTTTCATACATGTCCTGTCAGCAGTGTACTTTTGCTGACAAGCAAGCAAGGTTTAATGTTAAACCTTTGAGTTTTCAGTGAAATACTGTGCTGATTTTTACTTTGATAAAGCTCACCTGAAGTCAAGCAGTCAAACAAGAAAGTTTGTATACCTTAATGTGTTTGTTGTTGTCAATTCTTCTTTCTCCTTGCACTGAAACAGGACCCCGGTGGTACCGGAGCAGAGTCTGTGGCTCAGTCACCAGCAGGTGCAGCCAAGTCAAAGGTAATGCACACTCACAGGCACGTTATTGTACCAAGAGGCTATCAAAATCTGTAATATGTGTCTAATTTTGTATAAACATGATATTTTTTTCCTGGTACTCCGGCTTCCTCCCACAGTCTAAAGACATGCTCTTAACAAGTTAATCAACGACTCTAAATTGGATGGATGGATGATATTGGTACAGATTCATGTACCTCTCTTTTATTTATTTATTTTATTTTATTCTCAGCTGGACACGCTGTCCAAAGATGACCTCATCAAGTTTGCCAAGAAGCAGATTGCTGGCATGCAGAAGATGAAGAGCAGATGTTCAGGTAGCTCGAAATCCTATAAAAGCTTGTGTTTGTGTTAAACTCTTGCATTAGTGTGACTTTATTTCCCCTTTTTCAGATTTGGAAAAAGAAGTTGAATCCCTCAAACAGCAGTCCAAAAACAATCAAAGTACTTCAGATGACTCCGCTCTGATGCAGGTTTGTTTGCAGGGCAGCACCTCATCATGTCTCTGCTGCAAATATTCCTCCGTTAACATGCTGCACCTCCCTTTTTCATACTGAATATATGGATGGGTGTTTGTGTGTAATAGGAACTGACTGAAAGGATGGATGCCTTACTACTGGAGAAGGCAGAAACGCAGCAAAGTCTTGCACTATCTCGTAAAGATCTAGAGAAGACTAAGCAGCAAGTTAAGGTGAAATACATCACAAATACTGTATGATGTGTAACACTGGTTAATTAGCCAAATTTACTGCAATATTTTAGGTGTATTTCTGTAAATTGTCCATCCATTTATGCATGTATGTTTAGAATAAAATCAGATTGTGCAAAAAAGCCTACATAACTATTATTTTGTGCAGGATGATCTAGCGGTGCTGCAAGGAGAGCTTGACCGTGTAATAGAAGATCACCAAAGGAAGATCAAGACCTTAGAGAGCAGCATTGAGGAATCCAACAACAAACACCAAGAAGAAGTGACTTATTTCCAGAAATTACTGAAAGAACGAGAAGAAAGTGACCGGGAGAAGGAGAGTGAAAGAGAGAGGGAGCGCATGGCTAAACATGCCAGTGATGAAGTCTGCCATCGCTTAGAAGCTCAGCTGGAAACAGTTCGAGCCGAACTGGAAGCAATCCAAGAGGGAAAATCGCAGGAGATAATTGAGCTGCAGGAGAGCCACCAAAGGATGTTGACAGAGGCCCAGCAGGAGGTGGAGAACCTGAAGGAGGAGCTGGCTCAGAAGAATCTGCAGCATGAGGAGGAAATGAGGGCTCTGGAGGAGGACTGTGAAATCGAGAGGGATCGTCTCCTGTTGCTCCACGAGGAGCTGACCGAGCAGCTCGCTCTCAAAGGTAACAAGAGCTGGATGTGGCTGCTCAGTGTTTCCTATTGGTGATGTCACCTATCTTAGCAGTCATACTGTAGAGACTTGTAAAGACAAGGCTTCTTATTATAATTGTATCATCGTATATATTATATATGTTTGTGCAATTGTTAAATCATAAAGAAAAATAACTTTAATAACAGAAAATAACTTTTTCAGCCAACATTGTTTTTATTTTTACAGACAGCTACCTGCAGGATGTGCAAGAGGAAGACGAGGAACCTGCCCGTGGGTCTGGCATCGCCAAAATGCTGGAGCTGTCTGGCTGCAGTCAGGCTGAGTCCAGCCAAGGTGATGGAGAGGAGACAGAGATTGGAAGACTGAGAGCAGCCATGGAAGAACTTCAAGCCCAGAGCACCATGTTACAGGATGAGCTCACCCTGCTCAGGAATGTGAACGGTGAGCTCGAAGCGGAGCTGGAGAGGACCAAGGAAGAGTTCCAGATGGAAAGAGAAGAGCTGGAGTTTAAAATTGATGAACTGCAGATGAACAGGGAAAGTGCTCCCAATGACCGAGCCATAACTCCTGACCCTGACCAGCAAGAAGTCCAAGGAGAGTCTCAGCAAAAGAGTGAAACACACAAAGATGCAGAGGAATCCAAGTCAGCAATCCGTCCTGAGGACCCAAACCACTTGAATCCAGAGGAGCTGAGAGCCCAGTGTGGAGTCTTGACCAGAGAAAGAGACTCTGCCCTGGCTGAGTGTCAACACATGAGAGACATCCTGCAAAGTGTGGAGACAGAACTCGGTGAGAAGACGAAAGATTTTGTTCTTCAGTACAAAGCCATGAAGGAACAAGGGGCCAATACTATACAGGAACTCCAGGACAAGACGGAACAACTTAGCCAGGAGAGGGATGAACTGTTGGAGAGAGTTAGAGAGGTTACAGAAGACAAAAACAATTTGATGAAGAACGTACAAGACTTGAAACTGAAGCTTGAAGCTTCCGCAGGTGAGGACCAGAAACTCCAGTCCTCTGTAGAGGAACAAACAACGTTAGCCTGTGAGCTGAAGCAATCTGTGGAGGAACTGACCAGGCAGAACGAGGAGATCCTCTCCCAATTGCAGATGAAGGAAAAGGAGATGCAAGACCTGACAGAACTGGTCAACGCACTGACTGAAGAGCGAGATAAAACACTCACCCAGCTTCAGCACAGAGAAGAGGAAATGCAAAAGTTGAACGATGAGAGAGCAAAAGAGATTGAGAGGCTGCTGGAGAAGAAAGAGAAAGAGGCACTATTACACAGAGAGGAGAAAGAGAAGGAGTTGATAAGCCTGAAAAAGGAGAAGGAGGATGAGGTGCAGCATCTAAAAGAGGAGAGAGAAAACATAGAGGAGTACCTCAAAGAGGAGGTGGACAGAAGGCAGGAGGCAGTTTCTGCTTTAGAGCTGACTATCAAAGACCTCTCCACCGAGAAGACGCACCTTCATCAGAAATTGGAAGAAGCATCCTCTGGGCTTTCTGAAGCCCAGGAAACAAGGGATCTTTTGGGCTTCAAGCTGGCAGCCCTGGAGGCTCAATTTG
The DNA here is from genome assembly GCA_033000465.1 of Sciaenops ocellatus. Taxonomy (NCBI): domain Eukaryota; kingdom Metazoa; phylum Chordata; class Actinopteri; family Sciaenidae; genus Sciaenops; species Sciaenops ocellatus. The sequence continues at coordinate 14,521,926 of CP136868.1, forward strand.
AGCAGGAGATGTCTGAGAAGAACCACCTGGAGGCAAAGTTGAATTCATTAGCAGAGGAGGCAGAGCAGGCTCAGGCCACCATCAGAGCTCTGGAGGAAAATCAGGCTGAAGTACTCAGAAACTCCTCCGAAGAAGCTGAAGAGCTCCGAACACGCGTAGATGAGCTGGAAAAGGAGAGGAGCCTGTTGAGGAGTAGTCTTGAGGAGGCTCAAGGGGTAATAACAATAGAGGAGGTGCAAAGGGAGCTCCAGGCTCGCATCACAGACCTGGAACAGGAGAGGAACATGTTGAGGAACAACCTGGAGGAGGTGGTGAAGGATACCGAAGGGTTACAGAAAGACCTGGAGGATATGAAGTCAGTCAATGAGAAGGTTAATGAGGAAAACAAGAAACTGCAGGCCCACATTTCTCTGATGACTCAAGAGGCAGAAGACAAGGAGAAAGAGGAGGTGGAGAGAGACATGGAGAATATAGAGAAAGAGAGGAGAGAGCTCAAAGACCAGCTGACAGAGAAGGAATCAGTCATATCTCAGCTGAGGAGCGAGATTGTTGCTCTTCAGGTGAGTGGAGCTCCTGATGTGTCGGGTTTTTCTTGATAACATTAGTGTGAATTTGACAGTTAAGGTTGTCCTCATGATAAAATCACTGCTTAATATTCTAAATAATTAATTGTGATTGACCATATTTTTGCTTTAATAGCCTGAATAGACAAAACGAGCCACAACAATTGATTGAGTGCTTTGCTGTCTGGGATGGTGCCTTTCCTGATGCCACCATTGGGAACTGCATACATCTATGCACCTCCTTAAGTCCTGAGTTATATTATATATAGTTTATTATATGTATTATTATAATATATATATATATATATAGTGTGTGTGTATATATAGATTTTTTTTTCTGGAAATTATGAAAATGTTAGCGAATATATTAGATGTTGGAAGCTTCAAAACGGAAAAACAGTGGTGACTGATGTGTGTGTGTGTGTTTTTTTGTCTTTTGTTTTCTGCTTTTTCCTCTGTCACTCTCTCAGGAGTCTGCTGCTCAGTCAGCCTCCTCTGAAGAAAATGCAGCCAGTGAGATCACAAAGAAAATAGGTATGGAGGTGACATTTGTCCATGTTAATGAGTGAGATAAATTTCAAACTGCATGTTAGTTAGTTTGCTGCTGCTGTTTGGAGCAGGTGATAAATTGTAGATTATAAATTCAGATGTTGTGACTGCTGCTCCCCTCAGCTCTGCTGAAGAATGAACACAAAGACAAAGATGAGAAGATGAACAAAATTAAGGCGGTGGCCATCAAAGCAAAGAAGGAGCTGGACATCAGTAAGAAAGAGGTAGAGTGAACTCTAAATGTTAGTTTGATATCCTTTATTTCACAATATGAACACAACAAGTAAGTAAATACACAGATTTATGTTACAGTAGTTCAACAATCAGCATGAAACAGGCAAATAAACTATAAAACTGGTAGAAATTGTAAAATAAATTCTAATGTCAAATAATATTCTAATATTCTAAGATAAATGTTCTCATGAGTGCTCATGAGATTAGTGATTGTACATAAATTAATCTATAATTTGTTTGATTTTATTCCAGGTTGCAACCCTCAAGGTGGAAGTAGAATCACTGAAAGCAGAGAGGGAGAAAGTGAACAGCTCTATGAAAGACATCATCCACGGGGCTGAAGGCTACAAGGTACGAGACAAAACGAAACTACCAGAATATCCAGTTTAAGTTCTGTAATAGATCTAATTAATATTTATGTCAAGTACTTTATTATGAGTGTACTGAATACCTGCTTCAATGCACTCAGTTTCAGTCCAGACAGTATTATGTGATTTATTCATATTAAACTGTGGAAATTTAGATTTTGTGTTGCTGTTTTCTCCTCTGTGGCAGCCACAAATGTCACAAGGCGATGTTTACACTGTGCTTTCATGAATGATTGAAAACGGCACCACTGAACATCGTTCATACGTGGTGACGTTTTGACCATTACGCATTTGATCAATTGTATGCATTCTTAGGGGTTGCAAAGGGGTGAAAAATTTCCGGTAAATTTCCAGAAACTTTCCATGGGACGTTAAGCTGGGGAACTTTGGAAATATTTAAAATCGGAAACTTTCCATTTGAATTATGGAAATTTATAGGAATTAACTAAAAATTGTGGGTAATTTAGTAATTATGCATAAGCTAGCATTATGATAAGATAGCCTCAATGAAATGATGTTAGCTATAGCTTATTCAGCATCTAACGTATCAGCTAGCTATCTACTGTATGAAAACATTTTCATGTGATATTTGCAAGTTAAACATTTATACCATACATCAAATATATTTACCCCATAATATCATCAAAACTTACTTCACTTTATGCAGACCACAGGCTCAAATGTGTGGCTTCAATAGTCTTGTGCTCTGGGCTCTGAAGTGTGGTCCAGGGTTATAGAAATCATCTGTGCATGTAGGGGGCATGGCCTCAATAGCCCTGCAGTAAGCAGTGTGCTATGTGCATGTGATTGAGAAATAGCAGATAATTAAGTGTACTTGCATGAAATCTGGTTGTTTTAGTCAATGTTATGCTAAAATATATTTTCCCTAACTGTATTTAAGTTCCCTGTTAAGGGCCAACCCTTCGATTTTGTAAATTCCTGGTTTATTCTCATTTAATTCCCATGGAAAGTTTCCAACTTTGAAAATTCCTAGAATTTTGCAACTCTAATTCCTAATATGTTGCTAATTGGCAAGAGGAAGCATGCTCACTTTGAAGCAGCCTTTTTGCCTGATGTCACTCCCAGAGGTCTCCACAAACAGCCCCCAGACTGCACCCTGCTTTACGACCGTGTCCCCGTTAGAGAAGAAACCGCTCTGTTGTGCCTAATGAGAGTTTTGTCCCGTACTCAAATGTAAATGCAGCTGATATCTGAGATGCATAATGTTTACCTTCACTGAGCTGTTTAACCGGCTTCCAGTAATGAATGAATGCGTGTGTTTGTTCGCGTAGCACCTGCAGATAGATTACGACAGGCAGACAGAGCAACTGGATAAGGAGAGAGAGAAGGCGGAGGCAGCAGAGAGACAGATTGCTGAGCTGACCAAACGACTCAGCAGTGCTGTCACACAGGTAACACAGTTACACACTCAATCACACACACCCACACATTACCACTAACAAACACACAAACCACTCTCACCCTCCGGTAAATCTAAGGAGTGCCACTTTGTCCGGCAATACATCTCTCCAATACTTCTCGCATAACTCAGTTTCTATCTGATTTACCGTGAGTCATTTTAGCCTGCGATACTTTACCCCGCTATGCTTGACAGCCCGGCACCCACAAATAGCCCATCAGATGTGACTGGGTGAGCTGGGGAGAAATTTTGTTTATATATACTCCTCTCCCAAGCTCATAACTGTTTTTTTTTTCTAATGAGAGAACAACAGGCAGGTAAATGGAGCGGAGTATAGCCTCCATCTGCTGCGTGCTGGTGCAACAATATTTTCTGAGACACAGGTTTATTCTTGTGTGTGCTTATGGGTCTCAAGGGGGGGCAGGCAGACTGAAAGCTAGTCAGGGATCTCGGAGTACGTCTGGACATCTCTGTTTACCAATCAGAGTTTCAGTGTTTGGCTGACAGATGACGGGAGGTAGCTGCTGCTGCTGCTGCTGCTGCTGCTGCTGCTGGTTCAGTGTTCCTTGCAGAGAAAGCCCTGAGAGCCTGCCGCTGTCAGTTTTGCTTGAATGACTTTCAAATGTGTCGCATGTGTTCATGCAGGTTTGGCGCATTTGCCTACATATGTATTTTCAGGTAAAAACCTTGAATCTGATATGAATAAAACACCATTCTCGCAGTGTGAAGTCTTCTTTTCAGCAGGATTTTATAAGATCATAGAGTGTACTCAACGAGTAATACCTTTTAAAATCAGCAAAACTGACTGATTTTGTGAATTAAATCACAGCTAAGTACAAAAAGCATTGCAGCTCATCATTAACCAACTTCTCTGAAACATGGAGAATTGATGTAGTTTACTTTTAGAGTCTTTAGTTGAACATGCTCATGAGACCCGTCACCTAAATCAGAAGAAAGGCAGAGATTTTTATTTTTAACTCAATCACTTAATGATATGAGAGCCAAAACTGTGCCTCTGAATGGAAAATCACATTTTCCCTATTAGTAAACACCTCGTTACTGAGAAGCTGCCATCTTGAAGATGTAAGTCTGTCACCTGAAGGGGGGTTGGTAACATGGATTTTATTTAATGCTTTTACAGGTGGAGACAATAAGCAGTGAGAAGGAGGACCTGCTGGCCGGTATAGAGACCACAAGAAACACAGTGAGGCAGCTGGAAGCCCAAAACCAGGAGCTGCAGAGACAGTCAGCAAGTCTGGAGAAAGACCTGCTGGCTGAGAGGGCTATGAAAGAGCAGAAGATCAAGGTAGAAATAAAGATGGATACAGAAGGAGAGAGGTCATGCCAGCCTCTGCTCCCTGTTCTGTATTTTAGCTGATCTTGTAATGTAACCACATGCAGTGGGTGAAACTTTTTAGACAAACCTGGTTAGAAATGTTACTTTGAGTATCCTCAGATTTGGGCTTAACAGTTGCAATATGGCTAACAGTGCAATATTCAAGTCACAGGAGCAGCTATTTATTGGTAAAGGTAAAATGTGTCACAACAATAAGAAGCATAGTGGTGCAACAGAGATGCCCCGGCCTGCAAATCCTATCCTACAGACATAAAGGAAACATGCTTCTTTAGTACAGACCTCAGCAAATCACATCATCGTCATTCTTATGTTGTGTTTTTTATGGTCACATCGTACAGCACTGCCTCTTATCTGACTAAAGCACTCTTCAGATTTAAAGGTTAACAAAATGATATGAAATATAAAGCATATACATAGTGTACACCACACCACAGAGTTCATACGTACTAAAAACCTCTTTGTGTGCATTTGTTTTCCAGGACTTGTCATCTGCCATGAAGGACGTAGAAGAGCTGACAGCTCAGCTCCGCAAGCAGCAGCAGCAGTCTCAGCAGACTGCCCAGGAGCTGGAGCAACTACGCAAGGTACACACACACACACACACACACACACACACACACACACACATGCACACATGCACATGCACAGAGCTTCTCAGACACTAGTGTCTCTTGAGGGCCCGTCCCATCAAATGACTGGAGTGGTGATGGCTGGCCTGCAGCTACAGCAGCACCTCTCACAGAGAAAGAGAGCAATTCTTGCCCACAGCGCAGGAGCTGCTGTTTGTTTTCCATTAGTGGAGACCTACATCGTACAGCAGTGTACGTGGAAGCTGCCAGGAGGTCTGACTCTGTCATGTGTCCACATTGTTAGTATTGGTGAGGTTGATGTTGTGATTTTTGTATAGTATAGAAGAGTAGTAGAGTATAGAAAAAACAGATGATTGTGCATTGGGTGCTGTTCATTTTCTTGGGCAAACATCCCAGAGAGTTTGTTATTGAAGAAGACAAAAAATATATTTGTATACTGAGGAACATTTAAGAATATTTAATATATATTATATATTTAAAACTATATAAATCTTGAATTAAGAGAGATATGGGTCAAATATACATAGAAATATCATCTTGCTTCTACTTTAATAGGAACTATTTAATTGTGTGTCTCATAATTGTAATAATTTAATGTTTCAAGATCACTTTTAAAGGTCATAAATTGATATGAGAACTACCACAGTCCTGTTAAGCCTTGTGAGGTCCTCAGCAGTCACACAAAGAATCACAGATGAATAAATCTCTTGACAAATATGTCACAATTGTTTGGTAGAAGAGCTAATTTTGAACTTGAATTGGTTCTATAAATGTATTTTTAAACATTTTAACATCATTGTATGCAGCATGAAAATGTTGACAAGACCAAGTAAGCTGTTGAAAACAAGCTTTAATTTTAAACATATTTTATTGTTGTCCTAAAGGTTTGACATAAATGTGCTGACACAGAGTTGAGGTTTTAGCTTTGCTCCCCGTAATGATGCAGTGTGTTGTCTCTGCCTGTAGGAGGCGCAGCAGAGCTCTCTGCTGGACATGGAGATGGCAGACTATGAGCGCCTGGTGAAAGAACTCAACGCCAAACTACAAGATAATGACGAGTGCGCTGAGGAGTTAAAGAGCCAGATAAAAACACTCACCCAGAGGGAGGACACGCTCAAACAGGAAATCGGTACATATAAGTACAATGCACAACAACCTTTATACTGACAAAGTAATATATATAATGCACGGCCAGTGTTGGTGCACAGTTTTAGGAACTCCAGTCCGCATTCAGTGATAGTAAACGTTTCTTATTCCAGCAGAGCCACAATGATTTACTGTCTTTAAGGATTTAAACCTAAACCAGTGTGTGTGTGTGTGTGTGTGTGTGTGTGTGTGTGTGTGTGTGTGTGTGTGTGTGTGTGTGTGTGTGTGTGTGTGTGTGTGTGTGTGTGTGTGTATTTGCGTCTCCAGAGGCTTTGAAGTCCCAGCTGGACCAAGGGGAGGAGAAGACCTCCAAGATGAAACAGCTGCTGGTGAAGACCAAAAAGGACTTGGCCGATGCCAAGAAACAGGTCTGGTTCTGTGTGTGTCTGCGTGTGTGTCTGCGTATGTGTGTGTGAGTGTGTCTGCGTGTGTGTCTGCGTGTGTGTCTGCGTGTGTGTCTGCGTGTGTGTGTGCGTGTCCCATCAGATTCCCTATTACTGTGTGTAAGATTACTGCCTGATGAATGTAAATAGTGTTATACAACCATGTGTGGGCATGATTGTGGAGGAGCCCTTGAAGATGTAGGGAATAGTTAATCATTTGTGTGTGTTGCTGTGTTTAAGTATATATGTGTACGCGTTTAAATCTTCACTGTGTGTGTGTGTGTGTGTGTGTGTGTGCAGGAAAGCTCCCTCATGATGCTGCAGGCCTCTCTGAAAGGAGAGCTGGAGGGTAACCAACAGCAGCTAGAAAGCTCCAAGGTAACACAGCCGGTGCTTCCAAGAAAAACTTCTCAGCGATCCCTTTAGATAAAATATATAGTTTTATGAAACAACATTTCAGTCATAAACAAGTCACGTATTGTGCGCGTTATCTGTGTGTTTGTACGTTAAGATCGAGGTGTGCGAGCTGACGGCTGAGCGCCATCGTCTGCAGGAGCAGCTGAGGTCTGCGTTGGAACAGCAACAAAGAACGAGCAGCTCCCTGCAGCAACGCATCAACAGCCTGCAGCAGGAGAGAGACACTGCTCAGGTACACACACACCCGCACACACTCAGAAAGACTTATAGATCATGACTATTTTCATGATTAAAACTCAATTATATTTGATGAATCATTTAATTTTTACAGTGTCACGAAATATGAAAAAATGCTTGTTTCCAGTGCCCGAGGGGACAACTTTTAATTGCTTTGTGCTTTGAAGACATTTCATTCACAGTGTTATAAAATGCTTCTGTTTGAGAAGCTGAAACCATATTTTAACACTTGAATGATGAATGAGTTGAAGAGTCGATTATCAGTCGATTGTTTTGTCGGTTGATTTTCTGAAAAAATTACTTATCAATCAAGCATCAAGTTTCTAAAATATAAGATACACCAACATGTAGCATCTGTCACACTGCAAATGGGTAAATAGCCAAGAAGCAATGAACATGTTAACATAAACACGATTCATATTTTCAGGTGATTATACAGTAATGAAGGCGTGGTTTTGTGTATTATATTCAATTTCTAAATTTCTAAAATTTGCAAAAAGATATACCACATGTTGTTATGGAATTTTCTATCCTTAGGTTACACAAGGTCACGTGTGGGCCTTGAGGTCCTCGGCAGTATTAATTGTTTTGCTTTGATTGGGAACAGTAGGTGCCAATCCATCTCAACATTGTGGTGGCCTGGGTCAAATAAATATGTAAATTCTTAGTAAAACTGAGACCCTGACCATCTAAACTAAATGAAACTCATCTGTCAAACTGTGTTGGAGTTTTATTTCTCCGTTTGGAGTGAGCAAGAAGAGTTCATAAAATAAAAGTGTGTGCTGTGTATCTGAATCTTAATCTTTGTGTTGATTCCAGGCTGAGCTTATGGCAACAACTGGCGAGTTTGAGAGTTACAAGGTGCGAGTCCACAATGTGCTCAAACAGCAGAAGAGCAAAACCACGACCCAGAGTGACGGAGACTCCGGCAAATTAGAGAGGTAAGGACAACACCTGTAAGACAAACATGCTGAATCACACGTTTCATTTGAGGGTGTTCACATCCATGCGATGTCAGCAGTGGAGGAATTTTAACACTGTCATTGTCCTGCTGCACTATTAAGGAGATGGTGTATAAAAAAGACTAGGGGTGTGTTCACAATCGTTTCATATTGTGAGAATTTTGTGTGCGCAAGGAATTTCCTGGTGTGAACTCCATTGGCAAGTATGCGCTGTGAGCTTACTGCACATCTCGTCTGCGACGGTTCAAGACAGTTTTTTTTTTTTTTGCATTTTCGTATGCTACTCCTGTAACTAATCCGACTTCTGAGGATATCTGAGGTGAGATATCAACTGTGTAGAGTTGAGAAGCTCCATATGCACCGGCGAAGGTAGCCAGCTAGCCAAACAGACAGACCCCTCTTGCCCCACAATAACACAGACCACTGCAGCCAATGCGGAAGACTTCAGCAACTATTTATCTAGTCTATCGGATTCATTCTGTTATACACTGCTTTAGGTAAACGTTATAAAATAACTACAGATGCATATATATACTGTTAGCTTACTGCTAATCCAGTTTCCCCTGTTGTTCCCATACGTTGGTTGGGTAAAATAAACATATAAGGACAAACTATGGTGAGTGTACGTGAAGCAGCAGCTATTCACGGGACAGGACAGTAAAGTACAGCTAATAAAGAAAAGGAAAAACACAGGAGCTCACATACAGTATATAATGTGCTTTATAAAAAAAATTAAGAATAAATTTAGTTTGTGATTGTCATTTAATTCTAGCTTAAACAGTACTGTTGTGATTGATTAGCGAAGACACATTGCTGGAGTATACTGGTTAATTTAGTACACAGTTTGCAGTACAAACTTCCAAACAAGCAGATAGATATGCAGACAAGCAAGCAGGTAAATGCAGGTTGACTTCGCTACTGCTGTACAGACATGATAAGAAATATTTTAAAACTATACAAAAAAAAACTTCGGGATTTTAAACCAAAACCAACAATTAATTGCTTTATAATTATTACATATTGTGTAACAAAGGCAAAAGCCATTGATAACACAGTTTATATGTCGCACATACACAGATGGTGGGCAAAACCAAAGGTACTCAGTGAACCAAACTAAACTGAACGCCACTTAGCAGTAATCTGTCAGTCAACACTGAGTGATATGTGACTGTAATGAATCTGTGGTGTGTCTGGCAGGGAGCAGTTGTCCTCTCAGGTAGAAAAGCTGAAGACCAGGCTGGCAGAGAGCCACCAGAGCCTCCAGAGCAGCACGGCAGAGCTGCAGCAGCTCCAGAATGAACACGACACTCTGCTGGAGAGACACAACAAAATCCTCCAGGAAACCATTAGCAAGGAGGCTGAGCTCCGTGAGAGGTGAGCTGGCTTGACACCGTCTTGTCTAGAATGTACCGTACTATAACGTTGATGTATTGTTCTCTTACACTCCCTCTATTATAACCATTTTCCATGAGCCATCCCTACAAATCATCTACTAAATGAGCAGTCTCTAAATTCTTCCTTCGGTTTCGACTCACTCTGTCTCCACCTCCAGGCTGCTGTCAGTGCAGTCGGAGAACGTGACTCTGCGATCAGATCTGTCCCAGGCTCAGGCTGATCTGTCCTCCCAGGTTGAGACCCAGCGCCAGACCTACAGGGAGCAGCTGAGGAAGCTGCAGGATGACCACCGGGCCACTGTGGAGACCCTGCAGGGCCAGCTGACCCGTGTGGAGGAGCAACTCTTTGCTCTGCAGAGCCAGAACAGTAAGCACAAACTTAAATTACAAACTTAAAACTGCTCAAATAGACAGTAAACACAAGAGATGCATGAATGGTATCGTATAAAGAGATCCATCAAAGCATCAAGTGATAAGAGTGTCGAAGATTTCTACCTTGTTTGCTCTGTTTTTCTATGAGAGGAGTGAAGCAAGAGATGGTGTGTTTGTCAGGAGAGCAGCACTGGAAGCTCATTCATCACCTCCCACACAGCTGCCCTCTGGAGTCAAACTGCAAATGCACACATACAGTAGCAATGACTAGGAAAGGAAGAGTGTGTCTCTGTGTGTGTGTGTGTGTTTCTTCTCTGTCACTTCATTATGGCCAGGTGTTGGCGAGGCTCCTCAGCTCTGTTCCCGCCTCTCAGTGGGGCAAACAGCTCACTGTGGCATCTGGAGAGACTCATCATTAGCAACTCACACATACACGCCAGTAGTCGCCCGATATGCAGGGCCAATATTACTGCAAGTCATATTTGAGCATTTTCACCACTACATTTTGATGTAATGGCAGTTAAAATGCAGAAGGGTTCAACATCAGTGTGTTTTACTGACTCTTTTGGGCAGGTGGGTCATAAAACTGCTGGCCCCTGAACAGTTTTTACTGGCCATATGTAGTTTTTTTTTAATGAATCAGCTGTAACAAACAGTAAAATTGATCTATGTTCATTGACATGTCTTGGCCCATTTACACTTTAATCTAAGTAATCATATAGTACATACACACAAACATAAACAATAAACAAATATTAGTTATTTTACAAAAAAAGGCAGAAGCTTTCTCTGTTGTAAACTGCAGTCGTGACTCTGCAGACTGCTCAGTATTTATTTATGCTTCATATAAAGTCCGATGTCTATGAATTGATGTCCATTTGATTTGATTGATTGGATCTGCACACATGCTAAAGCTCTCTATAACAAGGAGTGTGTTGTCGGGTAGGACAAGAAGTAACACATGGTGAAAGGTGTGTCCACACTTATCTGATTGGCACATTTAGCTGTTTACTTTTCCAACCAGGTTTCTACTTGCCTTGAACTGTAAGTCCAATTGTTTGTGACTCTAAACTCTGATCAGGCTGCAAAAGTGAATCTAACTATAATGCATTTAGCCACAATAAAAGAAGGAAACATGCATGTAGCAGGACTTCTTTTCACTCAGCTGCACACGAGAGAAGGTACCAGACTAGAGGTGGGAAGGTGAGTGGACTGGTTTAGTGTCTGGTCTTTTGGTTCACTTTAAGGTCCATTAATCACAATCTTCTCTTTTGTCCTCCCACTCTCTCTCAAGCATCTTACCCTTCCTCCTCACCCTTTTCTTCACACTTGTTGTCGTTGTTTATGCCGACTGAACTGGTGTGTCTGGTGCCCCCTTATGTCACAACCAAGTAGGACACTGTAAGATTAAATAAAGGAGAGTACAGAGTTGCTCTCTGCAAGATATTTGTATTTGTAGTTTTTGCACCTTTCAAACTGAGAAAACATCTGGCATTGTATTGAACATAACACAAACATTGAACAGTTCATTTAATGGCGGTAAATTAAAGGGAGGTTTCACAACAATGGAGGATAAGATTGATCATTGATTTAAAGTATTTTCAAAATGAATTATGTTGTATAGATTTTAATTACAGTGAGTATGGTACAAGTTCAAGTCTGTCATGATTCAAACTAAAGATAATTATTGTAACCAACAAATAGTAAGACATGATCACTGATAACAACAGACCAGTGGAGTTTGGAGCAACAGGGTTGTATGTTGTTTGTTAATATTATTGTATTCAACTGCTGTTCATTTGCTCTTCTACCAACCTTTACCCCGTTTCAGGTTCAGGGTCGGCGCAGTCCAGCCGTAAGCCCCTGGCATCAGACTTCCAGCGAAGAAACGCAGATCAGAACCAGACGGGGCTGGGACTGATGGTCCTCAGCGACCTCCAGTCCATGGCAAGGGAGGAGGGCGAAGGCATGGAGACTACTGAAACTGAGAGCCCCTCTCCTGCCCTTACACCCCTGCCCTCTCTGGAGCATCTGCTTACATCTCCAGACCCCAAACAAGGTGTGTTACAAAGAAAAGACATGTTGCTTGAGGCCCAAATTGAAGCAAATGCACCTTTACACTTATGAGTTTCTCATACCATGATCGTTTAAGTTGTGTGTGTCTTTGGTTTGGTCTTCAGAGCCATTTGTGTGGACGGTGGAGCCTACCAAAGAAGAGCTAAGTCAAAAGCTGAGCACCGCCACCCGCAGTATGGAGCATATGAACAGCCTCCTGCATGAAACTGAGGCCACCAACGCTGTTCTCATGGAGCAGATCACTGTATGTATACGTACACAAGTACACACACGACATTTTAATTTCACAGCAGATTCATCCCTTTCGTCACGTTGTCCCTGGGACACAAAGATACAATGTCTGGGACAGTAAAAAGTGTCATTATATTAAATTATTACATCTTATGCATCATGGAAGAAATTCTGTAGGTCTACATAATTTTAATTAGGTGTTCAAATTAAAAGAAATGTGAGGTGGTACTGGTACAAGCTCTATGATACGTCACAAACATGCTTATACACATAATATTAGTCATAAAGAGAAGCCAGTGTTGCCACCTCGGTGACTTTCTCACTAGATTTAGCAACTTCACAGACCCCCTAAGTGACTTTATTTCTAAAAAAAATGTACTTGATAAATAAATGAGCTGATCTAAGTGCAAATATATTTGGTTATGCTATATTGCTAAAATGGATTATTTTTTGTAATTTATGCGATAAACAGAAATGTCTAGATTTAGTGACTTCACAGACCCTCTTAGCAAAAAAAAAAAAACTCAACTAGCGAAAGATTTGGTGACATATTCAGATCATCAGTGAAAAGGTGAGAAATATATTATATTGTAATGTATTCAAAGTGTGTAAATTACCATGAAACAGTCAAACAATCACTAAAACAATTATGAAAACTGATTGTGGGAGAAAACCTAGAGTGATTTTAATTTTTTTATTTAGATATAAGTGCAAGGAACAACTTCAGGCTGAGTAAATGAAGTGATCCGAGTTATGAAACCATATTTATTATGTAGACTGGAAAAAAACAACTTAAACTTGGGACAATGGTTGTTACATCAGGGAACGCTGCAGGACATTAAGGAAAAATTTTGAGCCCTAAAATTCATCCAGTGTCTTGCTACTTCTAATTCAAATAACTCATTATTTATTCTAATTTAAAAACAACTCTGTGGTGTATTTCCCAGCAGGAGTATTACATGTCTGATATTAGGCATGAATTGACTTAAATGAGTCCATATTTGATCTCATAGATTTTATTTAATTGAAGACGAACAGAAACTGATGCATGTTTGGCAGTCATCTGTGGACCAGTGCTCTGTTGGTGTTTTGGAAAACAGTGTCATAACCACAACCTAAAGAGGCCGGTAAGCCCCGACAGTGACATCAAACAGCCGTGCGTTGTTCACGGTCCCCTCTTTGTCCAGGAGAAAGTAGAACTTGTGTCCTTTAATCCTGAGGGGGATGAACGAGGGGGACTCATGTCTGTGAGCGTGACAGGCCACCTGGGACAGCGGGACTGTTATTTTGCGGCCTCGGCCTGGTCCTAAAGGTGACTGTGTGAAAACTGTCACCATCCTCCCACCTTGGTGTAAAACCACCTGGTTGACAGAGCGCCGGCAAAACAGAAACCCGAATCCGACTATGCCTGCTCCTACTGCGAGGCAGCCCAGGGTGAAGCCGTACCTCCAGGTGTTTGAGCCCAGGTTCATCTCAAAGCTCCACATGCCAGCCAACCCGGTGGTGGTGGTGGTGGGAGTGGGAGTGGTGGACGTCTTGCCTTTCTCTTTGACGCTCCCCGTGTTTCTGAGCCCAGTGTAAGCGAAGTGGCCGAGATATGTCCAGAAGAGAAACTGTCCGCCGCAGAAGACCGAGAGGAGCCGGAAGAAGCGCGTCCTGTCGTGCTCGAACAGGGTGACATCTCTGGAGGGCTGGGTGGAGGTGCAGAGGCTGCGGCGGGCTGTCAGCTGTCTGTGAGCGGTGCCGAGGCGGTTTGTGTGGGTGAATATCCCGCTGCACAGACCTGTAAGACTGTTGGAGGTGGTCGGTGAAGTGTGTGTGGATACGGAGGGGGTCTGAAAGACGAGTCGAAGCTGTCTGGAGTAACACTCCAGTGCTCCGCAGAGCAGCCGCTGTAAACCCATTTTACACGATGATAAAACCACAAACCTCCCCACAACTGTTTGACCAGAGAAATATAATCGTATACGACCCAAAATCGTTGTTATAACCCGAGTTTTAATGCTCTCTCCCGACACTGTGATGCAAAGCAGAGGGCGCCGGCATGTTGTTACGTGTGACGCATGGCGTTAGGTTACGGAAAGCAGCGCTGGCCAAAATTAACTGTTTGAGTTATGCCAGAAAAACCAACACACGCTTTGTATTTCTGTCCTAATATTTAATAATTACATTGATTAAGGTGATATTCTTCTCTAATAATAAATAATAATAAGTTAGTGTGTGCACACTATATATATATATATATTTTATTTATTTATTTTTAAATCCCCTTCTCACCCTATGGTGGGTGGTGTGTCTTCCTCGAGCTCGGGGGCCTGGGAGCTTGAGGGTTCTGCGCAGTATCTTAACTGTTCCTAGGACTGCACACTTCTGGACAGGGACCTCAGGTGTTGTACCTGGAATCTGCTGTAGCCACTCCTTCAGTTTGTGGCTCACAGCTCCCAGTGCTCTGATTATCACTGGCACCACTGTTGCCTTTTGTCCAAAAAGAATAATTAAATTATCAAAACTTCCATTTACTAAATGTCCTCACACTGTTGTAAGTGACTCTAGGTCATTACTGAACACTCTATGGTGCTTGTAACTCGGCTCTAAATATTTTGGGAACCTGTTTTTCCTTGGGTGCAAGACTAACCTTATGACCATATATTTTTCTTTTTTTAAGACTAGCTTTTCTAAAGTAACACACCTGTTAATTCCAGTTTGTTGTAATCATTATATTGTGTTTGTATTTGAGAAGATTTAAATCTGGGGCAGCTGGACTATGTTGTAGATCTATGAAGACATTTCACCTCTCATCTAAGAGGCTTCTTCAGACTGACAGGTTGAATCATTGTCCAGCATTTTGTTCTCTATGAGCAGAACATTCTTTTTTTTGCAAACCCCTCATACAAAATAACATGTATTTGTAAAGAGGACTTTCTACAAACTAAAGGCATGAAAGTAGTCTTCTCAAGCTTTCGTGGCTGGTGACCCAGAACCTTTGAGTAAACCTGTTGACAAAATAATACGTCATGTCCACACTAGTCAGTTATTTAGTGTGTTGGTTGGAATTCTGATTATGGTTAGTGTTAGCTTTGCCAAAGCTTTGAGTTTTGTTATTTAAAGTTTCTGATATTTTCTACCTACTAGTTGTTGAAAAGTGAGGTGCGTCGTCTAGAGCGAAACCACGAGAGGGAGAAGAGCGTGGCCAACCTGGAGTATCTGAAGAACGTCCTGCTGCAGTTCATCTTCCTGAGATCTGGCAGTGAGAGGCAAGCGCTTCTGCCTGTCATTCACACAATGCTGCAGCTCAGTCCTGAGGAGAAAAGCAAACTGGCTGCCATTGCACAAGGTATGAACTGAGTGAAAAGGCTTTGTAGAAGTGAAGAAAAGCACTGTTGTATTGTTAAAAACATTTATCATATAACATATAAACAAAAAATATGTAAATATTGGTTAGAAATATGTGACTGCCGATCAAACTGCTTATGAACTGCCATAATATCTACATTATTTCTAAGCAGCCGTTCTTTGATCTCCTTTGTGCAGGTGAAGAAGAGGGGTCCGGGACTCGGGGCTCAGGCTGGTCCTCCTATCTCCACAGCTGGTCTGGGATCAGATAGACTTGATGATCAACCAACCCAACAAAAAAAATATGAGGTGGAGGACAAAGAGGATAAGATGTTACTGGGCCTTTTTCTGTGAAAACCTGTAGGAAGCAGTGATGCTGCAAAAGCAAAGAGTTAACTCGGGCATTTACAAACCTTTTCTGGGACACAATATAAAGGACCAAGGAATGTATCGAAAGAGAATTGCGCGGTAAGGATAAAACCAAAACATGAATATATGACATGAATATTGATTTGAATTTGCAGTGCAATAGTTACATTAGTCTCTTACCAATTAATATAAACTGTGACATTCTGTCTTCCTGACTCTTACTATTGACACATGAGGGTTTCACCTCCATGAAATGGAGCTCATAAGGCATTACAGGGCATCATTAGCAGTACGAAAACATTGTGAATGGATATAATACATGTTATAATCACAACTTTGTATAATGCACATGAGGTACATAAATTGTGGGATGAGAAATTAATCAAGATAAATACATAGTTAGAGGCATGATATGGTAAGATTTTACTTGCACTTCCAGTGGGCTTGTACTGTGTAGCACAGTACACTTAAAATACTGTACTAGAGTTTTAGCTATTTGGGTACAAATCACATATGCTTTACATTTATTTCAACAGTTTTCAAGGGCATACTGAAGTGTTAAAGCTTTGTTTTTTGTGTTTTTACTGTCTTAGAGGCAGCCATTTTGTCCCTTATTCCTTGCAGCACAAAAATCGATATGAAGCTTACTTAACACATCAGAGTAAACGTGATCTCTGATTTTATTTTGTACTGGTTGTCGTGTGGATGGTAGAAAAAAATGTGATTTAATGGGCTACAACATATTAAATCACCAGTGTGGTATATTTCCGATATGTCTGTCATAATCTAACTTCAGATACAAAGGAGTGCATTTCTACATTCTCAGGTTAACCTGACCGACATGACTGACAGAATATCATCTTAATACTAAATTTATATTTTTTCTGACTGATTTTTCAGTTGTTCACTAATGCCTTCTAAAGTCAGTTTTGATTGATCATATCCTGTAGCGATGGTTGATTTTGTTGCGGTTACTGTGTAATTTGTTTGTTGTTGTTGTCTTTATTTAATGCCATATTATTATTTTAATGGTTTCTGTGTCTATTCTGGGAATACTTTATGGTTTTGTCAGTCGTTGTGCTGCTGTTAAATCACTGGACATAAAAGATTTGTTGCAACTTCATCTGCACGGCTGTCCTGTTGAAGGATGGTCCGCATGACAGCAAGCACATCCACCCTGCTAAAGTGTCCTTGAGCAAGACTCCTTGTCAGACCCATGGGTGCTGCTTTTTACAGTGCCTGACCATGACGCCTGACCTCCCTGTACCTAGAAGTCCCCCTCCACGTAAAACACACATCTCTTACGTCACATGAATATGAATTTTTTGCTCACATCCTACCAATGAAGACCTGGCTTGTTAATTGTCTCATTCCAGTGGCAGCTTTTTGTGATTCCTTCAGCATAAGTGAATGTATTTGTATCTGAGGATTTTATATTTATGGTGGGTAACGTCTGCAGAAGCTATGAGAGATTACG
This sequence comes from Sciaenops ocellatus, assembly GCA_033000465.1. NCBI lineage: Eukaryota > Metazoa > Chordata > Actinopteri > Sciaenidae > Sciaenops > Sciaenops ocellatus. The sequence continues at coordinate 14,539,404 of CP136868.1, forward strand.
TGTAACTATGAAATCTTAAATGTAAAGGAACGGTATGTTTACTACTTCACTTATTTCAGTTTTTTGTTGTTCTGATTATTTCCAACAATAAACTTAAATAAAGTTAACATGGGTGACAAAGTTTGCATTAAATCTGTCTTATTATTCATTATAGAACATTTTAATATGAAACTTTGCATCTACGGGTCATTATATGCGTCAGCAGCCAGATGTTTTTTAAATCAGAACTTTATTACAACATGAGGACTGCTGCTAAAGCACTTCAAAACACTTTCTAAACATAGCTGTCAGGGAGGCTTTGTGTTTCAGGCTTTATATTGTATATCCAGTTTCTCTGTAGTTGTGCATTTCTTGTCTTGCTACAGTAGGAAAGTCCACATCCCTCTGGAAGGAGGGATGGGGGTGTAGGGTCTCTCCTTTTAAGGAAATATATGTGGTTTATAGTATGATGACGCAGTCAGGGGAGGAAACAACAAATAATAGCCACAGGAAGCAGAAGAAGAAGAAAGATGCTATTATCTGTTCTGGGGAGCAGCACTGTCATTAACACCTCAGTTATATAATGCATTTCTTCCTGTTAGTATTATTTTTTTGCTTTTAATTTGATCATGTAGTCATGTAGTCTTCTTCTACTTGTAGAAATAGTAGAAATAGGGACATTTTTTCCCATCAAATGTGTCTGTAATAACCTGTAGATGCTTTTTTTTTTAATTAATCTTGGTGTTTCTTTCACGGCACCCACTCGCCATGTTAAACTTCTGTTTGGTTTCCGGCGTCCACAAAGTGAAAAGTGAGATTTTCCATCTATCCTGAGCTGATGCTTCCTATCTAGATAAAGTCTACAGTGGATGCAGCAGCAGCATCCTGCATCAATCTGATGACAAACACGCGTTTAAATCTGTTGATACAAACACAGCTCGCACTGAGCTCGCAGGGCGGGTCTTGAGCTGTTTTCTGGCGTTAAAACCGAAATAGTAAATCTCCAGCGGTGGAAACTCTCAGACCGAAAGAGAAGCTGCCACAGGTACACAGATAAACAGGAAGCGAGCGCTATGGCTTTCAAAATAAAAAGCACATTTTTTTCTAATTATTAGAAGTCATTCTGTCTCTCCTCTCAAAATATGTTGGCACCTACCATAGCACGGTCCTCAATATTAATGGTGCCGACCCTAAAAAGGATTAGTTCCCCTCACATTCTCTCTAAAAACTTAATCAAGGAGTAAAATAATAGTTGCCACATCGAATCACAATCAGAAACAGGTTTATTGGCAAATAGGTTTTCACATACAAGGTTTGCCTTGGTGTTGTGGTGGATAACAAACATTAAACAACAACCAAGCACTTGAAAACAAAAATATATGTCATTATCTATCTGCACTACCTCTGCTAAATGCTGTGACTTTCATTCAGTGTCTACAGCCTAATTTAATTGTGTAATTCTATTTATTATTTCTATAAACATTTTATTTCTATTTTTACTTTTATATAGCTTTCTATTTGTAAAGATCTTTGCACAGGTTTAATTTATTAACCCATGTTTAATATCACTGTAAATGTTGAATTTCTTTGCACATGTCAAATTTCTCTGCACATATTCAACTTCTTAGCACAGATTTAATTCCTTTGCACAGGTTTAATTTAAATGCAGATTTATGTTATTGGTTAACTTTACCATGTGTACTGTAGTATAAGTTAATTTTAATGTATGTTAACTGTGTCTCATGCTGCTACTGGATGGCTAAAGTATCTATCTATCTATCTAGCGGAATGATTTTTATTTTGAAAGTCCTAAGCGGAAGTGCGGTGTTCCGTTGAGCCGTTGATGACGGTCGGTGAACAGAGGCGAGGCCCGTTCTTCGCCATTCTGCTCGGCTGTGTTAAAAACCAATACAGGCTAACGTTACATCCCAGACGGTACAACATCTGGACGTCTGCGACTCAAGTCTGAAAACACCCGAGTGTGGTCTCCGAGGAGAGAGCGGAGTGATGCTCGGTATCACGGAAATGACTAACGGGTGAGTGAGAAGTTTAAAAGTGTTTTTATGAAGCGGACTTTTGACTGATGAGTTGGGAAGTTGACAGTTTTTCTCTGGAAGGAAAAAAAAAAAAAAAAAACGCAGCCCAGGTTTGTTCTATTCTCTCGTGGGTTAGCCAGTCAGGACAAAAACCCACCAGACTAATGTTAACTGTGATTCACAGAAAATATCTCATGTGCTCATGGAGAAAATAGCTTTAAGATAAAGGTACACATGACAACGTGTGGCTAATGTACTTTAATGTACAGCTACAATCTCAATTTAGCTGCTCGGTAGCGCCCTCCACTGTGCTACTAATGGAGACTTTTAGCTGCCATATTTTCATGTTTGTGCTGTTTATTGTGTAGATATAGGCAGAAATTACACGTTAAATTGAAAAAAGAAAAATAAGAATTTGGTGTGAAAAGCTTATATATGCATATATAATAAGCTGTGTCCTAGTTTGTATGATGAGAAAGTGTATAATATATAAGTAATTTAACTTGAATTATTGTTGCTGGTAACACTGCAACAAACCTAACATGGACTACTGCTGTAGTATAAATGTCAGACAGCAACCGCTAACTCCACACTGTTGTCTTAATACCTGTTAAAGGTCCAGTGTGTAAGATTTGTAAGTATTTCTTTGCAGGAATTGAATATAATATTCATTAGTATGTTTTCATTTGTGTATAATAACCTGAAAATAAGAATGTTTTTATTGTCTTAAAATCTTTATATCTACAGTAAGAGTGGGTCCTCTTCCATGGAGTCCACCATCTTGAACCACCATTTTTGTACAGTAGCCCAGAAAAGACAAACTACAACTGATCTAGAAAAAGGCCTTTTATGAATTGATATGAATTTGGCAGCCAGAGTTTTCCCCACATGCACTGAATCCTACACACTGGACCTTTAAACTTACAAGTATTACAAACTCAAAACAGGCACATGATATATAGGGCAGGGGGTAGACAAAGGCAGGGGGTAGACAAAATTAAAGACACTACAGTATAAATAGAATAAACTTTAAGGAAGGAGAACATAAATACAGAAACGTATCGACATGAACTCTGTGTGCAGTAATGTGAATTGTGCATTGCAGTTGTGCATTAGTGTCCATCATCAAGATCAAATATTATAGATTGAGTCTCCTCTCTGTGCACAGAGGGGAGTTGTTATACAGAGTGATGGCAGTGGGTAGGGATGACTTCCTGTAGCGGTCATAACAGGAACATCATTAGAGTTTGGTTTAGTAGAAGTTGGACTGAATTATTTTAGTAGTGACATGTAAAAAAAAAAGTCTTCTAAAATCTTGGCCAAATATTAAGGTCTCTCTCTTATTTTCACCTCTTTACCTGATAATAAGTGAGTTTCTCATTTACAGTATGTGTCATGTTATATTTACAAAATCAGCAGTAGTCACATTAATAATAACTATTGTGTTTGCCCATGGTAGGAATTGATGGATCTCTATATTATTACAAAGAGTACAATCTAAACGTGCTTTATATGGAAAGTGTATAAAGATAACTTTTGTTATTAGTAGTTTGTTTAAATTTGGTGCTTTATGAATAAAATTGAATTGAATTATTTGACTTTTCTTCCTGTTCCAGGTAGTTTTTCATGATGGAAATAAGACAAAACAAACACACACATTTTTTCAGATATCATAACGTGATTGCATTTTCTCAATTAATTTAGCTTTTCTAATGTAGCCTGATTACCTTTAATCAGACTTCACATTCAAAACAACTTTATTAATCCCTAAACACAAAACACAGAAACTTACACACATACAGACAAATGATACAAGAAAGGACAAGATAAAGATAATAAAAAAAACAGATACGACCAGATGAAAGCAGATAAAAACATACACTAACAGTGACAATGCTTTAAGAACAAGACTAAAGAGCATTTAGTGATCAGATTCCAGTGGGAACGAATGATTTAGTGTATCAGTTAGTTTTACAAGCTGGTAAGGCGTAACGTCGCCCTGATGGCAACAGAGAAAATTCATTTGCAAGTATGTATATGTCCAGAAGAAGATACTTGATGCTTTATGGAAGATCGTGATCTTTAAACAGACTTCATTCATTCATTCGTTCATTCATTCATCACTGAACGATTTGGTGATGTGCTGAGATGATGTCAGCTCAACAAAAAATATTCTCTGTGCTCTGATAAAGTAATAATATATATAAGAAGATGTGGATGTGCAAACTGTGTAATGACAGTTAAACCTAGTGAGGTAGTGGTAATGTTTTTTAAGTGAACAGATTGTTAATGAATCCATGTGTATTCCAACATTATCTCTGACTTATATTATGTGATAGGAGCCAAGGTCAACACATTTTCCTTCAAACACGTGCTTTCTTTAAACTTCTTTAAACACCAAAACAAATCATTGCTTTAGCAGATTTTCTGGAATCATTTCCACAATCACACATTTGATATAAAACAAATAACAGCTTTAAAACCTGCTTGATAAATTTGTGTCAACCTATACTCACACATTAGTCACAAGTGACACAGAATGTTTAAGAAGGAAAGAGGATGTTTCTCCATTTTCTGCAGATCAGCCTCCTCCCTGCAGAGGAATGTCCACACAAACTCACTGGACAGTAGTTATTGCTTTCTAAACCGCTTCCTGACCATCCAGTCCCCGGGGACTGCTATCCAGAGCAGTATTTTTTCCACTAGTGTGAATGCTACTGTGTGCACCGCACATTTAATTATGGCCCGAGATGAATCTGGCTTTCATAAAGCACTCTGGGCACTAAAAGCCGTAAGAGGGCGAATCTTTTAAAGGCCCGAGGTTTGCTGCATTCCCAACGCATTACATTTTTATCTGACTCCACGCTGTGTTGATACAACCAGAGCTTAGAAGTAGGTCCCCGTCTCCAGTATGGACATGTCCTTGTTTGGTAAAGCGGTGAACTCACGTGTTGCAAGATTTAGACTGTGTGTGTGTACTAACTGTGTGTGTACTGCATGTGGTTTGGAGTATTTGAAGTATTTTATTGATACTACACCGAAGAATGGACTAGTGGTTTAAGTTGTTGAGGTTTACTTGGATTGGATTTGAATGGTAGAAATACTGCTTTCATTAATGATGACATCATATCATGCACAAGGAAGTACTCTCATATTCATGTCTTTAAAATATAATATATTTAATTATAGGTTTAAGAAATTTGACTTCCTAGTCATGATTATGAGATACTGACTTGCTGTTTCGAAAGCAGAGATACTTTTTTCAGATGCAGTTTTGCCAGCTTTGTAACCAGTAGAGCTTCAATAGTCAGTAAACTAATCGATTAGCTATTGCCAGCTATTTGATTAATCTCTCAAACGTGAATATTTCCTGATTTATTTAGTCCTTTATGACAGTAAACTGAACATCTTTGGGTTGTGAGGTTGTCGCCTTGCTTTTGGAAACATTTTCTGATATTTCATGGACCAAACAACTAAGTGATTAATCGAGAAAACGATCGACACATGAACCGATAATGAAAATAATTGTTAGTCGCAGCCCGAGTCACTGGTGTTTAAAAGTTTAAAAGTGGCAGTAAACTGGCAGTAATGGGCGACACAGTGGTGTTTGTACCGGTGCGCACCGCCGTGAAACTGCACGTCATTATGGCTCTTGTTCACAGGAAGAGGTTGTTTGTGTGATGCCATTTTGACAGAGTATGTAGTGTTTGTTTAGTTCACCAATGAGACAACTGCCTGACCGATGCAGAAGGAAGTATGGAACAACAGGCTGTGTAATGGTTCTTTGGTGCTTACAGCAGTTCCTCTATGGTAGAGGAACACTATTTTTATTTCTATGTAAGACACATTTATTATTTTTCTCTCAGATGTATGACCAGAAAAAGAATCCACTGTTAGACCATCTACTGTTGCATCCACTTCCAGTTAACAGTGAAGCGTCATACAGACATGTTGGTACACCTGATATACAGGCCGTCATGTCAGTTTAATAATACCGGCTTTGCACACTTTCCTAATGCTGTGACCACTTTCCTACTAATATATGGGGCGGCTATGGCTCAGGAAGTAGTGCCACTGATCAGATGATTGGTGGTTCAGTCCCCAGTCCCTCCAGTCTGCATCCCATCAGTGTGTGAAGCTGAAACTGATGAGCCGTTGGTACCTTGCATGGCAGCTAATGCTGTCAGTGTATGAATGGGTGTGTAGTGTGCTAGAAAAGCACTATATAAGTACAGTTCATGTACATTTATACATATTAACATGTAATTGTTCTACTGTTTTTAAAGTTTTACTAGCATTATTTGTATTATGTTGTTGTTACAACACAGTTGCAATACAGTCTTCCTACTGTAATTGCAGTGAGTCAGAGTTGTGTTGCCTATTTCAAGGCACACCCGTGATCATGACGGATCATGCACACACCCAGTATAATATGTCAGTGGCAGTCATTGTGGTCAGTGGCTTTCACTTCTCACCTTGCACCACTTCACATGGCAGGTCCATGAGAACTGTTTGATTGTCACATTCAGTCTGGTCATTGAAGGCTCTCTGCATCTCCTCCTCACGCCTCCTTAGTGCTTCCTCCTCCTCTCAGCACCACCTTTGATCTCCCTGAATCTTCCTCCTCCACCTCCTTCCTTTCCTCCTCACACCTCACCTCCATGCTGATGGACTTTCTGGAAGCCAAAGGCCTGAACAACATGCACGAGGTTAGAAGTGTGTGTGTGCTAGCATTACATCCACCCATCACTCACAGACACATACTGGCACATAGGCACAAGTGGATACAAACACTCACACCCTCTCTCTCTCTCTCTCTCTCTCTCTCTCTCTCTCTCTCTCTCTCTCTCTCTCTCTCTTACACACACACACACACCATAGCAAACAGGAACTGATGTGGCCATGCAGACTCAGATAAAGGCAGTACAAGTGTTTGCAGTGACAGCAAAGGGACTTTAGTAACAGCTAAAATATCCTCACCACAGTCTGACACGAAACATTGGTAAGAATAATGCATATTACTTTTAGAAGGATTCGTAATGCGGGTTGCAAACCACAGTGTTTTGTTGTTTACAGAGCTGTGTATGGACATAACACCTTTTAATATTGTATAAGGAAGTCATGGTGATGTTTTATTGCATAAATCTTTGCACTGTGGCTCAGCATTAGGACTGTTTTGTAAGTACTTGTTCATATACTTCCTCTTATATGTGTGTATGATCCTAAAATAGGATCACCACATCAGAAAAGCAGTAATTAAGTACTTTAATATCTCTTTTATTCAATTATATCTCTCTACTCTATGCTGTATATATCCATATGTAGCATCCATTCACCTCCAAGTCTGTTACTCTCTGCCTGTCGTTTCTTGTCTAAACGTACTGCACTTCATGTAGCACTTGTTGTATTTTGTGTTGTAACGTGTGTACACTTTAATGTAGTCCTTCTATGTGTCATGTAGCACCATGGTCCTTGGGGAACACTGTCTAGTGTCACTGTGTACTGTGAAAATATGTGAAATGACACTTCACTTCAACAGTGGATGAAAACTGAAACTGAATTCAATTTAACACATATAGAATATATTAAGAGATAATCAGTTTGTAGGTTCAGTTTGAAAATGATTTCAGGAATACAAAGAAATATTATTACTTTGAGTCAGCTGATCACACAGGGACACATTTTGTTCATTACAGTCTCAAGTTTGCAGCTGTTGTACCAGTGTCGTCCACACTGTGGCAGTACACTCACGTGGCAGGGAGGTTCACTGTGGAGTTTTCTGGGGTTTGTAGGAAATGTCTGCTCTGTTTCAGCTGAGTGTGTGTGTGTGTGTGTGTGTGTGTGTGTGTGTGTGTGTGTGTGTGTGTGTGTGTGTGTGTGTGTGTGTGGTAACAGGACAGCTCTCTCAGCACATTCATACCAGCACAAGGCTTTGACTGCATGCATGTTCAATCCAAAACACAGGATTAACCTTTATATCCTGCTGTGGTCATAACACAGAGAACAACTGGATGACACCACTTGGATCATAATTGATTGAATGCCAGTATCCATTCCCTTCATAACTGCTGAGTAATTTTCTGTGTGGGGGAAAAAATGTAGGATTACACACATTTTTAGATTCAACACAACTGTTTAATTGTCTCTGAGTGTGAACACTGTTGAAAAAGTGGAACTGATGAGCGAGGCAAGCTATCTGTAGCTGTTTGTCAGCATTTAAAATTATTAAAACAAGACATTTACCCTTGTTAATGGATATACTGCTGGATTGGGAAGCAGTGCACTTATGTGTCAGTGTTGTGTAGAAAGATGTTTCAACAGGGGGGCAATATTATCGGCCGATATTGGCCTGATGTGGACATTTTTGTATTGACGTATACGTTATCTGATATACACCAGTATGTTTTTCCAGCATATAATGCATGTAATTATTAAATAGGTTATTGGTTTAAGAAAGCAGCCTTCTCAGTACCTGTGCACAGTCATTATAGGCCACTACATCAGTAATCAGTGAGTTTTTTTCCCTCAAATTATCGTTCTCAGTCACAAAAATCCCACATAGGTCGAACTACCATAATGACATAACTAGTATAGTTTACTGGTCAACAGAGCATGCAATAGATGACGCTCATAGTGGAGCGCCCTCTGCTGGATCACAAGGCAAACTACCTTAAACAGCCTTGTACTTGAAACTTGTAAAACAGTTTGAATATTAACCCCATTCAAACAAATGTTTAAATATCGAATATAAAGTGCCAGCCCTACTTTACTCTGTAAATCAGAGCAGATGATCATTTCATTGGTTCAAAATTGTATGACAGTTACCAGTTTTTAAAGTAAATGCACACCCCAAATGGACAGAATGAAAGTGAGATGAACTCACATATAAAGTCTGAAACTATGATTCATCACAAATGTTCTGGCATACTCAGACGTGTCAGCCTGCGCTACTGTGACCCAACTTCTCCAGGATGTGCAGCTGATATCAAAGTTTAACATTCCCATTTTACACTTCTACTTTGTGTGTGTGTGTGTGTGTGTGTGTGTGTGCGTGTGTGTGTCAGACCAACGTGGAATGCTGAACAGGTTAAGGCAAGCGGCTGAGGTTAAGTCTGCATAGTGTGAGCTGTTCATAAGGCAGGTGAGTGTCTGTACAGAGAGACACTGTTTCTGTCCACCCACGGCCATTTAATACTATCCAGCTTTCACACCTTTGTATTGTAATGACAGGTGCAGGTACTGACTGAATGGTATACACAGATTAAATACAATTAATCATAGACTGTATAAAACTTGAACACATTAATCATAACATCATGTTCAGGTTTCTGAAGAGCCGCTGTGAAGCCTCGCTGCCATCTTGGCAGTCCTGTGCTGGCTCCCCACAGAGATCCAAAAATGGTCAACGACGTGAAGCGTGGGTCAGCTGAGTCAAGCTGGATAAAGCCTTGTGGCTCAAACAAGCCACCTGTGACAGTACCAACCTGTCAATCAAAGCTGCCATTGCTCTAAATTATGCAAAACTTTAAGCCTAAATATAATTTGGTTGGGTGTGTTATATAAAAATTCACCCCAAAGGCAGTTGCAATGACAGTATAAAGAATCGACAGAGCCTGAGTGACGTCACCCACAGTTTTCTGAAGTGCTGTTTTGAAGTCAAAAATATGCCATGTTGGACGTACTGCTTCTTCTGCCTCCCGGGTAATCTAAATATCAGCAAAGATGTGGATCATCGGTGGACCTGAGGTGGGCAAAATGATGCCTGGGTGCTCGAATAAGCCATCTGTAACGGCACTTACATGTCAATCAAGCAGTCACGCTGTTAAATATGCACAACTTCGAGACTTAATATGATTTGAACGGGTGAGTTAAAGAAAATTCACCCCCCTCACAGTTGTCATGGACACGGAAATTAGCTATAGAGACCAAAACCATTGCCTGAACCGGGCTATGAACATGTTTATTTCTGCTGTGAAGTTGGACATTTTAACATGGGGGCTTATGGAAGTTGACTTGTTCTGTAGCCAGCCTCAAGTGGTCATTTGAGGAACTGCAGTTTTTTGGCACTCCTGCATTGGCTTTACTTCACAGACATAGAGGTTGCCACTTATTCAGCTCCCCTTTTTTCTACTCTGTTTCTGTGTGTTGGCACTGAAAATGTGTGTAAGCCTACATTTTTTCCCACAAGGAAAATTACTCACAAATCATTTTGGACTTCTTCTGTAGCCAGCCTCAAGTGACCGTTCGAGGAACTGCAGTTTTTGACACTTAAGCATTGGCTTCACTTCACAGCCTTCACGGATCTAAGTGATCAATTTCAGAATCATTGTTTATCAGTCTGTTTCTCAGTGTTGCAGCCTGTTTACATCTGCTTCTTCTTCACCTGCTTGTTGAATTAGCTTGTTTTGTTTCACTTCCTCGCCACCAGTCTTGTCCCTTTGCTTTTGATGACATCACAGCTACTTGTTTTTGAATAAACATGTATGAGAAGCAACTTTTAGCCCTGTGTGAAAATGTGCATCTGTGGTTGTTGGGAAGGATCTCTTGTTCCCACAGAACATTGTGATGAATAATTCATAGATTGACATTTTCCTGCTTTCTTCAATAGTTTGTTGTTTCTGCCGGAGCAAGTCAAAGAAGAAGAGCAGAGCGTATGTCTGACGGCATCGTTCAGTATAACATCTTTACTCGGCATGTGTGATCGCGCCCTTCTAAACAAGCTGCTTCTCAGACTAAAATGTTGACTACGGGTGTTTTTTACCTCTGTTCAGTCAAAACACTGTTATTATGTTATCATGAGCTTGACATGGTCAGTTGCTCATGAAGGACAAAAAATACACCAGTATTGATAAATAAATTACAAATAAATCCATTTTGTTACTGAAAAAGCCTTTTCTATGACCATATTTGTTTATATATGTCAGTTTTGTCCTTCTTGTTGCTCAAAAACTTAATGTGAGACAATACTTGCAAAATGCCTAACCAAACATGATGGACCCTTTCTAAAAGTGTTATAAATATAAGGTATAAGCGTCAGTATCAGTATAAATATTGGTTTTACCCTCAAACATCCAGTATCAGCTGGATACTAAGAACTTATCAGCACTAATATCCTGCCATTGTACACAGTATGTGTGTGGAACATAGTTTTTCTTTCTGTTCTTTGTATTCTCTCTTGTCTGTCTCAGACTTTCTTTTTAAACAGAGGAATGAGCCGGAAAGAAGTAGGAGGTAAAGGAGACAGTGGGGGTAAAGGCTTGAAAGGGCAATGCCTCTCTCTTCTGTGAATCTTTCTCCCTCTCTACTCTACCTGCTGTAAGAGGAGGAGAAAGGTGGGAGGAAGAAGTATTTGATAGGTGTGCAGGCTGCGAAACCACTCCTCTGTTTATGTCCTTCCTCAAGGGTGCGAGCCCTGGAGGTGTGTTTGAGAAAGAGAACAAGAGCAGCACAAGACTTGGGTCTTTTTACCTGGCTCATATTTTAACACACACTTTCTTTAGAGTATTCTCATTTCTGTGGGCTGAGTGTTCTCAGTAGCTGAGGGGAAGAAGGAAGGAAGGAAGGGAGGGAGAGAGGCGAAGGGGAGATGAACTCTTTGAGGCTGAAAGAGTTGTCAAACTCAGACTTGTACAGGCGAAGACAGGAGAGACCAGATAGCTATGGAAGTCTGGCCGGGGACAGCCTCAGGTGAGTGTACCTTTGTGAAGCTATTCATATTGTTAATGCAGCTGTATTAGAGGAATGTTGATTCAGCTCTATGATCACTTTGTACTGAGGTTTATGCTGTATGTTTTGTCGGCGATATTCTGCCCAACACCTGTTCGTAAGTCATTCTCGATTTGTATCAGACACTTTTTATTTATAAGTAAGACCGTTTTACATTTAAATCTTTGTAGCAGCCCTTTAAATTGGCTCAGATAGAAACTGTATCCACTTAAAAATAAAGACATTAATTCTCTAGACATGTCCATCATCCAGGCTGTCTAAAAAACTGAAATAATTTTTGATTACCTTTGATTACCTAAAGTTATTTGTGTAGGCGTTTGGCCAGCAAGCGTACGATTCATTTTCCATTTCTGAAGTCATTTTTCCTGATAAGTTACATTTTTTTTCTGTAATAGATCTTCTGTTTAGGTTGTGTAAACTATCTGGAGTAGCCTCAATCTTGTGCTATGATGTTTGACCTTTTAATGTGCTGTCCTGCGGTCTTTTGGAAATTTTTTTTGTTATCGTTAGCCGGAGCTGACCGACTAATTTCTTGCATCACGCAAGAAAGTGAGGGTGTGTTTGTCTTACTACAGTAAACAGAATCATTGCCAAAGAACCTTTTGAAGAGAAGTCCTTTTCTGTGCATTGTGTATTGACAGGGATAGATAAGGTGAGATGTGGTGGAGTATTTGATCAGTAAATACTGCAGCTGATGGCTGAATTCCTCTAAGTCGTGTGACCAGCTGTGATAGACAGCCTGTGCAGAGTTTGGCAATATTGCTTTCACAATATAATAAAGTTTGGATGTTTTTCTGTCTTTCACAAACACCTCTCTGTCTATCCTACTCTCTCTCTTTGTGTGTGTGTGTGTGTTTGTGTCTGTGTGTGCCTGTGTGATCCCGAAGTGATTAGAGGAATGTAGTAATGTCAGGAATGTGGACAGAAAGAAGGAGCTCTCTCTTTAAAGGAGTCCCCAGTCCTCAGTCAAACCACTAACACTCACTATGAAGCTACCTTCTCATGCAATGGTGTCAGGCAGGTTGTTTTTTTTTATTATTTAATTAATAAAATAATAATAATTTAAAAACTTTTGGAGGATACATAATATCTGGCACTATTAATTGTTCTATTACTGTCACTCAAAACACAGTAGTGACGACGCAGGACATTTCAGCCAGGAGTCTCATACAGTCCACTGCCATACCTGACTTTCTTGTTTTTTTAAGATGCTTTCCTTGAAAACTTTTTTCAGAATTGTGCATTGTTAACATGCTAACAAGGTTTAATTAACACTAACTATTAAAACAGTTGTGGTATGAACTAAAAGCAGAACTAGATTCACAAAGCAGCTACTTTATTCCTCACTTTTAAGTACCATAATCATTAAGAAACACCACTTACCCAAGTGTTATCCTGTCGTGTCCAACATGTGTTTCATTTACAAAATAGATAATGACACTGCAGCATTGAACGCCTACTTTGAATAAGACTATTCCACTTACATTTGTAGCACACTGTTGGAAAAAAGAAATGGCTGGTTACTTCTGTTTTACTTCCTCTGGGGTGTTTATGTGCAGAGTTAAGAGGAACTGGACCCTCCATCATGTACGTCAAAATGGGCGTCTGGAACAAAAAGTGCAAAACAAAGGAAATGTTAGTCATGAATAATGTTTGCACAGTCACTGAATCAGTGTGTGCAAGTACTTGTCACATGTGCATGTGTGTGTACGTGGTTGTGTTATGTGTAGACTTTATGCCTTGCCAGCAGCCCTCATGTCTGTGTCACCATGGTTGCTGTTGACACAGTGTGTGTGAGGCGGTGGGGGGGTAACTGTGGGTGTGTTAGCAGGTGGTGTTTGATCTGTGGCCTGAATCTGCTTGTCTTGCACCGGTTGAGAGTGAGGGTCTGAAAATCTTCAAATGTAGTCTGCAGACACAGATCCATTCAGCCGAAAAAATGCTCTTTAATATTATTCAGGATTGTGTGTTTTCAGTCGTCCAAATTATATTTTCTCAGATAAGATAATCCTTTATTGACCCCCAGAGGGCAGTAATGTGATAGGTGTTACAGCAGCAGAAAGAAAAATAAGTACAGATAAATAGATGATAGATATTTTATTTTATAGCTCAATCCATCCTTTAAAAAAAAACAATAAAAAAATATATCTTTTGTTGAAGTCCAAAGTAAGCACCAACTACAAACAAATTCTTCCGGGATCTTCTGGTGGATGGAGGTACATCCCCAGCACAGGTCCAGTGTCAAAGACCTTTTTCACGGCAGCCATTTTGACATGAAATAGTAGGTAAACACAGGTGTTACCAATGATACTAATTAAGGAGTCTGGGTGCTGCTGTGGTGCATGTGGAAGGAACCTTAATTAGTATCATTGGAAACACCTGCATTGACCCAACTATTTAATGTCAAAAGGTCTATTGTGCCACTATACAAAATATCCATAATAAAATGTAAAGTAATTAGCTATTAGGCTATTTGCTTACATATCATATCTTTACATTTCAAGGCTACAAAGGTCCCGTGTTCCTTTTAACCTTTTGTAATGAGCTGTTTTGCAAAAAGTGTCAGACGGAAAGAGATAACTGCTTGTCATTGTGTTATTGGGTTAAATATTTCTGAAAGTGGGAGCCAAGCCCACATGGACTGCTGAGAATCACTGCAGTAGATTACGTGCACAAACCACCCTCTGTTAGAAAATTAATGGCTCTACCTCCACAGTAGCTACAGAGGTCAGTTCATTGCAACAGTATATTTCCTACCTCATTTTCCAAGGCCTTAGTGACCCAACCTGTGACCCCTCCAGTGACCTTTCACGACCCCACGAGGAAGTCTCAAAATCCTCTCCTGCAGAGGGGGCACGCCAGAGACAATTTGTCGACTGCTGACAGTTGCTGTAGTCATTTTAAGCTCAGTTTGACATTCATATCACAGTTCTCTCTCCTTCTCCCTCATGCATTGAAAACCTCTGTGTTTTACTGAACTATTTTTTAATATTGAACTACCAGCATGCAACATAGAGTCACAACAATATTGCAGTATTTCTACAGACCAATAAAGCTACAGTAAAGATCACATTAAAATCTAATGCTGTGATAAAACACGCTATCTGAACACTACGTACATGCATGAAGCATGCATCCATGATTAGTTAAGAGTTTTGTGGATATAAAAATGAATGGGTCAAAAACACTGCAACCATGGCTCCAGATGGGAAATATTAAGAAGAGAAGTGCTGATCAGGAGTTCCTCTTTTCCACCAAATTAGCTCTGGTTTTGAACCAGTTCTGTTCAGGATTCAACAACAGCAACAACAATAAATTATCTTATTAGGAATAAAACTGCCTTATGTGTAAACTGTCCATAGCTGAAGAGAGTCGGTCTACGCTGTTGTATTTTAAAGTCTGTTTTACTTAGAGAGTCTAATATTTTCTAAGGTGGTATATGGTGTGAAACAAACCCTGATAGAGATGTTCTAGATGGCCTTTGGTTGCCATCAGTGGCAAATGCATCTAATAAAACGTGCACCTAATACTTGTTGCATTAGCGATAGGTAAGTATTGCTGTTACCATTTGAACTGGAGCCAGACTACGCTTCAGTATGTGTCGGTGTGATTACTCACGTTGAATTTAATCGGAGGAATCTGTAAAGAACATGACAACAGCTGCACTACTGGTATTTTGAGGGTGGACATGTTAACTGCTAATGCTTAAGATTCAAATTCTGCCAGCCCGCGCAACCATTTTTAAAAGTTAGTGCTGAGCCCTGACATGTCACATTTGAGTAATGCCAAAGTATGTACAAGGGTGAAGTCACTAGTAGTAATACTTCAAACTGGAAACTATCACAACTGAGTCCGCTGTTTAAGCAGATGCAAGAGCATTATTTGCTTTTTTTTTTTTTAAGAAACTTTCCATGTTGTGCAACTTTAATTTATTACAGTGTCTCTGCTTTTTGTTTGTATGTGTTTATCAGTGAGTGAGAGGGAAGAGTGTGCTGGATCTTTTTGTTCTATCCGTGTTGAAAATAGTTGGAAAGTATGTTGGACTATGTTGGACTTAGTCTGAAATATAAACAATGCCCATTTGAGCACATTTATCTAGACGCCGGAGAGCTGAATGGTTCTCGAGCTCTTACTTTAGGGTGGAACACCCTGCAACACGGCAATGTCTGTAATCAGGAGGAAAGATTACATCTGTTTCCTGTTAGGCACCCACCCTCTGCCCATTGTACCCCAGTCACTCAGCACTGTTTCCCAGTGGATGAGATTCCAACTGAGCCCCAGCTAAGGACAGGTGACTTTTCTGCAGTCATTGTTCTTGTTTTGGAAAGACGATGGTGCCTGGTGAAATGTTTGGCTCATTATGTCATTCTTTTCAGAAGCCAGACAGTCCCTTGATAGAGACTGAATAGTTTAGGGTTTAAAAGTTGAGTGTTAAAAGCCTTACAGTGCCACATTGTACTGAATACACTACACAACAATACAAAACTGCAGCAAAAATGTGCTAATATGATGCATTTAGAAATAATTCAAAGTGTCAAGAAAGCTGGATTTAAATGGAAAAATGTGAATGAATGACATTGGATGTTATGTGCAGCCTCTTTCAGAGGAGGTAGAGTTGGCCCAAACTATGTATACAAACCCTCACACACACACACACACACACACAAAAGAGCAGCTGCCAGCACCTAGTTTGGAGTTGAGGCTCTACTAGGTGTCTATTTGTGGAATGATGGAGTAATGTAGAAGACCGTTATACTGAAGGACACAGAGACATGTTTCACACACACGTATATACACACATAGGTAACTCTTTATAGACTCATGTATTCATTACACAGCCCTTACTTTTGCAGGATGAACATGGCAGCTGTTTTCTAATGGAGTGGCGAACATGTTTGTGTCACTGGAGTGTATTTCCGGATCTGGCTTTATGTTGTTTTGATGGTTTGGGAAGTGGTCATTAATTTGAGATGCCAGTTGAGTTTAATGACATAAAGAGCTATCATTTACCCAGAGGGGACACAGATTTGTGGGTTTAAAGGAATGCTTAGGCTTAGACCAATATGGGATTTCTTAGAGCGATTAACATATTTTATAATTGTAGCTGTAGATCGCTTCAGGGAACTGATATTCAAGCCTGTTCTGTCAGCTCATTCGGAAGACACACACCATGTTTCCATTAAGTCTTAAGTTTTAATCCTTTCAGGTACTGCCAAAAATAAGCAGTCCATAAACAATCATATGACATGGTTTACCAGAGGGGGTGTTAGAGTGTGTTTGGAAACCAACCAACCAATGTTGCATTGATCTGCATACCTCATATCAGGAGGGTGACACTGATGAGACGATATCTGGCTCTAATTTTCATTCCTTGTATGTTTGTCTCAACTATACTGCTGCTGTGTTTATACACCGACTGAAATAAACGGTCATTTGTTATCTGTCATTTGGTGTCTTACGACTTGAGCTTCTCTGCTTTCCTGTATGACGTTTCTACTTTGCGCAACACTGAATTGGAGCCATGTTGTTATATTTCCCAGAAAGCTAAAAGCTCCAGCTGTTTAACAAACACACACACACATTAACATAACATATTAGCCTGTAGATATTAGAGATGCATGTATTTATAAAAATACAGCTAGTGTGTGTGTGTGGGTGTGGGTGTGATGGCACAGTGACCTCTGCCCGGACAGGCGTCAGGGTGGGCTCTTTAATTTCAGTAACCTGCCCAAGAATAGACAGCGAGTGTGACAGGAGTGGAGACTGTGTGTGCGTGTGTTTGTGTGTGTGTGTGTGTGTGTGTGTGCGTGCCAGAGAAAAAACAGAAAGATGTGGGAGTGTGAGAAAGAGGGAGTGTGTGTGTGTGAGAGAGGGAGAGTACTCCCAATGCAGTCTGACCAGTGTTTCGGTCTGCTTCTTGCTATGTGGATTACAGCCCCCGCTGCTTCCCGGATTGCCATTCCCATTACTGGAAACTCGCATTAAACAAGCACAGGAGATTTCTATCAGAGTGTGGACGTTTGCAGTTAATTTAAACTTGTTGTAAATGAGTATGGAGATGAATGGTCGCGTCCTGCCACCGTCAATACCTGAGGATGGAGAAGTCCCCGACCACGTTTTTCATGGGGAGATGAACGGTTACCACCAGAGGCTTCAGTGTGGTGACGGCGGAGAGGCTGAGGTCCCGGTGTCCAAGTCCCAGAGGCGAAAGAGCGATGTCAAAGTCTATAAGGAGTTTTGTGATTTTTATGCTCGCTTGTAAGTACACAGTTTAGAAGACAAGGGGTTTGCTTTAAGTTTTGTATCAGAGGCTGTGCCATTCTCAGGGACACAGCTCCACTTTCAATGTCAATTATCCTATAAAAAACATACTAATTAAAGTCTAATATCTCTTAATGAGTATCAAAGAGCATAGTCCAGGATAGGAGTTGTGGTTTGATTTCCTGGCTTGGTTGTGTGATGATTGGTGATTGCTGGATGATTTTCCACATCACTTAATTACCATCACAGATTACGAATGATACATTTTGATAACTGAATGCCAATTCAACTGATAAAAGTACAGAAAAAAGTGTGTGATTTAGTGGATGTATGTTTCTGCTCAGCTTACTTTAGTGTTACAGAAGGTGAAGAAGTCTGATATTCATTGGTGCACGGATAGCTCCGATAGCTACACAAGAAGTGCTATTTTAGTGCCGGGGGTTGAGGGGGGGGAGTTGTTATGCAAAGTAGAATATGTCAACGGGCATTCGAAGTATGTGTGCATGAGGGACAGGAAGGCTAAATATACATTTCTGAAGGATCTGGTCTCATCGTAGTCTGTGGGAAAAAACATGCACGTAGGGTCACCCACAGGTTTGTGAAAGGACGTTGGAGACAAAAAAAATTTGGGGCGATGATATTAGAGCTCAGGTGAGATGAGCAAGCAGCAGCCACCTTTAGGTGACTGTCAGAGACACTAAAGCCCCTTTGTGTGGTATTTGAAAATTACTTTAGGGACTCTTAGAGGTACGTTAAAAAAAACTTGTCAACCACAGACTTGTTTTAGTTAAAATTGGTCTTTGGCAGCTGATATATTCAGATACATAACCTGGTCCATGTCCATCAGTATGATTTAAATATGCACTGCTTTACACAAATTAGGGCTTCAACTTCTGGCGGTGGTGGTTGCAGTAAGAACTTAAGACAGTCCAGGAAAGAGCTTTGAATATTCAGAGAGCTTTCAGTGTGTGTCATGTTTATTGTCATAAAAGAGAGTCAGACCACTGAGAACAGAGGAGGACGGCGTAGAGGAGATGTAAAAGAAAGGAAACTGAGGACCAGAGAAGGAAAAGTGAAGGCAACAGAAGGTATTCATAACAGAAGTGACAGTCTGCATCCTTTCACTTTGCTGACAACCAACCTCCATTTATAGTCACAAGCCAGTATGGTGGGCTTAACATTTTTTGAGAAACCTGCTCCCAGCCTCCTTTTGTCTGACTGATTACAATTCAAACTTTTGCCAAAAACTGATGTTGAATCTAAGAATATACCTATACCTTCTAATCTACTAAATCAGCCTAAAACTCAAAGTACACTCATCAGCTGTTTAGGTAGCGTTGATGGTGCAGGGAGACACAAAACACTTTGTCACAGCTGCTGGATTTGTTGCTTTTGACTTAAACCACACAGAACACAATTAATATTTGGTGGGAACCTGGTGACGGATCATGTCCCTCTTGCAACACTAACAACTCCCTGAGATTAACTGATCTGTCCACCCTGTTTTCCTCTGTCTAAGTCGTCTCTAAGAGTGGGTGTTTCAGAGAACTTTGGCAATTGCATTGAGTTTAATGAAGACCATTTTGTTTTAGTCCTACAACTGCCTATAGGCTCGTCTATCACTCATGCACGGTGTTAGAGGCAGATAGGAGGGTGGAAATGCCAAAGGGATGTATCATTTCCTCCCACAAATCCTTTGGACAGGGCAGGGCTGTCAGTGTGTGTGATATTAGGCCAGACGGGGTATATAGAATAATATTTATTTGATAAGCTTCTGAGGAGTGGGCCCAGATGAAAGCTGTGTGTAAGTCGGTGTGTTAAATCAGGTATGCCAGTTTTCTGTAGTGCAGATTCTTTGGTAGGACTGAGCTTTGCATTGTTACAATGATGAGCAGTTTAGAGTAAAGCCCACCAAAAATAAATGAGCAGTGTGTCTGGGTGTTTTAGGAATTCTTGTTAATTCCTAAGTTGATCTAACTCAGTTAATATGAACAGATGGCATCACTCCATGAAAATCTTGAATGGTCTTGTGTGTGTGTCTTTGTGTTGCCTGGATACACTTTGGTATTCTGACCTTTTCAAACAAAGCAGAGAAGCCAGGATGGTCCCACCATTCTCTTTTCCCTTTTCCTTTCCTCTGTCTGCCACATGTTCCTATTATCTCCAGTTTGTTTCAGGTGTAAAGCAACATTGTTATTGTGTTATTGTGTGCTTTAGCATCTGGATTAATTAGTATGTTGCGGTTTTGTACATTGGCTGCTTATGCTTGCTTCAGAACTGTTTGATCGTTTTGTTTTCAAGTCCTTCTTTTGGAGTCATCATAATGGACTTAATCCAAGGTTCAGCCTAGCCTAGAGTTGGGTCCTATGAGGCGATATAGAAATGTCCACTGGTACAGATGTTGCCCTACAACATTCAACTGTAACCTCCACCCCTAAGCAGGAGAAGAAGTCAGACACTTTGCTCAGTTTTTTCTTACAAACATCCAATGTTGAATTACTTCAGACTGGACAGATCAGCAAACTGTGAGCAGTGTTTAAATGATAGTGTGACTTGCCTTCTCTCAAATTACCAAACCTTGTCAACAACTACAAAAATCAGGTGTTGTAACCATAAACTAGACGTACCGTCTCTCATCGTAGATTTACTCAGTTTGAAGGATAGCATAGGAGGCACTTCAGACAGATCAGACTTCAATGTGTTTTAGTTTAAAAGTCAGGAGCAACCACTAATGACCAGTAAGTGGTGTGTTACTCAGCTGTACAAATGTGACAGTGAGCAAAAAAATATTAAAAGAAACCCACATAAAATAAATACCCTATTATGAAGCCCTTGGCAGGTTTTTGGGTGTGACCACATTTGTTCTGCAGGTTCTGGCACCAGTGCCTCCAGTGGGAAAAAAAAAAAATTAGCCTGGGGCACTGCCCCGTTGATGTATTACACTCATGTTTTGCAGAGAGGCAGTAAAACAATTTGGATTGTTTAATAAAAGGGCAAGATTAGGCCACATATGTCGCACTGACTCTACGTCTCACTGCTGAAACTGTGCCAGTGAAATAAACTCTCACTTCAGCTCGCTCATCGCTCAAAAGACAACATGCAGGTTCCACACCTCATTGATCCCCACACCCTGATAATGCAGAGCCAAAATAAACTCCAACCAAGATATGTGTGTGTGAGTGTGTGAGTGTGATTGCACGGGCTGAGTAAATCCTCCAGCTGTTTCTATCACGATGTGATAGATTTTAATATATTGGTGTTAGGTGTGTCCTGACATGGCCCTGGTCGTGTCTCGGTCATTGATATTACTTAAGAAATCTGACGTACAGAAACAAATTAACAATGTAGAAAACAGATATGCTGGGTATTTACTTAGGATGAAGATATCAAGATATATACTGTATGTATAAAACATAATCAACAAAATCCTTGTCACTTTAATGCAGCATTAGTCTGCTGATATAACTGTTTGAGACATTTACAAGTTAAAGAAGTAAAACGTTGACCCAACTAAAAGCAAATAAAATAAACTTCTTATCCTAAATTTCATTGTATGTTCTCTTGTATTGGTTGTATGTAGTTGCATTTCTTGCTTCTACTTATTAAATTAATTGACTGTGTAAGTGTACTCTGATCCTGATTCTGATGTTTTCTTTCTCTTCTCAGCAACATGGCCAACGCTCTGGCCAATGCCATGTGTGAGCGCTGCAAGAGCGGCTTTGCCCCGGCTGAGAAGATAGTGAACAGCAACGGGGAACTTTACCACGAGCAGTGCTTCGTGTGCGCCCAGTGTTTCCAACAGTTCCCTGAGGGACTCTTCTATGAGGTAACATTTTGTCCTCACCGTTGTCTTTTCAGCGTGACTTTCATCATCCAATAAAAGACGCATGATGCTGTAACTTAACACACTTAGAGGGCAGTGGATTATCAAATACATGGACTTTTTTAGCTAATATGGATCAATGAAAAATTACCCTGATTGGACTAGACATGCTTAAAAAACACTGTAGCATACAGCTCCTGTTCACACTGCTCGTACACAAACTGAAAGAATAAATGTAAGCTTTGCTACACTTTTCAAATGGCCGTGGTGGGTCAATGAACTAACTTTTTCTTTGCAGGCGGTTAGATCACGGCTTCGTGCAAGGCTGCACATTCCTTAGACAAAGAATCTAAACACATGGTCCAGTTGAGGTAAATAAAGAGGAGTGAGCAAAACCTTAATGCAGTATCCAATTATTAGAAGCCCTCTTCCAGTAAGCCGTTTGCTTACCAGCCTTGACACAAGGCCAGATGTCTCTCTCCGGCAGTCCCCAGAGAGCCTCTGTTCAGTGAATTTATCAAAGAGAAGGTGTCTCTAAGGCTGCGATCAATACAAACATCAAGGGCCTTCCATTAACCTTTGACTCCCTGTAAATAATTCCTACCTGTTGCCATAAATAAACAACAAGCAACTGAATATTACCCCTTTCCCTTTAAAATACAAACACGGGTGAGTCTCAGTCGGTAAACTGACTTCTTTTCCACATAAATCAGCTGATGTTTCTGAGCATCACTGGTTGATTAGTTAGATATTAATGTTTTTAGAAGTACTATGATTAAATCATGAACATAGAATAATAGCAAAGCTGTTGTTGAAACATAATGAGGCAGTTTAAGGGAAAGAACCCATTGTTTTTATGTCTTTTAGTAGTATTTGTCTTAGTAGTATATCATATACTCACTTTTACATCATATCCTCTCACATTTAAATATTGTTTAGTACACTAATAATATTTATAGTTAATTTATACATATTTCATTTTGTTCTATTTTATATATATCATTCCACTTTTACTTAATAATTTAATTTTATATTACTCTATCTTATTTTATCTTCTATGTCCATGTGGCACACTGAAACAGTTACTTTATTTTATTTTAGAATATCATTGTGTCTAGTTCAAGTACTTTTCTTTACGTATGTGTTACAGTTAATTCATATTTTTATTATTAAGGGCTTGAAATACCACTTACCTGAATGCCTGCCCTGCATACCATGAAGAAGGAAAATCATTGTGCTTACCCTTTAGGAAGAAAGTCCTAACTCTTCAAGTGTATCGTTGTGTGCACAGGTTGAAGACAACTGTGTGTGGGCATGTTTGTTATTGAAAGTTGCATCAGTGAAGATGGACGTGTTTTTGCTGGTTCATTTTCGGGGCGAAACATCTAACGCTGCTTTTGCAACTGGTGCTCTTAATGCTGAGCTGACCCGTGACCATGTTTTAACCTATATGTATCGACTGTTATTTCCAGCCTGCTCTTTGACTCTTTTCTGTACTCATTTGATTTGTCAAATATAACAGCTCAATATATAACATGCCCTTCTTGCAGTCCAACAGCACATTGTCAACACGTTGCTAACAAAATATATTTATACATATAGAGGTTGTGGAGATGTTTTTTTAGAATTATATTATTAATGATATTGTTATTTTATTGTCCAGCTGTGTGCTTTAATTAACTGTGTACAAATTGTTTGAAATGTGTTGACAGTTTGAGGGCAGGAAATACTGTGAACATGACTTCCAGATGCTGTTCGCTCCCTGCTGCCATCAGTGTGGTGAGTACAGGAACTGCAGTAACAAACAATAAATACCATCCATCCATGTTCTTTACCTGATCTGTTTCACATGGAGCTTTGAGTTTATGCCCTTTAAACAACAAATATCTATGTTACTGTTCTCCATAACCCTCATATCTTCTCCAAGGTGAGTTCATCATTGGCCGTGTGATCAAGGCAATGAACAACAGTTGGCATCCAGACTGTTTCTGCTGTGATATCTGCCAGGCTGTGCTCGCTGATGTTGGATTTGTTAAGAATGCTGGAAGGTTCGTTTCTCAGGCTCAGGCTCGCAGGATGATGTTTTCTATGATTCTGTTTTATCTGGTGCTTTAACTTCAACTTCAACTTCTGTACACCCATGTCAAGCGTTCTCAAGCCCTTATCCCCATAGAGTGTTAATCGGGCCCAAAAAGTCAGGCCCGAGTCAAACTTGAATTTCCGCTTAGAAAAAAAAAAAAAAAAAAAAAGATATATATATAAATTGTTTATTACAATCTAAAATAAACTACATAGTGCATATCATAAAGTGCAGATTATTATCAAAATTGATAAACAGCAAATTCACTCAGGAGTCCTGGAGTGAAAACATGTCACACTGCTAAAAACATCACACTTGATGTTTTTAGCAGTGGAACTAACATCTATTTACATTGTGCATATTGTGGGAAACTATTGTAAAATAGTAATACAATTTTTAAAAAATGAAATAAAAGAAAAAGAAAAAAAACTAAAGAAAAAAAAAAATTAGGGCCCAGACATTTTCTCCAGGAGTTGACTGGAGCAGGACCGTGTTTTCAAGTCAACATTCACACACTTAAGTGAAATCAACAGGTTGTATTTTGATAATGTAATGCCAAATTCTATCAATATAACATAGTGCCAAATGTTATCTAAACAAATAAACAAAAAAAAATCAGATCAAATTATAATTAAGTAAATAAATAATAATATAATATCCCAGTCTAAAGTAGGTCATCTGCAGTTGGTAGTAAGTAAACTACCAGCAGAATGTATATGAATTGTGCATATAGTTCATTTTTTTATTAAAGCAAATAAATTAAAATACACATTTTTTTTCTATCATCCTTGAGGAATAACTTGTCACACTTGTGATATTTAATTCATGTTTTCTCTTTTTTCCAATGTCTGTTTCTGTGATGTGCACTTGTTGTTGATGTTTGTAAAAACAGCTCAAAATCTCAACATTTTAACGAGCTCACCCTCAACGAGTTGATGGCAACAGCCGATGAATTATTAATAAAATATTAAATATAACTCTGATCTAGTCCAAGTGGCTTCACGCAGCGAATCAAAGCTCTAATCCCTTTTGACCTCCTTTTAATTATCCAGCCTCAAAAATAGAGATGAAGATGAAAAGTGTCAGCTGAGTGTAATCCGATACTGAGAAAACAGGTTTTTTTCTGTCAAGAAAACTAAATCAAGTTTTAAATTCTTTAAAAGATTTGTTCACATTTTTTGGGACTAGATCGCGTCAGGTTAAAACAATACTCACATGCTCTTATCTGTATTCAAATAGTTTTTGGTCTGTGTAATTCTTCCTCCTGTTCATACGGGTCTTAAAGAGAACCAATGCTGATGCTATCTCAGTGTAAGTAATAAAATAAACCTTTATTGATCTCCAGTGGGGAAATCTGGTTGTCAAGGACAGCAAGTGCATAGGTGTATAAAACTAAAATAAGATTAGAATAAATATTAAAGTATTTGTAGACTAAGTCTGAGTTAGACAAAATAAGTAGCTTCATATTGGTTCTTAAATCTTTGACCAGGACTTGCTGGAGGATGATCATTAACAGGACTATTTGTTTATTTCACTCAGTGACTGTATCTACATCAGATGTATTATACAGGACAAACAGCATTCAGTGATGTTGCCGTACAAGTGTAAGGATCCTTGAAGAACATGATATCTAATGAAGCATCCCTCTGTCTGTCTTTTTTTTGTCATTTGATTTCTCTCATCTGTTCCTCATTCTCCCATCAGGCACCTGTGTCGTCCGTGTCACAACAGAGAGAAAGCTCGAGGCCTCGGCAAGTACATCTGTCAGAAGTGTCACGCCATTATTGAGGAGCAGCCTCTGCTGTTCAAGAATGACCCGTACCACCCTGATCACTTCAACTGCAACAACTGCGGGTAAGCACGTACACACACACACACTAACCTGGTCACAAATCATTCAGAGCATGAAGGCAGTGGGACGACTAGATGCTCCAGTAGATGGTGGGTGCAAGCTGTTGGCTGTCCGACAGAGACTTCATTTGTTATGCAGTCATGATGCTGCCAAGTTCATGCACACTTTGATGTTAGTATCCAGTGCCATGAATATGATGAGATGACACACATCATCTGTGATTATCGTCTTCTGTACCTCGTTGGTGAAACGCACTACCAGTTCCAGATCAGATCAGGGGCATCCCTCTCTACCTTTAAAAAACTCCTGAAGACCCAGCTCTTCAGAGAGTACCTCCTCTCCTAGCACTACCAACAACTGGACATGTTAAATCTATGTCCTCTAGTACTGTCGCAGTACTTATTGCTGCACTAACATGTCCTAGTCACACTGCACCTTGATTGTTTTCCTTTTTTGTAAGTGGCTTTGGATAAAAGCGTCAGCTAAACAACTGAATGTAAATGTAAATAACATAAATATTTGTTGCCATTCAAATTCATTGATAAAACTTTACAGAGATCCAACAAAATAGAACTTTTTCCATTTTGACATGAAATAGTAGGGACAACACAGGTGTTTCCAATGATACTAATTAAGGTTCATTCAGGTCAAACAGAGTCAGGGTGCTGCTGTGCTGCATGTTGGCTCACTGGAAAGTCTCTGCTGCAATAAAAGGGCCAGAACTTTAATTAGTATCATTGGAAACACCTGTGTTGACGTTATTTCACTTTAAAATGGCTGTTGTGAAAAAGGCCTAAAGTAAAGTAAGTGCACAAACACTCATCACATGCAGCACAAAGCAGTGCATCAAAGACTGCTCTCTGCTGGACAAACTATGTAATTGTAATTGTACACATAGGAGTTTAAGTGTCCCATGACATCTCATTAAAACGTTTTTAATCACATTATAATTACAACCTCAACATTCATTCTGTGTTTTTCTTTTCAGATTTGATTATTTTTCATGTTTTCTTTATCCATATTTTTAAATTAAAGTTCAAAATAAGCATTAATTTTGTAAAAAAAAAAAAAAAAAAAATTCTAATTTTGGGGCACCCCATGGACCAACGCTCAGTCCTTGCTGCAGCAGCCCAGGGTTTGAATCCGACCTGCAGTCCTTTGCTGCATGTCATTCCCCCACTATCTCTCCCTTCTTTCTTGTCACTATTCAGCAGTCTCTATCCAATAAAGCTTGAAAAGCCCAAAGAAATATATAAAAAAAAACGTAAACGAATTTGTTATTTTTATCAGTTACCTACTATGTATAGAGATATATGCACATTACTGTGGAATCTGGTTTGTGTAACGTCAGTCAAAGCAGAGTTTTATTCACCTCTGTCTCTGCAGTAAGGAGCTGACAGCTGATGCCAGGGAGCTGAAGGGGGAGCTCTACTGTCTGCCCTGCCATGACAAGATGGGCGTCCCCATCTGTGGAGCCTGTAGGAGACCCATCGAGGGCCGCGTGGTTAATGCCATGGGCAAGCAGTGGCATGTGGAGGTGCGATGTTAAGCTGTACTTGAAAACAACTTCAGTTACACGAAGCTTAGGAGACTTTACTTAAATGTTTCAACTGGATTCAAATTCACCTTTAAAACGATGAATGTTTTTATTTATTTGGAATTGTCTTTTTGCTTTGTTTTCTACATATACAGACAAAGAAAAGATTTCTCTGAGGTTCACAATAAGTTTCACACAAGCTTTATCTCCCCAGTTATGTCCAGTGCGCTCCTTCGTCGAGCTATGTGGATCATTCCTCTATTATCTCTCTGCCTCTGTTATTTTCTCTCTAGCATCATTCCACCACCATTCTTTATCTTTTCTTCTGTCTATTCACATTTTATGGCTCTTTTCCCCGTCTTCACTTCTCCTCCACATGTAGCATCATGTGTGCAATGTGTGCGAGCGCCCATTTCAAGGCCACCCATTTTATGAACGAGGTGGTCACGCCTATTGTGAGAGACACTTTGACATGGTGAGGGGATTACAGATTGGCCTGGTGTTGATTGCTGCCCTGTGTCTCACTTCTCCCTGCCTTGGCCTCCATACAAGGGTTACACTAATATATAAGCTCACCAGTCAGTGTCCAGAGCATCGTATCTTGACATGGCTAGCAATTTTCACCAACAAAATCACCTCCTTACCCTCATATTAGTGTAACTCTGCAGGACATCTGGACTGAGCTGATCTGATTGTGGTCTGACCTGAAAATGTGTGAGACAGATTGCGCTGCTGCCTAAATGTGATAATGTACTGACTGACGTGCTAACCATGCGTGCTTGGCCGTGGGTTTGTTGTTGCAGCATTTTGTGTGTGCCAAGTGTGAGAAACCCTTCCTGGGACACCGTCACTACGAACGCAAGGGCCTGGCCTACTGTGAAACACACTATAACCAGGTAACACTCAAGAGTATTGAAAATGTTTATGTTGAACACACAAATAGAAATGGAAACATCCGGCTATGTTTTGGCTCCTCTCCTGGTCTAGATTAGTAAGCAACAGGAACTGTGCTTTTGACCAGGGCTTCTAAAATTTGTGATAAGTGTTGACGGAGGGTCGTCATGTTTGAAAAATAAAATTTTAAAGTTGTAGACATGGTTTTGCAATCCAATAATCCATCAGATAATTAGTCAGTCTTTAATATTGTACATGAACACAACGTTTACAACAACTGGCAGACTAAATACAAAAAGAAAGTGTGAGACACATACACAAATTGTACTGATATATATGAGGAACTATATGAGGGCGATATTGTACTTGCTCCCAATGCAGTTTTCTTTGATTCGGAAAGAGATAAGCTAAGATAAATAGTTCAAGACTGCAAATTTAACAGTAGAATCAGCAAAATGACACTTCAGAACATTTACAACTAGTTACAAGTGACATCACTTAATAACTCGATACTCAAAAAAATTCAGGCAGTAAAATGTATGATTTCTCAATCTGAACCCCTGCTGGATCTGAAAGTCGTTGTAATCACTCCACCTAGTGTTGTACTTGTGCTAGTATATTGACATTTACAAAATGCCTCTGTAGCCTGTGCTTGTTTGCATGTTTTTTTGAACGCAGCATGTTGTATGAGCCATGATTAAGACTGCCAGCACTGCACTGTGTTGCATAATTTCATAACTCATAAGACGTGTCTGTTTCTCTCCCCCTTTCGTCACGCTCAGCTGTTTGGAGATGTTTGCTACCACTGCAATCGTGTTATCGAAGGAGATGGTGAGAAAACTTGTTTTGATTAAAAATACTTCATAGTTTATGGGTGGAGTGGACGTATGTCACTCAGCCCTCTTAACATCAGTGTTCATTAGAGCTCAGGTTTCCATCCTGAGTGTTCCGACCCACACTAGAGGTCAGCAAAGCTTCATGAAGCCTTCTTGATTTTAGGGGGAAACAACTTAAAAAAAATACACAGTAGGCCTTGTATGTATTATTGTAAAAAAAAAATCATAATACAGACAGAGGACTGTATGAAAGGTTCCTAAAATATCAGGAAAATTCATCCAAATCACTCATTTGACACAAATGTCATGCAGTTATTGTGTCTACTATTTGGGTTACTTGCACAGTTTATCAGTTGTTCTGTGCTGTTATTATTATACATTGAATATAATATGAGATATCCATAAAATAGTTCCTTTAGTCAGTTTGTTCAATGATAGAAAAAAGCTTCCTGAAGGAAAAAGGTTGGGAACAGCTGCATTAGAGAGTCACTGTATTTTGATTTATTCATTGTGTGCAGATTTCTTGGCACCGTCTCCTGTGAAAATGAAATTGTGACTTTAATAGTTAATCAGATTCTTTTTACTTAAGTCATATGATGATCATCTGGAACAGTGTCTCATGTGACTGTTTTTTTTCTATTTTTGTCAGTGGTGTCTGCCCTCAACAAGGCTTGGTGTGTCAACTGTTTCGCCTGCTCTACCTGCAACACCAAGCTCACCCTCAAGTAAGTAAAACACGGTCTAAGAGACACTGCAAGTGTTGCACTGTGGATTTGGATCAATACACAAATTCTCACCTAGATTATAAACATATTTGGTGTTCATTATATTCAGAATATGAGTTGGGCAAACTCCTTTGCTTGTCATTTTTCTCTTTTATAACTACCCTGCATCTGGGACTGTTTGCTGCTGTTAACTATCTTTCTGTTTTTCAGTCCTGATTCTTTCTCCTTTCTCTTATAATCCTGTGTCTCTGTGGGTTTGTTTCTCCACCTCTCCTCCTTTTCATCATCCCTCTTCTTTGTCTTGTTCCACTTTTCCTTCCCCGGCACTCTCTCAACCTCTTACTTTTTCTTTTTTCCCTCTCACCCTCCTGCTTCTTCCCTCTTTTCCTGCTTCAATCTCTTTCTCCTCTTCCTCCTCACCCCTTATTCCCCCTCCTCTCCCTCCTCCCTGCTCCGTCAGGGATAAGTTTGCGGAGGTGGATCTGAAGCCGGTGTGTAAGCACTGCTATGAACGCCTGCCTGACGATATGAAACGCCGGCTGGCCAAGCGTGAACGCGACTCGAAAGAAAAGAAGAAGAAATTATTGATACCCATGTGTCTGTGATCCTCCCTTTCTCCTTTCTCCTCACTTCCACTGTTCTTCCTTTGGTCAGTTTCTTTTCTTTCTGTTTCTATTCTTTTCTGTTTCATTGCCATCATATTTCAAACATGCTTCATGACACTTTTATTCCTTATTTTTTTAGTCTGTCAGGCTTTCAAGCCAAGTAATGAAAGCAGACATTCAGTAGGTGAATACGCACAGACTGAACATATTTGAGTGACTTAACGGTGGGTTCAGTTCATGACCACTTCTCAGCCAGAAACACTAGTCAGGATTAAAGCTGCTGCTCTGCTAACCCCTGCTATCCAAACAGGAAAATCAGATCAGTCACATGATGAAGGTAATGTGTTGTTTCCTCTAAAGGGTAAAACCATAATCACTTCCGGCAGCTTTCTGGCTGCAGCAGTGTGAAGTGCTGAGGTCCCACCGGGTTTGACACGTGCTCTGGTCCTGCCAGCGATTATCTGCTTTGGGAAGAAACGTCGTCCGGGGCAGCTGGGGGGAAAGGTTTAGGGAGCTTGTCAGCATTAGTGGAATTACAGGCATTTAGGACAGAAAGCATTCACTCATGGATAACATTTTACCTCTACCAAGGCTTCATAATACTGAAAATATGTTTCAATCTTTAAAAAATGTTCAGAAAATGTGCATATGAATCTACACCAGTACACATTGAGATAAACAGCCTTTGGGTACATGATTGTTTCAGTTAAGCAAATGCAGTACTTTGTGTAGAAATACAATATAGATAAATATAAAAATGTTTTTAAAACATCCCAGTTTCTAGGCCTGCACAAACATGAATCATTGTTTTTCACCTTTTGACTCTTCCTGATCCCGCCCCATTTTGCTCTGTGCTCCAATCACAGTTGAGCAAGCCTCTGCCAGCACCTCAATCAACTTCATCCTTTCCTGTACTTAGATACACTGTGTGAAAGCTCGTCTACGTTAAAAATACAACCACATTTTAGGGTGGTTAACTTAGCTCATGTTAGCAAAATGCTAGTTATCTAGCTAGATAATTTACATCAATATTTAGTTAGCTAGTGTTTAACATTTACATTTAGTCATTTAGGTGACGCTTTCATCCAAAGTGACTTAAAAAAAGGGAAACAATCAATGTACAGTGTGACAAGAACCTGGCACATAGCAAATCTATGGGGATGATGTTCTGATTGAGGCTCGCTCAACTGCTATTGGAGCACAAAGCAACAAGTGGCAGGAGACATTTGTCACAAATCGTCCATTTATTCTTCTCATTCATGCTTTCTTCCCATGTTTTCCATTTGTCCCTATTACATTTATCAATAATGGCTCCATGGCCAAAAAAAAGGGGGTTATGCAGCTCAGAGATGAATAAGTAATCAAAAACATTTTTCAAGAACTAGAGAAAACAAAAGAAACATTATAAATCTTATTTCAGGCGCCCTGTAGCTCACCTTGTAGAACTCTGAGAGTTCACTTTGATAATGTTACAGACAACATTTAGCATTACATCAAAAGTACGATTCTGTTCAGTTGGTTATGAAAAATAACTGAAAATGTCCATCTAAAATATTCACTTTTGACCTCAGTTTTTTCTTCTTTACACATCCATGTCAGCTCTTTAGTTTATATGCGGTTGCAGAAATGGATATGAAATCTCTGATTATCAAGTATAGCAAGGTGCTAAATCATTCCTTACTGTTCCATTCCTAGTAGATGTAGCATTGACATACTGAGAGTGATGACGTCTTAAACCGTCTTACCAACCTGTAACTGCTGTAACTCTTTGTTCCACAGGAACAAGTTTGTGGAGTTTGACATGAAGCCAGTGTGTAAGAAATGCTACGAGAAGTTCCCTCTGGAGCTGAAGAAGAGGCTGAAGAAGCTGTCTGAAACGGTCGCACGAAAGTAAACACACAGTTGAGAAGCTGGAGAGAGAGAGAGGGGGATAACGGTGGCCATGCAAGTCACATTTCCAGGATTGACAATGTGTGTTTTATAAAATTGGTATGTTAAATTTAGCTTCGTTATTTCAGTGGAACACTCCACTTTTTGTCTTTTCAGTCACGGAGAATAAATTCATGGAGCCTGAGACTGACAGTTGTCCAGTCAGTCAGTAGGTTTAACATTAACCTGTTCAGTGCCTTTTGGCTCATATATATACATATATATATATGTATATATATATATATATGTGTGTGTGTGTATAGATATATATATATATCTATACACACACAGAAATGATGATGGTCATGTGTTTTCAAAATATATATAATTGAAAAATGTGCTGATAGTCTGTTAAACTGCTTCTCCTTTACCCTCTGTCTGATTCAGGTTGTATAAAAATGGAGTAAACCCAAAGAAAGTTGAGAAACATGCAGTTTTATCGATCAAGCACATAATATCTATAATATTTCTTGTTTTCCATCAACGTGTCTGTGTATTATTAATGTGTATTTCTTTTAATATCATGCAAAATAATATAGTCAGAATTTATTTTTGCATCTACAGTTTATTAACATCATACTGTAGCCGCCTTAACACGATAGTGATGGACTCCATCACTTGCAGTGTGTTCAATTGCCTTATTATGTGCTATGCATTTTATGTGTGAAACAATCTCTATGTAAACTGGTATTTACTCTGAATTACCAGTGGCTCACTTTTACAATCTGATATAATCCAACACGAAAGCCCTGAAATAAATCCCAAGTTTATAATGTTCAGTTTGTGTTTTATCTACTCTCATTTACAGTAAAATCATGAGGGCTAAACAGTATATTACAAACATCTATCCTTTCAAAGTAATGCAGTAAAATTGAACCTCATAACTACATCTTAAAAATAGCCATAGAAATGAAGCAGCACCTTGGTCATACTGACGAGCTGAACACAATGAGCTTCACAGTCACAAAATTTATCGCATGGCAACTGGTAACTCTGTGCGCGTTACAACATGATGGCTTGTGGCATGTGCAGAGACCGGATGTGTGAGTAATTTAAGATGTTAGAACATGTGTCTCTCTGCTGTTTGTGATCCAGAGAAAGTGATCCTCTTAGTGAGGTGTACCGACTTCCTCAGGGCTCAGACCCTCTTAAGAAAGAAAGCCAACCGTTGTGAATTGGAAAGAATAATTCCATTCAGAAAATGTTTCACTCGAGCAGTATTTTATCGTAGAACGCTTAACTTTTACATAGTTTAATAGAAAAAACACATTCCACTGTTTTATGGAAATATAAAGCCTGTTACTGGTGCAAGTTTGACTACCTATGACACAACAAGTCACCCAGAAGTAAAACTGTCCACTGGACAGTTTCTTGGGAAACAGAACTTCAGCTCTACTAAAAATAGTCCAGTGGATAGTTTTAGTTGATATCTCACTACCTGGGAGGCTGAAATGACTGCACACGGACAGACACTGCTCTTATACTATATTTTATCATCACAATGCTTATCAAGAGACTGTATTTATTCATGTATACACACCAAAGTGCATGTTCTAGACTTGAATGGAGAGTTATTTTTCATTATGTCTAAGATAATTCTGTCAACTCATCTGAATAAACGTCTGTCAATGCCACCAGTGTGTGTGTACTAATGTTTATTATTTAAACATTTAAAAACATAACTGTGTATTATTTAATTACACCCAGAATATGGCAGATTTGTCACATTGAAAATACATGTTTTGTCTTATATATCTCTTTTTTTTAGCAGTTTTTCCACACTGAAAGTAAGATATTTTGGCTAACTCAAGCTGAAATCTTGGAAAAATTACATGGATTAAAAAGACTCAGTTGGGGTGGCATGGTGGTGCAGTGGTTAGCACTGTCGCCTCACAGCAAGAAGGTCCCTGGTCTGTAACCTTGCCGATTTTATTGTTCTCCCTGTGTCTGCGTTGGTTCTCTCTGGGTACTCCAGCTTCCTCCCCAAAGACATGCACTTATTGGGTTAATTGGTGACTCTAAAGTACCCGTAGGTGTGGGAGGGTGTACCCCACCAGAGTGTACCCCGCCTCACACCCAAAGTCAGCTTTGATAGGCACCAGCCGCACCATGACCCTGATGAAGTTAAGCAGTTACATATGATGGATGGATCAAAAGACAACTGACTCTGATGAAGACAATGCGCATGGTTTCAAAAGACCAGTGTGTAGCATATGAAACAAACGAAAAACATGGAGTTGTTGTCTGTTCCGGGCTACTGTAGAAGCATGGTGGTTCAAATATAACTTAAAACATCAGCATACAGCAAATCATTGTCCCATATTCTGGGACTTCCCCAAACTGAGTTTGTATTGGAATGGCATTTCGAAAGAAAAAACTCAGATACCAATGAACTTGGAGACTCTTTTTCTGGGACATATTTTGTTTTTGATTGTGATAGAATAACTTTGGAAAGATTTAAAATGGAAAAGTTGACTTTATTTTTTGCGGATTCAAAAGGACAGCTTCTACCAAATTTGGAGTAAATGGGTTGAATTTATAACCCCAACACAAGCAGACTTTTTATGACTCCACTACTTCCCTTTTCCTGATGTGAATAATATATACGACTGGAAATGAAGATGGAGGGCTGAAAATAATTTTCTTTTCGTTACAGCCCACAAAAACTGCTGGATGTAATACCTTCCTGTGTATATGCATATGTAGATGTATGTATGTAAAAAAAAAAAAAAAAAAAAAAAAAAGCAACAGCAACAGCAAGAGATGCTGAATATTTTGCATACTTTTATATTTGCCTTTTCTTAATAAAAACAAATGTTAAAAAGTAGAAAAATATAACCAAATAAAGTTTAAGTTGTGTTATATATCATAATTATAGTAGTATATTGCAGATTATTTGAATTATACCGTTATAAAGTGACTGTGGTCCAGGGGGATCTCCACCCCAGCCAACCCACCAATCCTTCAAAATAAAGTGCGTCACCGTGCGTCACACTCTGTTTTGATTGGTTAAGACGCCCAATTCAAGAGCGAACGCAGCTCACGTGACCATCTCTGCCATTTGACGGTATTGAGACTGCGCAATAGCATCATGGGGAGTTAACGTTGCGGAGTGACAGTCGAGGCTCACTTTAATGTCGGTTTATTTTATAGTTTGTGATTTCCCGCTGTTGGTTGTGCGCAGAATAATCAGCCGTCTTAGAGTTGTTTTTTTTTTTTAGGGAGCCATGAGACGGAGTAAGGTTGAAGTGGACCGTTACGTCTCCTCCATGCAGAGTTCCTCTCCTTCACTCAAAGAGGTAAGTTTAGCCGGTGGCGGCTAATGTTAGCATGCTGCTGCCATCGATAGAGCAGCATGTGTCAGCCGGAGATAACCTGGACGCGTAACAACGAGCCCCAACTGTAGTTTTAATCATCCTAAGAGGACGTTTAATCGGTTAGCTTGGACTATAAAGTCCGTGGCGGTCGGTTAGCAACGCCAAATGCGCTAGCTCCGGTTAACCGGCATGATGACGCCTCGCCGTGTCCTCCTCCCCTTTATCCGGAGAAATGCGCGGCATGGGGCTGTTACAATTAGCCATGCTAGTTAGCCATCTCTCAGCTACTTCGACTACTCCTAGCAACAACTAGCACTAGTTTTTAACACATCTGGAAAGACATAACTTTAAAATCCCGCCTTTAACCGCAATACACGGTGTTAACTGATGTAAAGTAGCTGGCTAGCCGGCACGCCAAACCTCAGAAACCCTCTGACATGTAGCTGAAATGCTGACTGGATTATCTGAACAGGAGTCATTTAACGTCAAAGTTGCACATAACACTGTCAAGGAGAAGGGTGGACATTGACCTCATAAATATTTAATTATGTCATCATGAAAATAAATGTAAACGCTTTCTGCTGTGGTCCTTGGTGGAAAGATAGCAAAGATGTCCATACACATTCAATATATTAATTGCATTAAAAATCTGAATTTTCTGTTTTAAAAGTTTCCCATATGCAACCATTATATACTTTAATGAAGTTGCGGTGCTTGCGTATAATATGAGATGGAGACTAAATCCACTTAGTTTCACCACAGAAACTAAAGGAACAAGTAACCATGTTGATATTAAACCCCAGCAAACCAACTCTAGGTCTAGTCTGTTGGGAAAGGAAGGCCAGCAGTAAATCCTATAACCATGTTGGCTAATAGGTCAGGACTGAGCGGTCGTTTGTCTCTGGCTTAATACCTCCCAATAATCATCTTTTAAATAAACTTAATGATGTTAAACTTGTGTCTGCTAGCTAACATAACAAGCAAGATAAATTCATTCATCAATCATTGTTGATTCATCTTCATGTTTTCTTTCCACAGAAGCCAGTCAAAGGGTTTTTATTCGCTAAATTATACTTTGAAGCAAAGGAGTATGAACTTGCAAAAAGGTAAGCACACAAACTTCCCGCTTGTTCTACTATTACTTCTCAAGAGGTCTCTGTTATGTTGACAGCAATGTTGCATTTTTCGTGCTTTTCCCAGACACGTGTCAGAATATCTCAAAGTCCAGGAGAGAGATCCCAAAGCACACAAATTCCTTGGACAGCTCTACGAGAGAGAGGGAGACATCAACAAGGCGATAGGATGTTACAAGGTAAGAGAAACATGTTCCTAAAAACAGCCTTCCTCATGAAAGGCCGCAAGGCATGGTGCCCTTCTCGAAAACAAAGCTGTCTTCCAAATGTCTTCCAAAATAAGACAATCAAAACGCTGCATGTAACGTTATTAAATGTTGGGTTGGAGGCTCAAACTCTGGCTCCTCCTGTTCACAGGTGGAAGTGTCATTGAGTAAGACACTGAACATGAAGTTGCTCCCGATGGGCCAGGCCAGTCTGTGCTATATAAGTGCAATTTATGTACAGTCTTATTTAATAGCAGTTGGATCAGGATGACCAGTAATTACAGCCAAGACAGTGAATCATGTAGGTGGATCCTCAAGTTCCCTACACTTCAATCAACTCTACATTTATCAGCATGGACATACAGTGCAATATCTAAACATTTACACATTATGTTGTTCTGTTTGACAACACAGTGGATTTAAGATTAGCGTCAAATAAGTTCAGTTATAATAAATAACAAATACAATAGAATAATTAATACATTTGTCGTGAAATGTTAAATTGATTGATAAAGTTGCACCGGTTCAGATGAGATTCATTTCATCTAATGAACAACATAGTTTTAACGTTGCTCCTCATTATCTAAACTCATACTGGACAGGATTTTATCCAAAGCTGATGGTTTGTAATAAACTCATTCCTCCTCCTATTGGCCATACATTGAATGACTTGACATCAAAGCAGCCAACCACACAGCTAAGAAGAGAAATCTAATCTGTAGTTTGTATTACAGCTCATCTAGCAGCCAGTGTCTGACTCGCCTATAACCCTAACTCCTAACCTTTTTGGTAGTTTTTTCTTTGAGTGCACAGACTCTTAATTAAGTGTGTCAGCATAAACACAACGATCAGATTAGCCAAATAAGTTTCAGTTATGCTCCATAGAAAGTGCACAGGGCTGAAGAAAATGTTAAAATACAAAGTGTCTGTTTGGATTCAAACATAATTATTGGAGGACCAATCAAACCGGTATTTCGGCTGGTATTAATAGTCACATGGGAAGGGACGTTGCTCTGAATGTAGGTGTATGTGTATGGTGTTTGTTCCACACATGCAAATGTGTTGGATGTTTTTTCTCCCTACTTTGGTATCAATTTCCTGAAATGTGAAAGTTGCAGACACTGGAAACTTGAGATGCAGTAGGTAAAAAAATGAACATTTGTTTGTATTAACATGGTGACGCTCCATGACATTCAAGACTTGATAGTCTGCTGCCCAAAAGCACTGATGAGCTTTATTGACAGAATATCAAATCAAAAACAAACGATAACAAAAATGAACATTATGAAAGGGACTGTGTTAAATTGTTTTTTTCTCTTGTAGCCACATCTCAAATGACTCAACACAATTAAACTCACCACTAATGATGTTTTTTTGATGATCCCATTTACACCCACATTACTATGTCATGTTAATATAACTGACCTAATAGAGGATACTGTTTGCATGCTTTTAAAATAATCACAAGTCATGCTTATTGGAATGAAGTTGCTTTCTAGTTGATAGGCTAAAACAACACAACTCAGTAAAAAAAAAAAAAAACTCAGGATGGTCCTTAACTGAGCCAACTGTGGTCTTAAATAAAAGTAGCTCCAGATTCTGCATCAAATAAAGGTTAGAAAACCAAAAACAAACACACAAAACTGTGTGAGGGAAGTGTCAAGTTTTATTCTGGTATCACAGTGTAGGGGGACAAAAAGCAGGGCCCAAAATTACAAATTTGCGTCTTCTTGTACGAGCTTTAACCTCATTAGGCTTCCCTCTCCAACATGTGACTTCACTGAGGTATCAATAAAGTAGCCAGTCTGGTCTGGTCCTTATTTACTTCTTTTATGTTTTGCATGTTGTTTTTTGGAACAGGCTTGTCCTTTTGGAAACATCTGGTTTGCAGGTTTTTGTAAAAACTGACTCTAGTATGTCTGCACTTCTTTGTGTCAATGTAGCGGTCGGTGGATTTGAACCCAGCCCAGAGGGACCTGGTACTGAAGGTGGCTGAGTTACTGGTCAATAAGAAGGAATGTGACAGCAGAGCAGAGTTTTGGGTGGAGAAAGCTGCCAAGCTGCTGCCAGGAAACCCTGCAATCTTCAATCTGAAGGTAAGGTTCTATTATGCACTGCATCAGTGAAGTCATCTACTGCCACTCTTTAACTTATAATTAACAAACAGCTGCTTGGATCACAGATAATTTCCAAACTTTTAATGAAGGAAGGAGGAAGCAGGTGCATCTTAATTCAAGGAGCAGAAGACGCCACACTGACTCTCTTTGGTTTATTTGTATGCAGGAGCGTTTGTTGAGTCGTCAGGGTCAGCAGGGTTGGAACCGGTTGTTCGACCTCCTCCAGGCCGAGCTTGCAGCGAGGCCAGCTGACACTCATGTGAACGTGAAGTTGGTTCAGCTGTTCTGTCAGGACGGACGGCTGGAGGAAGCTGTTAAGCACTGCCTGGCTGCTGAGAAAAGGGGTATGCTGAACCACAGTCTGGACTGGTACACCGTCGTGCTGCACACACTGCAGGTCAGGCTTGAAGGGCAACAGTGAACTGTATATTTGACTTGGACAAGTGTGCATTTTTGAAAGTTTTAATGGTGTTCTGTTGTGTTTAATGTCTTTAAACCTGGTTTAGCTTCAAAATAAAACTACGATTTCTGTTGCAGGAGTATCTTGCTCAGCCCAACGTCTCAAGTAATGAGAAGATGTGTCGACGTCTCCAGAGGGAGCTCCTGCTGGCCCACTGCAACCTGCTGAGAATCACACTGTCTCAGAGCAGCATGCAGCCCAGCCTCGATGCCCTCAGAGGGTAGGTCATGCTGTGGTCCTACAGAGTTTGTGTATATATTGAGCCTTCGATTTGGTGATCGCAGGAGGTGCCTTTTTAAAAAAACAAAAAAAACAAAAAAAAAAAAACTTAATTTACTGTAGCACAGATCCGAAAGACTTGAAATGGATGCATTTGATTTTACAATGATCAACATTATCTTTTAGATTTTAAATGGTGACCATTTGTTTCCATTTATTCTACTAAGACATGCGTCGTGTTTGTGTGTGTAGTTTTGATGATGCTATGCAGACGCTGAGCAGTGTT
Source organism: Sciaenops ocellatus (assembly GCA_033000465.1). Taxonomy (NCBI): domain Eukaryota; kingdom Metazoa; phylum Chordata; class Actinopteri; family Sciaenidae; genus Sciaenops; species Sciaenops ocellatus. Next base: position 14,579,425 of record CP136868.1, read on the forward strand.
GCTGGTCGCCACATAGACGATCTTTGGGAGGTGTTTGTGGAGATGAGAGGTCACCTCTACATGCATGCTGCCACACTGCTGTTGAAGCTGGCTCAGGATCGCCAACAGACCTGGAGGGCTGTCATTGACCTGGCTGCACTATGCTACCTGTTGGCTTACCAGGTACTGAAACACTAACAAGCTGATTGTCTGTCAGGAACAAGGCTAGCCTATAACTGGAACCATTTATAAAATCCTCAAACACCTGAATCTGTTGGTGAATTCTTGTTCTGTTAAGTCCAAATTTAAATGTTTTTATCATCTGTGTATCACATATACACCCCCATCTGGCTCAACAACCAACCTGATTATTTTCAGGTATTCATGGTATTTTAGAGTTTGTCATTTCCTCATAAACAATCAAAAGTTGTTGATGGCTTATCGCGTACTCTGGGCTGTATACTAATTTTACATCCAATGAAACGCTTTGTCACTTATGATGCCACCAAAGTGGAGTGAATCCTGTTCTGAGGCCTGCTATATACATATATGGCCGGGCCACACTGGTTACTGTACAAAAGCACAACTTTATAACTCTGTTCAGGGATTTTGGTGACACTGGATCAGATTTTATACAGAATATATTTGCTGGTTTTAACTCTGAACGCTGCTCAGCTTCAACTCTCTGTGATTTACAGAGTTTCCTGATGGACAAATAGCTTTAGCCTAACAACTTGCTAACGTAGCTAACCGCTAATTAACTGCTGCTAACTGTATGTGCCATTAGCAGGCAAGAGGACTTTCCTGATAGAAACATTGTTATGTAGTGAACTGGGCAGCCATGTTGATAACTGAACTGGCTCAGCTTTGAGATGCCAGGAGCCAAACCCAGCAAGGAATCCACCTCGGTAGGCTGCTGTGTTCCCTGTCAACTGATGATGACACTAGCTCATAGTGCTACCTGCACTATGCAAAGCATTGGGGAGTGTAACAGACACTCAGTGTTATTGGCTACTGTAAACGGCAATTAAAATCTCAGAAGAGTGCTATTTACTTCTCCCTATTTGCCAGGCAAATGAGAAGTGAATAACCTTCTGCTTTATGTTTCATGTGAACTTTAAGATGGTTAAGTATAAAGGTAACGCAGTATTTGTTCTTTCATTTTCTTCAAGTTTTCATTCATAGGCTTAATTTGGGAGCCACAGCAGGAAACTTTTGAAAATATTCTGGTTTTGAATACAGTTTGTTTTGTCTGTTGTTCCACCAGGTTCCCAGACCAAAGCCTAAAGTGACCAAAAGAGACCAGGCAGCCCCACAGCTGCTGGAGCTGCTGGCCAACGACCGACAGAGTCAGGCTGGCCACATGTTGCTAAACCTGAGCACTGATTCATCCACCTTGATCAGAGAGGTCTGTTCATATGTTCTGATTGAGTTTAGTTGAAGGTTATAGCCTTTTTAAACTGGAATGGAAAGTGCTTTATGTCACTGGAGGGAGGTGTAATAAATTAAATTAGATTCATTTAATATTGCGTGTGAAATCATCTTATAAACATCTTACCACTCTGTCAAAACCCTGACGGCTGCATCATTACTTTGTTTTTACAGTATATCCTTAACATTACTTCTGCCTGATATCAGACATAGACAGCTCTGACAAACTGATGTTTAATTTCTGTGTTTTGAATCATTTCATGTCTTCTGTGTGTAGGTGGTGGAGGCGTTTGGGAACCGTAGTGGTCAGGACTCTCTGTTTGAACTCCTGTTCGGACCGCAGGCCTCTGCTGGATCGTCCTTTATTGCAAATGATGACATTCATTCTGTTAACACCACGGCTCCAGAGCTCTCTCAACTGGCCAAATGGGACGCAGGTACAAAACCTATAATCTGCCTGAGTACTAAAGCATCCTAAGACAGGACAGTACTGTTTAGTCTAGAGCGCTAATAATGCCAGCTGTCATGACATTTGCAGTGCTCCTACATGTAATAACTTTGTTGCCTCCTCTGCAGGCTCCATCTTGCTGCATGGTGGTAACTTGCAACATCTGAGCTGGCTGGGGCTACAGTGGACCCTTCTGGCCCAAAGACCGGCCCTGCGAGACTGGCTACAGCAGCTCTTTCCTAGGCTTACTCTGGAAACCTCCAAACTGGACACAAACGCACCAGAGTCCATCTGCCTGCTAGACCTGGAGGTAGGTGGAATCATGTCGGTCCATAACACAAGATGCTTGGCAGGAGTTTACATATCCCTTGATCACCAATGGTCAGAACAAGAGTGTTAATATTTTAACACTCTGAAAGCTGAAAGCACATTTAGTGATGTATATGAAGGTGTGCTATAACAGGAACGTGTATTTATGGCATTAAAATACACACTGTGCTACAGTTGGTTAACTCCGAAACCCCACTGCACACGTCTCTGGCACGTCGCGTACACCGCGATTTTGGTCCGTCCTGCATGCGACTTCAAACCCAACCGAAGCGTTTCGGAAGCATTTCAGAAGCGTTTAGCCCGCCAGACTTTGTTTACTTGCTCAGATTTGGCCATTTTCCCAGCGTATGTTCTTCTAAACCTGCTTCTACATGTGTAAATATGCTACGTAGTGAATTAGTTTCGCTTTGGTCTGTTTTTACGACCGGCAGTTTACGCGGGGTATTTTATTTTGAAAATCCACCGGATTGTCTTTGCTTTTTCTGTGCCTGGCTTCCGGACGCTTGAGGTGGTCTGTGTAAATTGATGTGTGCTGCTCGCGCCAAGCGTCAAAAATAGAACAAACGCGTAATTCACGCGTAGCCGAGTGTAGAGACGCTTCTGGGACGTGTCTGAAATGGATACATTGACTAGAATGGCTGCGTATTACTTATTTATTATTTCTTAGATTTGGCACACAGAACGTGTTATAATGACGATAAACATGCCCCTGAAATGTGATGTCTTATCTGTCTTAAAAAACGTATCTCTCTGTCTCTTGTCTTGTTCACTCCATCCAGGTGTTTTTATACGGCGTGGTGTTCTGCAGCCACTGTCAGCTCCAGGAGACAGCGAAGCTCAGCAGCGGAGTGAACCAGCAGCAACAACAGCAGCTGTATGAACCACGCTGCCTCCCTCTTCCCCTCCTTCGCCTCTTAACCACCGACAGACAGAGGGAGTGGTGGGATGCCGTCTACAGCCTCATTCACAAACAAGCAGCGTGAGTGACTCCAGGGTTAAAACTAAATGTACAGTTTTTTGAGGGGTTAGATGTGAGCAGCTGAAATTATGATGTCAACCAGTGAGTTGTGTCCACCATCATTGTTGTTTCTAGCATGTCGAGGAAATCTCAAAATACAAAACTTATTTCTTAATTTAGGCCGAACAGACATTCAGCTAGCACATCAGGCAGCATTAGACTGCATTATGCACACATACATTTAATATATCTAAGCATTAAATATGGTTATCTGCTGTCAGGCTACGTATTCAAGATTTTTCTAATATTGCTTAAAATATTTAACCTAAAAATCAATATGCCAGTAACTGTCATCAGTTTGACATCTTAGGAATATCGTGCAAAGCAAGAATGAACTCTTGTACAGTTTCTTCACCTCTTTGTGACAGTGTTCAGACAGTTCATGTGTGGACTTTTTAGACTTTAGAGAGGATTTGTTCATTTTAGTGTAAATATTTCATTTGTCCTCGTATTCACTGTTTTTCTTTGTGTGCCTCCTTGTAGTCCTGGTACTTCAGCCAAACTTCGGATGATTGTACAGCACGGACTGAGCACACTCAGGGCTGGAGAGAAGAATGGGCTCCAACCAGCACTGGCCATCCACTGGGCTCAGTGTCTCAGCCAGACGGTACATGCAAACACATACTTTTTTTTTTTTTTTTTTTTTTAAATCTTCAATCTAGCTGTTTGACTGCATTTATACACTAACTAAAATTGTTATTACAGCTAAAGCATCAGGTTCCAGTACATAATACATTGCTTTGATACATTCTGCAGCATCAGTCAGTACGTTTACATGCAGCAAAAAATTCAAATTTCTGATCGTATCAGATAATGACATGCATAGGACCGGATCACTTGTCTGAGTATACATGCCGTTCAGAGAATCGGATAAACGGCCGGAGCATGGCTGACTCCGTTACGCTATGTGGCGCTGTAGCCCTCTCAACAAAGAGCCACGTCCGGTTGACCTCTACTTATCAGCAACAACAAACTTTCTGACGGCATTCAAACAAAGATTGCGTACGAGGAGATGGTCGATGCTACAGTAGCGTACATTTCGTGCATTATTTTCCTCCTAATAATGCATATAAAAGCAACAACACCGCTATTTAATACGACGTCTCCTTTCACTTCCAGGTGAAAGCCCCGGCGGAAATTCTCGAGCATGCGCAGAATGCAAATTCCGATTTAGATCCGATTGCTGAGTATACATGGCGTTAAAAAGCCGACTATGAACAAATTATCTAGGTGTTCTTATCCGATTTTGAGATGTCCGTTATGGTCCGAAGTAGGTCGGATTAAGGTGTTTACATGCATTTTAAAAGTCCGAACTATGTCTGATATGATCAGAAATCCGAATTTTTTGCTGCGTGTAAATATACTGACTGCTGCTTCATGATTTGTTGATCCTTGAATATTGGGTAACGTGCAGCAGGATGAAAGCATCACAGTACTGTCATTACATAAATACAAAGGACAACAAGGTGTAGAGATGGACAGGTGTGTGTTTGATTCATTAACATCTATATTTTCTAAATATTTTTCTGATCAACGTCCTTAGTTTAAAATATTACTTAAGTGGTCAGCTAGAAAGCAGACCAGGCCAGTTGTGGGTGGCAGTCACTCACACACACACACACACATACACACACACACACAGACACAGACATGCAGCACAGCCAGAAAAATAGCACTTAAATAACTCAGCACCTTGCCAGATCCTGCACAGAGACACATGCCTTTCCACCTGCTCCTTTCTGTCACTTATTCTGCGACTGTTAAACGTGATTCATATCAGAACGTCCAAACAGCCACACGTGCTGCTTCTCTGACTGTCCATTTGTCACGATAGAGGGAGACTTCAGTCAGTGTGTTTGTCTTACATTGTTAATGTTGTCTGTCCTTCCCTGCTTGATGTTCAACTGTTGTATGTTTAATAACCCAGGGTGATGGAATGAACTCGTACTACGACCAGAAGGAATACATCGGCCGCAGTGTCCACTACTGGAAAGTTGTACGTCCTCTGTTGGACAAGATCAAAAACAGACGCAGTATACCAGAACCACTCGAGCCCCTCTTCATGCACTTTCAATCCAAAGATATTCAGGTTAATACCACTCTCATTGTTTGCTTTTACTATATAAAATCTTGGACGTAAGAGGTGATGGATGGACGCTCTTTGTCCCGAGCCTTGTAGTCCTGAGTCTAACGTTGTTAAGGCTTTTGCCTCTACCAAGAAATTACGTTAAGGTGAATGCACGTCACATTTAAAAAAAAAAAAAAAAAACTTCAGTTTTTAATAATTAATGATTCAGTATATTTGATTTTGTTTAAGAACATAACCAATAGTTGTTGGTTTTTTGACATTTTTTAATCAGTAAGTGTTTCTGTAGGTCGTATGGTAGATCTTAAGATTTGGGGTTCCCACTGAAGCCAGCGTAGCAAATATATTTATTTATTGATTTATTTATTGTTTATTTTATTTATATTTATTTATTCTGAGCCTTTGGAATGAAATTTTGCTCAAATGTACATTGGAAATGTGCAGTTGGATGACAATAAAGTCTATCTATGTTATATGCATACGTCATGCATATGACAGATGTACAGAAGAATGTTTTCTTGTATTGATGCATGTCCGTATTCCTTCTCAGATTTCTTCTGTTAGGGGATATGAAGACGAAGCAAACATAGCGTATGCGGCTCTCCTTGACATTGAGGGCAAGACAGAGGAGGCTATCGCTACCTTGGAAACCATCAATAACATGTCATCCATCTGGCATTTGGCACAGGTAAGTTGTACACGTCTACACAACATAACAGGAATAAGTTCTTTCATTGTCTCAGTTAAGCTAGAGCTAATAGCGGAACAAAAATGATTTTTGGTTTTAGTTTTCAGAACCAGTTTATTCCCCTTCGTGCCAACTAGTGCTCTGCCAGTTCTTTTACGAAGCAGGAATAGTGCTTTGCCAATAATAATTGATTAATTAATGAATATCTTCTGCTTTTTGGAAGTTTAGACCACATAAGCATGCATTTTCCTTGAGGTCTTGAGCTGTATGTGTTCAGTAATGCAAGACAACTAAAGACCAAAGAAGGTTTAATTTTAAAGGTTAGTCACTCCTGCTTTGTCTGACAGTAAGATGTTTGTTTTTTACTGCATCTTCCAAAGTTAGCAGCTCAGAAGATGTCCATACTAAGACAGAGCTCTAGGTTGTTGATTAAACATCATTTGACCTCAAAATTCAACCCAGTCAGCCAGCATGTGAGATCTGATTGATGCATCATATGTGTAAATGCTTTTGCTATTCGTGCTGTGTTCCTATGCCAGATCTACCAGCGGCTATCGGAGGAGGCCAGCAACGGGGTTGAGGAGACCCAAGATAGATGCATTACTTTTCTGAGAAAATTCAGGACGTATTTGTCAAAGATCTATCATGCTAATGCGGATGACATCGAGAAGGTAAGTTCCAATTCATGTAGCTGTAAGATTCAACTAGTGACATCATTTACAAAGTTGTGCAGCGATGTAAGCATTTATTACATTTGTTTCCAGCTGCCTGTTAACATGGAGGAGGTTGTGGACCTTCTGAATGATGTGAACCAGCAGCTGGGGGAGAGTGGGGAGGCCATGGATGAAGAGGAAGAGAAGGAGGAACAGGGCCGAAGAGGACCAGCCCACTCCAGCCCTGCTCATCCCACAGAACCCTCTGCCACCATATCCCACATCAAGTTTTCCACTCCCTCCCCGAACAAAACCCTCATCTCTCCCTCCAAAAGACACCTGGTGGGTTCAGGTTATTAATTCTCATTCAGAAGACCATCTAAAATTTCTTTGTCATCTACACCCCGATTCCACAAATGTTGGGACGCTGTAGGAAATTGAATATTATACAAAGACAAGATATGTTATAACTGATAAACATTATTGTACAAGAGCATCAAAATACCAGTAAAGTTGTGTAATGCTCAGAAAACACCTGTTTGGATCACTCCACAGGTAAACACAGGTGTAATTGGTAATAGGTTTTTCGTATGTATAGCATGTTTGAGTATGAAATGGGAAATCTTTGAAAGGTTTCACAAGCAAGGATGTCTGGGTAGATGGAGCAATGTTTCTCAATGCACAAGTGCAAGAAATTTGGGCATTTCACCGTCTACAATCCATAATCATATTAAAAGATTCGGAGAATCCAGAGTAATCTCTGCATACAAGAGGCAAGGTAGGAAACAAACATTGAATACCTATGACCTGGAATCCCTCAGGCGGGTGGCAGTCCAACTTTTTTTAATTGGGGGTATTAAATGTTTCCTTGTATTTATCACAGAGATATCGGTTCATAGTGCAAATTCATGACTTAAATTTATTTCTGTCTCTTTTTTTTTTTTTTTACCCTCAGATTTCTCCCAAGACACCACCTCATTGGGTCGAGGACCAGAAAAGTCTTCTCCAGATGCTGTGTCAGCAAGTTGAAGCCCTCAAGGTCAGGATAATAGATTAAACATCTTGCTTTCTTTTTTCTTTTTAATTTAATTTCACATGATTTCACATTGGATCTGTTTTGAAGCAATAAATTAGTGAATAAGATAAAATATTTAAGTTTAAAAGGAGCAGCAGAGTGCTGGGTATGGTATAAGTCATGGCCTTAATAATAACCTGTTTTTAAATGAAGGCCTGGTTCTCCCTGCAATTGACGATTTTACATAATTAACATAAGAATGACTCAGATATGACGTTGAGTTTCTACATAACATTGAGTCACTTCATATTAAGCTCCTTGTTTTTGCAGAATGAGGTCCATGATCTGAGACAAAACTCTTCAGGGAACTTAGGTTCCCCTCATCACAAAATGTATGGAGAGAGCTATGGAGCCGAGGGTCTGCAGGAGCCTTTTACCCCAGTTCAGTCTTATCATGGGGCCCCCCTAACAGGTCAGAACACTGCATATAACCAAAGCATTTGTAGTTTCATATTTTTGTCTACAAGTATTGGACAGACTTAGAAAATTAATAAAACCTTATATGTTTCTTCTTCTTTTTTTTAATTTTAAGTTGCCACAACTGGCCCCTCTGTGTACTACAACCAGTCTCCGGCTTATAACTCTCAGTATCTCCTGCGCACAGCAGCAAATGTAACCCCCACCAAGGTAACTATCACTGTTTAACAATAGTTCACAGATGAGACACAGAAACTTGTTCTGAGTATATTGACTGACATGACTTCTTTTTTCTGTTTACAAAGGGCCAAATGTATGGTATGAACCGTATGCCACCACAGCAGCACATGTACGCCTACCAGCAGCCCACTCATACACCTCCATTGCAAACAGCCCCAGCCTGCATTTACCCTCCTCAAGAACAGGTCTTTGGTGCCCCTCTTCGGTTTGAATCACCAGCCACAAGCCTACTTTCCCCATATAGTGAGGAATATTATGGCCAGAGTGTAACCCAACAAACGACTAACCCTCCCCTGCCTGAACCTGGTTACTTTACCAAGCCATCTGTAGTCCCCGTTCAGCCACCAAAGAGCATCGAGGGCAAGCCTATGGACTTTGGGAAGCTCTCCTTCAGCCAGCAGATACCTGCTGAAGTCCCCAAAGTGCCTAGTTTTGGAGCAGGGGCAGTTGCCCAGTCAACGCCCTCAACTGCTTTTAAATTCAACTCCAACTTCAAATCCAATGATGGAGATTTCACTTTCTCAGCCTCTCAGGCCAAGCACAGTGAAAGTCTGCTTGGTCTTCTTACATCAGACATTCCCACTAAAACTGACACTGTTCCAGACAAGCCTGCAGCCCACGAGCAGCCCCCAAGCCAAACAGGCATCTTCACCTTTGGCAATAAAAGTATTTCTGGCTTTTCTTTTGTTGATTCCACGCAGAACACAGTCAACACTGGAAGTCTATTCGGAAAGGTGGACCAGCCATTTAAATTTGGGGATAAGACCAAGCCAGTGTTTGGTGTTGTCAAGTCTGCAGCAGAGGAGGAAAGAGCAGCAGAGAGCGACAATGACAGCACTCATGTTGAGGAGGATGAGGATGGTCCTCACTTTGAACCCATTGTACCCCTTCCTGATAAAGTAGATGTGAAAACAGGTGAGGAGGAAGAGGAGGAAATGTTTTGCAACAGGGCAAAGCTGTATCGATTTGACACGGAGACAAAAGAGTGGAAGGAACGGGGCATTGGCAATGTTAAAATCCTAAGACACAGCACGAAAGGGAAGGTCCGCCTCTTAATGAGAAGGGAACAAGTCCTTAAGATTTGTGCAAATCACTACATCACTGCCGATATGCTTCTGAAACCGAATGCCGGCTCAGACAAATCCTGGGTCTGGAATGCCATTGATTATGCGGACGAAGAACCTAAGCCCGAACAGCTGGCCATCCGCTTCAAAACAGTAGATGAAGCGTCACTTTTCAAAGCTAAGTTTGAGGAAGCCCAGAAAGTTGTCCTCAAATCCCCAGAAAAGGACAAACAACAGGAGAAGAAAGAGGAGACCGTTAAAGTTCCTGAATCACTGGCAGCCCAGTTTGCGCCTAAAGCAGGGGAATGGGAATGCACTGTGTGCTATGTAAGAAATAAACCCACAGATATGCAATGTGCCGCTTGTCAAACTGCCAATCCCAACGCTTCATCCAAGCCAGACATTCAGGCTACTGGTGAAACCAAAGCCAGTCCTTTTACTTTCAAATTTGGGACTGATGGATCAAAACCCAGTAGTTCTGGCTCTACGTTTACTGGATTTGGTGCTTTTGGAGCTTCTATGCATTCGTCATTTACCTTTGGCACCAGCACCTCAAAGCCTGCTGACACAGTAACCAGTCCATTTGGTTCTGGCTTCGGGGCTCAGTTTGGCAAGAAGCCAGGGCAGTGGGACTGTAACACTTGTTATACACGAAATGAGTCCTCTACAGACAGCTGTATTTCTTGTAAAGGTCTTAAAGCAGCCCCTAAAACAACTGTGACAGCACAAACGACACCAGCTGCTGATGTACCTGATATACCCTCTGTATCTGCCGTTGATTCTGGGTTTGGTGCCCAGTTTGCCAAGAAGCCTGGCCAGTGGGACTGTGATATATGCGCAGTAAGAAATGAAGCCTGTGCTGACAAATGTGTTGCCTGTCAAACCCCCAACCCTGCAACTAAATCAACAGAGAAGGCTCCTGTGGCATCAAATCTGCCTGCAGTGTCAGGATTTGGGGCCAATTTTGTAAAAACGGATGGGATTTGGGACTGCAATGCCTGCCTGGTCAGAAATGATGCAACATCTGTTGAATGTGTCTCATGTCATGCGCAACGTGACACTTTAGGGGCCATGTTTGCCAAGAAGGTTGGAGAATGGGATTGTGACATTTGTCTAGTGAGAAACGATGCCTCTGCCAATCAGTGTGTGTCCTGTCAGACACCAAATCCAAATGCTAAAAGCACAACCAGCACTGCTCCCTCAGCCTCTTCATTTAGCTTTACCTTTGGAACCAAGAATCCATCAAGCCAGCCTGCTGCAACTGGATTCACAATGCCTTTTGAAACTGGAAACGGTTTTCAGTTTGGTGTAAGCAAAGATAAAAGCTCAGCAGCCTCTTTCAAGTTTGAAGCTCCTCAGTCTGGATCTAATACCACAAGTTCTTCACCCTTCTCTTTCTCAATGCCCATTCCAGCTGGTGGCTTCAAGTTTGGCATTCAGGAGCCTGCAAAAGAAAATCCCTCAACTGATACTCAAGAACCTCCATCAGGGTCAGCTTCCAGTTTTCTGAAAAGCATAGCTGACAAACACAAGGAGAAAGAAAATGTGCCCACACCCTCTGTGGCCCAAATAGAAGATCAAAATCCAATAATTGCTGTTAAACCCAATACATTCAGCTTTGCAGACTTGGCAAAGTCCTCTGGAGGAGATTTCCAGTTTGGCCAGAGTGACCCAAATTTCAAAGGTTTCTCTAGAGCTGGTGAGCAGTTGTTCTCGTCATTAGAGGCAACCCCCGCCAAGACGGATGCCTCAAATGAGCCGGAGGACGATGACATGTACAAAACAGAGGAAAATGATGACATCCAGTTTGAACCGGTGGTCCAGATGCCTGATAAAGTGGACTTAGTTACAGGGGAGGAGGATGAACAAGTGCTTTATTCTCAGCGTGTCAAACTGTTCAGATTTGACTCAGGCACCAGTCAGTGGAAAGAGCGTGGTGTGGGAGTTCTTAAATTCCTGAAGAACAACACCAATGGCAGGCTAAGGGTGCTGATGAGAAGAGAGCAAGTTCTGAAGGTGTGCGCCAACCACTGGATCACCACCACCATGAATCTGAAGCCCCTGGCAGGCTCAGACAAGGCATGGATATGGTTGGCGAATGACTTCTCTGATGGAGATGCTAAACTTGAACAGTTGGCTGCAAAGTTCAAAAGCCCAGAGCTTGCTGAGGAGTTTAAGCAGAAGTTTGAAGAGTGTCAGAGACTTCTCTTGGACATCCCCCTACAAACCCCCCACAAGCTTGTTGACTCAGGCAGAACAGCGCGCCTCATTCAGAAAGCAGAGGAAATGAAGTCTGGTTTGAAAGACCTGAAATTCTTTTTGACAGACGAGAAAACAAAGATCAAAGATGACGACAGCCAGGGAGACATTACATCATCCACCAATGTTTCAAGCCTTGTAATCAAGCAGCACAGTGAAACCACTGGCCCCACCTTGGAGTGGGATAACTACGACCTAAGAGAAGAGGCTTTAGATGACACTGCCGACTCATCAGTTTATGCATCTCCCATTGCCAGTAGTCCACTGAGAAAGAACCTTTTCCGTTTTGGAGAATCCACTGGTGGCTTCAGCTTCAGCTTCCAACCAGGCATCAGCCCCTCCAAGTCTCCTGCTAAGCTAAACCAGAGTAGGGCCTCAGTGGGCACTGATGATGAGCAGGATGTAACCCAGGATGAGGAGAGGGATGGCCAGTACTTTGAACCTGTAGTCCCCTTGCCTGACCTGGTGGAGATTTCTACAGGAGAGGAGAATGAACAGGTGGTCTTCAGTCACAGGGCCAAATTGTATCGCTATGATAAGGCCCTAGGCCAGTGGAAGGAAAGGGGCATCGGAGACCTCAAGATCTTGCAGAATTATGACACCAAACGAGCAAGGTTGATAATGAGGAGAGACCAGGTCCTTAAGATCTGCGCCAACCACTGGATCACGTCTGTCATGAAGCTTGAACCCATGAAGGGTGCCGAGAAGGCCTGGGTCTGGAGTGCCTTTGACTTTGCTGAAGCAGGAGAGGGTAATATTGAGCAGCTGGCTGTGAGATTCAAGTTGCAGGACACTGCAAACGCATTCAAACAAGTATTTGAAGAGGCCAAAGTTGCACAAGAAAATAAGGAACTGATGACTCCAGTGACATCTCGGGTCACCACACCTCAAGACAGTGGACCCACAGGATCTGCTCAGACTGCTCCAACTGTATGTGGAAAGGCAGCCATCGCTGTCCTTGAAGAGACCACAAAGGAACGCACAGAGCTTTCCACCGACGGTAAGCCATGTGCAGCTGGGTCTCCGAGTCCAGTCAACCCCTCAAAGACAGTAGTGTCACCCCCTAAGTTTGTCTTTGGCTCTGATAGCCTTCAGAGGTTTTTTGGCTCTCCAAAATCTCACTCTGAGACTGAGGAGTCTGCATCCAGCTTGAAAGCCAAAGATTCTGGACGTCCTGCCAAGGCTTCACCTGCAGCGCCTGCATTCAAAATCCCAGAGAAAGGTAAAGAAATTGATTCATTCTGTTTTTTTTTGGGGGGGGTTTGAGTATCACAACTGTTTTTGTTCATTTGAGTTTTACTCCATTGTCTTGTTTCATCTGCACTCATTGCTCCATCATCTTAAGTTGACCTAGTCAAGACCTTATGGCCATATAAACTTTTCTAGGACAAGACATTGTATAAAATCACAGATGTCCCATCACCTCCCCACGTAGCCACTTTATATACTGTTTCATTTTTTTGCTTTCTTATATTATTATTCTTGTACCTTAAGTAAACCTGTATATAAATGATCTACAGTAGGTTTTAGTAAAACACGCTGCACGTGTTTGCATACACTCAGAGCTTGATCACAATTCATTCAACTCGCACTCGTATTTCACGTTTTCCTTTCAAGACTTTTGGCCTTGTTTTCTGATTATGATACCAGCCTCACAATTAGTTTCTCTTCGCCCAACAACCCATCATCCTTTAGGGCTGGATTTTAGGCTTTTCAAAGATAACCCAATGGCTTTTTGGACCAGCACATCAACAACCCAATTTGAACCCCCAGGTACTCTAATCACTGCAGTGTGTGTTAACTTCTCAGCTGTCACCTGGCTATAGCCCTTACTGCTAGAAAGAAATAACCTGGATGCACGGAGTGGAAAGAAAACCATTGACGCTAATGTGTTGCATGTCCAGTGTGTGGAGATGCAGTTTTTATTGTACAAAGAATTTTAGGGATTCAGTAGCACCTGTATGAGGAAGAGGTTGTACAACACTGCACAAAATATGACCTATTTTCTATATTTGATTGATCTGGGTCAAAGAAAATTGTTTTAAAGCAGTTAAAATAAAAAGCAAGTCCTTAAATGGTAAACGTTGTGATTTTAAAGGGTTAGTTTAGTTCAGTCAAAGAGAAGCTCTTTTATGTCACAGTGAAGTTCTTATTTTGACATTGTGGTTCACAGTTCTCATGTCTTAATTAATATAAAGTTTGAGTTTTAAATAGATGCCTGATTTTTGGACTACTGTAAAAATGCTGTTAATTTTGTCTAAACACTACTTTTCCACACAACAAAGAAAAAAATGTGTTTGACATCTTGAATCTCACTTAAAGGACAATCAGAAGATCTCACACTGTTCACAGTTCATAGCAGATTAAAGGTCTAGTGTGTATATGCATTAAAAAAGGCGACATTCACCAAAGTCAGGATGCTTAAATAGGAATGTGTTGGTGTAATAACTGTAGTTGAATTTGGTAATGATTAATGACCAGTTACATTTCATTAATAAATAGACAGAATCAAGCTGGAGTTCTGCATAGCAACAGCCAACACATCAGTAAAAGTTAATGTCTCCTGAAAGGTGAGCTGCTGAGAAGATTCCACGAAGAGCGTTCCCTCTGTGCAAACGTCACACATGCCATTTTTAGTGCAGGACGTGTGGCAACAGCGTGAAATGCAATTCCCGTCTAGTCTGGCATCTGTCGGTGATGTGCACCTCGTCAGTGCCTCATTAGAGTCAAAGCCAGGTCAGGTATTAGTGCTACAGTATCATGTGTCCAACAGTAAGTAGTGGATCGGTGTCGAATAAAATCAGAAACGCAGAGAGATATCTGCACACAGAGCTGTTCTCTTACTGCAACTTGTCTCACTCATTTGTAAATCAAATGCATGCTATTCATTTTTGCTGTGCATGACTTTTTTGTGTGTGTGGAACTAACACCTGTGTTCATAAAGAGAATAAAGCGGCTTAATTTCTGCCTTTCTCAGCAGTTTCTCTCCCAGCCTGACTATGTATTGTTCTTGTATTGTGTCTGTCATAGGGCCGCCTCAGACAGAAGGAGGCAGTGCAGGGTCGGATGAGGACTCAGAGGTGGAGGTTGTGTATGTCAGGGAGCCCACTGCTGAACAGGCAGCTTTAGCCAGACAACTCCTGCTGCCTCTCACATTCTTCTGCTACAAGAATGAACCGGGCTACACCAGCGACGATGAAACTGATGGTGAGAAGAAAAGATAGGAACCAAGAATATAAAAGTGTTTTATTTGAGTGGTTGACTCGCTATATGAATATTTTTGTATTTTACATGGACAGTCTTTTTTTTTTTTTTTTTTTTTTTTAACCATCAACCCATTTCAGCTAAAGATCCAAATTCTTCGGTCAGAGAAGTAAAAACACACTCTGTCCGAGGTCTGTGGGAACAAAGTAAGGAACAGCGGAATGAGCATTGCTCTTGATTGAATAATAATTTGATAATAAACTTTATTTATAGATCACCTTTCAAAGCACAGTTACAAAATGCTTTGTGATAAAACAAACCACATTTAAACTAAAAGCTACAAAAGTAAGCAGTAGAATAAAATATGTCAGTGGCAGTAGCTGTGACTGCAAATGCCCTGTCACTTTGCTGTATATATCTGACCGAGGAACAACCAAGCATGACACATCCGAGGATCTCGGGGAGAGAGAAGGGACATGAGGCACCAAATGATCAGCTAAATAACTCAGGGCAGTAAAATCTTACCGGTAGCCAGAGTAAGGAGGCCAGAATCTGTGTTATGTGTTCATGTTTGTTTGTCCGAGTCAAAATCTTGGCAGCAGAGTTTACAATAATCTAACCGAATAGTTATGAAGGCATTTTTAAATAAAGATTTAAGAAAAATGTGTTTTTGTTTTGAATTTTCAGATGAGGACTATGAGTCAGCTGTAAGAGCCTTGAATGGAAAGCTCTACCTTGATCCTCCTGAGAAAAAGGCTGCTGCATGTGGTGGTGATGGTATGTATGTCACACAGATCTTATATTATCCAGTTACTCGCCCTCACTGTTTTCATTTGTACCAAACACATGCTGGTTTGATTTATGTTGCATACATTTTAGGGCTGTGATGAGTTAATAATGATCCCTTTGACCATGTGACATAAAATATGTGGACTTGATCAAAAGTAATGCAACCTTTACCTGCCAGTCATTCTGTGTCTCTGAACTTGTGTGATACTATGTTCAGAGTCAGACTGTCAGGTTGTGTGGGAGAAGAAGCCGACGCCAGAGGAGGAGGAGAAGGCCAAAAGCCTCCAGCTTCCATCCACCTTCTTCTGCGGCCTGAGCACCACAGACAGCGACCCAGATCACGACAAGCCCGAAGACTTTGAGACAGAAGTCCGCAAGGCACAGCAAGACCTGGTAAGAGTCACAAAACTTAAATAAACTCATATCACATTTAGTGTTGAGCAAGTAAGCAGATATGAGGAACATAATGGACCTGCCAGAGATGACAAGTTTTCTTTCTTTCTTTCTTGCATCATGATGTCATTCATGGCTGAATCAATGAATATATTTGTTTTCACCTCATGTTAGCTTAATCAGTTGCAGTTTATTTGTTAATGTAGCTTTAAGAGAGAATCAGTATTATTGAAATTGTTTCAGGATGCTCAGTTAAACCAAGCTGGCGAGGCCTCCGGCAGCCCTGCAACAGCCACAGAGGAGCCAGCGTTGAATCTGGCATCAGGTAGTGCAGACGCTGATGGCAGCGTAGAAGCTGAAGGTAGTGCATCTACATCGCAAGAGCAGACCTCAGACCAGCCAATAGAGACTCAGAGTGAAGCTCCCAGCAGCAGCTCTCCCATTGACCTGTCAACAAAGAAGAGCCCAGAGCCAGAGTCCAACTTTGGGACTGCAGCATCTACTGCTACGACGACAGCAGGGCTTACTGCTACGACGGTGGCGTCTACTGCCACAACAGCTTTCACAGCTACGACGCCTTTCACAGCTATGACGGCGGTGTCTACTGCTACAACAGCTTTTACAGCTGCGCCGCCTTTCACTGCTACAACAACAGCTAGTCAAGGTATGCACCACTTCCTGTTCATTGCACAGATGTGTAAGACCTGTCGACCTGTAGACAAACAAATCTCTACAACCATCTTCACAAAAAGTAACTCCTGATATGTTCATCTCTTTTGGCTACATGCATGTAAAACTTTCTCATAACTGCACAGTGATAATTCGGCCTCTTTCCACAGTTTATGAATTTGTGGGCGATAACTATTGCAAAAAAAAAAACAACCTATTTTGAAGTTTTATGAACAAATTTTAACATTCACTTGATGGTTGTACATTATGTGAAATTGATTTTCTTTACGCTCCTTTTAAATTCAATTCTATTCAGCTGAAATGTTTTATGAGTTTCCTCAAAGAGGTAAAATAGATTTTTTAAAAAGCAAAGATTGGAGAAAGCAGTGAAACAAAATACTGAACGACATAACACTGAGTACTGCATGAGTACTTTTAATTTTGATTCCTTAAAGGTGCAGTGTGTAAGATTTGGGGCCTTTATTTTCAGAATAAGGCAGACATGGAATATAGTATTCATAATGATGTTTTCGTGCATGTATAACCACCTTTTAAAATAAGAATCTTTTTGATCTTTTTGTTTTTGTTACTTTAAAATGATCCTTTTATATCTACAGTGAGAGCGGGTCCTGTTTTATGGAGGCCGCCATATTGAAACACAGAGTTTCTAGAGTAGCCCAGAACAGACAAACTAAATACTGACTCTAAACAGGGCCCTTAAAGTGTTGTTTCTCCTTTACACTAGGAAGGTGAGGGTGATGTGAGGAGATTGCAATACAGCGATTAGACCTCTAGATGCAACTAAATTCTACACACTGCGCCTTTTTAAATAAATTTTCTGATTAAACACCTACCTTTTGCGCAAGATTTTTAATGAATTGTTGAATAATAAAGTATTAATAAAATAAGTTTTCATCCTTGTACTGGCACTTGAAGCTTAAATATATTTAAGCAAAAGATGAGAATATTTTAGCATCATCTTAGCTTTGTTACAGATCCTCAGGTGACTTCACACAGTCTTCATGTTGTGTTCGACCGACTGTGCTGGCTGAAAACATTAATTTCAGTATTAACGAGAACTTTGTTCCTCCCTCCACAGACTCCTCCAACTTTGGCTTCAACACATCGGGAGGCTTCTCTTTTGCTGACCTGGCCCAAAACACAGAAGGATTTGCGTTTGGATCTAAAGGTTGGCTTCAACACTGGCATTTTCTTAAGATGTTCTTATCAGCCAGCTGTCGTATCATTGGCATCAAAAATATGTTTCACAACATATTTATTGTTTTTCTCTCTTATGAAGACTCCAACTTTTCATGGGCAAACGCTGGAGCGACAGTATTTGGGTCGGCAGTGGCCTCTGCTCCAAAAAACAACGGTAATGAGGAGGGCAGTGATGAAGAAGACGCTCCTAATAATGTGGACATTCACTTTGAGCCAATAGTGTCCCTACCAGAGGTACCTCTTTTTTTTGTTGAATATATAAGTTTTTAGACGTGAAAATTATGTTTGGTGACTGAGGTACAGGGCCACACCTCATCATCAACTGCGTCTCTCTCAGGTGGAAACAAAGTCCGGAGAAGAGGACGAGGAGATCCTGTTCAAGGAGCGCGCCAAGCTGTACCGATGGGACCGGGACCTCGGCCAGTGGAAGGAGCGTGGCATCGGTGATATTAAGATCCTCTTCCATCCGGTCAAACATTTCTATCGAATCTTGATGAGAAGAGAGCAGGTGCTGAGGGTTTGCGCCAACCACACAATCTCACCGACGATGGAACTCCAACCCATGAATGCCTCGGCCAACGCACTCATTTGGACGGCCACCGACTACTCAGGTACGCCTGTTGTGCTGCCATGATGTCCGTTTCTGCATCTAAAGAGCTTTCTTTGTTCCAACATTTCCGTTGATGCTTCTTAGCTGTCCTCTCGCTGATGGTCTCTTACCATTCCCTTTGTTTTTCCAGACGGCACCGGCGTCGTGGAGCAGCTGGCGGCCAAGTTCAAAACCCCAGAGATAGCCGAATCCTTCAAGAAGACTTTCTGTGGGTGTCAGAGCCGAATTGGCCACACTGGTGACGATGCCTCATCTAGCTTCACACAACAGATGTCTAGAGTTCAAGAGCACTCCAGAGACAGTAACCCGCGGGTGTTCCTCAAAGTGGCAGCCGACGGCGAAACACTGGGCACGATCACCATCGAGCTTTTCTCCCATATTGTCCCCAAAACCGCAGAAAACTTCAGAGCTCTCTGCACCGGCGAGAAAGGCTTCGGGCTTCGGAACTCCATCTTCCACAGAGTCATACCATCCTTCATGTGTCAGGTGAGGAGATCATCAAGTGACTTGAGTTTGACACAGTTAAAATGTGTGCAGAGCTACATTTCTTCATAACCATGATGGGCAGACAAATCTACGAGTGATTTTCAGCACACATTTGTGACGACTGTGATTAAACAAATTCTTTTCAGTTTCATCTGAGACGTGAAAGCTTTAGATACCACATATTAAAGGGTGTGTCCTTATTAGAGGTGTCGTGATATACCAGTATTGACAATATCTGTGATATTTAAAGAATGAAATATTGATATTGTGTTAATAATACACAGATGATAATATTGTGTAAGTAATCCAGCGCTTCTTAAATCAATTTTGTTGCATTGGTTCAGTCTTTTGTACGCTTTTGTTCAGTTATAGTTACAGACTCTTCTTAGCTTCCTCCTCAGCATCACCTTCGCATTGCCAGCAGAGTGCAGCATCAACATGATTTAAAGTCTGTTATGGTAGAAAAGTTACGCTACGGGGCCTTTAAGTCATTAAATCAACACACTGTGGATTGTGGCTGCTACATGACAGTGTTGACCTCACTGTTAGCCAAGTGCTGATCACACTAGACAATAGAGGAAGCAGTACCAGCGTCTGCTCTGTTTCAGGAACATTTTTTGGACCATGCAAACATTCAGCACTCACTTTTTTCAGAAAATCAAGTTTGTTGCATTACAATTCATTCAAATTAATTTAGACGTTGACCCACACTTAGTTTTATTGTCTCACAGAGGGAAGAGTAGATCTCAATGTAACATTACTAACAAGTTTCCCATTGGTCTTTCAGGGTGGTGACATCACCAACAGTGACGGCACAGGAGGCAAGTCCATCTACGGCAGCCAGTTTGAGGATGAGAACTTTGATGTTCGACACACAGGCCCGGGCATCCTGTCTATGGCCAATCGTGGGCGTGACACCAACAACTCGCAGTTCTTCATCACCCTGAAGAAAGCCGAACACCTGGACTTCAAACACGTGGCTTTCGGATGGGTTCTGGACGGCATGGATGTGGTTCTGCAGATGGGAGAGCTGGGCACAAAGGGAGGACCGCCCACGAAGAAGCTTGTCGTCACAGACTGTGGACAGCTCTGACTTTTTTTAAACGTTAAGATATAGATTCAAAGCTTGGTTTAGGTTATAAAGACTTTGGATAATGATGTGTTCCCCGTGCAGTGCATACTTTCCTGATTATACTGAATCCATAGTCATTAGACAGCTGAGAATCAAACACTGATCACACAGGACTATTGATTAATCATAATAGAAATTGGCTACAGTAGCCTGGGATTAGAAAATATTTTGCTATCCTCTAACAGTCACAGATGGGAAACATGGAGTAGTATGCGGGAGGAGGCAAACATAGTACACTTCTTCTGTGTTGCATTTGGATTTGCATCTTCATCGTCTGTCAATAAATTCTGTTTATTTTGTGTATATAATTGTATATGGACTACTTTTTTAATGTCTTTTTCTTCTTTTGTCTTGCATGTGCTCAATTTGAATGTGCTGGTCGTCTTCATAAGCTCCACTCGGGTATTTTTTCTCCCCTTTTTGTTTTGAAGAAGTCTTAACTATAATTGAAAGGTGAGGTTGTTCTTTGAGTGCACCTGTTGGTTTATAACTGTGCCCCTGCCTTCACTCCAAATGCTGCCTCTGTGTACTTTTTACCTTAGGGTTCCCCCAGTGTTTTTTTTCTTTTTCTTTCTTTCTTTCTTTCTTTGTGAACGTGGATTTCACAGATGAATTGGACTTCACACTTTCTCAGATAAACTCGAGTCATCTCACTGTGTTATGTGGCTAGATGATGACGTTCTATCTGGTTTGAATTTTACCAGGCGATCCTCCAGAATTTGAGATTATCACAACGCTGAAGTGAAAAAATAATATGCTGATAAAGGAGAAATAAAGTTTGCTTTACAAGTAACGTGTGGTTGTTTTGAAAGGTTTATTCTTGTTTAGTACTTTCCAGAGTAATAAAGAAACTTCTGCACACAGGTTGTCACTGTTGATTTTGATTTTACAGCCTAAAATGTTTACTTGTAACCTCATCACAGGCTGTAGTCTCAGTATGGGCATGTCAGTCATTTTTATTCTCAAATTGGTTCTTTGGAAGGATTTTAGTCATTTGACAGTTTTAAAAACTCATGCACACCTGAGATGAGTTTTTTTTTTTGTTTGTTTTTTTTTGGTTTGTTTTTATACAATAAATTGATTTCATCATTCCAAATTTGTTTTTTAAAAATTAGTGCTGTTATTGTTGTTGTTGTTAGTGCGGTTCCTTGTGGTTCCTATAGTTTCCAAAAGTAGACTGGGAGCCAGAGCTTTCAGCTACCAAGCTCCTCTTCTGTGGAACAAACTACCATTTTGGGTTCGGGAGGCAGACACGGTCAACACTTTTAAGAGTAGACTTAAGACTTTCCTTTTTGATAGAGCTTATAGTTAGGGCTGGCTCAGGTCATCCCTTAGTTATGCTGCTATAGGACTAGACTGCCGGGGGACTCCCTCTCCCTCCTTCTCTCTCTGTCTCTCTCTCTCAGGGTTATGCCTAGTCCGGCACGGTACTGGTTGAAGATGTAGTCACATCTCCCTTTACTGAAAACTCTACTCAAATCTTTCTCTCTCTCTCTCTCTCTCTCTCTCTCTCTCTGCTCTCTCTCTCTCTCCCCATCACCATCACCATCTGTAAACATGCATGTCTCATTAATGCATGTTAACGCATGTTACTAACTAAACTTCTTCCCCGGAGTTTCTGTGCTCTCTCGTCCGGCAGGTTCTCGTGGATCGTGGCTGCTGCTGTGGTCCTGCACGACGTCCTCTACTTATATTATTACTGTCATTATTGTTACCATATCTCTGTGTACTGTATACTGTAATCATTTTATCATTCATTGTAATTGTACAATATGTCTCTGTTGATTTGTTCTGTACACGTGACATCTATTGCACATCTGTCCGTCCTGGGAGAGGGATCCCTCCTCTGTGGCTCTTCCTGAGGTTTCTTCCACCTTTTTCCCTGTTAAAAGGGTTTTTTGTGGGCAAGTTTTTCCTCACTCGAACCGAGGGTCTAAGGACAGAGGGTGTCACTCCCTGTACAGATTGTAAGGCCCGCTGAGGCAAACGTGTTTTGTGAATTTGGGCTATACAAATAAAATTTGATTTGATTTGATTTATCAAGACCAACTTTGAGTCCAAATCCAGGACTAGATAAGATGAGATAGACTTTAATGATCCCACACCGGGTAAATTAACTTGTCACAGCAGCTCATATACACAAGATGGGTAAGAAATTCTAGAAAAAAGTCATGAAGTCAGGGTGGTGTTAAAGAGTCTGACAACTATTGAAACGAAGGACCTGTGGTAGAGCTCCTTCTCACATGGTGGGAGTAGCAGTCTGTTGTTGAAGGAGCTGTTTAAGGCCTCCACGGTCTCATGCAGGGGATGAGAGGAGTTGTTCATGACCAGTTTGTTGAGTCTTTTCTTGTCTCTCAACGTGCTTCCTCCTCCCCAGCAGACGACTGCATAGAAAGTATCCTTTGTCTCGCTGGCGCTGATGGGGGTTGAGATCGACACCAAGTTGAGCCCAAATGAGAGACAGAGTCAAGACCAAGACAACAAAAAAAGAGGAGATAAGTAAGGAAGCACTGAAGCTCCCTTGCTGAACACTTCAAGCAGAAATCAAGCAGCTCTTATTCGCACCAAAGTTTCTCTATAACACAAGATAAAAACACTTATTTATTATATATACAGTCTGCGGTTTCAAAACAGTCTACACATCCGGTCTCCTAAGTGGGCTTGGTCTCCTCGACCTCGATCTCCAAATCTCGTTTAGTGAACATCGTAAACGGTCGACGGAGAGGAGAGATATCCGCGTTGTCTGCCAGATCTCGCGAGAGGAATCCGGGGCGTCTCTCTCTCTCTGTTGGACCCCGCGGTGACGTCAGCAGGACGTAAATGCTGCGCCTCGCGGGCGCCTCGCTCTTTTCGCTCTCCCCTTCAGTTGGTCCGGTTAGGCCTACTCTCTGTCTGCGGAACATCTGACACCAAAGCGCCACAATGATCATCTACAAGTGTGTCATATCCGGTAAGTAACATTTTGTTGTGTACCTGCTCGTGTCCGTTAGGTAGCACCGTACCTGTTACTGTTAGTCTTGCTGTATTGGGTAACGGTTTTGCTCGGAGCTAACTCGTGTTAGCCGGATGCTAATAAAGAACGTTAGCCACCCTGCTGGCTAGCTCGTGATGCTAATGCCGGTAAGCTTTTCGGTTCAGCTGCCGGTGTGTTTGGCAAAAAGTTACGAAGTGTGACTCCGGTGTCCCGAATAACAGGCCGCTCTCAGCGGGGTTATAAGATACGCGAGGCTGGGTCAGGATATAAACGTAAAGTTAGTCATGATACAGTAACGCGGTGTACGTGGCCTTATGTAGCTGCCAGGTGCGGGTTTGTTAATGGAGACTTTCCAGATTTTTCCACAGCAGCGCTGAATCACCGAGCGGGGCTTTAATTTATTTCATGACTGAAAGAAGTTACAGATGACGCGAATACTCATTTTTACAGAGGGGAAACGAGGCTCGTTTGGAGTGTGTGTGTGTGTGTGTGTGTGTGTGGTTTATGTCGCAACCACCGGGTAGGCCGGAGATTTGCTCTGTATTTAATAAAGCGTGATGACTGCCCTCTTCATCCCGCAGGGGATGAGATGTTCTCGGACATCTACAAGATCAAAGAAGACGGCGGCTTCTATGAAGTGGAAGGAAAGGTGAGTTACAGATGTTTAATATATGGCAGTGTTTGAGCAGGAACAGGGCTCCCCGAGGAGCAGGATTGAAAAACACTGATATATGGTCACCCAGCTGTGTCCCAGTAACATTAAAATTTGTCATCTGGTTTCATACTTGGAAGATGTTGACATACAGCAAAGCTGCTTAAAAGGAAACAACACTTTCAAAGCGTCCTGCCCTCGAGTCGTACATAAAGTTTTCAGGTTTATTGTTTTGTTTATTGCAGATTAACACGAAACAATAAAATGTGAGGTAAGTGTTAGCCGTCATGCCTCCAGTTAATTTTACTAGCCTCTTAAGTCCCCAAAAAGAAACAACTTTAATGGTAACGACTTAAGAGGCTAGTAAAAAAAAAACAAATAGTGCTTTATTTTTTTTTATTAGAAAAATTAAAATTTGAATCCCAAAATTTGTCAAGAGACTTTGTAACAAAAAGAGGGCAAATTTGTCCATAGTGACGCATCATGGTTAAGTAATTAATAAATAAAATGAGTAAGTGTTCATTGTATCATAGTATAAACATATGAACATGCTGACTATTCCAGTAATCCAACTATTTTGAGTTTTTCTTTTTTCAATGCAAAATGTTAAAGTTGTTTGATTTCAGGGGATTTTCTGGTTTGTTCAGTCAGCTGTGACGGCAAACAAGATGTTTGAGGATGGAAGGACCGCAGTGATCAACGCCTTTTCTTTTCCCCATTTAAGGGATTTCAGAAAGTGATCAGAAGAAGAGATACTTTATTAATGATCATCAGATTAATCGATAATGCAACACTAATGTACGACCGTCACATTATCTATTTATCTTCCCTGAATAGATTGACTGGCATTTTTACGTTACTACAGCTGAGTTGACGCTAGGTTACAGTTAGCAGCTACAGGTCAGTAAAACAAATGAAAATAAAATCACCCAAATCCGCTGGTAGCTGCTTACTGACTAGCTGCTCAGTCCGGAGCAAGTTGTTGGTAGAGAGTACGAGAAGCTGCAATAGAAACATTTTTCACGATACGCAGCATTTCTGTAACTACACTGCAGCCCGAGTGACTTTGCACATTTCACCGCTGACTAAAGTCACAACACAGAAAATCCATGATCGTGCAGCCATCTCCTAAATCGCAGAGTATTTACCACTGCCACGTTAAAGTTGTTAGTGGACGGGTTCTTGACTTAAATGTTTGCCATCCGTGACCAGTGCAGTGTGTGACTGTAATGCGTTTTGTCAGCAACGTCGCTGAAGTTCAAATTAAACCCCGGGTTGTGATTCATGTGCTCGGCACCACGCTGTAACTGGCTCAACTGGCTTTCATGCCAGCTAATGACGCAGTGAAATATCATCAGTCCTGACATTAGATGTTAGTTTTTCATGAGTTAACTTTCTTCTCACTCACGTCTGTCCTCTGTGCTGCACCGTTTAATGCGTCTAGGTCGTCACCAGGACTCAGGGGTCTATTGACGACTCTTTAATTGGGGGCAACGCTTCGGCCGAGGAAATTTGCGACACGGCTTGTGAGTCGTCAGTCAGCGGGGTGGACATCGTCCTCAACCACCATCTGCAAGAGACAGGCTTCAGCAAGGACTCATACAAGTCGTGCATCAAAGACTATCTAAAGGCGTGAGTATTGGTGCAGATGGTTCAATGCGCATTCATCTTTTGAGTTCATGATACTAAACGATGTCACTCTGTATGTCCAGCGTTAAGGAACACCTGGAGAAGCACCACCCTGAGAAAGTGGCCGCCTTTATGGAAAACAGCAAAATAGGGGTTAAGAAGATCCTGGGAAATTTTAAAAATTATCAGGTAACTATACCAAGTCTTGTCTTGAAAAACACCGAGCTACTGTCAGCATCTACACACGGCGTCCAACACCAGCTGTGGCCAGTTTGGTCGTGTCAGATAAGTTAGTTGCACGACTGACCGTTAGAGGTTCACTACTAAAGGCTGTAAATCTCTTAACGTTATTTCCTGTTGGTCTCAGAGGCTGTGCTCGAACCTGGTCCAACCCGGCTGCTGAGCCCAGTTCTGTTGCCTGCTAATGGCAGATTCAGTTAGCAGCACTTAATTGGCAGTTGGCTACCTGCAGCAAGGCATTAGACTGAAGCCATCTGTACATCAGGAAACTCTGTAAATCAGAGTTGGAGCTGAGCAGCTGGAGGACATCGGAGGAAAAACAACAGCAAATATATTCTGGATAAATTATTACCCAGGTGCATGTAGCAGCCCTCGGAATGAGTCGACAAACTCAAATTACCATCAAGAATACTCAAAAAAAAAAAAAAAAAAAAAAGCAGAAAGATGACTTTTTGTCAGTGTTGGACCAGATACTGAAGTATAGGTGACACAGCGATGGACGTGATTTTTAAAAACACTACCATTAATTTTCTGTCTTTGCAGTTTTTCATAGGCGAGCAGATGAAGGACAATGGTATGGTGGGACTGCTGGATTATCGTGAGGACGGCATCACACCATACATGATTTTCTGGAAAGATGGTCTGGAGCTGGAGAAATGTGTAAGTACTCACGCATCAAATAATTATCAACAGTAATTAGATTAATAATCAGCATGATGTGCACAGTCTGTGTACGAGCTGCAGTAGACGAAGAGCTACACGCCGCTGCGGACATGGTCAGCAGGAAAACGTACTTCGGCAACAAAATCAATAAATCTATGACGGCTAAATTCCACCAGGCGGATCTGATCAGTGTGCGCCGCAGTCCGTTAAAGGAGCAAGAATACGTGACTGTGCTACTTTTGATGGACACCGTGAGCAGCCCACGTTAATTGGCATTGGAAGTCAGACACAGGAAAAGGCATAAACAATATGTAGACATTTAGAAGCACCTAAACCAGGAAAACGACAGAGACATGCCCGGTGTACACAATATTAGAATAACTTACTTTGCCAGTCAGAAAGATTTCAAAGATGGTGTTTATCTAAAAGTGCCTCTGTAATTCAGTTTATTCAGCGGTGAACTGGTTTTCTAGATACAGATGGATGAAAGTTCTGTTGCATCCGTTCTGTCCTTTGAGTACCTCCCTGTGTTTGGAGCAAGCAACCTTGTCCTTCTACCGTACCACTGGTCCCGTTTAACCCTTCTGGACAGTCCGGTCTCAAACTAAACAGAACAGTCGTCCAAACAGTAAAATCAGCCGAGGGCTCCTGTTAACTGCTCCTCCACGTGCATGAGATTGATGGTTAAACCAGAACCTTTAATTTTGGGTGCACAGGAAGTCGTCTTAATTGTTTAAAACAAGTATATTAATGAGTGTTCCTCTTTGTTGCAGTAACTACGTGGAAACTACATCTGCTTTTCAATTGGCTGCTGCTTCCCAAAAGGCCCCACGAGCAGACTGACGGAGCACTATTTTGCATCATGCCTCAACGGAAACATTCTTGTACAATTTCTTTATATATTCACATTATTGCCCACAGCAACATCTCCAACGCTGGAAGAATCAAACATGATTGGTCACTGAAAGCAGTTTTTAACTTTTTTTTTTTTCGGCCCGAGTTTTTGTGATTGGAAAATTAAAAAGCAGGACAGTGACTCAAGTGTTTTAGCAATGATCCATCAAGTTTACAACCTCCGACCTTTTTGTGTTTATGGTTAAACAAGACTCCATCAATGACGAAACGATTTCTGGTTAATTTGAAAATAAAGTCGAGTACCATCATTTTGAAGTTTGGCTGTATGTTTGTGATGTTTAGTAAAGATGTTTGAACACACAGGTGTCTGAAATTAAACATTACTGCAGAGTGACACAGGTCTGTTGCCTTTTTAACGTGCTGCTGCAGACGCTCATCTGTAATCTGACACTTTTTGTCCTGAGCAGTGATTTTAAAAACTAAAGTATTTCCATTTTATTCACTACATTTATCTGGCTTTTCAGACCTTCCCTTAAAAGCTACACATAAGCTGAAACTACTTAAACATGCTGCAGTAATTTCTAGAACAAAGCCTTGTTAGTGCCACCTGTGTTTCTCTCGCTACAACTGGTTTATCTGACTGAACAGTTGCTGAGGAAGGAAAAACAAACTTTCATTTATATATCACAGCAAAAAAAAAGGACAAATAGGATTTTGCAGAAATTGATAATACATGAAATTTGGGCGTACAAAGAAACAAAAAGGGCTCAGATGAATTATTAAGTCTGCCATAAAGTTTAAGATGGTTGATGGGGATCGAAACGGGAACTGAGGCAGATGTGTAAAGTCCAGAATATGAAGGATGACAACTCCATTGTCAGCACATTAGAAAAGCTTCCTGTATTTGGCAACTCTAAAGAGTTGAAGTGGCTGGGAAAAAAACAAAAAAACAGTGAGGTCATCTATGCTGTGTTTGACCGGGTACACGGGCTCAAACATGCACAAACACTTAAAAATCGATGATGAAAACCAATGATGGGCGTGCAGTTTTTTTTGTATTTCTGGACTAAAACAAGTTTCAGCTCTTATATCTCTGACTTCCTTTTACCGTCCAGGAAGCAGCTGTGCTCGTTTGTAGGCGAGATTTAAGTTAAAAAACACACATGACAGCAGATCAAACCTTAAGAGGTACAGTGTGTGAGATTTGGTGGCATCTGGTGGTGAAATTGCAGATTGCATCCAACTAACAAAGTATTCAACAAGTTGTCACATTTACAGAATATTTAGCCAAATCCAGTTTTTACATATGTATGTATGTATAAACTCAACGGGCTCCTCGTGCAGTTGTGACCATTTTTTCTGAGGAAGACCTCTTTTGGGAATGTGTCTTGAGTTTCCTTTGTCTTGCAAGTTAAAAGTATTAGATGTCATTTATGTGCAACTCTGAGTAATTGTTTAAATCATTCAAAGCAGGAAACTGTTGATCTAATATACTTACCTTACACACTTCACCTTTCACCTCTCAAACATCCTAAACACAATACGATTAGCCAGAACCTTCAAAACTATGCTATGTCGGCAACGTAGTGGCGCAACCACTGACAGTTTAAAGAGTGGACGGCATACGTGTAACGTCACCTACAGGTTTCTTAAGAGCCGTTGTGAAGCTCAGAGTGTAGAGGCTCATGTTAGCAGTCCTGCCTCAGTACAGTTGTCATGAACAAGGAAATTAGCTATATAGACCAAAACTGTTTTTTGTACCAGGCTGTAAACATGTTTATTTCTGCTGTGAAGTTTTAACATGGGGACTTATGGAGATTGACTCATTCTGTAGCCAGACTCAAGTGGCTGTTTGAGGAACTGTAGTTTTTGGCACTTGGTTTCACTTCACAGCCACAGAGGTTGCCCTTTGTTCTGGGCTACTGTAACAAACATGGTGGCACAAGTTGTCGGACTCTGTGTAAGATATGATGTAGATATAAAAGGCTAACTAACTTTAAGGTGATTATAATATTACTGAAAACACAGTTATGCACATATTCCATTTTTGCCAATAGATCAGCCTAAAACTTACACACTGAACCTTTAATATGAGACAGTCAGTGGTTTTCTATTCCACTAATCACACGAACACAAACAGCATTTTAGATTTATTTTGTGTTTTTCCACCTTCCACTTTTATTCCAAACAGTCTTTTTATGACTTTTCCACCCTGTAATAACGTTTACGGAAAAATTATGAACTCAAAAACATTGCCTGCATGTGTGATAAACAGCACGTGCTCTTTGACATCTAAATTCAGGAAATCATTTAATGTAAACCCGCTGCTCTCTCTCCTGTGTGATGACTCAGACATCCATTTGGAAGGACTTGCTTGAAGAACTATGCGGTCTGCATCTCCTCCTCTTCCTCAGCAGACTGGTAGTGTCGGTACTCTGGCTTCAGTTCCCATGTGCTTTTGTGTGCTCCCTTGTTGTTGTACGTCCCGATTTCCTTCATGATTTCTTTCAGGTACGTCTGGAGAAAAAAAAGGTTGAAATTACAAGATCATGTGAACGTGTAAAAAGATCTAAAAGAGACTCGTTTGTCTGTTAAATTTAAGGCTACAGTCTCCCTCCGTTTCCACTCTTTATGCTAAGCTAAAACAAATTATTATTTATTTGACAACTAAAATTACTGATTACTTAACAGTAATATTAAATGTATGTAACAAATACATTTTAATATATCATTATAAATGAAGCTCTCTGGGATATAAAGTAGTTAATTAGCTCCACTTAGGATCTAATTAAACCTTCCTGATGTCCTGAAATAGCTCAACTTTTAGCTATCACATTATCATTTAATAATAATAATATAATAATACAATAGTATATTTTTATATTTACTTTTGGTGCTTTCAGTACATGTTATGTTATTACTTGAATGCAGGACCTGTAACATTAGTTCTACTCTGTAGTAATAAGTAAAAGATCTAAATATTTCTGGCAGCAGTGCTCTGGTCCAAGGTAATAAAATCCACCAGCCAGCGCCTCTAAAATTTGACTCACATGTTACGTCTTGGTGGTTGGTAAAAATGAATAAATGTGGTTTCCCAGAGGCAGATTATTTATTATTTCTTGGCAAACGCTGCCTGTTTCCAGTCTTTGTGCTAAGATGTAGCAGACTGGTTAGATGATCTGCTTTCTGAAGACTGAATGAAGAAATTTGGGCCAATTTTATAACACTTTTATACTAAATGTGCTCTCTGTGATCATACTCGCAGCCAGCTTTGCTTCTTATTTTCACCTGCTTCAATCTTTCATTTCTGCAGCAATGGTATCGTGTAGTTTCCCACCTAATGATAATAAATAAGCCGGAGCTGTGGAGGACCATCCTCTCAAACCTCCACTGGGTGTCTCTGTTGAACTTGTAGAGACGTACCGCTGTACCGAGTACAGTGATGTGTTTCAAGACTTTTCATAATGGGCATTTCAGTTACTTTAGTTTCATTTAATCTGAGTGTTAGCCAAGTGCTTTAGGAGAGAAATGATGGTGTGGAGTGTATTACAGCGTTTGACTCCTACTCAGCTGATGGTTATGCAATCAGATGCAATCAGAGGGAGAGAAGGACCTCAAGGTCTCATCAGCACCTACACATTGCTGTTCACTGCGAGCTGGAACGAATCCACTGCACTGTATCGATTCATTCCGTGTGTGCGCGTGTGTTTGTGTGTTTGTGTGTTTGTGTGTGTCTGTGTGTCTGTGTGTGCACGCATGTTGGTCCAAATTTCAGCCACAAAAGAGAGTGTGAACAGGCATGAACGTCATGCCGTGGGCGATTTGTTCAAATTTAACAAAGCAAGGTGGATAGTGGGCAGGTGTATTGTTGTTTATGGTTGTGTGTGTGTGTGTGTGTGTGTGTGTGTGTGTGCGCGTTGCTCACCACAGGTTGTTTGGTGATGTCCACCAAGTCCTTAATATTGTAATACTGATGTTTCTCAAAGGCAGAGAAGAGCATGTCCAACACGACCTGCCGCTCAGCTCTCACCATCTTCCCCTCCGACTTCTTCTTCTTATCATAAACTACCTGAGAACCATAAAGATAATAATGATAACAATAATAACAATAATAAATAATAACTAGAATAATTCAAACAAGAAGAATGAGAAGAATAAGAACAAGGACAAGACCAAGAACAACAAAAACAAACAAGAACAAGAGGAACAGGAACAAAAAGAACAAGAACATCTAAATGTGAAGTCATGATTCCTCTGCTTATTTTTATCATAATAAATTTAGTGAATGTTTATGTGGATTTTAATAAATCTTCATGTTACGTTAAAACGTACTAAACATATTTTTCCCCACTAACTGTGGTCAATTTTGTGGACCATATTTGCACATCAAAGGGTCTCTCCAGAAATGTAGTACTGCACTTTGATTAAACTGTCAGACTTACAAAAGTCCAAATCAAAGCAGCAGAGGCTTCAATATCCTGATTATTACCAGAAAACTCTGGATCCTACATTTCCCATAATGCAACTCAATAGTCTTGACACTTTTGGTAAGTTTGGTGTGGTCAATCCTTCAAACTTTGTGCCCACAATTTTTAACATCAGCTTACTGCTAAAACAAATATCTCGTCCAGATTAAGTGACCATCACTCCTGGCTCCAAAAAACAAGATGATGACATCCATATTGTCAAACTCGAGGCTTCACAACGGTCATCCACAGACCAATGGCTTTGTGTTTACTCTCTACATTAAATGATGTTGTTACAATATCAAATGGGTCATACCATGTTTTAAATCAAAAGGGTTACACGCACAGCCTTACTATTATTAGTTCTCACATTGAAATCGTGGTTGGCCACGGGCTTGAAGACAGTAGTGATGGCTCTCTCCAGCTGCTGTGACAAACGAGGAGACTTGGTGGACTCTTTAATCTGCAGCCTGACACGCGCACGCACACGCACACACGCACACACACACACACACACAAAGAGAGATAAAGTTTGTATTGTCTTTTCTGTGATCTAAATTGATCTCTGCTGACAGATGTGCCTATTGGAGACAAGTGTCAGCACCTTGAGGTTAAACTAACCAAATAAGTCATGGCAGCTGCCCTGTCCAAAGATATTCTGCTTTCCATTTATTATTCGTTGCCTTTCATTCATCCTGACACATTTTATTTAGACTGACGGCCGCACAAAACAGCAAACATTCCTTGAAGATATATTAACCACAAAGCACTGCCTGATGTCTGATTGTGAGTAATATATTGTTATGAATTTATCATGGTAAACAGTCAAGCTAATAAAACCAAATCTAATAATTTTTTTTTTAATATCTTTTCTCTCATTTCTTTAAGTCATATTTTATCATACATACACTCACTGGCCACCTTATCAGGTACACATCTACAATCTAATATGATCCAATACAACATCTCTGCTATGAATTCTGCCTTTACAAATATTTAATAATGTTCAGTTTTGATTGACAGTGACGAAGAGGTGTTAATTTAACTTTAAGTTTGTCATTGAGGTTCCAGCTTCCAGTGGTATTGTCCTGGCTTGCATTATGTTGAGAGGTGTTTTGGACACCATGTTTACATGCATGAGACAGCCATAGTTTTAGAAACATTGTTCAATGTAATGCGCTACACCATCCTCTAGTCTACAGCCTCAATAATAAACGTAAAGCAGAATTTTTACGTCTCTGACAGTGTCAACAAAAACAAAACACTATAAGCGCCATAAAAATAGAGTTTATAGCAGAGTTGTTGTATTGAATCACACATAATGATATACAGTACATATTTACATATATGTATGTAATAATGACAAGAAATGGAGAGAAAACACACATTACTCTCTCTAAATGACATAAATATGATGTGAATTACGTATAAGGCACTGAGTTGTTTTTCCTCCTTAATATACACATTTATATGGCTATATAAGCTACATATGATCACTTTTTTCAACACGTTCTTCACGTTGCTCTCAATACAAACACAGATATAGACAGAGATAACCAGGAGCTCAACAGGTAAACATAAACTAGAATGTGCAGATGAATATATATATATATGTTTTATTGTGTTAGGTGAATATGACAGTAAATATATAAGGTATAAAGCAAGGTGAAGTTTCTACCAAAACTGTTGAATTGACATGCCGCCATGACAACATAATGTCCTGCATATCTTGTAGTCTGCCATGATGGAGGGACATCTGTCAGCTGCCAACCAAATGTCAGATTACAAAACTGGAGTGAAAAGTGAAGCTTTCCTTTGTCATGTCAAAAAAGAAATATAATTGGACAAAACTAAGTTCAGGATGTTCTCTACACTACATCACAGTACCACCATGTAACATCCGAGGAGAATCTCAGGACAGAAATCTGAAAGACGCTCTGTCTTTTGACAGCAGGTGACCAAGACAGTCACAGAAAAGTGTTTGTGTCACTCACTGAAGTGCTTCACTGATGGCTGACACAGAAACGACGTCACTCACTCACACACTAAAGCAAACTGTGTCGTGTTTGCCTTGGGTTTTTATTGTAGCACTGCATCTGCCTCAGTGATGCGGTTGCTATAGCAATACCATCCACTAACTAGCTGGAATAACGGAAGAGGAGACAGAAACTGTTTGAAAAAGGCAGAGTAGTGTGAGTGGACTTCAACGTCTCTGCTCCGGTTTAATTAATTCACAACACTCTTCACGATTTTTATGTTGTCCAGGGGTGAAAAACAAATTCAACAGCACGGTTTCACAAAACAAATGTGTTTAAGTATCATTCATCAGTAGTTTTTGTAAGTTGAATGGAAAATTGCATTCATAATGTTGTGTTTCCTCTGAAATTATTATTTATATATGTCCACTTCATGAGTTTGAGTGTTGGTATTGCAGTTTCAAACTTTAATTCATAATATATGCTTTCCTATATCCCATTATTCTAACCGAATTCAAGCCTGGGGCACAGTAACATTTTAAATTCATTGTTTCTGAGCTCAACAATTTCAAAGTTCACTCACTTCTTCAGCTTCATGTAGTTGTCATTGACGACCGGTCTGCATTCAGCTCTGTGCACCACCATCCCCTCCAGACTGATTTCATCTACAACAAAGAGTGACTCAGCTGCTCAATCATGATTCAGACACACGCCCTCAGACACAGTTTGGTGGGGAAAAAAAAACAAAAGAAAAAGTAAAACCAACAAAATGTAAAATTCCATATTTAGCATCTTATGCCATAAAACTAAAGATCCATTAAACAACACCAGAGAGAATAAACATGGCAAAGTTCAACTGATTGAGCATGATTTATGGCATCTTTATGTCATATAGTAGCTACCTAAATTACCAGTTTCCAATCTGTAAATTTTGTCAAAGTACAAATCTGGATACCACAGAGATTTCTCTAAAAGCTTGAATGTATCCAAACTGGCACTTAAAGTAATAATCTGGAAGATTTTTATTTGTTAAGTCACTATCCATCGCCAAATGATGGTGATTAAGCCTGGAAGAACTTTTGGGTGTTCCCGGAAAAATTCTGTATTAAGTTACTGTTAATGCAAACCAAACATTTCCTGCTGCTGCAGCTTCATATTGAAATCATTTAACTGGTGAAACACAAGACTTTATGACTCTATGCCGTCTCTACTCTCAAATATATTAATACTCAAAGTATTAAAGTTCAACATGTCTGTTCGTAACGCTGGATGTTGAGTTAGCCTTGGAGGAGACCAAGAAGCCAGCGCTCACTCTAAAGGAGCCTGACAGAGAAGGGACAAAGTGCCAGAAGGAGAGCCCTCTCTGCAGCACTTCATGGCCGCTTACCAGTCATGGAGGGCCACTGGGGAGGAACTAGAGTGTCACACCACATGAAGTCAAACTCACAGCAGTGGAGGCTCTCTGAATTAAGAAGGAGGGGATAAAAAACCAGGTGAACTGAGGCTGCACAGTGAACCTTTACCATGAACACCAGCTTCCAGGTGTTGAATCATACTGGGCACAAAACGTTTTCTAAATCAGAAAATATGATGCTAGACGATTGTAGAGCTGAAAAAATTAGTCAATTAATTGTTAGTTGTCAGACATAAAATGAATCAACTGGATGGGCGATTAATATGAGTGCTTGTCTTGTGCAATAGCAAAACAGACAATGAAGTCATGTTTGATCATGCCAGTGTCGGTGAAAGTCCCAGGAATCGCCACTATTGCCTCGACTGAATCGTCTAATTCTTACAATTAAAATAAATAAATAAATAAATAAATAATTGGCCATTGTGTCTGTGGTCTCCCACGTTTTTAAAAATCAGTTAAGATTTGAAAATACTCTCGTGTTCACCAGTCATCCTGCTCCTCTTCGATCAGTACAGGGAGCTGCTTTCATTGTTTACAGGAAATGGTCCAGTTGGTGAGCGTTGGCGTCTTATTGGCAACAGCTTAGTCTATTGTGCATTGTTGAATGATTTGGCATTGTCTGTATCTGGACAAAAAAGGTCTGCGAAGCCACTACATTTTACACCCATCAGTTAAGAAACCAGCAGAAAAGAAAGGGCAAGCAGAGCAAGGAAGTCTACCAAGAGGTGTAGAGGTCAACAAATGGCCTGTGAGGCATTGATAATGAACAGACTGAGACAGGAGCAGATGACGTGGAGGAGGGAGAGAAGCTGTCAAACTTATTTTAATGTTTTCTTACATTTTTTATAAACAGTTAAGGATCCTCAGGTGTGAAACCAGAACGAGTGAATCCTTTCGCCATACGTGCCAATTCCCTCCCTCGTCCTCACGCTTACCTCACCGACCGTCTTTTCCTTTTTGTCTCGGTCTCTCCCACTTCAGACGTGGGGGAGTAATATGCAAAGAAAAGATACGAGGAGAAGACGTCTCTGCCTCTCAGGCGTCATCTGAAGCAACGTCAGTTTCTGATGACGCCGACACAGCAGGAGCACCCATCAGTCGGCATCAGCTGCTCTGTGGTGTCTTTTGTTCACCAGTCTGTGTTTTCACAGATAATGTGGTGTGTGTCCAGATAATAATAAGGGTGCACAGTCCCACTGCTTGTGCTTTTATTGTTTTAAAATGTCCTCCTACATGATAACACACAAAGTAAAAAATATTTGTCTCTGCATGTTGACCCTTAAAAGCATCCTCACATGCACAACAAACCTCTTTTCAGACTGTATGCAGATCAAACCACTATCAAACTAAATATACTGGCAGCAAAGCATTTTGTACTCATTATTTATTTATCTCTCCGTTTATTGAAGTTCTGCTTGTAAAGTCGCTATTTAATGATTCATGATTGAAATGCTAGAATTTATTTTGTGGCAAACATAGTGCATGTCTGGTGAAAAACAGAAATTATTAATGTATTATATCATTATTGTATACACCCATCAGCCATTACATTATGACCACCTGCTCAATATTTTGTAGGTCCCACTTTTGCCATCAAAATAGTCCTGACCCATTGAAGCATGGACTCCACTCCATCAGCTGTGCAGTGGGTCGCAAATACAGCGGGATTAGCTTAAAATACATGTGAAGTTTACAGACTTAGGAGCTAAATCTGTCCATGGAAAAATTATATTTCTCAGCAGATATCTTTGTCACTACAAGACTGAACAAGCAAAACAGTTTTGTTTATTTATGTGCAGTATTTATTCAGTTTGGGAAACTCCACCATCTCTAGAAAGCTTTGACGGGACTAGTAATTGTCTCCTTTGCTAAGTCATTACTATGGCTCAGGCTAATTGCTGAAGTAGTAAACTGGGTTCAATTACATATAAGAGTTTACTGCCGTGACTGATTATTCCAGGTATTGAATGGAAACAGCGAGCAAAAAAAAAAAAATTATATCTTTAACATATATATATATATATATATATATATATTTAAATATATGTTTATTGCTTTTCAAAATGAGAAAGGAACACGGGACAAATGGATAATAGAAAAAAAAAAAATACTCCCCAACCCCCACCCCAAAACTAACAAATAAAGCAAAAAACACGAACAGGATCAGCACATCATAAGTAAAGAAATAACAGAAGCCACAGTCATGACAATAAAATAAGCATACATATTCACAAAAAACTGTACAAAGTAAAGAGTAAACTGAGAGACACACACAGCAAGGTGTTTCACAGTGATCAACACATTAGTCCTTTCCTTGAAACAGTTGCAGTACAGAGTCCCACATCTTATCAAATATGTCTCCCCTATTTTCATTATAAAGTCTCAATCTCTCCAGGTGAAGCATATTTGCCATTTCTTTTAACCACAGATCGTACGTGGGTGTAATGTCCGACTTCCATACCCAGAGGATTAACTTCTTCGCAATCACAGTTCCAAATAGGATAGCTTTTTTCTCATATTTATTGGCAGAAGACAAAGGGGTAGTTGCCCAGAGAATGGCTACAAACGGATCTAGCTCCCAATATTTCCCATAAGCCATGGAGAAGCAGTGAAAAGTACTTTTCCAATATGTGTACAATTTACTGCATAACCAAAAAGAATGCGTTAAGTTGCCAGTCGTAGGCTTGCATCTATTGCAAATGGGTGAAACATCAGGAAAGAAACTGTGCAGTTTTTCTCTAGAATAATAGAGCCTATGCAACGTCTTAAACTGAATAAGGCAATGTCTGACATTCACAGAGCAATCATGTATACTTTTTAAACATTCATTCCATACTTCATCTTCCAGTTCTGCATGCAGCTCATCTGTCCATGCCTGTCTAAGACTCGCTGTGTTCAACTGAGTATTGTTGTGCAAGATCCGGTAAAAGAACGAAACTGCCCCTTTAGCAGCAGGGTCAAATTTGTTTATTGCCTCAAGGGCCTCGTGCTCTACCAGAGTTTCAAAGTCGGGTAAATATGTCCTGACATAATTTCGAATTTGAAAGAATCGAAAAAGGCCAGATTTAGGAATGTCATATTTAGCTACAAGTCCTGGGTATGAGGCAAAAATGCCGTTAATGTATAAATCACCTATGTTGGAAATGCCTTTCCGCTTCCAGAGGAGAAAAACATTATCAGTCAAACCTGGTAAAAAAGAATGGTTTTCACATATTGGGGAATTCAAGTAAGTTTTTGGGGCCTTGATGTAATGTTTTATCTGCTTCCCATGCCTTTTTAACAGCAGTGGGACTGTTAAGAAGAGCGGATAATGATTTTTTTTTCAGAGCATTCGTTCCATACACAACCATGCAGGGCAGGAGTCTGCATCAGAAGCAGGACCCTTCTTCCACCATGCGAGAATGGATAGGTGCGCAGCCCAATAATACAACTTAAAATTTGGTAACGCAAAACCTCCTATATCCTTTGGTTTTGATAGGTGTTTTTTAGAGATTCTAACTGTTTTGTAACTCCAAATGAAAGGTATAATAATCGAGTCTAATTGCTTGAAATATGATTGCGCAATGAAACATGGAATAGTTTGGAAAAGATGGAGAAAGCAGAGTAATACGATCATCTTGATTGCATTCATCTTCCCAATCATGGTTATTGGGAGGGTTTTCCAAAACTCAGTATTAGTTTTGGCTTGCTCAATTTTGCTTTGCCAGTTCAATCGGAGGAGATCGTTTGGGTTTTTGGTAGGGCTGGGCGATATGGACCAAAAGTCATATCTCGATATTTTTCAGCTGAATGGCGATACTCGATATATATCGATATTTTTTCCGTGGTTGGATAATTTCATACGTCTATTATTAATGATCCGCCGGTAAATCACACTCCCAGCACTCACACTACAAATCCCACAATGCACTGCAACAGCTGACACACAGGTCAAGACCTGTGCACCACCTCTAACCTATTGACACACTAATCAGTGGTCCAGTGTTGACAACTTAGCGACTTTGTCGCTATATTTAACGACTTTTCAGACCCTTTAGCGATATGTTTTTTTCCCAAAAAGCGACTAGCGACAAATCTAGCGACTTTTTCTGGAGTTATTGGAGACTATGACGTGACGACGTCAGCGAGCAGCGGGAGACCTGGACAGAGGGAGAGGGGAAACAAAAGCGAACTGGCGGCTCAAGGGAAGAAATGTAGTCATTTTAATGCAAAATAAACTATATCGATCTAAACGATATGGTCTCGTGCTATATCGCGTTTGGAAATATATCGATATAGATTAAAATATCGATATATCGCCCAGCCCTAGTTTTTGGTGACAGTCACTCCTAAATATGTAAAAGCTTCATAGGATTTCTTAAATGGAATGGATTGCAAATATGTCTTATTAACTGCTGCGGAGACTGGTATAAGTTCGCTTTTCTCCCAGTTAATAGAGAATCCTGAGAGACTGCCAAACTTATCAATGAGAGTCAGGAGAGGAGGTATTGATACTTGTGGCTGGGAAATGTACGAGAGAATATCATCCGCATATAGCGAAAGATGATGTTTATAACCAAACATGTCGATGGGAGAGATTAAAGGGCTCTTTCTGATACTAGCAGCAAGTGGTTCGATGATAATTGCGAACAAAAACAGGGAGAGGGGGCAACCTTGACGAGTCCCACGGTGAACTGTAAATGGAGGGGAGATATTCTGATTAGTGATAACTGATGCGGTCCGACGTGAGTAAATTATTTCAATCCATTTCATGAAGGAGGGTCCAAATCCAAATTTTTTGAGCACAGACATCATGTAGGGCCACTCTACTTGATCAAACGCGCGTTGTGCATCCAGTGAAATAACAACTGCCTCTCCTGAATGCTGGCATATAAGATGTTGAAAAGGCGGCGTAGATTGAAATAGATATGTCTACCAGGCATAAAGCCGGTTTGATCTGGATGTACAATGGAGCATATGCATTCTCTAAGTCTATTGGCCAGAATTTTTTCGAGAATTTTGGTTTCAATGGACAATAACGAAATCGGGCGATATGATGACACCATCTGAGGGTCACGGCCTGGCTTGGGGGTTAGTGAAATATTAGCTTTGTATAAGGTAGGCGGCAAACCCGAGGTTAGTATCGTGTGGTTGAACATGCGTAACAGCAGAGGTGACAACTTAGAGCCAAATTTTTTGAAGAGTGTCTTTTGAAACAAATCTCAAATATCTTTAATATTTTTTGATTATATATTTTACTTAAGTTGATAATTACTGTATAATCGCAATATTACATTCAAGGGTGAGCTTTAACTAGAATTTTTGGCACTTCAGTGATACGGACCTGACCGCATCAGTGTCATGCCAATAATGACGGCAAAGCACACCCTCTCATGTAATACTGCTTAAGTTAAATTCTGTGATAAGACTAAATGAGCTCACTGACATGACAGATTAATTGGCAACAAAACAAAAAATATATATCATCAGCCTTATCTTTAATAAAAAAATAACCTTGATGTATTCAGCGTTAACCAAAGCTGAACAAATGCAGGTGCAAGTGCCACGGTCACCATAGTAACCATCACATGCCACCTGACATCACGTGCCACGCAACATTTCATCAAGAGTCCGTCTTTCATCTTGAGGCAACAAACGGTTTGCAGTACAGATCTCACTAATGTTCATCTTTGCCTTTCCCACAAATGGATGCAATTATGTGCAATTATTGGCTGGTGAGTGCCAGAGCACTTGCCAGCAACACGTCTAAAAAACACACCCACACACAAGCAACATGTGTGCACACATGCAAATGACTACTGACTACCCAACACTAACATCCCTGTTGTGCCATAGTCACGGTCAAGCAGGGTCAAGGCCATAAAGAAAGGACAGTTTCCCTCAAAGGGACTTCCTGTTTCCTCTCTCCAGGATCCAGACGAACACAGTATGTAGGAGAGAAATCTCCTCCTAAACATGGAAAGACACATACTGTAGATAGATCGAGAGGGAGAGGAGCAGCATGGGATGTTGACTGACCACAGCATGTGTAGCTCAAGGCTTCAGTGTGTGGGAGGCACACTTGAGATAAATGGTAGACGCCTGCACATTGGCTTCACAATAAAACTCTTGAGTGTGAGATCAATGTTTTGGTCCACACCTCCAGCAGACATTCGGTATCCTAATTCTCCTACGCAAACCTTATCATTCAGAGCTGCGTAAGACTTTATTACCCTCCATCAGATGAAAAAATACTGAAGCTGAGATTTAAAATCACAACTGTTTTGATGCAGCCACATGAAACAGCACCTGTTTTCATTCGCTTTGTTTATTCTTCCTGTTTGGATTAAGCTTTTATATATTATGGTACTTTTAGATGGTTGCCATTTTTAGTTACCTTATATTTTGGTTAATTAAGACACTACACAGTTATACAGCTTGTGATAAAAATGTGACATAAAAGTGTCCACGTGGGTGGCAGCCAGTTACAGTAGCGCTGAACACTTCTGTGTTTTCAGTATTTTTAGTACTTTTTTGTGCTTTTTTTCCCCGACACCAATCTCCATTCATTTGTGTGCAAACATGGAGTTAGAACTATGGAAACAAGTGATTTGCCTTTTTTGTTATACTTCATGATACATCGGGTGACCCATTCAAAAAAAAAGCCACAGCTCTTTGTTTACACTCGAGAACAGCTGTTAGGCAGTGCTAGCATACTGTGGATAGACCTGAGGTCGATCCTGAAGTGAGGAGAGGAAGACGGGTATACAGAGGTGGATCTAAACACCAGGAGCAGAAAAGACGGTACAAACCATGAGTACTGTCTGTTATCATGGGGAACATAAGATCACTCCCCAATAAAATGGAGACAATGCTAACCAGGTTACAGAGGTATCGAGCGTCACAAACACGTGGCTAAATGAACTTACTTTGGACTCGCTGGTAACTCTGGAAGGCTTGTGACAGCGAACAGCTGAAGACAGACAGGAAAGCAGGAAGAGAGGGGGGAACGACACACAGCACAGGACCACAGGCTAGAGTCAAAAGGGCTCTTTCATACATGGGGTGTCCACACTACCAGTTGAGCCACCAAGGCAGCACTGTTTATTTATTTGAGTATTTTTTTATCCACCTTGTAAATTGTGAGCTGCAAGTGAATTTCCTCATTGTGGGATCAATAGTCTGTTTTATCTCATCTATTATAGTAACTGGATAAAATTATTTGGCAGCTAAATCAGTTTGCACATTTGTTTATAATGTTTTCACCCCAAAGTCAAAAAACTTAATTTGCTTCATGTCTGTTGTCTCTAAAAAGTATTAAAACATCTAAAACATACTGTCTCTATAACATATTTTGGGGTGATGGCCAAAGACTTAAACATCCATAGTTGTTTGTCTTTATGTGTCAGGCTTGTGATGAACTGGTGAGGGTGCACCCGTCTCTTGCCAAATGTTAACTGGGATTGGATCCTGCCCCGTGTCCCTGATAAGGATAAGTGGTTATGGAAAAGGAACGACTTTTGGGGTCTATGTCAAATTTAATGGCAACCATTACTGTGGAGCCCTGTGATTTAAGAGAATTTGTTGTAATCACCAATTTTCTCGAAGGTAGTAAACTAAATTTACAACTGAACCAGATATGTTGTACGAGACCTGTAGAGGGTGGCATTAACTTAGCTTAGGAACCGGAGGTTGGCCAGCATGGACCACAGTATGAGCATGGACTGGTAGCTGGAGAGGTGCCACTTCACCTCTCGGGCATTGCCGAGGTGTCCCTGAGCAAGATCGAACACCTAACTGCTCTCAGAGTGTCGCTACGGTTATGTCTCACTATGGGATGCACGCCTCGCTGCAGACCTCAGAAGCATTAATCTCATTACGTCAATCCTGATTGGCTGGTGAAACGTGTCCGTCCGACCCAGGTAGTACCACCTACCTTAATTAGCCCATGCGGACGGCACCACGTCATTCAAGATAAGCACCTCTTCTCACTCGCCCAAGCAAGAAGGGTTGTCTGGTGAGACATCTCACTCATATTACTCAGAAAACCGGGGTTATGTAAATCACCTAAAGTTCTCTTTCATAATATTTCGCTCGATGTCTCACTATGGGATGTGGTTGCTCCCGTATTGCCAGACAAGCTTATCTAGCGTCCACCAACCCACAGGGAAAAGTACTCTGTTCCAATCAGGACAGCAAAACTGCGCGTGCCACGCACGGAGCGGAGACGTCCAGCATATAGAAACGGACAAAAGTGAGAGGCGAGGACCAACTCGCCGCAGCACAAATGTCCTGAACAGAAACTCCCCTGAATAAGGCCCAGGATGCGGCCAAGCCCCGAGTTGAGTGCGCTCGCAGGCCCACAGGTGGCTGCAAACCCTGACTCGTATAAGCCAAAGCAATCGCCTCCACCACCCAGTGGGATAGGCGCTGCTTTGTGACAGGTTTCCCCTTATGAGGGTTAGCCCAGGAGACGAACAGCTGATCGCTCCTCCTGAAACCCCTCGTCCTATCCATGTAAGTGCACACTGCACGGACTGGACATAACGCATGCGACCACCGCTCACCTGGTGAGGCAGCAAAAGCCACAAGGTCAATAGGAGAACATGAGCCCACCACCTTAGGCACAAAAGCCGGGTTGGGCTTCAAAATCATCCTTACCTCCCCCGGGAAGAGCTGAGCGCATGAGGGATGCACCGAAAGCGCATGGATGTCAATAACCCGTTTAGCCAAGGCCAGAGCCAGCAACAACACTGTCTTTAGAGACACGTGTTTCAAGTCCGCCCCCTCCAGTGGCACAAAAGGAGGGCCCTTAAGCCCCTCCAGAACCAC
Organism: Sciaenops ocellatus; assembly: GCA_033000465.1. NCBI lineage: Eukaryota > Metazoa > Chordata > Actinopteri > Sciaenidae > Sciaenops > Sciaenops ocellatus. The sequence goes on from CP136868.1 coordinate 14,623,297, forward strand.
AGCCAGATCCCATAGTGGTACCAGTGGTCTGGACACGGGGAGAAGCCTGCACACTCCCTTCATAAAACGGCAAACCAGCGGGTGCTGGCTCGCTGTTTGCTTCCCAAACCCCACGTGACAGGTGGCGATAGCCACCAAGTACACTTTAACCGTGGAGAAGGCTTTTCGTTTGTCAATCAGGTCCTGCAAGAATGACAATATCACTCCTACTGGACACTGAAAAGGAATGTGGCCGTTTCTGTGACACCACCCCTCAAACACTCTCCACTTACAGTCATACAGAGACCTAGTGGAGGAGGCTCGAGCACTTTGTATAGTGGAAATCACCCGCTGTGAAAGACCCACAGCTGACAGATTTAGCCACTCAGGGGCCAAGCCCACAGAGCGAGGCGCTCTGGGTGCAGGTAGAAGACCGCACCCCTCCCTGCGATAGCAGGTCCCTGCGCAGCAAACGCCAAATCGGTGGAGCTGGCGAACGGGGAACTTCCAGCTGCATCACCTGTGGAGAGAGGGGCAGTCAGGCCGCTCTCTTCTTCTTTCTGGCCTGGTTGTAGACAGCTTGCGCGGGCTGTGTCGGCGGAGCTGGAGCGGAGGCCAAGGATTTCTTGGGCCAGCCAGCCCAACCGGGCAGGGGGGCCGGGGCAGCACTGGGGTTTCGACTGTTTAGGCATCTTAAACTGTGAAACCTGGGAAGCAGCCTGCGCGAAGCTTTTGCGCGGCGCAGGTGGAGAGGGAGCTGGGGGCTTTTGAGGGAGGCAAAGCCGGAGAGCTTCATCCTCCTTCTTTTTGGCTTCACACCGCCGTTGCATCGAGTCCAACGCGGAGCCAAAAATCCCCCCCGGGACAATGGGCATGTCCAGGACGTCATTCTTCTCTCTGTCTGACAGGTTAGCGAGGTTGAGCCACCGCGCTCGTTCCTGCAGAACCATAGTTCCCAGCACTCGTCCAGTGGCCTGCACCATGCAGTGTTGGACACGGAGACACAGGTCGGTGATGACCGGTATCTCCTCCCATGTAGCTGGGTCCTGAGTTTGCACAAAATCCTCACATAACTCAGCCTGATAAGCCGTGAGCAGTGAGAGGACATTGAGCGCTCTGGCCGAAAGCGCCACCGCCTTGTACGCCTTTTCAGTCAGGGCTGACTGAAAACGGTCAGACTTGGACGGCAGGCTGGGGCTCCTGGAGGACACCGCTGACAGCCAGGGGTGAAGGTGTGCTGCAACGAGTGGCTCCATCAGGGGCATGCGGAGCAGACCCAGGCTCTCCATCGCCTCACAGTCGAGGGACGAGGCCCCAGGAATCGGGCTCCTGCTGCTGTAAGGGCGGTCTCTCCATGAGCGCGCCACCTCAACCAGCAGCTCTGGGAAGATGGGGAGAAGTTGCTTCGTCGCGCTCTTGGCCAAGGGCAATTTCTTCCCCTTGTAGCGGGATCTGGTGGTCTCAGCTACGACAGCAGGCCAGGGGATGGCCAGCTGGGCAGCAGCGCATTTGCACACGTCGAGCATGTCCGAGCTGGGGAGGGGAGAAACTGGTGTGCTGCCCTCATCTCCATGAGGCCGACGGAGGCTGCGGGCTGCCATCATGAAGATGTCGTCCTCGTCTTCATCCTCTGATATGAGGAGTTCCGAGGCGCCCTCTTCATCGTCCCCATAGTCCAGTACCAGTACGTCTTCCTCCTGCGGGGGATCCGCGGCTAGGTCGAGCTGGGAGCCCCAGCTGGCACTAGCCTCCGGTGCCGCCACCGCAACGACCCCCCTCTCCTCTCCGTCTTCGATGGCGCCGCCGTCGGAAGGGAGATAGGGGTCATGTCCAGACAAGCTAGCCTGGCGGTCTAGCCGTCTGCGGAGACTCTTGATGGTGAACACCGCACAATGTTGACACGAGCTGGGGACTTCGATAGCTAGCAGGGCGTGTTCCAGCCCCAGGCAGCTCGAGCAGACCTGGTGTGGATCTCTGCTCAATATTTTGTTCCTGCAGCGACAGGGACGGGCCCCGGAGTCTCCGTGCCCTCTGGTGTGAGGGGTTTTAGCCTCCATTCCTCGCGAGCAGGTGTGCAGGCAGGGAGTCGAGGCAGTTAACTGGTGTACTAACTGAACAAGCTGAGAGATTAGCTGGTGTGCTAACGTTCGGCACTCGAACAGCCATGGTGAGGCGTCGAGGACAGTGCTGACTAAGCTGTGGAGGGCAAGGAAAGCACAGAATTCGATCTGGTGTGACCGACGAAGAAGAACAAAAAAATCTCCAAGGCTAGGTAGCGCCTGGCGACAGAAGCTAAATAAGATCTGTCTGTGGACAGTTTAACTAGCTAGCCTAGGACGCGAGATATGCTCCGAGTGAGAAGAGGTGTTTGAATGACGTGGTGCCGTCCGCATGGGCTATTTAAGGTAGGTGGTACTACCTGGGGCGGACAGACACATTTCACCAGCCAATCAGGATTGGCGTAATGAGATTAATGCTTCTGAAGTCTGCAGCGAGGCGTGCATCCCATAGTGAGACATCGAGCGAAATATTATGAAAGAGAACTTCCTGATTTCCCCATTGAGGGATCAATAAAGTTATCTTCTTCTTCTAGAGTCTCCACAGAGTAAGTAATTGACTGGTTTGACTGGCAGGAATGGTTTAACCTTTTGGGAAATGTGATTATTCACTCTCTTGCTGAGAGCTTGTCCTTTAAATATGAAGCTACAGCCAGGAGACGGTTAGCTTAGCTTAGCAGAAAGACTGGAAACGCTTGCGTAGCTCTGTCCAAAGGTAACAAATGCTTATCAAGGTTCACTGATTAACATTTTATATCTGTACAAAAACAGAAGTATCAAAATAATAAGTTGTGGTTATGTGATAAGCTATTTCATGGCCAGGCGCAGAAGTTTCCTGGTGTCTTGTTGTCACTGTGAGGTTGCCAAGCAACCAGCTGAGACTCACAAAATGAATAAGCATATTCCCAAAAATAGCAAAGTTGTGTTATATGCATCGTAGCTTTTCAATTTACTAAGAATTTATTTTAAGATTTGATTGGTTGGGTATTTTGACACGATAGCTTACACAATTTTGTATTTATTAAGAAAAGTCTCACACTAACAGCTGCCTCAGGGTCTAAATGAACGTCCCTGACCTGATGGTGTTGGCTGGCAGCTGCTCATTTTATGATGTTCCCCATTGAAAGATGTTTGGATGTATTAGATGTATGTGGTATGGTGTTCATTACATGAGAACGAAACAGCAGCAGAGAAATAACAGTGTATATGCACTTAGCTCTTTGTTTTAACTATAGCCACTCTTCTCCCACATAGTTGTGTAACATACACACACAACTTGCTCTCTGCCTGCCAATCATGTCAAACTCTTAATTACAGAGGTCTGAATTTAACCCAAACAATGTCAAAACAACCAAAAGTTACCAGTTCAGACACATACTACTGTCTATCTACTGAATCTAGATTATACTGGGCGATGATCCATAATAACAGTAAGATTAAAAACAGCTTCTGCACTAAATCAGGTCTAATATGTGACACAGGACATGACCAAGTGGCAACCTCTGTGGCTGTGTAATAGCAAAAACTGCAGTTCCTCAAACATCCACTTGAGGCTGGCTACAGAACGAGTCAGTCTCCATAAGTCCCCATATTAAAATGCCCAACTTCACAGCAGAAATAAACATGTTTACAGCCTGGTACAAAAAACAGTTTTGGTCTCTATAGCTAATTTCCCCGTTCATGAGAACTGTACTGAGAGTGATTTTTTATAGAACTAACCTGTTCAAATTATATTAAGACTTTGGTTAGGTTATCTACCTGCCCCCTACCTACAATAAAGTTCACCAAACATGTAAGGAACCATAAATAAGGCACCAAAAAACAGTGTTAGGTGGATGAACTGACGTCAACATGATTGGGCTCTGTGGCTAAAAGGACAAATATGCTGTAAATTACAAATAAAATCAAAATCTTCAGATATCCCCAGTTTATGTCATGGGTCTGTTGTGGTTCAGATGTAAACGTATCAAAAGCTTCAAGCAGTCTGGTTTTCATTGTTGTTTCTGTCAACTATCTTATCTGCAAATCTATCAATCTATCTATCAAAATAACATCAAAATCTCACGAGATACACTCCTTTGAAAATCATTATGCTGATAGAATCACTGCAAAAATAAAATAATAAAACAATCAGTTCTATGTGAGGATATTTACAGCGCTCATTCATCCTCTTTGTTTACAGCTGACAACCTGTGAACTTCCTAGTTGCCTTGGCAACTAAAGTACTGACAGACAGCTGCTAATCAGCTGTTCGAGCTCTGGCTCTAACCATCTACATTCATGTTAAACGAGTCAACAAAAACAAAATCATTAGGATGAAATTAAATAAAACAAAGAAAATTAAAACAACAAAACACTAACATTAAATCCTACATACGTATCAGTGGAGAACGGCAAACTTCTGACTACAACAAGCTTTGACCAACAACAGTAGAAAGAATGGACAGCATATGCATGACGCCACTCAAAGAGCTGTTCTGAAGCTCAAAATCTAATTGCCGCCATGGGGAAGTTAATAAAAAAATTACCCTCAGTACAGTTGTCATGAACTGAGGAATTAGCTATAGAGACCACAACAGTTTTTTGTACCAGGCTGTAAACATGTTTATTTCTGCTGTGAAGTTGGACATTTTAACATGGGGACTTATGGAAGTTGACTCCTTTTGTAGCCAGCCTCAAGTGGACGTTTGGGGAACTGCAGTTTTTGACACTTCACACCCACGGAGGTTGCCACTTTATATTTACTTACTTACAACTTACTTACTTACAACAGGAAGCTAATGTCAATTGTTTAGGAGACAAAGCTCACAAAACAACAAATAACTCATCTACAATGCACAACGGTACACTGTACAGAAAGGGTTAAACACTATATAATATGCCTGAAAAGACCCCCACCTTTAACCCACAACAATGATACTTCTCTTGCTTTATATTTGTACAGCACTGTGAAGTGACCCACAGTGATTTCATGGTAATGCTGCAAAGAACACATTTATTTACTGCATTTCAGTCACTTCAAAATGTTAACATCAAAAACAAACCAGCAGAGTCAGTCAAGGATCGTATTAAAGCTCCATATTAATACAGTGAGATAAGGATGAGACTGTAGAATCCAAAAAATGGTAATCCTCTTCCTGAATTAAAAAAAATAATCTAAGAATAGGCAGTATAATTAAAGGGAAATCAGAATACATAAATAAATACATTTACATTCAGCTAATTTTTTAAGAGCAGAGCAGTGAGAAATGGCCAAGTGAAGATGGCAGAGGAAGAGAGAGACAGATGCGAGGGTGAGGAGGTCGCTCGTCCACCCCCCTACACTCATCTCTTACTCTCCATCTGCTCCAAGGCCCTTTCCTCAAAGCTCTGACCTTCCTAATGTTAAACACAACAAACAGCTCGCCGCCCACCAGGCCTTCATCCACCATCACCATCACCACCAGCGTCTCTGGATAAACCCTCCCCTCCTCATCTATGTTTCGGCAAATAACAGCGAGTCAACACATACTATAATAAATACGACAGTCAAAGAGCTTCATCAGTATGCAACATGAACACTCCTGTATCGTAGTACCGCTGCAGCTCAACAGTTCCTTCTTTTTATTCAAGTTTTACTCACCTTAAGGTCCGTTCAGTGTCTACAAAAAGAATTTCTCTCTTACCAACACAAGATCTGACCCATTGCATAAGCTGCTTCTGTTACTGTGCCTCAGGCTGTCTGTGTGACCCTGGCTCTCTCTGCTCAGAGTTCACTCTCCGATAAGACTTTTTTTGGATGATTTCATAGCTTCTCTACACCAACAGCCTCAGCCTCTGATCTTGACTCAGATCTGATTGAAGCTTGGTGACCTCCTGGTTTTAACACTAGTTGTGATTTCTTTGGTTTGAGGTGGTTTCAGCTCCCAGCAATAATTTGTGAATATATTACAAAGACATGAGGCCAGATGTATAACAATGCATACACTCAAAAAACATGCAATACATGATTTCCCTCAAGTAAACACACATTTTATTATCTCAAATAGTGTAGCCGTAGTAATAGGTAATATGATGATGAGGTGGAGATGGAAAAATATGGTTAAAAATTAAATATGGAGTTGCAAACTAATCAAATTACTTGGTCTGAACTAACTGTTGTATAATATTAGACAAGAATCGTACCATAAGGGCTGTAGAGGGTAACTATCTTAAATCGTAACATTTTCCCACAAATAATGTTTGACTATGAAATATACAATTCTCTCATACAATATAATACTGACTACCACACTAGGGATGACTGGAACAATATATGCCGGTAAAATGCCAAAGATTAAGAGCCTTTCTGATATAACTGCTGCTGATGGTTTACAGACACATGTGATGAGTTAATGATATGGTTGCTATAAAAAGCATAATGACAGCTGCTCTGGCTTTGCTGGAGAACCTTGCCAATGCACTGCAAGTGGTGAAACTGCACTCATTGACAGGTTTAACGACTGGTGGAGCAGGCAGAATATTGATGTGCAAACTGGGTGCATGCTTCTATCGGTGGTTAAGTGTAAAAGTGGGAATCGATGTTGTGCATGTGTGCTGTGTGTACGTGTGTGCGTGTGTGTTAATTATTGAAATTTACAAAAACAGAAATGTACTGACACACATCTTTTTTTGTCCTTGTGCATACACAGAGTTTGATCTGGCACGTGGATGTTAGCATAACTTGGTCAGATCCTCCCTGCGTCTTACTCCATCAGGAATAACATGCAACAGAAAAGGAAAAATATTCTCTCCCTTCACCACAAATGGTAGTAACAGAGCCTTGTCTACAACAACAAGGAAGCAATAGCAGCAGAGGAGGGGAGGGGTATATCACTGATTAGATCTCCAAATATAATTTTCCATTAGAGCTCCTCTCTACCAAGCCCAGAGGCTGCTTCATTAAGGAAATTTAATGATTCCCATTCATTATTATCATTGAAGTGATTTTCCAATGTATGTAACTGTAGTCAGTTTTCCGTTTTGATTTGAACTTGGACTGGCACCATCCATGTGCAACAAACAAGCTCAAAGTGCTGAGAAAATTCAGAGAAAACTGGTGGAAACATTTAATTGCTTGTGGACTGAGACTGCTGCAGGTTATTTCTCACTCTTAAAAAGCAAATTTTTCAAAATGGTGCATCAGGGGTTTAAAGAAGCTATGTTGTTGGTTTGTTGGTAGTCTGATGCCACCTGGACTCAGCCACCATATGTCTTTAAATTTATTGCATCATCCTTGATATTTTTGTTGTTTCTGTGTGATATGATGTACTTATTTTCATAATGTCAAGAAGACCAAACTACAGACTGTTATGGAATTTTCTATCCTTAGGTTACACGAGGTCACGTGTGGGCCTTAAGGTCCTCAGCACTATTAATTGTTTGGCTTTGATTGGGAACAGGAGGTGCCAGTCTATCTCAACACTGTGGTGGCCAGGGTCGAAGAGACCTACTGCTGCCTTCATAGACATAATAGATAGCTGGCTGTTGACGTTCCAATGTGCATAAACAGACATCTGTGTCTCCAGACTAGAATATGCTGACAGTAACACCTCCATGGGTAAAGACATTCTCTTTAGTTAATTCTGGGCGTGTAGTATTTGTGGTGTTATCTTGGGATTTAAAGTCTATCCACCAGGATGAGTTGGGCAGAATGTGAGACCGACTCAGACACTTCTGATGAACTTTGAGAGTGTCTCTAATTCTCCTTGGCCAAGCCTCAATAAATATTACTGCATAAGACATCAGAGGCTCCTGAACACTTTCTTCCCTCCTGACCTCACCATTGACCATTGATTCCAGCAATTTCTCCACAACACAGACTACAGCTAAGCTCTGTACTTAGTACAAAGCACTGCTATGCTTGATATCAGCATGCTAACATGCTGATGTGTTGTAGGTATAATGTTTACCATGTTCGCTGTCTTAGTTTGACGTGTGGACCAACAGACTGACCAGACATGCTAACGATTGTAGCTTAGGTTCAAGCAGACAGACATAGTTTAATCTGATTCTCACTGTTTTGTTCGTGTTGTTTTCTTGCAGTTTTAGTTTCAGTAACCACCAGAGTATTTATCCTTTCATACCGTTGTGAACTTCCCAATTACTCTACTACTACTACGAATAATATCAAAATTGGAGCCCGGCTGGTATATCTGCCGATATTAAAACAGTACATAATGCAGAAAAAAATGTGTGTGGTAATGTGATGGTGCAAAGTGTATCCGACATATTGAACTACACTGTGGTGAGTAAGAGAAAAGAAGCAGCTCTCAGCAGCAACTAGAACTGGTTGACAATGTATATATTAAATTATTTAACATGTTAAAGAATATTTAAAATCTTGTTCACGAGTGACAGGAAAATGGAGGGACTACAGAACCTGGGAACGCCTCAGGATCCCCCAGGAGGAGCAGGAATGCTTTGCTGCGGAGAGGGATGTCTGGAAACCTGCTGCCACTACGATCTGACGCCAGATAAATGGAAGAAAATTGATGGACAGCAGGCTTCTGAGTACTTTGCATTGTCATATTGGTCCAAAATCCACATAGAAAAGGTCCCTTTTCATTCCAGAGCCAAATTTTATTATATCAGCTTCCATATCTGTTATTGCTAAATTTTTCCCCTCAAAAAATCTGTAGCAGTCTGAAAAATCCATTAAGCGTGATGTAGACCATGAGGCATTAATGCTGCACTGTCATTTAAAAATAAAATGCTTATATTTGATCAGTTTGATCTATCGGCTTAACTTTACCTGCAGCACACACGCAGACTCTGTACAGCAGACAGAATTCCATAATGAATAAAGCAGGAGACTGACAGCTGTAAGCTCATACAAGACCCTATTTTAAGTGGTTGCCATGCCAGCTTCACAGCAGTGCATGACTCCATGTTACACCACGAGCTCTTAGAGCAGCCCTATGAATAATTCACCACCTTTAAGAGAGAACAGAGTCCGTACTGTCATTTTGGGGAAATTAATTTAAGCATCACAAAGCTGCAAGTTTGATAGAGAAGATAGAAGATAGAGCTGTGACAAACAGATTTCTCACTGACTCTGAAGATAATGATCGTCCTCGATGAGCCAGTTTTAATGAACAGGAGGCAGAAAGCAGGTCAAACCTCCCACTATCTTCTCTGCTGTATCTTGGCCTCGTTTGCAATTCCAATCGAGTGTTGTTGATGATGATACAGCTAATCGCTTATGATTAGAAAATCGCCACGGAGACAGAAAGAGCTGTCACTCTGAGATCTTCTCCTGAATAAACACACACAGAAAGAAAAGCAGCATTTCAGTAACCCACATCAATTACCACTGCTGCAGTCACCACGTTTGAATCGAGTGTATCACTTAAAATGAATCAGTCATTCCTTATGCAACTAGTTGATAACCTGTTGCACAAAAACAACACACGTCGTTCGCTGTTCTTGCACACACATAAGTACAGATACATGAACATTTAGTGATCTGATCAAACTGCTATAAGTAAAATTTAAATGAAATGAAAAATACATATAGCAGTGTTGTAGTACTCGAGATTGGTCTCTGTCTCATCTCAGAATCGACTGCATTTTTACTCAGTTTTGTCTCAGACAAAGAGGACTCAGGATTTTATTGCAAGACCGGTGAAGACCACAACTGCAGGGGAGTAAAAGAAATGATGGTGAAAGCGGCTGAAAAAGTTGTTCCACAGTCTGTAGTTATAGAGGAAACACCTGCGAAGCACAGAAAACTAAAGAGAGGACAGGAGAGTTCAGGTCGAGGTTTAACCACAAGGCCACGAGCCAACAGCTGCAAAGTTCTTCCAACAAATTAAACTCAGTATTTTAATTTTATTTTATAAAAGCAGCTCATTAAAGAAATTAAAAAGAAATGAATATGAACTAGTTCAGTTTTGGGACCATCTCTAAAGATAGAGAGTTGCACATGTTGCCTGCCTTTATAAAAGAAAACACACACAGCAGTCTGTAAATCCTGCCATACACTTACTGAGAAGGCTGTGAGGCCTCACCCAAAGACATATGGCGAATATTAGCTAAATGTTAGCTACCTAAGTAGGCTATATACTATTTGGTCTTGGTCTTGACTTGCTTTCGACCACTCAAAGTCTTGGTCTTGTCTTGATCTCAATGCTCTCTGCGCTTGGTCTTGACTTGGTCTCGGTTTAGCTACAACACTGACATACAGTCATGAGCTCCAGGTAGTGACTGAAAGAATAAGAGTGCGGATACAAGCGGCCAAAATGAGTTTCCTCCATAGGATCGCTGGGTGAGGAGATCTCGGACATCTGGAGGGAGCTTGGAGTAGAGCATCGAAAGAAGCCAGCTGAGGTGATTCGGGCATCTGTTCAAGATGCCTCCTGGACATCTTCCTTTGGAGGTTTTCCGGGCACGTCCAGCTGGCAGGACACAACTCGGGGAAGACCAAGAACTCGCAGGAGGAATTATACAGCCCATCTGGCCTGAAAATGCCCCCAGAAGGAGCTGGAAATCGTTGCTATCAATTTCCTTTGACTAAAAAATGCTCATTTATGACAGCTCATTACATCTTAGTGTAAGTTAAGAGCATCTTCTGAGATGTATTTTTTAATGTACAACATTCAGAATAATGTCTTAGCGTATTGTACTATTTACAGCTGATACTTTCTTATAAACTTTAACCTGAAAACACATTTGGATTACTTCAAATTCTCATTTAAGTTTCATAAATACAGGCCCAGAAAAATCTTCCCTCCTTCTTCATTTGTGTTGCTAAGTGAACAGGTGCATGTAACAGCTCCTTCACTTCTACATCTACTTTGCATGTGAACAGACTGCTGAGAAGAAGCCTCACGTGTGATCCAACAAACTTTGAAAAAGGCAGCCAAGAGGGTAGATCAACATCAAACACTGGTGGGTTAATTTCCTATTCTATACATCAGTCTGACAGTCCTCATTGGCATCATTTGTGCTAATCTAATTATTGCTGATCCATTTATCAGTTACTCAATTGACAGAAATCAATTAAAAGTTTGTCAAAATATTGAATATTTCCTGGTTTACAACTGAATATCTTCAGGTATTGGACTAATGGTCATTCAAAACAACAAATTTGAAAATGAAGATGAAGATTAACTAACAATGAAAATAATTATTAGTTGCATCCCTAAATATAATCCATCATCCCTGCTACCCTTGTCTGCATTTTTAAGTATCCGAGACATAATTAGTCCCGCAATAGTACAACAATATTTTGCTGCAGAGTAGTCTGAGATATAAACATCCCTGTAAAGCACGCCCACTGTATCTGCTGCCCTGCAGTGACAAATACTTGCCACAATCCAGGTATTCTGTCACTGCCAGACCCCTGTGCTGATAAATTATGCAAATTGACTGGCATTCCCTTCGAGGTGTAAAAAAACATTCAAAGTAGGTTACAAACCATCTGGACTGAAATATTTCTACAACAGAATTGTCGGCGGGGTCAGAATCGAGCATAAACATAAATTTAGTGTGCAGGCTGTTCGCCACATTTGTGTTTGTATGAGAAGTCATCAGACGTTTATGTGCAGATGTACAGATATTTTAATATAGGAGAATTTGTTCAGTGTCATTTTCTAGTTTTCCTTCCATTGTTTTGTAATTTTGTCCTTAAAGAAACACATGAAATAAATGAAGGCAGTTAGGACACAAGAAACATACTATGGATGGATTAGTCGACTAGTCGATGCCCTCAACACCATTGACAGTGTAAAGAATGGACAGCGTATGCATGACGTCACCCACAGGTTTCTGAAGAGCTGTTGTGTAGCTCACCCCAACACAACACCAGGCACATCTCTGTCAAGTCGCGGCTATGATGCTGTTTTGGTCCGTCATCCACACGACTTCAAACCCCACTGAGAGCGTTTCAGAAGTGCCAGACAGATTTTTCTTGGTTTATGTGCTTCTAAATGTGTCAATATGCTAAGTACTTAACTTGTTTCCCTTTTGGCTATTTTGACGACCGGCAGTTTGCACAGAGTGTTTTATTTTGAAAAACAACCGGATACTTTTTACCTGTTCTGTGTCTGGCTTCTTGTCACCTCGCAGAGCCCCATTGAAATTTGGGGGTCAGAGACTGGAGGTACTGGCCAGCACCATGTTGGCAGTCCTGCCTCTCCCAGCTAACCTAAAGATCGGCAAAGACGTGGATCATTGACGGGCAGAATGACGCCAGGTTGTTCAAACAAGCCATCTGTAACGGCACTCACCTGTCAATCAAAGTGGCCATGCAATACGCATAACTTTAAGCCTTGATATAATTTGAACAGTGAGTTCTGTAAAAATTCACCCTCAGTACAGTTGTCATGAACGGTTAGCTATAGAGACCAAAACAGTTTTTTGTACCAGGATGTAAACATGTTCGACATTTTAACATGGGGGCTTATGGAAATTGACTCACTTCTGTAGCCAGCCTCAAGTGGACGTTTGAGAAACTGCAGTTTTTGGCTTCACTTCACAACCACGGAGGTTGCCGCTTCGATTTATCACACACTGTAACCAACCAGAGACCAAAAATCATTACAGGCTGTTGTGGAGAAATTGCTGAAGTCAAAGGTCAATGGTGAGGTCAGGAGGGAAGAAAGTGTTCAGGAGCCTCTGATGTCTTATGCTGTAATATTTATTGAGGCTTGGCCAAGGAGAATTAGAGACACTCTCAAAGTACATCAGAAGTGTCTGAGTCGGTCTCACATTCTGCCCAACTCATCCTGGTGGATAGACTTTAAACCCCAAGATAACACCGCAAATACTATACACCCAGAATTAGCCAAAGAGAATGTCTTTACCCATGGAGGTGTTATTGTCAACATATTCTAGTCTGGAGACACAGATGTCTGTTTATGCAGATTGGAACGTCAACAGCCAGCTATCTATTATGTCTATGAAGGCAGCAATAGGTCTCTTCGACCCTGGTCACCACAGAGTTGAGATAGACTGGCATCTACTGTTCCCAATCAAAGCCAAACAATTAATACTGCTGAGGACCTCGAGGCCCACACGTGACCTCGTGTAACCTAAGGATAGAAAATTCCATAACACAGGCCCTCAGGTGCATTTCCTCATATTAAACATGACCTGTGATTTTTACACAGAGACACACTGCCATGTGAAACACAGACTGATGGTATGAAGCATTTGTACCAAATTACCGTCTAGTACAGTTCCCCTGAGGTGGGCTACAGGCCAAAGCATTAGCCAATTCAAAACCGGTCCTTCATGACCAGACCACCATTGACTATAATTGGTCCATTTCCTCCACAGAAGCTTAAAGCCAGATGGATGGATGGATGGATAGATGGATACTTTATTGATCCCGAAGGAAATTCAAGCACACACACACAAGACACAAGCAACACTCTAGAAAACAGAGGACTGCTTGTTACCTTGCAAGAAAGAAAACAAGATATTTACATAAATATATTCCCTGTTGCTTTCATTTACATAAGTGAGACTAGCAGCCTGCTTCTCCCTGTCATAACCAGAGATCCGATCGAGGCGGTAAACCCGTAAATTAAACCGGACCCCCTTTGAACACAGATTCCAGTTCACATGTAGCGCTGTGTGGTAAACAGATGGATCTGGCTGCAAAAAGGAGTTTCATATTCAGACTCACACAAGCTGAGACAGTTTCACACCACAAAAATTATAGAAGCAACCCCCTACTCCATCTGGTGACAGCAGTGTGTGTGGTTGTGTGTGTGCGTGTGTGTGTTAATTGCTATCTCTCTGCTCTGCACCTTTTTTATCACAGATAATTAGGGAAAGAGAGCAAGCAAGAAAGACGGAGTCTCTCTCTCTCTCTCTCTCTCGCTCTCTCTATCTATCTCTCTCTCTCTCTCTCTCTCTCTCTCTCTCTCTCTCTCTCTCTCTCTGTGTGTGTGACGCTGTCTGCCCACCCACTCCTAAAGGGAGAGGGAGAGAGAGAGATGCACAGAGAGCCAGTCTGTTTTCAGCTCCCAGTTCACTGTAGCTGCTCTGCCAGACTCATCCATCCATCCACCATCACACACTCTCACACACATTCCCTCTCACTATACGACAGCTGACAACACCTTCTCATTTCCTCAGCAGCACCACCACCACAGACTCACACAGCCAGAACCAAGAGAAGAGGAAGACAGACTTGATTTTTGTACTGCAGACAACACCAGCTCCGAGGAGGCTGGGTCGAAGGCTGGAGAGGGTGACTGGAGAATGGAATGGAACCTCAGAAGGATGGAAAGTGAACTGAGGCACATCAACCCGGACCTGCTGCAGCCCAGCAAGAGCTTCAAGAAGCCCTCATCAGGCACCATCACCATCAACGTAGGAGGGTTCCTGTACACCGCCCACCGGACCACCCTTTCCAAGCAACAGGGTTCCTTTCTGGAAGAGCTGGCCAACGGTAAGAAGCCAGTTCAGCACACTGATTCCATGGGCAACCCGTTCATCGATAGAGATGGTCCGGTTTTTCGCCATGTACTCAACTACCTCCGAACCGGAGAGCTTCAGCTGCCCGACGACTTCCGGGAGGCAGGGCTCCTGCGTCGGGAGGCCGATTTTTACCGCCTGAGCGAACTGGTAGAAGCCGTGGTAGAGTGGGAAAGCCAGAGGGCGGCCCAACGTGAGGCCGCCTTTTTGGAGGTGACGGATAGCCACGAGAGGTCACAGGGCCTCAAGGTGTACTGCAGCGATCCCATCTTCATCGACAAAGTCAAAGCGCGGCTGGTGCAGATCTCCAAAAGCCGCTTGGACGGCTTTCCCGAAGAATTCGTGGTGTCGTCCAACGTGATCCAGTTCCGCCACTTCATCAAGTCGGAGCCGGGCTCGCGGCTCGTGCTGAAGGAGGACAGCACATTCCTGTGCACACTTGACTGTCTCAAACTAGAGACAGTGATGCTAGCGCTGAGATCAGGCTTCAAGCTGGTCACCAGCCTCGACAGCAGCAAAGGCTCCGTGGTGGCAGCTGAGGCCCTTCACTTTGTCAAGTAGGATGGAGGGATATATATCCACCCCGCTAATGTAAGGCACCGGCTTGAAGATCGTGTAATATGTGCTGAGTAATGTGTCATTTGGTGAAAGAAGGAGAACAGGTGGGTTGGACTGTCTCACAGTGTGTATATCTTCAGTGCACGGTGGCTTACAAATACAGGATTTGATCAGCCTTTACACTGCTTCGTGAGCTAGTATTTATAAAATTCAGAATCACGCAGACCAACTTAGCATTTATGTCTAAATTGCATTGAATTAGATATGAAGACGAGCCAACAGTAAACCTTTCTATAGGAAACATGAAGGGATCGTAACATTGATAGCTTTATCAGTGGATTTGTTTCTGCACAAGAACTGCTTCTGCTGCTTCACCAACGGCTGCAAAAGCCTTCAATACCAGCCGTGATGTGCACCGCTGTGCCATTCAGCTTTTACTACAGTCTGTGCGTGTGTGTGCGTGTGTTGCTATATACTGTGTGTGCTGTGTTGACTTGGTGCTTCGACCTTTTCTTTAGTTTATTAGCCACTCTGGAGCCTGGAGGGAAAACCACAGCGCATTAATTGTTGTTTTCGGATGGACAGCCAAACTCGACATCCCAAATCGGACTGATCCAAAAAAAAAAAAAAAAAGTTTCTCAGATTGTGTAGAGTTCAAGTGCAAAGACCTGTGATTATTGTAAGGGCTTTGAATCTAGCATGATGCATGTGCACTAAATAAACTGTGTTTGTTAGTGCTGTGAGCCTCTGTGAAGTCAGTGCCACGACAATGCCTATTTACTTTTCAATGTGGATATTTTACAAATAAAAGTGACACTGAAACTGAGTGTATCTGCAAAAGTCTGTGTACAGTTGAATCCCTGAGTCATTGCTTGGTGTAAGAAGCCTTTCCAATTCTGTTTGTACTGATGAAAAGTGTTGAGAAGTTGCTTTGCATCAATTATATATAAACACCAGAGAAGTCTTGTAAAATGTACTGAAATCATTATTATTCAATAGCATAAAAATCCTGACCAACATGCACTTACAGTCTGTAATAAGCTTTATCTGTGTTACATTTCCAGAATCTTCTGATGGTACAGACACACTGATCTGTCGCTGACTTTCCTTCCATAAAATCACTCACTGCATGTGTTAAACACTAATTTTCATGTCTGGAACAACCTAGAAGGTGTGTAAAAAGACAAAAATAACACTATGTGCAGCATATTTTATGCTGTTACACGTATTAGGTGTCAGAACAGTAGACGGTGTAATGTTCCTGGGTTTCTGCTCCCTGAATGAAGACATCACATCAAAACCCACTCTGCATGAATCATTTTTTAAAAAGTGGCTTTAATTGATCAATGCCACTGGAGGATTTTCAGCTACAGAAACATAAAGCATGCCTCTATATTTAAATAGTGTTGGGCCATTTTCACATCACAGATGTACATTTTATCTGTCTCTAATGTGCTTGGCTTATGAGAAGCTAATTAGAGACACAATAAATGGGATTTTAAAAAAACACTGCCCGAGGTTTATGAGACTTTAACTCTAACATAAACTAAAGAAGCTGCAGAGCATGTGTCAAAAGAGAAATCTGTCTGTTTTGGGTTCACGCTAAAAGGAACAGCTTCACCATATGATGTATAAATTGAAGCAGGACCAAAATTTATTTGAGTTTTATTGTTGCTCATCTTGTCCTGAAGTAATTATTTCTACAGATGACCACAACAAGCATAAAAACAATAGTGTAAATGTTAACGTACAACTTTACATCAGATGGAAATATTTCTCAACCACCAGCTGCTGAGGTTCTCAGGGCACAACCTGACATCACTGTTGGGTTACAGGTGACCACATGCAACGCCGATAGTGTGATCAGAGCGGCAACAGACAAACTTTTTAGATGTTCAGCCTGGTGTTACGTTAATGTTTAAAGTTCAAGTTTCTAAATTCAGGTTCAACAATACAATGAAATGTGTTGGACAAGAGGAGCAGCATTAAGAGCTCTAACTGTGTAACAGCATTACACATGAAGGCTAAAACATGACAAAATAAGTAAAATACAATAAAAAATTTAAGGGAAAAAGAATGTTAAACAAATAATTGTTCAACTTTGGAGACTTATTTTTTCCAACCTGTGCATGACAGGTGATTTAATCAAAAGAGAGCCACATGCTGTGGAGATTAGTGCAGGGTTGTGCGGCGGTGTCTGTGATCAGATAATACAGTTTATATCTCAGCTTCACTGTCTTTCTCAGTACCACTGCTCCCTCTCCAGCTTCACTTTCTAGGTCACTCAACCAGCACTGAAGATTTCACATCACACGGACATACAGTTAACGTATGCTGGGAGCATGTGAGCAGAGAGGAACGGTCTCTTGCTCCACTCAAATTCACTCACTGCTTACTCTCTTGCACTGTGTGATAAAGCTCTGTATATATGTGTCGGGCTCTTCTGCACACAGAGAGGTTATGGGTTGTCTACCCAGACCACTTCCTTGCAGTGGTAACAGAGCAAAACGGGAGATAACGAGGCGATCCAACTTTTTTAAAAAATCTGCTCTGCGCTTAATCCTAAATCCTGCCACTCATGCTCCCCACTTACTAGAGCACTGTGGTGCAGACAGCAAACAGGGAAGGCTGTTATGCACTGTGGCAATCCCAAAAACCTGTACACCAACAAGCCTACAATGCCACTGTATTACACTTTTTATTGTTTTTTCAGTTGAACTGTATTTAAAGTTCAAGGGAAACTACCATTAAAAAGACTTATTTCTTAATGTTTCAGGTAAATAAGTAATTTATTTAATAATCGTGATCTCAATATTGACAAAATAATACCAAGATAAGGTTTTCGTCCTAATCGAGTTGGTCTATCTACATGTTGTACCGCCAGGTTTCTTCAGCAGCCCTGAATGGATAAACCAAACAGGACTTTTCACGTTTTTCACAGCCATCATAGTTTCTCTTACATGCTTAGAAGGCGAGCGGCATTCAGTTGGTTGCAATATGCAGCCTCACCTTTGGATGCCATTAAATCCTACACACTGGACCTTCAAGGGTTTATTTCAACCAAACCAGAGTTAGTTGGTCATTGAAGTGGAAACACTAACCAAGACAGTTTTATTTAGTTTCTGTTGAGTTTTGAAGTGTATACCACGATGAGTTAGTTTGGTTAAAGAGAGAGAATTCATAAGCTGTGCGATTTTATTAGTAAAATGTGTGTAAGAATATTTCCTTTCTTTTCATTCTGGGTTTATGGTTTATTTTTTAGACTAAA
This sequence comes from Sciaenops ocellatus, assembly GCA_033000465.1. Classification (NCBI taxonomy): domain Eukaryota; kingdom Metazoa; phylum Chordata; class Actinopteri; family Sciaenidae; genus Sciaenops; species Sciaenops ocellatus. The sequence continues at coordinate 14,641,609 of CP136868.1, forward strand.
AATCCTATGAGAGTTTGTGTAATGTAGTGTAGAATGAGGTAGGTTGAGCTGACAGTGGCCAGTTGGAGAATTTGAACTTGATGACAACAGTCACGATTGATTTGCTAATGTGCCGGTAGTTGTAGAGTCCGTAGGGACCTGGCTCGGGAACCAGAAGGTAGCCCTTGAGTGAGGTACCGAACCCCTTACGGCTAATATGTGTGTAGTTCATGTCTGTGTTTGTATGTTAATGAAGAAAAATAATGATTAATGATGAACAGTAATCCCTCCCACCCCAATAAGAACTAATGAACAATGTCATCATACAATAATTACAGGTTGTAAATTAATAGTTTTAATTAAAACATGCTCAGCTCTGCTCTTCACACCACCTGCTGTAATGACTGACGGTAAGTTTAACTGGTGCAGCATCTCCACCTGCGGAAGCCTTTGGGGAGCTCCTTCAAACCCTCACAGAAGATATTTGGTATTTTAATAAGTAGGCCAGTCTGTGAAATAAATCCTGTACTTTTCCCTCAAGGGGGATCTCTTTTTATCTCTCTGCACTGCACACTCAGTGTTAGTTAGATAGTAATATACTATTTGTTGTGTAAATGATAACTATTCCAACTTCATTAGTATCATAATAATCAAGTCAAAAGTGAAAACTTTACAACTATGATTCCACAAAAGTTGGGATGCTGTGTAAAACTTAAATGAACAGAGTGCAATGATTTGCAAATACTTTTTAAACAAATAATCAAAGAAATACAGAACAAAGACAAGATATTTTAAGTTTAAACCAAACAGCAACCTCCATGGCTGTGAAATGAAGCCAATACAAAAGTACCAAAAACTGCAGTTCCTTAAACTGCCACTTGAGGCTGGCTACAGAACGAGTCAATCGCCGCCATATTAAAATGTTCAACTTCACAGCAGAAATAAACATGTTTACAGCCTGGTACAAAAAACAGTTTTGGTCTCTATAGTTAATTTCCGCGTTCATGACAACTGTACTGAGGGTGAATTTTTTTTTTAACTCACCAGTTCAAATTATATTAAGACTTAAAGTTATGCAGAATTAAAAGTGGGGCAACTCTGATTAGCAGGTGGGTGTCGCTACAGATGGCTTGTTTGTGCAACCAGGTGTCATTCGGCCCGCCTCAGGTCCATCGATGGGCCACGTTTTTCAGCCGGGAGGCGAAAGAGACAGGACTGCCAAGATGGCTGCAGAGCCTCCACACTCTGAGCTTCAAACCTGCTCTTCAGAAACCTGTGGGTGACATCACGAATATGACGTCCATATTTTATACAGTCTATGCTTCAAACTAATAAATTTTATTGTTTTTTGTCCGTGTGTACTCTCCCTGCAACACATTTCAGGAGGCACAGAAGACGTTATATAACTGTTTCCCCAGGCTGAGTAGAGATACTCAAGTTCCCCTTCGAATAGGCCATTAAATTCATAACCAAAGCAATAAATCAATATCAAATTAAATAAATTAATATCTGGAGGAATCAGACTGTTAGATAAGTTAGTGTCTTTTAAGCTCTTTGGAGAAGTGCGAACTGAATAATACATTTGACCTGCCACATGTTATTAGTCAGTGCTGTAAGTTTATTATACTGGGTCACAAACAGTCCAACACCAGTGTGTAATGGCTGTATTTAAAGAACAAAAAAGCCTATTTGGCAGAGTGTGATGTGGCTGGTGCCAAAGTAAATGCAAAACAAGTCCTGCCTGGTTCCTGTCCAAACAATGTGAAGCAGGGATGCGTCAAGATCCATTTAAGGAGATGTTTAAATTTAATCATCCCAGTTTTCATCTCCTCCCGAGTTTATTCTTACTCGAGTTGGAAAAGCCTTTGAAAAACAAGTTACTGCCTCTTACTGTACACCTTTCATTTACCAACAATCAGCCACCTTTGAATCAACAAGCATCACTCTCACTGCGTCCCCCCCATCTGAAACCATCTGCTCCAATAGGCAATGTCGTCAAACGGTCGGACCAGCCACCGCCACCCCCGTCATGACTCATACATCCACATCAACCTCTGACATCAGGCAGACCTCATCCTCAGCCCACTCCTGACAAACACAGACAACAAACATACAACACGTAACTCCGTGTGTGACAAATTATACGTGAACACCTCTGAGGGGAGCTTGGTGCTGTTCACCTAGCCCTGACACTCAACAGTCAACAACATCAAACCCAAGGCCCTTTTTTAATTGCAGATCAACCCCATGCATTTTTTATGACGATGACGGCTTTCACTTATTAGTCGCAGGGTCAAAGTGAGGGAGGAGGTGCAGGAGGAGAAAGAGGAGAGAGGTGGTAACAGCAGTGAGAAAACAACATACTACTACCATCAACAGTCTCATCTCAGTCTTTTCACCTGTTGCCAGGCAAACTCAACTCCTACATAATACACTGACGAGCTGCTCTCTTTCTCCATCTAACACACACACACACACACACACACACACACACACACACACACACACACACACACACAGACCTCCTTATCGCGATGCATTAGTCGTGCAGTGCCGCTCGGCAAGAAAAATGACTAACATACCTCTGACTTTTATCTTTAAACTCCACAACGAGAGGCAATGGTAGAAGAGGAGAAGGGGAGAGAGATGGCATAGTAAAGAGGAGGAGGAGTAGGAGAGAGATGGGGTGGTGGTGGTTAACAGGAGCAGGAGGAGGAGGAGGAGGAGGAGGAGGAGGAGGTGGTCAGACCACCTTCCACTTCCACCCTCAGCTCAAACAAAAGAGGCAGCATCAGCCATTATTCAGTCACAAAAAAAAGAGATGAGAAACATGCAGAGAGCCCAGGGGCACATTGAAACTGTGAGTATAAAGAAATGTTTTTCATACAATAATATATTTAGATATTTTTAGATCGGAGCTGGCAACTGCTGAAATCTGAGCGCGTTTCCCTCAAGACCTGTACTTGTTCCTCAAGGTATAAAAGTCTCTAAAACGGCATTTACACTTGAAACAAACTTGTTTCTTTGGGGATAATTTGGTGTCAGATTCAACCCTAAAGATGCAGTGAGGCTATTCTGCATCCAAGCTGTTTCAGGAATTGTCTAGAAACATATAATCTTATCTGAACAGAAAAAGGCTATTCACTGCTCTTGCACGGCAACAAAATTATACTTGATTATAAATCAATATACAATAAATTCAAGTCTCCTGCACACTTAACTGCAAAGTTTACGTTTTCTGTCCACCAGCCAAATTTTACAAGCCACTCAACAGATTGCATATTTTACCAGCTGGTGCCAAATTTGTACCCTGCGTACACTACTACTACTACTACTGTTGCTAAATTCTACAGTTGAAATGAATAAACCATATCCCATTAAAATAGACCTATGATCTATTAATCTAATTAAGTCATTAAGCTATTCTTTTTTTTTTCAACTGATCATGGTCCAGAAAATGGTGGATGAAAATATCACAATTTCCCAGAGCCAAGCAGCAACATCTGTGGCTGTGAAGTGAAGCCAAAAACTGCAGTTCCTCGAAAGGCCACTTGAGGCTGGCTACAGAATGAGTCAGTCTCCATAGGCCTCCATATTAAAATGTCCAACTTCACAGCAGAAATAAACATGTTTACAGCCTGGTACAAAAAACAGTTTTTGTTCTCTAGAGCTAATTTCCTCGTTCATGACAACTGTACTGAGTCTGAACTTTTATATAACTGACCTGTTCAAATTCTATTAAGGCTTAAAATTATGCATAATTAACAGCGTTGATGCTTTGATTGACAGGCAGGTGCCGTTACAGATGGCTTATTAGAGCACCCAGGCATCATTAAGTCCACCATCATCTTTGCTGATTTTTAGATTAGGCGGGAGGTGGAAGAGGCAAGACTGTCATCATGACGGCGGTCAGCTCCACAGATTCTGAGCTTTAAAACGTCTCTTCAGAAACCTGTTCATTCTTTATACTGTCAGTGCCCAGAGCCCAAAATTGTGACCAACAAAATATTCAGTTTTCTTTTACAAAACACAAAAAAAATGCAGCTGTCCCTGAGATTGAGAAGCTAAAAAACGACAAACAATGAATCAGTGATCAGAACAGTTATAGATTAAAACATAATTTGATCATTTGAGTTCTATAAAATAAAAATAAAAAAACAAGGACAACAGACAGCAGTAAGAGAGCGATGCGAGGAGAGAATGAGGTGGAGGAGAAAATCAAAGCCGACCTGCCCTCCACCCTCCTACTGTGTGTGTGAAAGTGGTAATCAGCACATGACACTGAAGGCTGCAAAGACAGGTGTGTGTACATGTGACGGTGTGTGTGTGTGTGTGTGTGCGTGTGTGTGTGTGTGTACATGTGACGGTGTGTGTTTATGTGCATCTCAGTCAATGTATTCATTAAAAGCAATGTCAGTCGTTTTAGAGTGACATTGTACAGATATCTCTGTACAGTGTAAAAGGTTTAATACTTGAGACAGAAAATGGCTAATAATTAATGTTTACACTTACCTACCTTCCATGTATTGTGTTGTGTATTGTTTGTTTATGTATTACTAATGTTCAGTTTGTGCAAAACTATTGCACACAGATTAATTGAAAAAAAAAATCAATGTTTAACTTCAGAAACTTCAGAAATAAAGAGAAAAGGTATTTTTTCAGATCTGACAAACATCTGCAGCATTTTAATCAGTAATGTGAGAAAATCTGTAAGTTTGGCATTTTTTTCTCTTACAGATGTAATCAAACATATCCAGTATGTATTATCAACGTGGGCAAAGTGGGGGCTCCAGACCACTGACAGATGTTTTTTGATGATTGAATTAAAAGAAATGTGTTTTTTTTGTTTGTTTGTTTGTTTTTGTTTTTTATTATAAATCAGCTGAGGCAGGTTATTAGTTAGTCTGGTCTTACAGCCATCTTTCACAACAGCTCAGAAGCTGATATTGTGCTCATATGGTGCCTATTGTCGTTGTATTGAAGACAAATGTAGTAAACATAAAAATGTCCATACAGAAAGAGAGACACCGTACAATTTATTATCTAAAGTTTAAAACAACACATCTCTCAATACAGATAATTTGGTGCAGACCAAGGATAAATTTGAGTTTTGCATTTTTAGTTCTGGTCCGAGTTATGTTCACACCTGCTGTTGAAAATCACAAGACTCCACCCTGCCAAGATAACCACACCCTGTGTCACCATTACCTGAGGTTTTATAAGCCCGCCCCCAAACCTCAGGCCCTCTCTCTTTTCCCTCCACTGCAGAACAAAGGAGCACACCGGCGGCACCTTTCTCTCCCTTGTCGTGGATGCATTAGTTAGTATAAAACCATCCACCTCCTTATGTTTACCTTCTTTTGTTTATTGAAAATAAATTACATTGAACGGCTCACTGGATCTTGGGTGTTTGAATGTGCACACCACATTGGATGTTCCTGAACCACCACCAGAGCACAGATAGATAGTTTTTTCACCTGCTCTTTATAAATTAAACCAAGAGGCTGAAACATGAAGTCATACAGACCGATGTGGTTGGACAGTATCAGACTGTAAATCAACCACTTTATATGAGTAATGACAAACACAGAATACTGCAGTATTATGTGCTTTTGACTGACTGACTGATTGATGAGGGGAAAAGATTACAAGAGAGTCTCCAGGGACGGTTCAAGAGCAGTAGATGGATTTAAAAGTAGTTTAGCTTTTAAATTAATACTTAAGTCACATATCTTCATTGTCAGTTTGCGTTTGCAACATGTTCTTACAACAAACTGGCTGTCACACAGAAAACTTGCTGCAAGTACTTTTCCAGCTTGTACATGTGGGAGTTACTGGTTGGTATTTGTGTCTCTGAACACACAATGAAGCTGCCATGTGTAGCTGTGCTGTGTGCACTGTACTTAATGGTTGAGAGGGTACATACACACTGCTGCAAAGATGTGTGTGTGAGAGAGTGTGGGAGAGCAAACATTTACCCCAGAGCCTGTGAACAGGTTGGTCCTGCCATGCACACACCAAGTGATGTGCGGATATATAAGAATATGTGGCTGCATTTTATGTATTTGGTAAGAAAGACATCCAGTAAATACAGGAATTCATCAGCACACTTTTTAAAACAAGATGTTGAGATGACATAAATTCAGCATTTTCTGTCAAATCTGAATTATAACCAACTGGAAGCTCGATGTACAATAGCATTACTCATACAGCCTGAGAGGTTTTTCCTTCCTTCATGACTTTCCTGCTTCGTCTGGGAGTGCCGGGTCTCGTCTTCTGGGCTCAGAGCTGAATCTGAGCACATCATACTCATACTCAGGCCTGATTTGGACAATGCAAAGCATCAGCTCTCCACTGAAAGTCAGACTAATGGTGGGTGAGCAGCTTTTTTTTTTTTTTTTTTAAAGGCTGAGTGAGGCAAGTTTTGTTACTGTTGAGTAAAATCCTCCCGCACAGCACAAAATTATTCTCTTGCTCATACATCTCACACAAAATTAATACAAACATATGGACTATGTGACCTGTGCGTGGTGGAACAGTCATTATATCAGATTTGGGCACTGACCGGCTATTATTGCATTGCATTATTGAGCTAAAATATCTCGCCATCTCATAGTCTGGTCTAACAATAATTTCATCCTTTTTATTCATGTGTCAGTGTGCACGACTCCCTACAAAGGCAATAGCCAATCTAATCTACCTCTAAAAACCCACTGGTGCAGGTCAGCAAAGCTTCTGGATGTTAAATACAGAAATGGACTGTTAAAGTAAATTGGATTCCTCATTTGAAATGCAGCAGTGATGGCAGGGAACTAAAAACAGAACGAGCTCTCTAATTCTCTGATAGTAAGAGACATTTCAGATATTAACCATGGTCTGTAGCAGTCATGGCAAATTGCAATTACAAATGCTTTGGTGTTGTCATGTTTATTTCTTTTGTTTGCATTTGAACAACACAGGAAAAGCAGAGAGAAGCAGCAAAGCAACCCCAAAACATCAGTGAACCTCCACCATGTTTCACTGTAGGGACCCTTTTCTTTTTCTGAAAACAGAAGAATGCAACTCTATGTCAGTCTCATCTGTCCACAGGACAATCCCCCAGTAGGATTTTGGTTTTCTCGGGTAAGTTTTGGCAATCTTCAGCAAAAGGAACCGGCTGCCTTCAGTCAAACATGGTGGAGGTTTACTGACATTTTGTGGTTACTTTAATGCTTCAGGCACTGGATGTCTTGACTGTGTGCATGACGTTATTAAATCTGAAGACTATCAAAGAATTCTGGCGGGTCCAAAGTAGGGCCCAGTGTCAGAAAGCTTGGTGGGGGTGCTGGGGATGTTTCTATATGTGATGAATGTTACCGCTGTGAAGCAATCAGGAAATAACCTTTTATTTTGCTGATTAACCAGCTTTATCGAGGCTGGTGCTCCCTCACTCTCATTCACTGTCTATGTCTCTCGACCAATGCTTGCGCTCTCTCTCTCTCTAACCATCGGACACAAACCAAATTAAATTTCTTCATGTCACTATTTTGCAGCATAAATGGCAAACCAGACACAGATTTAGAAACTGGATACATGAAATAAACAAAGCCAGAATACAACAGGTAGAGTATCAGAGTTTAGTCCATGAATCCACCTGGTTAGTCTCAGTTTCAGAGACATTTCAGGCTGACTGTGGAGGCTTTGACTGATCTGAGCGACTGATTGGCGGCCGCAGCGTGACGCCAGGCTGCGTGTTTCCAAAAGTTGGATCCAGCTCAACTGTTCTGCAGCTAAAGCGGACGACCCCCATTCAAATGAATGGAAAAACACGCATTTTCGCCAGATTCCTTATGTATGCAGCCTAAGACAAAGCACTCATCCTACAGAGCACCTGTAGAGAGATCTCAAAGCAGCGTTTGGGAGAAGGAACCCATCAAATCTGAAAAACCTGGAGCAGTTGGCAGAAGAAGAGTGGTCCAAATTTTCCAGTACAGAGAAACTCATAGATGGTTACAGAACGTGACTTTTCCAAAGAGTGTGTTACCAAATATCTGTGTGGAATATCTTAGATTTGTTTTTGTTCAAAGTTGTTCCAATGCAAACAAAGAAATAAACATGACAACAAGCATTTGTAACAGCAATAATTTTCTGGGAGAAGTAGTGCATTATGTGACAGAAATGCAGAGCTGTCCATATTTTTTGCTTCCCTTGTTTTCAGTCCAAAAGGACCCAGAGGAATTTAAATACACTTGAAAATGAGAGAAATACTGTAAACTAGGAGAAAATGCTTGCATGACATTACCATTAACATAATGGGCTCTTGGAGACACAGCAGCAAAGATCATGATGGAGACAAACACTTCAGCACTTTCACCTTCATAGAAAACATGACTTAAAGTCTGAAAGGTTACTTCCCCCACACTTCCTTACAATGTGTGTTACTTTAACCTTTTCAGTGTTTCAACAAGCCACTGACAGAGACTCACATCGTGTCTGCTAGCGACAAAGCGTCACGTTTTAGCCCTCTATCATTATTCTGGGTGTCACGTGCGTTTTGTGTGGGAGCACAGCAGGGGTTGGACAAACCTTCATTTTCAAGAGGCAAAATAGAGATGAGAACGCAGATGATTTTCTCTTCTAGCTAAACAATTGCTGGCACGCACTCCCTATTTTCACCTTGGGGAACAACAATCATGCATCTCTGAGAAGAATAGTAGGCCTTGAGTCACAGTGATTCAGCCCAGTGCTCCACTGTGACTACAGGGAAAAACGAAAAGGCTTCGCTTGGTCCCTTAAAGATTTGCATTTTTAAGGGACCTGTGGGGAGCAAACAACATTTTTTAATCCACATAGGTTTTCTTTGTGATCTAGAGAGAGATGAGTTTCTACCCAGAGAGCAGCAACAAACCATCTGCCTGACCTCTTTCAAAAGACGATCGCGCTCTGTGAGGTCTGGAAAACTACAACCAACAGGTGAAACACGATGCAACATCTTCCTCAACCCTTATCGAGATTCCTTTGAATAAAATGTTTTACTTTAAAGTGCACCAGTGGGGATAGATATTAAAAGACTGTCGTTTAATGGATTGTAAAGGTCTGATTTTTACGCTTCACTATATACATTTTATCTTTCCGAACAATACATCCAGCAAACATATGTAACATTTCCATTTCATTGCACTACAAACTGCATTATATGCACTCTGCTTTTTAGATACATCTATTTAACATGAATACAGAAGTCCTAAATAAATAATCAATGAGTGCAATGAGTGCAGACTAAATACCCGAATAGAAACATCACAAATTGCACTGTCCAAACTCAACACCTCTCTAAAAAAAAACTGAACACTAGCTTCTTAGCTACTTTGAGTGGGTCTACATGTTATCACAGGCCAGCAGTTTTGTCTCTCAGTCTCTCTGCTAGGGGTGCAGGGGTATGCTCAGGGTGGCCTCAGTGTGTCATCGAGCCACCCTTTAGGACTGCCCAAAAAAATCCTAGACTGAAAACTGGTGAAAAACTGTTTCAACCACTAACTCCACATCATCGTTGCAAGTCTTTTCACATGTTTCCAGCAACTATTTTTCAACGTATTTAATGTATTTTGAAAGAAATCTCAGACTTACCTTTACACAGGCTTTAACATTTTGTCAACGTTATAGAAACACTAGGTAGCTGCTAAAGTATGATAAGGGTGTCTGAAGTTGACTGCTATTAGTCATTGGTTTGATTAATGGCTGTGTATTGATTGCGACGGTGGCTGATCAGGTTTATTATCAGCTGATCATATTCAGTTTCTAAACGGCAGTATGCAGGTTGCCCGTTGTGTGTTTTTAAACTACTTATACAAATATGTTCATCTTTGACAGATGAGGTATGTTAATGTAACGGTTGTTAGTACATCTGTAAAGCGGAGTGATACATGTAGTTAAGCACTCATGGAACGACTCTTGTCAAATCAAATTACTTTGTCTGAGCTAACTTGTTGTATAATTAACTTCTAAACAGACATGATATGTTCTAGATTTTCATTCCTGCACAGTAAATGTGTTTGACAATAATCTGTACAGTGGATAAACATACCAGAGCCTTTAAACTGTACGTGTTGATAAGAAACAAGGTATTCTTACACTCTCAATGTGTTGCTGTCGGTGTGAATGTGAGGATCTGTATAAATATGAGAAGAGGAGTTGTTGGAAAAGAGCACCGAGCTAATTTCCATGGATAAATATACGCTGCAAAACAAATGTCAGGGTGGTGAGAAATTAAATTCAAACAATGCCTATGCCCTCGCTCATACTGTGAGTAGTTCTTCCATGTGCAACAGAAGAGAGCTGACAGCTTCAACCAGCTCTGACAGTGAGTATGCCTAAGAGGGTTGAGCTCCCTGACGACAGGAACTCTGAAGCTGTACATTGGATTAACGTAGGAAGAACATAGCCATAACTGTCTTAACACAAAGAGTGACGTCTGCTGTGCAGTCCAACCATACAGCTATTGGTGCTCAACAAGAGGAGCTGCCAAAAGCTGGAGACGAGTGCCAACAATTCACACAGTGGGCCTGCTGAATCCTTGTGAATGAAGTCGGATATAGTCCTGAAAGCGTGTGTTGTTAGTGTCGTCTGACTGCAAAGTCATGCTTTTTAAGAGGTATTCAGTCAAGAGATAGTCCTCTTTAAACTCTCAGCGATTCATGAGCCACACGTTTGGACTGAACTTACAAAACTAAGCCAGCCACACTACTTCAATAAAAAACACCTACATCAGTCTGCACAGGATCCAACAGCATGCACGGGCCCAGTAGATTTGTGCATGATGTTACAACACAACAGGGATTTCAATTGATAACACCTCAGGACAATAACAGTTTATCCCTTTTATTCCTTATATTTAGCCTGACTCCAGACCTCCAGATTTCAGCCCACATTTGTCTGTGTGGCTGATTCCTGGTTGGAGTAACAGTTCAATATTTGAAAGTGGACCTGAAATGACTTTATAAAGTGAGAAGCTGCTGGTTGCTGTAAAGTTTTCTGTTACTGGTCGGGTTTGATGTTTTGTTTGTTTACTGGAACAAGACCTAGTTTTCATTGTCCAACTTATCCACCTCAGCCAGATATAAAAACCTTTTAAGCGAGACGTTGTTTCACATCTGGTGTTTTTATCCTTTTAAAAAATTTAAACTGCATAAAATTAGGTGGATTAAAAACAATCTTATTGAAACACGGGAGTAATGATTCGTGTAACAATACTACTTGTTATGGCGATCAATTTTAATTGTTTGTCCATCAGTTTGGCGTGCTGGATGAGTCTAAACACCCAAGAGTCTTCGTAGCCATTGCTATGGAGAAGACCATAGTAAGCGGCACAAGTAGCAAATTTAAAACACTGTTAGGAACACAGATTAGGCCACACATAACACAGCACCATAGTCACCAAATTCTTACTAAACTCGACCCAGAATCAAGGAGTGAATTTTGGTTGCAGTCGTAACCTGTGTAATCATTAAAAGGCCATGAAACCTTTGTCAATAAAAGAGGTACTGCAAACTTAAATGTGTGTTTTGAGCTGCATGTTAAATTATATGACAGTACTGTGTTAAAACACAACAAAAAAATCAGCATTTCATGTGTTAAAAATGGCTCCACGCGCCATCTACTCTTTAAAATAATCCTGATGCTTGAAAGACGAATGCTGAGATAGAGTCAACTGTTTGGGACAAATTTACATCAAGACATTTATATAAAAAAAATAATGTTAATGCCCTCCAATCTGAGGTCGGCAGGATGTTGAAATGTTGCTCTCTTGCATTGAAGTGTGGGTGAATGTTGGTGGGGTGAAGGCTAATGGAGCATCTTTGGCTAATCAACATTATATAGATATATAAATATTGGGAGATGTGGCAGAGGAAGAGGAAGACAGCAAGTGATAAAAAAAAAAAAGTATTTTGAAAGCAGACATCTGGGCACATTTTGGATTGTATAAATTTACTGGGAAGCATGAAGCAGACAACATGGTAAATAAAACAAATCTGAGGAGCCACATTAGACGTTTTTACCCCGAGCTAACATCTGCAACCATAAGAATACAGCAAGCTCAGCTAATCAGCCAAGAACTGAGGAGGCTCTATCAACTTTGAGAGAGGGAAGAGAATCATGTTTATGTACTGAGGTGGGTCACTGGTGTTGAGAAGGTGATGAAGGGGGGAGTTCAGATTTATCCAACGTCTTGTATTTAATAGAGCTTTTTCACAGCAGCCATTTTTACGTGAAATAGTAGGGTCAACACAGGTGTTAACAATGATACTAATTAAGGTTCTGTTCCATTTATTGCAGCAGAGACTTTCCAGTGAGCCAACGAGCACCACAGCAGCACTCTGACTCTGTTTGACTTGAATGGAACTGAACCTTATTTAATCATCATTTGGTAACACCTGAGTTTACCTACTATTTCATATCAAAGTGGCTGCTGTGAAAAAGGTCTATTGATTACAAAATAGCCATGTGCAGTAAATGAGAAAGAAAATTGATGGTTGATACATTTTCAGGGTGGGACATTTTTAAAATGTCAACATCTACCAGCCACTTGAGACAAATCTAAAACCAGACACTCAATAATAGGCTGAATCATTATTTTGTGTCTGAAATCTCACTCTGATATTTTACCAGCATTTTGCTGACGGTAATTTCCCAGTTGAATCGTAATCAAACCATGAAGCCAATAAAGATTCGCAGCTTTACTGAGTGGTGGTCACGCCAACTAACTCTAAGATAACGGGAACAGTAGTAGCTGTAGCAGCATCACTTGGGAACACTTGGGTTGTAGTAACTTTTTTCTTATTGATTGGACTCAAATAAAATTCTAGTCATGGCATCTTGTCTTAAAGGAAAACCGTGCTAAAGCACAGCTTTTACTTTTGTTTATGATTACACACAAAGCTTCAGTGATCTAAAACATCAACAGGAACATGTTTGATGCCAGGCTTTCAGAATAAAATATATTTGAGCCACTTTTTGACTCTAGAAAGATGATGTTGAACATTGTGATAATATCCATTGAAGAAGCAGAAATACTAAAGTCTGTATCCGTAGTGTGTTCAACAAGTAGCTGACGTATTTAGAGTGAATATTTGTCTTTTGCAGTATGAATACAGACAGTGTGGCTTTGAGTTATTTCAAAAGACTCAAGGACTGCAAAGTTTTACTGATAATCTTCATAAATGCTGCTGAAGAACAGCACATTACATCTGGCTTTCTGTTCTCCACTGCACACTTCTGTGGCAACTAAGCCTGTTGCTTAGCAACCTCTTAATCAATACCTGGTCCTTGCCAGAACAAAGCAGAACAAACAAGAGGGGGAAATAATGGAGGAACATTTAGCTAGCAGCCTTACAGTACAAAAGCCATGTCAAACACCACTCGTGTATGTATCAATCACTGACGGTCACCATTAGCAACCTCCCACTATTGTTGGCTCGTTGAATGCTTGTGGAAGTGAGGTGGAGGAATGAATTATACAGAGTCTGAATTGTTTGGATTTTAAGGATTAGACACTGAGTGGATGGTTGAATTAGATATTTCCTAACAAATGGACACAGACAAAGAGGCTCTGCTCATTTTGGGGTGCTTTGTTTAGTCACTTATTGTGAGCTGTAAGTCATCGGCATACACTTCTTATTTTATTTTTATGTGATCCTTAAACACAATGCTAGTGCCGTTAGAAATTTAGTGAACTGAAAAACAACAAAACAAACCAGCAAACATTTAAACTATTTTTCTGTTTTAGGTTTTCATATAGCATGTTAGCATTGATCTCAAAGTACTCTGGAGTCTGAAAGGAATTTAGTGATTAGTTTCCTGTCATGAGCTAAAGTGTTGGGCAAGAGGACGTTTTCACCATAGACTCTGTTAAACATGAATGTTGTATCCCTGACGTCACCCGTAGGTTTCTGTAGAGTCGTGGTGAAGCTCAGAGTGTGGTAGCTCTGGCCTGCCACGTTAGCAGTCCCGCCTCTTGCGCCTCCCGGCTAATCTAAGAATGGGCAAGGACGTGGATCATCAGTGGATCTGAGGCAGGCTCAATGACGCCTATGTGCTCAAACAAGCCGCATGTAATAGCACCTACTTGTCATCAAAGCGGCCATGCTCTTAATTATGCACAGTTTATCTTTACCGCCTGTTATCATGGGGAACGTAAGAGCGCTCCCTAATAAGATGGGGAAATTAACGGCGCTAACCAGGCTACCAGGAGATGTGGCTTAATGAAGTCACTTCGGAAATACTGGTAACTCTGGACGGCTTTAAACTTGTGAGAGCGGACAGCTCAGGCCAGCAGGCAGGAAAGCAGGGAGAGAGAGAGAGAGAGAGAGAGAGAGAGAACGACACACAGCAAAGGGAACGTCTGTGGACCACAGGCCAGAGTCGAACCCGGGTCACTGCAGGAAGAGCTCAGCCTTTTGTACATGGGGAGCCCCTGTTTATTTATTTATTAGTATTTAATTAGTGAGTATTTTTCACCTTACCCACTGAATTTCCCCAGTGTGGGATCAATAAACTCTATCCTATGTTATCTTAACGTTAAGCCTTAATATAACACAGGTGAGTTAAAATTCAGACTCAGTACAGTTGTCATGAGTGGGGAAATTAGCTATAGAGACCAAAACTGTTTTTTGTACCAGGCTGTAAACATGTTTATTTCTGCTGTAAAGTTTGACATTTTAATATGGGGACTTATGGAGACTGACTCGTTCTGTAGCCAGCCTCAAGTGGACATTCATGGGACTGCAGTTTTTGCTATTACACAGCCACAGAGGTTGCCACTTGGTCATGTCCTGTGTCACATATTAGACCTGATTTAGTGCAGAAGCTGTTCTTAATCTTACTATTATGGATCATCGTCCAGTATAATCTAGATTCAGTAGATAGACAGTAGTATGTGTCTGAACTGGCAACTTTTGGTTGTTTTGACATTGTTTGGGTTAAATTCAGACCTCTGTAATTAAGAGTTTGACATGATTGGCAGGCAGAGAGCAAGTTGTGTGTGTATGTTACACAACTATGTGGGAGAAGAGTGGCTATAGTTAAAACCAAGAGCTAAGTGCATATACTCTGTTATTTCTCTGCCACTGTTTTGTTCATATGTAAAGGACACCATACCACGTACACACAGACAATATGGGGGTTTATGGAGATTGACTTGTTCTGTAGCCAGCCTCAAGTGGATGTTTGAGGAACTGCAGTTTTTGACACTTTAGCACTGGCTTCATTTCACAGCCACAGAGGTCGGTGCTTGGTTTTGACCTGTAGTCAGTCTTTAGTGACCTCCATGTTTTGTTCTGTACGGCAGAATGGTGCATATGACATCGTAAGACATGAACCAGGTCAGGATTGTTCCCATTGGGCATGAACATTAAGTGTGTGAACGTGAGCCTGTGGTATCATATTAACACTGTAGTATTTTCTGTATCATGATTTAACTGCGTGTGAAAAATCTGTATGAAGTATTTATCTACGAAACATTTGACTTGCTTTGATTTTATACATTGAACATTAAAAAGGTGCAGCATGTAGGATTTGGTGGCATCTAATGGTGAAGCTCCAGATTGCAAACAACTGAAGACCACTCGCCTCACTCGCGTCCTGTTCCAAACATGAAGGAGAAACTATAGTGGACATAAAACCTGCAGAAAAACACAAAAGGTCCTGTCTAGAGTCAGCGTTTGATTTGTATGTTCTGTGTTTGTAGAAACATGACGGTTCAATATGGCCGACTCCATGGAGGAGGACCCTCTGTAGATCTAAAAGGGTCATTTTGACATGACAATTCTTATTTTAAAGTTAATATAGACTAATGAAAATATAGTTATGCTTAATATATTCAATTTCTGCTGATAGATCCCCTTAAATGTTACACACTGGAACTTTAAATATGTCATGTTACAAGACGCATTAAATAAAGAGATATAAAGCGATAAAAATGCTTTGCTATGTAGTTAGTGATAACACGATTATTATTTCTCACATTAATCTTTTTTTTTTTTGTTTTTTTTTTTTAAAGACCTGCACTGTCCGAGGTGTCAAGAATCAGTAAAAATTTGAGTAGGCAGAAAGAGTGCAAGAGTGCAAGTGCAGATCAAACCGATCCAAGTGTGTGTGCGTAGGTACAGTTATGTTGGGAAGTTGGTGTGTGTGTGTGTGTGTGTGTGTGTGTGTGTGTGTGTGTGTGTGTGTGTGTGTACGCGCATGTTTAAAAGAGCAAGACTGTGGGAAAGTGAGTGGGAGACCAGTGTCATACAATACACCTTTGTGTGGGTGAGTGGGGGTGGAGCTGAGTGTTGGTCAGGTAAATAGAGACTACCACCGCATCTCAGAGGACATTATCCAACTTCTTGTTTCCAGTGCACTTTCACAGCCGACCCTGTCATCTGGAGCGCTGACAAAGGTCTCTACGCCTCCTGAATGCTGTGTTTCTACATTCTCAAATACAAGAACATTATACAGGTGGTCCTCTCTGACACCAGTTCTACTTTATATGTTACCCTTGAGGATGTTTCAGTGCAGAGCATTTCAAAGTGTAGCTGAATTTGTTGGTAATAAAAGACTGAAGGTAATTGAAAAAAAGAAGGGAACCAGAAAAATCCATTATCACGTGTAGGAGGTATTAATGCACATGCAAGTGTGGGTGAAAATAAAGAGCTTGAGGGCGGTGATAGAATAAACCTTGTGGCTGTAGGATGCAACCTGATGAAGAGAAAGCTTTATCTCAATTTTTATTAGAGTTTACTTACAATTACCTGAGATGTAGATGATGAGCACTGTTAGGGCACTAACATGCAGAAATTCAATAGTCTACATTCATTTGGGCTACACACTCAGTAGGGTTGGGCAATTGGGCCAATATATCGGCAATTGGTAGTTGGTTTTTTGGGCAACACACATCTGCACAACTATATCAGTTGTTGGGATGATGGTGGCCAGTTGAAAATGTCAGTTTCTCTATGTTACACACTCCCACTAACACTCTCTTACTGGGAAACCCCACCGGGCACATCTCCATCACATGACAGCCATTTTGTTGTGACGCTGTTTTAGTCCGTTCTCTACGTGACTTCAAACACCACCAGAAGTGTTTCAGAAGCCAGACTTTGTTAACTTGCTCAGATCTGGTCAGTATAACATTCACGTCCATATTGTATATTCACACCAGGCTGTTTATTCTGTATACATTGTCGACCAATTTAATAACGTGCACGCACTACACAAAGTTAATGCTGTTCATACTGTACATAGCTTAAAGTCTGTGTAAAGGCTATTTTGAGATTTCTTTTAAAACACAATAAATATTTTGAAAAATAAATTGCTGAAAATGTGAACATTTGAACCATATATTACTGAAATGTGGAGTTAGAGGTTAAAACAGTTTTTCACCAGTTTTCAGTCCAGGATGTTTTGGGCAGTCCTAAAGGGTGGCTTGATGATACGCTCCTACGAATTTTGACACTTAATTTCATAAACTTGTCGATATTTTTAATCATTCAAATTTGGTTGTGTGGTTGATAACACGTTCTTCTTTGGTCTGACACACTCAAAACACATATTTATTTTTACTTTACACAGACTTTAATATACATTTACACCTGTAATTCCTTTTTGTTTTACTTGCAATTCCTGCTGCTGCCAAGCTGTATATATCTTGGTATATTCATTTCACTCTGTCCTTATTGGTAATACTGTAAATGCCCTCTACCATACATATTTATATCCAAAAACTGAATGAACTGAACCTGTATATTCACAAAAAACAATAAAGTTTATCAGTTTGAATATTAAATATATTTGTACTGTATTTAATTGAACATAGGTCTAAAAAGATTTGCAGTTCACTGCATTCTGTTTTAATTTACGTTTTACACAGCGCCCCGACTTTTTCTTTTGGAATGGGGTTGTAAATTTATAAAGTCACATGATTGTAATTGTTCCATTGATTGGTTGTCAAACGTCAAGAAGGCCAATGTTCTCTAATACTAGCCTGCCAGAGGCAAACAGCAAAAGAGAAAGAGGAAGAAAAACACCCACACAAGAAGTGCTGCAGAATAGCAGCCCTCAGGACACTGGTCCAGACCCAACAACAAGCTGAAGAAGAAGCACTGCGGGAGAGGCCACAAGGCTCAGTGTTTATTATTTCTCCTAGACACAACAACAAATTATTTCTACAGTCCAACTGTGCCACTACAGATTTTAATGATGTTATGGAATCATTTATCCAACAGAGTTTCCTTATACAACATGATCATATGATATGACTGCACAGAAAGCCACTGAACAATTCACTGTGTCGCTCTAGTCCAGAATAATATTATTTTCTTTGTGCTACCTTTTTTTGCTATGTTACAGAGAGGAAACATTCAGGTTTTTTAAGATTTTGGGGGGCATTTTAGTCCTTACTTAGAGCAAGTAACAATAAGAGGAGGAGAGAGAGGAGGGACAACATGCAGCAAAGACTCATGTGAGAGCTGGTATAGATGATGATCTGTATAATAAACAGATGCACCAGTGCTACAAATATATTACCTTTATTCTAAAACATGGATATATAAAATATGTTTCAGTGTATTTCTTCTCCTACCAAGTGCATTATGGGTTTCTCTCTAGAAATAATCTAATTGATGTGCCCCGCGGTTTCCTGTACCTTGTTTTACTGTCTGCTCAGCTGCTTAATGGGAAAATTATGTTGTTATGTTTTCCGGTTTCTCATAATTCAAATCAATGTGAGAGCTGATTTACAGCTCGCTCCCTTTGCTCCTTGTACTGATGTACACATCGAGAAGCAGGACGATAATTTCACTGTATGCTTCCTTCCCCTTTTCTATGAAGCAGTACGATAAAGTTCACATACAACATATGAAAGATTCAGTATTGAACTGTAACCTAGTCACAGAGTGAGGCTGGCTTTGTGATCCTCTTCAGTACCTGACTACATGCAATCTGACTGCACCAAAGAGAATCAAAAAATGACTGTAGTGTCAATCCAACAACAAAAAAGGCCACTTGAGAGAACTTGAAGACATTTCCAACGTGAAGTGCTGCAAAAAATGAAGCCTGCTATGGTGACTGAATTATGTAAAAAAAAAAAGACAAGCTCATAAATATGAAACAAAACAACTATGCTCGAACAAAAAACTCACACAGACACACATTCGGTGGAAAATCTTCCCTCCAGCTGCTCACCTGTGACTCCCTTATGTAGGCTACTGTGATTATCACCCAACTCACCACAAACACACACATATTACCTGTAGCACACATCAAAATAGGCTACAGCAATGACAACACAATGGTAATTGTATGAAACTTTGACTTTACTGAAGACCTGAAATACTAAAATTGGTCAAACACGCACTGAACAACAAAATGCCTCCAATCTAACTACAGACATGGAAATTATTTTAAATAACTGTCAGCACAAAGAATGGACAGCGTATATGTGACGTCACCAACAGGTTTCTAAAGAGCTGTTGTGAAGCTCAGAGTGTGGAGGCTCTGGCTGCTGTCATGTTAGCAGTCCTGCCTCTACCACCTCCCTGCTAATCCAAAAATAGTCAAAGACATGGATTGTCGATGGACCTGAAGCGGGCCGAATGACACCTGGTTGCTCAAAGAAGCCATCTGTAACGGCACTACCTGTCAATCAAAGCGTCCTCGCTGTTAATTATGCATAACTTTAAGCCTTAATATAATTTGAACAGGTGAGTTATATAAAATTCACCCCCATACAGTTGTCACAAATGTGGAAATTAGCTATAGAGACCAAAACAGTTTTTTGTACCAGGCTGTAAATATGTAAATATCTGACGTTTTAATATGAGGGCTTACGGAGACTGACTCACTTCTGTAGCTAGCCTCAAGTGGACGTTCAAGAAATTGCAGTTTTTGGCTTCACTTCACAGCCACGGAGGTTGCCTCTTGATTTAAACTCATCTGCATTAGCATCTCAATCTATAGCCGTCCACAGACATGGTTTGGCTTTAGCAGCCTCTTCCTGTCAACCACAGCTGCCAGATTAATACAAAACACAGCTCACTGCCTTTGTCACTGCCATCCACATGCACCATTGACAAATACCACAGGAGCTATGACACCATGACAGACTCAGTTGTAGCACAGAAAGTAAAGCATATGTCATGTGGTCTCTATATCTAACATATTGGATTTGTCCTTTTTGCACTAATATGTTACATTTTTACTTTTAAGAACTACTCTGGGTTCCCTGTAATATAATGTACATGTTTTTTCACTGCTCTCTATATTAAGTTGTGTCACTCTTGCATCCATCCAAAGTGGCTAGACTTTTTCTAACTTACCATCCAGTCAGAATTTGCACATTAAACTACTTTGAACATAATTGGGGTTTCCTCAAAACATGTTTTTGTTTTTATACCAACAACACCCAATTACATCCACCCTTAGCAGTTCTTGAAAAATACCATGAGAAGCAGTGATTTGCTTGTTCATGAGCAGCGGCACCCTGAGAGGTACAGAAGTGCTTCTGACATTTTACTGATTTGAACAGGGAGCAACCTGCTATTTATTTAGTGTTCCACTAAAGTTTTAATTATGGAACTTTATTTTATTCCATTTCATTCACATTAAAAATATATTTTTATTGTGATTCTTGGATCACACCTTCATAGACACCCAGTCATACAGTTACAGTTATTTTTAAACTGGGTCTGATGCAAATCCCTGCAAATCCCTCTGGCTCATGTATATGTATGACACATCATGCCTGGCAGCAAATGTTCTCCATAAATCAGAACCCACTCTGAGTATTCTCATTAATTTTACAGTGCAATCAAAGTAGGACCTAGCAACACCAGCCATCTTTCAAAGCAAGAAATCCAATGAACCCAGAAGAACTGAGGCTAGTTTAATCTGTATTGTCATGTGCCACTTTATCCTGAGTAAACTTACAGTGAGTGTTGGTTTTCTCTACAAGCTGTCAATGAAACAGGTCCAGGATTTGTTTCTTGATCTAGCTTAATCAAGACTTTTATCTGCAGGTAACGGAGACATTTTAAAGCTTTTTTTATTGGATTTAGCATGATTTAAAAACAATGCATGATTCCTCTATTCTCTACAATGAAGCTAATACTTATTTATAACAACTACTATGTTTAGCACAGTGCAAAGAAAGTTACCCAAAATCTAAACTTAGGTTTAAAATACATTAATGCGCTTTTATATGCTGCAACATACTCATTCTTAAAGAATACATATAAACCATTTTCTTAACACTTTCTCTCTTATCAATCTTTAAACTGTCGGCTGTACATGTAAAGCCTAATTTTGTGGAAATTTTTTAAACACTTTTTCAGATGGATTCATCATCAAGCGTCTCTGTTTTTTAGTATTTTTTGTACTTTTTCGTGTTTTTTAAACACTAGTCTACATCCATTTTATGTGCAAACATGGACTAAGAACTATGGAGATTAGTGATTTGCCTTTTTACTGTTATAAGGACTACTTCATGATACATCGGGTGACCCATTCAGAAAAAGCCACGGCTCTCGTTTATACTTGAGAACTGCTCCTAGGCAGTGCTAATACACTGTCTGTGGAAAGACTGGAGATTGATGCTGAAGTGAGAAGATGATGACAGGGATACAGAGCTGGATCTAAGCACCAGGAGCAGTAAAGACGTTACAAGCCAAAAGATCTCTCTCCAATAAGATGGAGGAGCTACTGACACTAACCAAGCTACAGAGGGAGCATGGGGAGTGTAGCGTCACAGAGACGTGTCTGAATAAACTAATTTCAGACTCACTGGTAACAGCTAAAGACAGAGAGGAAAGCAGGGAAAGAGAGGGAACAACACACAGCAAAGGAGACGTCCGTGGATCACAGGCCAGAGTCGAAACCAGGTTTCTGGGGAACCCACTCTACCAGTTGAACCACCAGGGTGCCCCTATTTATGAATATGTTTCTTATCCACCACATATAATATAAATTTCCCTGTTGTGGGATCAATAAATGCTGTCTAATCTCATCTTATGTTATAATATAGACTTTTGTTTAGCTCACAAACCACACTGCCCTGTGGACCATGACTCATCTTCACAGTCAGATCTATTTCAGTTTGAACCCTTTAGCCACTATCAACCATCTGTTTTCGGATGACATTATACAGCACAAAGGAAACAGAGAGGCGAGGGCTGGAACAGCTGGGCTGGAGACTGACCTGTGCCACTCTGGCTGAAGACAGCCATGGTCTGTCCACCCACTGTGTGCATCGTAAAGGGATGATCCTTTGGGACCTGCAGTGATGCATCCTTCTCCCCCACAGCACCCAGCGTAGTCAGTTCCTCATTCAGACTGAAACGTACCTGAGAAACACAGCAGAGTCAAGGCCATGCTGACGAGTCATATCAACAACCAACTGCTTGATTAGATCAGAACGGATCAAATATTATGACGAATAAAAGGAAAGATGGCAAATAACCTGTGAATAACTGTTGTTAAAACAGTTATTCAACTATCAATTATGAGTTAATGTGTCAGTCACTGTGTGCCACTAACACGTAGACGTCTGTTGGAGATTTTTTGGTTGTTGTTTTGAGAAGGGCTAAATCTGGGGAAACTGGAATTGTTTGTAGATCCGTGAAGACGTTTCACATCTCAACTAAGAGGCTTCCTCAGATCTGACTGACTGCTAAATACCACAGATAGTATAAAGTATAGGTGGCATATCTGTGACATCACCCATAGGTGACGCCACATCATACTTCCACAGGAGTGTGGTGGCTCTGGTCGCCACCATCTTGGCAATCCTATCTTTGGCACCTCCCAGCTAATCTAAAAAGTAAAAAAAAGTCAAAGACGTGGATCATCAGCAGAACTGAGGTGGGCTGAATGAAGCCTGGTTGCTCAAACAAGCCATCTGTAACAGCATCTACCTGTCAATCAAGCAGGCATGCTGTTAATTATGCATATTTAATATAACTTGAACAGGTGAGTTAAATAAAAATTCACCCTCAGTACAGTTGTATTGAACGGGGAAACTAGCTATAGAGACCAAAACTGTTTTTTGTACCAGGCTGTAAACATGTTTATTTCTGCTGAGATGTTGTACATTTTAACATGGGGGCTTATGGAGATTGATTCGTTCTGTAGCCAGCCTCAACTCTGTCAAAACTGAAGATGCCTCTTGGATGAGAGGTGAAACGTCTTCACAAATCTACAAACAAGTCCAGATGTCCCAGATTTAACTCAAAGAAGGATAACCTGGACGAGCTGGACCAGGACCTTCACAGACCTTTTGCCTACAGCAGGTTTGTCAAACTTTTCACACCACGTACCACCTCAGAAAATATTTGTTTCTTACAGTATCACTTATTTGACAGACATTAAAATCCAGCAGCGTAGGCCAACCCTGTTGAACTACATGATAGTTTACTCAGGGGGCAGGTTTATTCCTGATAATAAGATTATTTATTGCTGACAGTTGAATCCTGAACAGAACCAGTTTAAGAACCAGAGCTCACTTGGTAGAAAAGTGGTACTCCTGCTCCACACTTCTCTTCCTAATATTTCCTGCTTGGAGATATGATTGCATTGTTTTTGAACCAGTGATTTACCTCCACTTACTATCTCACGTCACATTTTAGCTCTTAACTAATCATGAATGTATGCACGCACTATGTGAATGAACATGATGACGTATCACGCTGATATTGAAATAAGATATTACAGGAAATGCAAAACTAGTAATATTTTGATACTATGTGTTTTAAAATTAATCAATTGGTGTCAATCAATCAATGTTTAAAATGTATTTCAGAGACATCTCACCTCTGTTTTGCCTTGCTTCCTGTCAGACAGAGGACACAAAATTAAAAAGTGACATGATTTAAAAGCATGTATTATTAAAATCTTCTAAATTAACATTTTTACAACATACCTTCCGATGCTAATCTTTCCAACATCCCCCTTTTCTGTGGCCTTGTCCCATTGCTGAGATAAATACTTTGGAACCTGTTAGAGACAATAAAGAGGACATTTATATTAATAATGACTCCACAGGAGCTGTGATGACGTACTTACTAAAGTAAGTAAATAAAGTAAATAGTAAATAAAAGTGATCTGGATTATATTGTTAAACTCATTTTAATTAGTAAAACTGCCAACGTTAGTTAACGTAAATTTCACCTCATTACCGGAAGTCACCTGTAAAACCCGTTAGCTCAGGTGTTAGCCGATAAACATCGTTTTAATTTAATAATTTAATAATCTGCAGGTGGACAAACCTTTACAAGCCACACGCCCTGACTCTGTTTGACTCCAGATAGATTAACCTCCGTTTTGTCTGACATAGTTTCGTTAATTGTGGTGAAGGTAAACAGGAACAAAGCAAACTGCGGGTCAACGGCTCAATTTAGTCCAATTAAGGAGGAAAAACTACAAAATAAAATTTCCCGTTTCATCTTTCAAAATAAAACTCCGTAATAGAAATGCCTGTGCAGTAAGACTACAAACTGTAGGCCACAGGTTTATAATATAAAATGGTTTAATTTATATTTTATTTATAATTTATGTTTTATTTTATTTTATTTCTTCATTTCAGCCATTTCTTCTTCATACAACTGAACTTTATTATATTATTTCTGTTTTATTTTTTTACAGAGACACACATGAATAAAACATTTCTGTTTGATGATACAAATTCTCTCTAAAAACAGAATATACAGTTGAAATTACAAAGTTATTCAGATTGCGTATAAGCATGCAAGTACAGTTAAAGAAAGCAAAGAGTTGTGTGATGACAGAAAAGATATTTATTTCAAAGGAGTTCTTTTATTTTAGTTAGCGCATTTAGTTTTGTGTTCTGATCCAAATTAGACTCAAGTTTATTGATGAAGTTCACACATGTGTACTCACATGCAGAGCCAAAACAACCATACAGATAAACAGACAGCCATTATGTGCCATTTAGATTAATAGTTGACTTTGTTTTGTTTTTTGTTTGTTTTTGTTTTGTTTTTTTTTGTTTGTTTTTTTTGATTGATTTGATTTATTTAAATGTCCTGCATCATGTGGTGCCCAACAAGATAAGATAAGATAAGATAAGATAAGATAAGATAAGATAAGATGGACACCACTGTTAGACATTAACTGAAACATGCAAAGTAGAAGCATGGACATAAAGATCATGCACAATATATTAGATACATGAATCAAGTCTGACACATTAAAAACTAAACCACAATAAACGACATGCAGGTACATGAGGGCAGGGTATCAATAGCAAAGCAACGGGTGACGACAGAGGGGGAAGTTCAGTACAGACTGACTGAGGATAATAACATGCAAATTAATTTTAGTATGAAAATGATGTACGCCTACATATTTTTAAATTTCATATACAAAGAAGGAAAGTTATAATACCTTTTATATGTATAAGTGCTTCCCAAGTGTTCATTTAATGAGATTGCAGAGGTTCAGGAACCGGCAAGATGTTGTACTTCAGTCTGATTATAAGAGGGCACTAAAGTCCAGGATCAAGCATGGCAATGAATACATAACATGTCTATGCTGTAGGTGGCTTTCTAGATGGATTATAGCCCACAAGTTTCTTTTATCATTAATATTTAAACTGTCAAACTAAAAGCCTGAAATGGAATCTCACTGTTAGCGCCTGCAAATAATGATCCTTTCTAATCTGTTTGAAATGTCCTGCATCTTTTTACATATTCAGCAAAAGATTCAAACAATTCTGAAATGTTCATACATCAAAACAATATCAAACATCTTTCATATAGTAAAAATTAAAAGTCTATGATAGCAGATTAAATATAAACAGTATCATTAGGCAGAGTGCTTACACAGTTGCCAAAATGATTAACAAGGCAGTGAATTTGGACTGAGGGAACAAATCAACAAGGCAATTTGCATTTATGATTTAGTGAACTGTAACATAAACAGTTACTGGCAATAATAAAGTGTTGATGAAAAAACATTTACATTTTTAAATATGTGGTATAAAACTACACTAAAATTGAATATTTAGATGTATGAAACACTTGTTGCCTGTTTTCTTATGTTTCCATGAATAAATATAACTTTTGTCATTTATCATTATGTATTTCTTTGAATGAAACGCCTTTTAAACTGTTGTCTCCTTAATGTTTAACAGAGACTGGTAGCATCACCATGTGGATCAACAGAAAACCTGCAGTCTTTCACAATGATGCTATCAACAGTCCAGTTGATCCTGCAGCAGGAACTGTCTCGAGCTCTCCTAAGGATCTGATATTATGACGTGTGAAACCTCAGATATTTCTCCTGTTTATATTTTAAATGTTTCATTACGTCCATTTCCACAGTCTCCCCTCTCAGTCCTATGAGCAATCAAATGAAATCCATCAGATTTCCATCCATCACTGTCTCCTGTTGAGATATTTTCCTCAGTGATACCTGAGTCTGAGTCCTGACAGTTGTAAATAACCATCAAATAATGTGGTATATGGTCTCTTTCAGCCTAAAAAATATAAACAAAAACCATTTAGCCTCAAATCTTTTCATTGTTTATTCCCCAAGATACAGATCAGGAGAGTTTTTGCACACTTCATTTATATAATAATATAAAATGTCATTAATATGTGATGCCTGAAGTCATATGAAGAGGTAAGCCAGTTCAACAGTGCACTAATTATTTCACTGAATAAATTATGTATGTAGAGCTTGAGACCAAAGTAAATCAAAATTAGCTTTCAAGGTCATTAACATGAATCGTTGGGGTGTGCACATGTAATTAGTGTGCTTAAAAACTGCATCAGAAAACACAAAGAATGAAAATAAAGTATTTATAACAATACTGAAAATATAAAACAAAAGAAAAAAACTTGCTTTAGTTTATTTAATGATAAATTAAAGTTATCATCTACGGCTGAACTTCTTTATCAAGCTTAAATAGAATCAAAATCTATTGAAGTAATCTGTCATTTTACAGTTAAACTTCTTGTTCTGGTCGTCTCTCGAAAGAATGTCACTTAAAATAGATAATGTTTATACAGACTGATGTGATTTTTCAAATTTGATTTGGTTTATTTTTTTAGAGGTGAAATAAAACATTGCTCGCTGGTGATTAAACCATGATGAGTTTTCTTCAATCCATGTGGCTCCTAAACTGAGATCATCTCTGGATAGACCTGGATGAACAGTTTCTCATTTCTGAAGTTCATGTCGGACTGAAGATCAGTTTGTAAATGAAAGAGAAGAGAGAGAAACACAGATTATCTTTAATCTATCTTTATTTAGTCGTGTTGGTATCTGGAATTACTGAATACTTAAAGACTGCTCTTTAGCACTGCAGCTGATTTGTATGTACTGCCACCTACTGGACAACTACTAGAACTGGACATGGTTATTTCTATGTCAATGAATGAATAAATGAATGAATGAATGAATGAAATACCATTAAGTAAAATAAATGTATGTGCACTCCATAGCCTCTTCTATATAATATGCTTCCTAAATGAAATATATATGAAATCAAAAGTTTCAATAATACAAGTTACAGTCATTCTCACGGGGCATTTTACCATCTTAATGGTTGTTTTGAAGATGGTGGAAGAAGAACAACAAAAACAACAAGTTTAAGAAGAACAAGAAGACAAAGAACAACAATAAGAGGAGGAAGAAAAAGAATCCAGACTACCATTGTCTATTTATGATCCCCAGAAGATGAACCCTAATTATCTTTGACACAATGACATTTGCTCGTGTTCCACCATCAGGATAAAATGTCAGTTTTCACACAAGGAATGGGAAATACAGATTACCATGAAATTTGCTGGGCATGCTCCCCAGAAACTGATGTCCCATTTAGATGATTCAGATACTGACCTTTCCTCTGGCGCCACTCTGAGGCCAAGGTGTCAACTTAATATGCAAGACATCTCATGATCTTATATAGGAAGATCTGATAGGAGCACATTCATGCTCCCAGGGGGATTAACTCTTTTAATCTTTACTGATCTCATGACCTTTCCTGTAGGTTAACCCTACTATCAGTAAGA
Organism: Sciaenops ocellatus; assembly: GCA_033000465.1. NCBI lineage: Eukaryota > Metazoa > Chordata > Actinopteri > Sciaenidae > Sciaenops > Sciaenops ocellatus. The sequence continues at coordinate 14,669,637 of CP136868.1, forward strand.
TGATGGTAGCATACAGTTAGCTGAAAGTAAACTCTGACCAAGACCTCAGTGTAAAAATGCTTGTCCGTGGATGGATATGGTAATTGTGATGCATATTTTAATAACAATAGGGTGCGAGGAGTTGTGGCAGTTGGCACTGGTCTCTGGATTTGGATCAATATAACTTCCTGTGCCCCAAATGGATCTCTCTGCAGTGTGACCTAGAACAAACCAGCCATATCTGTGCAACACAAAGATCTCACTCAGAGAAAAAACTGACCAGCCGTCAGCACATTCATATAAAGAGTAACACGCAGAGAGCACTCGTCTACATGAAGACATCAAGACACGGCTCTCCAAAGTGTCCCAGCATCATTGAAATGTGTTGAAAGTGTGTGTGTTTGAAGGACAATGAAGCCTAACTTCCTCTTATTACCCAATTTTGAAACTCTGTGAAACTCCAGAAATCCTCTGTCAGTCCTCTGCTGGTTGAAAGATTCAGAAACCTCTTTTCATCAGGGATGAAATGAATTTGGCACCGGCTGGCTGAGGGGTTTTGGCTTTCCTCTCAAGGTCATCCTCGCTTTGAGGTAGGCACTTTTTTTTTGTTACCCACAGCCTGGGTACATTTCAGGGAGATAAATCAGCCACAAAATGAAATGCCAGCACATTGATACATACTGACCCTCCAGTCCACAACCTTCAGATGCTGAAAAACAATCGTACATTAAGAGCATCATATTATTTTGATAGCCTGATCATGCAGCTGTCTCACTGAAAAGATAATTTCTACAAAATCCTGACATGATTTGGCATTAGTCTAATATAAAAACATAACTCCCATTGTTACAATTTCTTCAGTAAGTGCTCACAGAGAGGGCTGTTGCCATGGCAGCTCCTGGATGGCAGATGCAATTTTCACTTTAAAATAGGACACAGAAAAGAAAAGAACATTTTTCATTAAACAGAAAGATATTTTGGGGAAGGTTTATGACCTATTGTTTAAGATTTTCTAACAGAATACATTTATTTTTATCTTGTAAGACACTATATTACTTCTCACAGCCTCGACACACTGTAAAATATGAAATCTGCTGAATAATTGTTTGATGTTTGCACCAAGTTGTCACTGAGTTCACATCATCGTAGTCCGAAGAGCCTAAATTCTGGATTAATAGAGTCGTCCAGGGGTCCACGCTGATTCAATAGCATCTGGCAGATTGTTTGGTCTTACAGACGCGCTGCACTTCATCCCAGAGGTATTGTACTGGGCTGACATCTGCAGACTGTGCAGTCCACTGTAATAAACTGAAGTATCTGTCATGTTCCTGGGGCCATGCTGAGGTGAAGAGTGCTTTGTGATGTGGTACATTATCCTCCTGGAAATCCCCTGTTGAAAACACTTCAAAAACAACAGACAGGCTATTTCACTGGATTTAAACTGTTAATTAACTAAATCCTGATCAAGCAAATGATTTGTCAGACAATTTTTTCTTTCCGGGTTTTCATCTTTAATCCGATGAGTGATTAGTGGTTTTATCAAAACATCTCTTCAGCCTGTCTGTATGCTGTTGCGGCACTCTCTGGAGGAGCTGGATGTTTGCTGCAAATAACTCTTTTTACAGTAGTTCTCTGTTTTTTAAAATTCTATACAAAACTCTGTAAATGAACAAACAGTTTTAAGTATTATATCAATAATGACAAATTACAGTTATTTCTCAGTTTTACAGATTGTACGCAGATTGTTCATATTTATTCAGAATTTTTCCTGCTTTCTTAAATTACATAAAAATGTATGTAAAATGACAGTAATTATCTGTAATTAAATATCTGGCTGATTATATGAGTGAGCTGAGTATATATACTAGTATATATGCTAACGTTTTTCTTTGTAATACATAAATGTATGAATTTACAGAAAATAACTGAATTATTAAAGTAATTTTCTGCTTTTTAAAATTGTGTACACGTCATTTGTAAATTAGTATCGTCACTTCATTGAAGGTGTTTCATCATAGTAATTCAGGGAAAATATATTTAAAAAATGAGCATTTCTCTGCAAAGCATTGACTGAAAATTTCAGTAAATTTATGGTTTTTGAATTTTTAAAAAAAAATATGATATTTTACTTTAATTTTACAGGTTTTGTTTGGCAGCCATTGCTGTCAGTCATTTGACCATTTTGTTGTGTTTACATATGTGTGTTTCAAAAAGTCATCTGTAGATTGTTTCTCCGTAAAGTTGAATATTACACAGGATTAGCTTGTATTGATGACGAGAACTCAATTAATACTGTTTTATTCTTGTAGACTGAAGAGTAACTCCATCAGGTGGAAGGCTCAGTCTTTGTTGTACCGTAAACCGAACTCTTCACCACTGTCATTATGTCCGGTTCTGGCACAACATCAGCTTCACTCTCCATCAGCATTTCCCCACACCGATGGCTGAAAACCTCCTGTTTCCAGTGGTCCAAAACATCTGTGGTACAAACAATAACACTCCCCCGGTGCTCTGATCACAGCTAACAAAGTGAGCTAACATTAGCTAACAGCAGCTATAGTTCACAGCTGTTTACTTTACTGTCCATCGGGAAACTCTGTAAATCACAGAGTTGTACCTCAGCAGCCAGAGGCTATCAGAGGGAAAATATGATCCAGTTTCATCAAAATCAGTGACTGTGACTGTTAATAATAATATGATAATAGCAGCAAATCAGAATCATGACATGTTTTAACATTATTAAAATCGTTTCAAATAAATTTAGTGAAGTAAAAAGTAGAATATTTGCGTCTGTGGAGTGGCATGAAAAGAAAAGTACAACAAAATACACTACAAAATGTACTTGAGCAAATGTACTTAGTTACATTCTGCCACTGACAGCCACTATATGAAAACGAGGCACTAGTGCGTCAACAGGATATTCTCCTTCAAGACAAACCATAACGTAAATAGAAATAATTATAAGCAAAACTAGTTTTAGCAAACTTCTGTCGACTTGAATGTGAGTCTGTGCCATCTTAGATTCTCTCCTTCATTATTAAATACAGTATTTCTATCAGCTGCTCTCAAATTTCCCTTTCACTCATCAGTCAGGCATGCAGATCTAAAGATACTGCTTTGATTAATTCATTGTGCTGTATGCTTGACTGTCAGTGGAATTAATAAGCAACCATTTTTATAATGACATGGCTTTAATGTAGATCTCTGTTATTAATCTCTTAAAGGTGTGCTCACATTTATATTTAAAATATTCACAGTTATGAAAGTAAACCCTCACTGTTTAATTCCCCAGTATAGCACAGAGTGAACATTCTTAATTAATTAATTAATTAATTAATTAAACAGTCATATTTCATGGCAAAACCTTTATGTATATGGCATTTTAGGGAATTTAAACAGAATAAAGTCTATTAAATGACGGTATTTTCATGTCAATTATATGGCAAAATAGTGTTTCTTTTTTGAAAAGAAATTGTATTATATGGTAAAATATGGAATAAAACGCCAACCTCAACCATAAAATCAACAATACTAATATCCTTTTACCGTAATATTAGAAAAAGTTATTACTGTAAAAACAACATGTTTTTTTTTACAGCGTACAGTAAAACACAGTCATATTTGATGGCAAAATCTTTATTTATATGGCATATCAAGGGAATTTATGCAGAATAAAGTTGTATTTTAAATGACAAACTGTTAATTGTACAGGAAAATACCATAATATTTTATGGCAAAGCCTTTACTTTCTCTGGCATTCATATGGTATTTTCATGTCAATTATATGACAAAACAGTGTTTCTTTTGATGGAAAAAAAAACGTTGTATTTATACAGTAAAATGTGAGTAAAATCTCAATCTTAACTGTAAAATCAACGTCCTTTTACCGTAATATTAGAAAAAGTTATACCATATTTATTACGGTAAAATTCTGGCAACCACAGCTACCAGTTATTTACAGTGTAAGTGACTTGCAAAAAATAATATAATAACTGTTTCTGTGTTTAGATTTAACTGACAAAACAGTCATTGATACATTTTTGATACGACAGCGAAGTCTTCTCTGTCAGTCAGCCAGCTGGTTGTGGTACGTAAGGAATGACCATGACCTCAAACCTTCACCCTCATTCAGCTACAAGAACCAAACAAACACAGAAAGGTTAAGTATAACATATACATTCAGACTGTGTGGGTTTCTGTGTGACATTTATCTGAAACATATACACAAGGTGTTCTGACTCATGACAATACATCACTAAACCCTGTGACTTTATTTTAATTATACATTTATAATGACACATGTACAAAACAGGAAATGCTACAGGGCAAGGGAGTAGGGTTGGGGGTGAAAACAAAACAAAGATAAAGCCAGCATCCATTCAAAGCAAGGAGGCTCAGTGGACACAAGCCCCAGACAGAGACACAGACACCCTGCCCCGCGCCAGTGGGCATGGCCCTGTGCTCTCCCCACCCAAAGTCTCTGTTGTTTCAAGAATTTTAGGTTGGTTTCACTCCCGTCATCACCACTCTGCTCTGACTGCTTTTCATTTATGAGACCATACAGTAACACAGGCTATCATCTTCAGGTACAAATATGTGCAAAAAAAAAAAGCACAAATATTGTCGTTAAAAAAAAAAAAATACAAATTTCTGCATCATAGTGCACTGAGACAAAGATAGGACAGACCATTCGTGGAGCTATGATTTCATGTTCCAGGCTAAGATAAGATAAGACATGCTGGTGTTAAAGAGTCTGACAGCTGTTGAAATGAAGGACCTGTGGTAGAGCTCCTTCTCGCATGGTGGGCGTAGCAGTCTGTTGCTGAAAGAGCTGTTTAAGCCTCCACAGTCTCATGCAGGAGATGAGAGGAGTTGTTCATGGTGGATGCTTTGCTGACATCCTCCTCTCCCCCACTTCCTCTATGGAATCCAGGGGGCAGTCCAGGACAGAGCTGGCCCTCTTGACCAGTTTGTTGAGTCTTTTTCTGTCTCTCTCTGTGCTTTCCCCCCCAGCATACAACGGTATAGAATAATGCAGATCCCACCACAGTGTCATCGAAGAGTCCTGCACACTCCAAAGGACCCCAGTTTCCTCAGTAAGTGGAGACGACTTTGGACCTTCTTGTACAAGACGTCGGCGTTGTCCTACCAGTCCAGTTTGTTGTTGAGATGAACACCCAGGAATGAAGGAGATGATGATTGACTTCAGGAGGAAGACACCTCAGACCACACATCTTATCTTATCTTATCTTATCTTATCTTATCTTATCTTATCTTATCTTATCATTTCTCATGTGGCATGTTGTTGCTGTCTAGTGTCTCATAAGCCCATATGGGTTGGGCCCACATGAATAAAATCAATCAATCATTCAGAAAAAAAATATTCAGCTATTAATCTAAATTGCACATAATTGTTGTCTGTTTATCTGTATTGTTGTTTTGACTCTGCGTGTGACTAATAAACATGAGTCTAATTTGGATCAGAACATAAAACTCAATAAAATAACTAATATCTTTTCTGACAACAGTAATTACACTGAAAAACACAATCCATGACACTCTAAAAATAAATGCCATGTGAACAGTTTTTGTCTCTGCATATGACAGGATGTTTTTTTTCCTGTAATTACTGTGGAGCACAACCTATGAAATATTATTTTATTTAACAGTCAGTAATGATAAGGTTTGATTGCCTCGTTGCTACATGCTCATACTACATTACATTAATTTGACAGACACGTTAATTCAGTGTAAATTGCATTTGGAGTTACGTGTCTTGCTCTAAGACTTGTGGACAAGAGGTATCAGTAAAAAGCCACTCCTAACCACCCGGTTATTCTTGAATTGAATTAAATTAAATTAAAGTACGTCCAACAGCTATATAGAGAGCATAGCATTGTTATTTCTTTATATGAATGAGTGGGGCAGCACAATAGTGCTGTGGGGTTTTTTGTTGTTGTGGAGTGCCAGTGTGATTTAAAGCTGCTGACAGCACCAGACGCTTACACTGCACTGGGCTCCTGCTGTCTCTCGTCCTCTATCATTTGTATCGATGGATGTAACCCTGTCTGCTCGCCTGACAGTCAATCTCTACTTCTCTTCTCTCCCTTCTTGCTCCTCCACCTCCTTCACCAGCCACTGCTCTGTTACCTCGACTCCTCCTCTCTTCATTTGTGTCTCTTCTGTTCAAGATATTCTCAAGATTTACAGGTATTTTACAAATGGCTAAAACCGCCAAACTGAGCTGAACATTTCATATTTTTTACTTTAATTACCAAAAGAAAGATATTGACTCTGCAGACTGGGTAACCATTTTGCAAAAGTCCATGAAAACATCTGCATATTCCGATAAATGAGGTTTAAATGATTAAAATCAGTGGTGGAAGAAGTACACAGAAGTTTTACTGAACTAAAAGTACTAAAAGTGTAGTGCAGTGTAATGACTAAAAGTACAAAGTTATTAGCATCAAAATATACTTAAAGTACCAAAATTAAAGTAAAAGTATGCAGAATAATATATAATACATAATTGTACTGATGCATTAATGTTAATTTTGATAACTTTGTATACTGATTTGTAATTTAATCAATATAACATCATTATATTTCATAATAATAATCTAAATCTGGTCATGTACTTGTTATTATAATTTTTCTCTAACATAAAATGGAGTTCAAATTTGAATTTAAGCCCAGCACTTGAATAAAAGTACTGATCTAACTTTGCATTTATTGATGTGATGTGATTTAGTGATTGTTAAATATATAATGAATTTATGGAGCCAAAAATAAGAGTTAGGACACTTTAATGGAAATGTTCTGTTCTTACGTCTGATGAAGCGAGACATTCAGTTTAACCTGTTTAATCCATCAGAAAAGACCAGAGAGAGAGAGACAGACAGAGAGAGAGAGACAGACAGAGAGAGAGAGACAGACAGAGAGACAGACAGATAGAGAGACAGAGAGACAGAGAGAGAGACAGATAGAGAGATAGATAGACAGACAGACAGCCAGACAGATGCACAGACGGACAGAAGCCCAGATAGACAGACAGACAATCAGACAGACAGATAGACAGGCAGACAGATAAACAGACAGACAGACAGAGAAACAGATAGACAGGCAGACAGATAAACAGACAGACTGACAGAGAAACAGATAGACAGACAGACAGTCAGACAGACAGATAGACAGCGAGACAGACAGATAGAAAAACAGACAGACAGACAGACAGATAGACAGACAGACAGATAAACAGACAGACAGATAGAGAAATAGACAGACAGACAGACAGTCAGACAGACAGATAGACAGCGAGACAGACAGATAGAGAAACAGATAGACAGACAGACAGTCAGACAGACAGACAGATAAACAGACAGACAGATAGAGAAATAGACAGACAGACAGACAGTCAGACAGACAGATAGACAGCGAGACAGACAGATAGAAAAACAGACAGACAGACAGACAGATAGACAGACAGACAGATAAACAGACAGACAGATAGAGAAATAGACAGACAGACAGACAGTCAGACAGACAGATAGACAGCGAGACAGACAGATAGAGAAACAGACAGACAGACAGATAGACAGACAGACCGATAGAGGGAGGCCCCACACAGTACCTGTTTGTAGAACCTTCAGTGTGGTTCACACCTGTGTCTGTCTGCAGAGAGATCTAGCAGCTCTCTGTCTACCTTTGTTTCACAAACATTGCTGTGATGTTGATGTTTTGCTCGATCACTACAAATGCTCAGGAGGCTCTGGGCTGTCATTGACCCTATGTCAACAGCATATATGTATTTGTTTTAATGCTGGTAATTCACTGTACTATTTCACATTATCTGTCCAGATAAAGACATACACCATGATTGCTTGTAATGTAAAAGTCAAATTAATCAAAAATATTCTAAAGTAAAAAATGTAAAAAAAAAAAAAAAAAACTTTGTGTCTTGCTCTTGTCAAGTGAGAAATATTCAGAAACATACAGAAAAGGGAAAAATTAAAATAAAAGACAAGAAAAAATAAATATAAATAAGGGATTGCTTTCGAGACTACCCTACTTGTCAGGAGTGCCAGAGCGGGATACCCAGACAAAATATAAGTAGTCATTATGAAGAATGATCCCTTTTACAAGGAGGTTATATTTTTGTGTTGTTCACATGTATACAGGTGCTACTTCTTCCTACTTATCATTTTATTTATTTATTTATTTAGCCTTTATTTAACCAGGAAGAGACAATAAAATCATGAAAAAATAAAAGTCATAATTGTAAGTAACGTCATAATTTACATAAAATAATAAATAACTTTACTTGTATTTTTCTATTTTTTTAAACCACTCCAAGGCTCTACTTCCGACTCACTTGTTAGAAACAAGTTGCTCATTTTTGTTTTCCTTCGTTGATTATTTATTTTAAAACATAAACAACAAAACATTTTCAAACTTAAAACATGCAGTCAAAGACTGTCGATCCTGTCTAGCACCAAATTCCCTGTTCAGACAAAGGACAACTTTTTGTATAGTATAGTATATTTTCTATCTCTATTTGTAGCTCTATTTCTTATTTCTAAAAATTTTTTAAAAATACTTTTTATATAGTTTTCTCTTCCTCCTACAGGCTGAGCTAATCAGAACATGTAATAAATAAATAACTGTTCTGATACGTAAACAAAGCTAAAAAACATATACATTGCGGAATAATTAAACAAAAATGGCTCCAACACGACTGAATTATACAAATTTTCAAGTAAAATAAGTAAAATAAACGTTTTAATTCAAATTATTGTATACTGCACATCTATATCTATCTATCTATCTATCTATCTATCTATCTATCTATCTATCTATGTGTTTTAAGGGAGCGCCCTCTCCACTCGGCTCTTTCCGGCATTTTCCGGTGATGTTGATGTTGTGTTCGTCACCGCCTCTCCCAGACTGCTTTATGTCTGGCAGCAGAGACCATGCGCGGTCGCCATATTACGGAGCACCCCTCCCCTTCAGCCCCGTCACAGCACACAGAGCCACAGCAGCATCGGTGCGGCCACAAGGCTACATACTGAACAACGCTACCGCTGGGGAGGACCAGTGATACAGCAAAACCAGGAGCAAAACGAGGATTCCGCGGGATGGATTAAACCTTTGTTCACCGCTATTAAGTGATTATACTCGGGTTTGACGGCACAGTGCACCGGATGAAAGGTTGCTTGTTTATATTTTCTTTCCTTTGAGTGAATTCAGCCGCTGAAACGGCTCACCGTTAAGTCTGTGTTCAAGCTAGCCGGAGATGGAGACTGGCAGCTAGCTAGCTGACGTTACTCCTCTGTCAGGCTAGCATCTTTGATATAAACGTTAACTTTAAATCAGCAGCAGCTTTCGGGACGAGTGTGAGAGTTTAATTATATTAGAAGAACCACACAAAATGTCTGCTCGTGTTTAACGGAAGCACCAACGGATAACACCGGCGAATTACAACTGGCATCAGCTGACGTTAGCTCGCGAGCTAGTCAGCAACTAGCCTCTTTTTGCCTCGCTAACTGTTACCGGAGGATAGAGGCTGTAAATATCGGCACAACTTTGCCTGATATTTGAGAGCAGCTCAGTTAAAATATTTATTTTTTTGATCGTGTTGTCTGTTGACTGTAGTTTTGTCAAGACGGCGCCGTTAACGAGCTACAACCTTATTGCATACTGTCAGAGACCAACTACCCCCCGGATCCTCTCGAAATGCATCATCCGGACCCTGCAGGAGACTCTGGCAGTGTTAGAAAGATGGCGCACCCGGCTGTCTTTCACAGAAGGGGTAGCAACACAGGCAGCGGGGGCGGCTCCGCGGTGTCAACACCGGTGGCAAACCCGGTGGTCAATAACAGCCACGTCCCAGCCGACGATTATCAGCCGCCTTCACTGTTGATTCAGTGCCAACCTCCTGCTGGTTCATCCTCCCCGGGTCTCCATCATATCCCACCCCACAGCTTGAATCTGCACCCCCAGCCCCAGCCTGCACAGTCGGCCGGTGCTCAGATAAAAAAGAAGAGTGGTTTCCAGATCACAAGTGTGACGCCAGCACAGATATCTGTGAGTACCAACAACAGTATTGCAGAGGACACGGAGAGCTACGATGACCTGGATGAGTCTCACACGGAGGATCTGTCATCTTCTGAAATCCTGGATGTCTCCCTCTCCCGAGCTAACGACATTGTGGGAGCGGAGAGGAGCTCCTCCGAGGAGACGCTGAATAATTTCCACGAGGCAGAGACCCCTGGAGCTGTCTCCCCCAACCAGCCATCGCACCCTCACGCCCTGAACCAGGCGGCTCAACAGCAGCACGGTGGAGCCATGGTGAACGGGACTGTGCACCATCACCATCAACACCCTCATCATCCTAACCATGCCCAGGTCTACCCGCTTTCCTCTGGGCCTGGGAGCACCCTCGCTTCCGGAGCTTTACCTTCTGTCACCCAGAAAATGCCTTCTAACATGGGGGTCCCTCAAGAGAACGTTTCCCAGGCCGCCCCTCCAAGTATTGTCACTCAGCCTGTGGGGGTTATGGCCCCGGGATTTGTCCCTGGAATGCACAGCTCTGCTACGGGCACTACAGTTAGCATAGTTAATCCCCAGACCAGCAGTGTTAGTAATGTGAATATGTTGAGCTCTGCCAACGTGCCTGTGAGAGGGGGGATCAGCACGATAGCTAGCAGTAGCAGTGGTGGCTTTCCTCTCAATGTGATAAGCAGCACTGGGGGAAGCGGAGTTGGAGGTGGTGCTGTTGCAGCAGCAGCCGGGGGTAAACTTATAACAACCACTAATGTCGGCATGATCCAACAACACCAAAACATCATCTCCAACATCACTATGACGACTACGGCTACTGCTGCTGTCGCTGCTGCTGCTGCTGTCAGTGCCTCTGGAGGGATTGGACTCTCCACTGGGATCCAGGGAAGGGTTGGAGCTGCTGGGCTGCAGGCCATGAGTGTCCCCGTCACAGCTGTGGCCACAGCGCCTGTACCATCCACTCCGGCCCAGCCTGCCCCGGCGCCTGCTCCAGCTCCTGCTCCTGCAGTGGCGACCACCAGTTCTCGCTTCAGGGTGGTGAAGCTGGACTCTAGCTCTGAGCCCTTTAAGAAGGGCAGATGGACATGCACTGAATTTTATGACAAGGAGACCCCAGCGTCTGCTCCCAGCTCCTCTGCATCTGATACTGGGTCTCTCAGCATGCGTCAGTTTGTCTCTGAGAGTTTCGCTGGGGCCTCGGAGAGGGAAAGCACAAGTGGTAGTTCTGTGAGTAGCACTATGAGTACACTGAGCCATTATACCGAGAGTGTGTGCAGCGGAGAGACTGGGGGACCCCCAGTACCCCAGCATGCCCAGGATTACACCTCCCCTCCTCAGGGCTTCCAAGGAATCCTCCCCAGTGGCTTAAGCATGGGAGTGTCCCAAACCCAACCTCACATGCACCCCCAGGATATCACTACTTCACACGTGAAGACTACTGTGGCCCCCTCGGCTCCCACAAACATCCACCAGACCACCATTGGACTCCCTACGTCTGCTGTACACCAGCAGCAGCTCACCTATGCCCAGGCAGTTGCTAATCAATCCACAGCCTCCACACAGGGCCTAGTGGGTGTTCAGCAACAGAAGATGGGCTATGCCACCCTGCCACAGCAGCAATCCGCCACCCCACAAGCAGCCCCAGCGCAGGTGAGGCCACCTGAGTACACCCAGCAACACCAAGGTATCCCCCAGGGTGCTGCTGCCTCTCAACCTCTGTCCAACCAAGCTGCTTCAGCTCCCTCTGGGCCAGCTAATGGAGCGTGTCAGATGATGGGCGCCCTGCAACAGTCCCAGGCGCTCCTTCACACACAGTCCCAGCAGCCCTCCACCCTTCAGGCCGCCACCTCCACTATGCCCTCTCATGTTGGAGTACCAGGTCACGGCCAGCAGCCTCAGAGCCACCCCGGCCATCTGGATTGCCAGCAGCAGAAGCCACAGTCACTCCCCACACAAATCCAAACTCCTGGTTTGGGCACCCAGCTGCCCTCAACAGTCCACCAGAGCCAAGTATCTGCACCAAGTGTGCCTCCACCCAACACCCAGAGCGACCCCCAGGCCCAGCCCCAAGCCCACAACACTGGGAACAGTGGTAGGATGCCCCCGCAGGGTGTTCCTCAGAGCCAGCCGTCTTGTGTCAGCCAGGATCCCAGCAGTGCCCAGGCCTTGGCTCACGCCGCCCAGGCCAGTGCCCTCTACGCTAGTCTGCCCACCTTCACCACCACTCAGCTGCAGGACGCCCAGCGGCTTCTCCTCCAGCACCAGTCGGCTTTGCTGGGGCTGCCCAAGCTTTCCGGAGGGGAGGCTGGGTCTGGATCCAGCGCTGGCCTGGGTCAAGAAGCTGAGGGCAACACCGCTACCGCCAGTGCCTTAACTGCATCAGCCGGTCTCAAGACTGTTGATGGAGAGGAGGATGGGTAAGAGATTCTTTACTTTCATTACTTTCTTCTTTAGACTTACTGACATGTTTTAGGACTCGTCAAAGTTCCCAGCTTGGCGTTCAGAGTCTGTTTGAAGCTGGATGGTTTCAATGGTTGCTGTGGCAGCTGTGAGGGAAGAAAAGTGTTATTGTTTTCTCAGATAGGCAGCAGAAAGTGGCCAGGCCGCCACAGTCTGTCCATCCTCTGTCAGCGCAGGGCTTAGCTGGATGTGACGCGTTTCGTCTTCATCAAGTGGCTGCAGTGATTCGACATTTTACCTCACCTTGCCTCCTTGCTTGAATCCCGACTCGTCTGCCTTACAGGGCATAATTTCTGCTGGGTGCACAGATCGCAGTACACGCTCTCAGCACATTTGTTGATTTTAAAAGGAGGAAACAAGGTGAAGAATTGTTTAATTGGAGACAGAAGAGGGCAGGTCGCTGAAACAAAACATCACAGACCAGATTTTAAAAATACTCTTTCTACATAGAGAGATGTTGGGTTACTTGCTGACATGAAAAATCTAGCGCCATAATCCTTTTCCTTCACTAAAAGCTTATTGATTTTTTTTTTTTAAAATCTCTCTTTGTCTGTCTCTCCCTCCATCTCTGTTTGTCACTGCTAATGATTTATGTGATGAACCAGCCTGAGGAAAGTCCTCTAAATATGTTTTAAGAACTGATTTTCACATCACTCGCAGCTGCAGGAAATTACTCAAATTTCAGTCATTCTTACAATCTTAAGCCCCCTTTCCCCCCCGACGTCTGAAAAATGTTATTACCTCAGCTTTTCGGGATGTTTTGCATACCCGAGCGAAACAAATAAACAGGTAGGGAGGATGAGTTGATTACAGGACATCACTGGGGATGTAAAGATGTTTTGTTTCAGTCCACGGATGGCTACTGTTATCACATGACATTTAACTCGGAGGAATGTGAAATCTATGGGGGATTATTGTGGATTATTGTCTTTGATGATAAGCAGCATTTCGGTGAAACCAAAGCTCTTGGTACAAATGAGAAGATTGTCTTGGTGAATTAGGCTCACGGTTAATTTCTCTCTAAGTTTACCGGCTGTCACACCAGTGCGAGTAGTTGATGGTGTCTCTACTAATGAAGGCTGAAAGTAAAACTGGATATTTCTCTCTCGTTCTCAACAAATTAACCTCCATAGACAAAAAACAAAGTAATGCTGATGCAAGCACACACACAGTGACAAAGATCACAAACAACACATGTCCCAGTTAAGCTTTTTTTAAAGAAATGTAATTGTCTGCTGATACTTCAGTTTGTTTTATATATTTTCTATCCTAGTGCAGAGAAACCACACTGTGGGTAACTGGAGCATATATTTGAAAACAGTTTACAGGGTTATATGAACATTTCATGTGATAAATGACAGATTAAAATAAAGAAAACTAAGCTGAGCGTCCAAAGAGCCTTTTAACAGCTGATTAGCGGGCTATCCCGCCATCGAATTCAAGCCAAGCAGCAACCTCCGTGTCTGTGAAGTGTCAAAAACTGCAGTTCCTCAAACGTCCACTTGAGGCTGGCTACAGAATGAGTCAGTCTCCGTAAGCCCCCATGTTAAGATGTCCAACTTCACAGCAGAAATAAACATGTTTACAGCGTGGTACAAAAAACAGTTTTGGCCTCTATAGCTAATTTCCTCGTTCATGACAACTGTACAACTGTACTGAGGCTGAACTTTTATATAACTAACCTGTTCAAATTATATTAAGGCTTAAAGCGTGGTGGCTTTGATTGACAAGTAGGTGCCATTACAGGCGGCTTGTTTAAGCAACCAGGCTTCATTTGGCCTTCTTCAGGTCCGCTAATGATCCACATCTTTGCATATTTAGATTAGCCGGGAGTCCGCCCAACATGGTGGCAGCCAGAGTGACAGATGTTGAGCTTCAAAGTGGCTCTTCAGAAACCTATGAGTGACGTCACAGATAGCGGTCCATTCTTTGTACTGTCAGTGGTTAAAGCTATTTTTCAGTAACTGTGCGTCACTGTTCTGAGTGAACGTGAGTTATGTATGTTTTATCTTAAAGTCCAGCTTTTGGTTTTATGCTTAAGCATTTTAAAATCACTTTCTGACTCGTGACTGTGATTGCTATTGTTAACGTTTATCTGAGCATTTATTTAGAAGTGCTGGTGTATGAATAGTTTTAAAAAATATATGTTTAGATTTTGTGAAAGAGGATATATTTGTACCCTGACTTTGCTTTGGTTTTCAGGTTAAGCTCTTAGGACAAACAAGGGGACTAGCATAATGATTTAAAATGCAGGGCTTGTACCCCAAAGTCTAGGCGATTTTATAAAAAAGTATTGAATATTGTGAAGCTCTTAGAGTTGTGAGAGTTGTGTTGATTAAACTCTGTGGAAGTTTTTGAGGTTGTTTTTGACAACCCGGGGCAATGAACCATTTCCAGCAAACACACACCACTGTTTTGTCTCTGACCGTTTAGAAAGCTTGATATCGCTAACTTACCTTTCTATGTGCATTACACAGAATTTTAAAAAGTAATCACGTCACATGGTGATATCATCACCACAATTACGCTAAAAGCTGATGTCCAGTATTGTTGAGTTATAGGTCTAAATCAGAAACAACTGGTATTGATTACTTTCACTTTCCTGCTGAAAATGATGGTCATTTTCGGCAGAGAGGCAGTAAATTATAAGTGATTGCACCTTTAATGGAAGCATGTCTAAGACCTGGGGGCTTTTTTTTCCTTTGTGTATTAATTGCAGAGCAGCCCGCTTCTCTAATAAAAGCTGATTTGTTCTCTTTGTGGTAGGAACGTATTTACAAGAGTGTTCTGGCTGGGCGTCTGTTCAGTGGTCGAACAGTTCCTGTGGTCTGTTGTCAACATATTTTCAGGTTTTAACGTGTGGGATGACCCTGCCCTCATAAATCAACTCCTAAGGCACGGCTATAAAACTGTTTTTAGTGTGGGTGTTCTCTATGTGTGCATGGGCAGACTGTTTACAGGCCAATCATGGTAAATCGGTGATTAGAAGAGGGTGTCAAATGTTTAATGACATGAGCAAAACATAACTAATAATTGAAGGTAGGATAAGATGGACTTTATTGATCCCACACTGGAGAAATTCACTTGTTACAGCAGATCACAATATACAAGGTGGATTTAAAAAAAAAAAAAAAAAAATACTCAAATAGGGGTGCCGTGGTTGCTCAACTGGTGGAGTACTTCCTGCAGCGACCCGGTTCTGACTCTGGCCTGTGGTCCACGGATGTTTCCTTTTGCTGTGTCCTCTCTCTCCCTGCTTTCCTGTCTGTCTTCAGCTGTCTGCTCTCACAAGTTGAAAGTTGTCCAGAGTTACCAGTGAGTCCGAAGTGAGTTCATTCAGTCTCTATGATGCTACGCTCTCCATTCTTCCTCTGTAGCCTGGTTAGCGCTGTTAGCTCCTCCATCTTATGGTGGAGATATCTTACATTACCCATGATAACAGACGGTACACATGGTTTGTATGGTCTTTTCACCTTCTGACGTTTAAATCCAGCTCTGCATCCCCGTCTCCTTCTCCTCACTTCAGCATCAACCTCTGGTCTTTCCACAGAGTGTATGCTAGTGCTGCCTAGCGCTAACAGCTATTCTTGAGTATAAACGAGAGCTGTGGCTTTTTTTGTCACCCGACGTGTGATGAAGTAGTCAGTATAACAGGAAAAAGACAAATCACTAATCTCCATTGTTCCACGTTCATGTTTGAACATAAAACAGTGTCAAAAGTACTGAAAAAACTAAAAACACAGAAGTGTCCAGAGTTACTGTAACTGTCTGCCTCCCCTGTGGCGCCATGGCTACAGAATGTGATCATATGGACGTTTCCACATGCATGAAACAAAAGTTCTTTCAATTCAACTGACAAGACTTGAGTCCAACACAGACTTTTACGGGACAGCCGTGTTATTATGTGCTGGATCTGGCTGTGAACTTATTTTAGATGCTCTGTTAAGGTCTTAAGCTTCTTGTTCAGTTTTGTTGAGCTCTGACTAACAGATGAGATGTTTTGTTCAATCCAGTTCGTTCAGAGTCTTCATTTGAAGTTTGATGTTGTAGTTATAGTTAGTTAATTGTAAGTAAATTAGAAGTAATTTCTGTTCCTCTTTTTTAGTCCTTTCCAACAGCATGTGTGACAAGATCTTAGTTGGTACAGTTTTGTTTTCTTGTCGTAATATAGTTACTATATTAGCAATCCTTGTTGATTTTTAAAAATTGCTGTAGGGCAGAAGAGGCAGGACTTCCAAGATGGCGGCAGCCAGAGTCACCACACTCTGAAGCTGTGCCCAATTCAGGGGCTGCATCCTTCGAAGGACGCGGCCTTCGTGGCGACTCCTTCTGAGGGACCTTCGAAGGCCACATCAACCGTTGTTAAATGAGACGATCTAGCCTTCGAAGCATTTTCTGGTTGCGTCACCAGCTGCGTCACCAGCTGTTCCCGCCCATAAGACGAGAAAGACAAAGAAAACGAAGAAAAAACAGACAGAAGAAAGAATAAGACAGAAGAAAGAAGAAAAAAAAAAGGAAGAAAAGATGTTAGAAATAGACATATTTTATATTTTATTTTTAATTGCTTTGCTGTCGGAGGAAGGGGAGAAGCGGCTCCGTCTCCGCCGGCTAGTATATCTGCGGTTAATAGGGGACCGAGAGGTAAACCTGTTATTTTAACCCACAGTAATGTAAATTCGTCACTGCTTGGTGTCGCCATTGTAATTTTCCCGGCACTGAACAGCGGCGCGCAAAGGATCTTGGGATATGGGAGGCCGCGAAGGATAGTTGTGGTGCATCCTCCAAAAAGAGGGAAAAGAAGGCCGCATTTGAAGGAGCCTTCCTCTTCTTCTTCGTATTGGGACAGCCTTCGCGCGGCGTTGTGATGTAATCGGCCTTCAAATGCGTCCTTCGAAGGATGCAGCCCCTGAATTGAGACACAGCTTGAGCTTCACATATGACTATTCAGAAACCTGTGGGGTGATGTCACAGATATGCTGTCCTTTCTTTATGCTGTCAATGAACTGAACGTTGGCTGTTGGCTTTGATCCATATTACATGCATGTATCTGTCATACAGATATGTATTTCTTTCTTCTGATGGTCTCAAACTTAAACAGCATTCAGTGTCAGTGTCATGCTGTATATGAGATGTGTAAGTGGTCCTGATTGTGTTGATACTGTATGTGCTGGTGAACTTGGTGGCGGTGATGATACGTTGTGGCAAAAATTAAGCGAGGTACAACTTTCCTGCATCGTTTTGTCGAAGCACCTGCTGTGCTAACGCAGTCGTCTCATTGAAATGAATGAGGATGCTGCTTTTCTTTTTTTAACGCTTTGCTATTGTCGGTGTGAACGCAGCCTAAGTGTGTGTGAATGTGTGAAGGCTCAGGGGAATGTAGGCTGGCTGACTGGCTGGCTGGCTGGCTGGCTGGCAGCGTGATGGCTATCTCTGCTGCTGTCTGTTTTGAATCTAATCTTCCCCCTGGCAGTGCAGACACACCAGTGTGTGCTGGACCTGTTGCTCATTGTGTGGAGATCAACGAGATCCCCAAAATTCACAGCACACAGCGGAAGTGACCCAATCTGACCTAACCCAACTCAGTCGGGTCTACTGGAGTTCGTTCAGACCACGAACAGACCGGACTAGATGGAACCAGACTGAGCGGAGATGTGCATCACTGTTTCAGCTCTGATAAATCCTGCCATTGTGTTGCTCCATTAACACCAGATATTGTGTATTTTTAGTATCAAATGCTTAACCCCTGTAGCGTGTATAAAGTTTGTAGTGTTGTCCTGCATAGGGGGCATCATAGCTGTAGTTTTAAAGGATCAGTGTGTAGGCTTTAGTGGTGTCTAGAGGTGTAGTTACAGGATTACAACCCCATCACATTCTGAGCATTAAGGGAGAAACAAGCGGCAACCTCTGTGGCTGTGAAGTTATGATAATGATATATAATATAATATATATAATTGACAGCGTAGACTCTTTGATTGACAGGTAGGTGCCAGTATTGGTGGCTTGTCTGAGCAACCAGGCATCATTCGCTCAGCCTCAGGTCCACCGATGATCCACGTCCACAATCTGAGCTTCAAAACAACTTTTCAGAAACGTGTGGGTCACTTCACGATGTCCATTCTTTATACTGTCAGTGGGGCAACGCTATCATGGCTGCAAAACGGGCAAAAAAAAAAGCAAACTTCCTTATGTAGAGCCAGTGTTTGGTTTGTCCATTCTGGGCTATTGTAGAAACATGGCAGACTCTGTGGGAGAGGACCCAGTGTTTGTTGATTTAAAAAAAAAAAAAAAAAAAAATGTGTTATTAAATTGTTATTGGTGCATAACTAACATTAAGTAAAAAAAAAGTATAAGTAAGATAAAAAAGTATTTAAAAAATGTAAACAATATAAATATATACAATATGTCTTAAAATGAGAAGCGCAAATTAGACACTAATGAAAACATAATTATGAGTATTATATTTCAGCTCTGACATGTAAGATTTTTAGTATTTGTCTTTTGATTTGAGCTGATACAGTTATTTCTAGCTTCTTGTGGTCCATTTTCCTGGACGTAAAGCTCTTTTGTCATTTTTAACAATAACTTTTTTTTTTTTTTTTTTTACATTTTCATGTAATACATGTATGTAATAAATAATGTGTACGCTAAATACTGCCAGTTCTTAATGTTTAGTATAATTATGTTTGAACAGTTACTCCCCTCCCCATTAGAACAATCATTTTGTAAAACCATTTCATTAGACCTTACAAATAAGATGCTGTTCTTTTTATTTTTTTTTAACTATATTTTATTTTAGTTTTTCCTTATTTCACTTTTTGAAAAAAAGCTGGATGATTCGTAGACACACAGGTGCCGAGACTTAGCAGTGAGAATTGTTTGCTGACGTCATAACAAACACTCAAATTGATTTTTTTTTTGTTGTTGTTGTTGTTGCAAATGCAACAATATTTTGAGCTGTTGCCTTTTTTTTCTCATATAGAGCCCTTGTCTTTTCTGCAGTTGCACATCACTAAAAGTAAACAACGTTTGTTATTTGTTATGCTGCTGACGCCTCCCCCATTCCTACTGCACAGATCGTGCCAGAGAACACCAGAACACAGCAGAGCAGCAACATGCTGTGTATGAGGGAGGTGAGGGAGGAGAGGGAGGGAGGTCTCCCTACACACTGCTGAATATTTACTATGTCTTTCTAAGGCAAACGGTGAAAGCATGAATGGCAGAATGAAACTAAAGAGGAGATTGTAAGCAGTTTAGTGTATGTTGATGAAGCGGAGGTTCATACAAACCACTCACACCTGCGTCTTTCTATAAATCACTCCATGTCTTTGTCACTTGATTATTTGTGAGCTCTGTGCAGCTGATTTCATTCGTCTCTGCCCCCTTTCTTCTTTCACATGGTTTATTTTTCCATCAATAAACAGGATTGTTTCACTTAAGAGTGCGGTGGGAAAACTAATGGCTCGTAATGGATGATAATGGATTGTGTTTTTAGCCTGCCTTTCATCTATGAGAAAATTGCCCTCCCACCCCCTGAGCATACACTGCGCACACACACACACACACACACACACACACACACACACACACACACACACACACACACACACACACACACACACACACAGTGCCATGATAGTCTAACCTGTTATTTTGGTTCTTTTTGTACCTGAATAATACAGGCTGTTTATTTATTTATTATGGTCTTTCAACTGAAGGGGTCTGAAATGCATCAAAATAAATGAACTCTAGACCAATGACAGTGTAAAGACTGGACACCGTATGCGTGACGTTGCCCACAGGTTACTGAAGAGCTGGTTTGAAGCTCTAATTCTGTGACTCTGGCTGCCGCCATCTTGGCAGTCCTGACTTTTACACCTCCCAGCTAATCTAAAAATAAAAAGACGTGGATCGTCGTCAGACCTGAGGCGGGCCAAATGAAGCCTGGTTGCTCAAACAAGCCATCGTAACAGCATCTGCCTGTCAATCAAAGCGTCCACGCTGTTAATTATGCATAACTTACAGTTTTTCTCCATTGGTTTGGCTCATTTCTCGAAACAGAAATTACATTCTCAAAACTCTAAGATCATTTGGCAAAACAGTCTTACAGTTCAGCACAACACCATAGCTCACTTGCAAAAGCGCATATCTCTCCCAAAAAGTTCACTCCTGTCAAAACTAAATTTCTTTCTCATATAAATAGTCAGTACCTCCAAAATGCATCGTCCCTTTGGCATTGTGTGGGCACTGCAAGTCAAAACGTTTAGATGTTTTGTCACTGTGGCAGAGGACCATATCCCTCATGTCCACCTCTCAGTCTTAGCCCAGTCCTTCATTCACAATGGTTACTGTACTAGTTTTTTTTTTTTTTTTTTTGTTTAGCTAACAGAATACAATTGTGTATAAAACTGAAAAAATAAAAATAAAAAGAACAGGATTTTAGGGTAAGAGTAGCCTCTAAGGTTTGACATCACACACTGCACTCACACTGCAAAGGAAAGGTAGCCATTTTTATTCACACACATAAAGTAACCTCCATATCAGAGTAAAAAGAAAATGTATAAAGCATAATATACTGTTATATAAACATATAAACAAAAACAAGGAAAATTATATGTAGCCTACAGTGCTGTAAATAAATACAGTATATGGTATTCATGGTATTATGTTGATATGATTATGTTGACTAATTTTGACAATTGAACAGACTATTTTGCATATGATGACTTATAGAATGAAATGATGCTGACATGTTTTGGAGAGAACAACCATTGGACTGAGAATCAATCAGTTTAGATCAACAGGATCTATTCACTTGGAAATTGTGCTAAATGTAGGCTAACTGTACTTAATCATTTTCAAAGATGTACTAAGACATTTGCAATGTGATGAAATCAATGAGAAATACAATTCTGTTGTGAACAATTGCCAAGTGGTTTGGAGGTTTGTCCATGTTGTTTTGAGAATGTAATTTCTGTTTCAAGAAATGAGTAGAGATGTTCCGATACCATTTTTTCCCCTCCCGATACCGATTCCGATACTTGTGTTGTGGGTATCGGCCGATACTGAGTACCGATACCAGTATGTTATAAAAAAAATATACTATGCCTGCATGACTGTGATATGATTATCATTGTGGTAAGGACTGGCTCAGGTTAAACCCTTTGTAAAACATGAATAAATACAGCAAATTCAAGCCATTTATTTTTAAATTTATTTTTAAACAGAATAGTATAAAAATCAGTAGTGCAAATGCAATTTGACTAAATAAATCCAGGAATAATTATTTTTAAAAAATTAAAGTGCAGCCACAATATTTTTAAATAAAAAAGGCATTTCTTTGCATGTTGCATGTCGCAGTCTTACTGGTGGGAGCATCATCCAGCGTGAAATACTGCCATACCGCCGACATGATATGCTAGTACTAGTTAGCTGCTAGTTAGCTTAGCTCCAAGCCTCGCGTCAACCGGCTCAGACACAGGTGTGTCTGTTGTGTCTGTGTCACGTGATCAACTCTTCCTCGTCCCTCTAAAACAGCATGCAGGTTGCAGCACAGCGCCACTGCTTTAAGGGCTAATAAATTACGTGGTATCGGATCGGTGCCTGGACTCCAGTAGTCGCCGATACCGATGCCAGCATTTTCGGCAGTATCGGAGCAATTTCCGATACTGGTATCGGAATCGGAACAACTCTAGAAATGAGCCAAACCAATGGAGAAAAACTGTAATATAATTTGAACGGGTGAGTCGGTACAGTTGCCTCAGTACAGTTGTCATAAACAGGGAAATTAGCTATGGAGACCAAAACTTTTTTGTAGCAGGCTGTAAACTTGTTTATTTCTGCTGTGAAGTTGGACATTTTAACATGGGGGTTTATGGAGATTGACTTGTCCTGTAGCCAGCCTCAAGTGGACGTTTGAGGAGCTGCAGTTTTTGACACTTTTTTGCCCTGGCTTACTTCCCAGCCACAGAGGTTGTCGCGCAGTATTATAGTTATAGTTTTATTTTGAATTAGTATTTTATATATAATATACTATTATATATTTTAAATTAATTTATTTCATTTAAAAAATATAAAAAAATAAAAATTGTCGATTGCTTGGCATACCATCAGAGGGAGCTCACGTACCACCACAGTTTGAGAATCACTGCTCTGGACATTGTAGAGTCATAACATGATTCATTTTAATGGATGTTTTTGGTGTTACGAGTCCTATCTGTGACCAGTTGTCTCGTTCATTTCATGACACTCGGACTGAGCTGTTCTTTTTGGTTCGTGAGGTTCATAGTTTGCCTCGTTTCTTGTGTGAATAAGACATGTTGATTCACTTCATTTAATAGTTAAGGAGAACATAGGTGCTAATATTTTAAATCTAAACCCGTATTGTGTTGTGGGTGGACACTGAGTGAAGTACTTTCTATAAGCGTTTTAAGCGTCCTGTATATACAGTACGTTCCTGATGCCCACGTGCTTAATTTCTATGGCAACAAAAGAAACTATGCCCACGAGAACAGAGACCTCCAGAAGGGAAATAGTGTTATTTTAAATCTTTAAAAAAAGATGTGGACATGTTAACCTGAGGTTTAGATAGGTCTAAGTGGGAGACACTGTTGTTGTAACATGCTGTATTAAAGGTACTTAAACAGTTCTCATCATTTGTTGGTGAAGCCGTCTTATTAAACAGAAAATTAAAGGATTCATTATTTTGTAGTTTTTAAACATGTCATATACAGCATGTGTAGCTTGATATTTGTGTGACGTCTGACTATGAAGTGAAGATTTATGGAGGTTTCATTTTCAGCAGTGCATTTTTATTTTTAAGCTTTAGTGGGCTGCCACTGTCATCCCCCTAAACATGCAGGCAATGTGCTGAATCATGGCCGGCATTCCTGTGGCCCGAACACTGTCCAGTCAGCTACAGGAATCTCACACACACACACAAATAGAGATAATGCAGTGGATGACTTTGCTATCGTCTTTTCTCTCCTCCGTGTCTTTGTTCAGTTTCTCTCTCAATTTAGTCAGAGGAATAAAATCTGCCGAGGTCATCTGAGGAAACCGATGAAAAGATACTACCTTAATTCATATCAGTGTTCTCAGTGCTGATGGACTAGCTAAATGGCTTTTACGTATGCTAACATACTGACACTGGCTGACTTCACGTCCCCGATTATGATTGAAGTTCACTTATCACTACAGCGATGGAGAAAAAAACCCATGCGGGGTGCTCCTCGGGGCGCTTTGTTGACTCTAAATAACCTTGAGCCAATTGCTGGCCCTCGTGGCTCTCTTTCAATGGTACTTTCACTTTCTGTGCCTACGATGGTGACCACGAGTAACAGGGAATCAGGGTTTGATTCCGGAGAGAGCTAACATATCCAAGGAATGCAGCAGGCACATAGTTGGATCTTGGGATCGAGCTGATGGTCCACAGTGAGGCGAGCTATCGTCCCGTGAGGTCCTAAGCGTTTACTTTAAACAAATTAGAGTGTAATCACCAGCTATTTTGATAATGGATTAATTGGTTTGAGTCATTTTTTTTCTCCAGAAACTCTGGTTTCTTTGGTCCTCTGTGACAGCAAGTTTCGCACTTCATGTCGTCACAGCACGAATTAAACCTTGCAGGTAACTGAGAACAAGTTCATGTGGGCAGATACCATCAGGCAAATGTAAATTGGTTATAATATGAAATTTTAACAAAAATTAATCACAGCGTGCTGATATTCAGAATAACATCACAACCTTGAGTGTGATATTGCCTTTATACAACAGTTCTACAAGCATTTATTGCATTTATTAGCATTCATTCATTTATTAACAGTAATACGTGACAACAGATTGTGATTTGTTTGTTTATTTAATCACTTATTTGACTCCAAAATATTATTATTATTATTATTATTAAGAAGCCTGTTGACATGTGACGTCCTTTGTCTTTATCATCTATTATGCGTTTTCACTGACACGTAATGAATTGTTAAATGTCATATTTCTTAAAGGGAGATTGGTGTCATATTTTCCTCGGACAGAGCAGGGAGCTTTAATTCAACCTGCTAATATGTTTATTTTTTAATGTTTTTTCAAAAACACTAGGTTGCAGTTAAGTATGATAAGGGTGTCTGACATTGACTGATGTTAGTTATTGTTTTAATTAATGGTTGTGTATTGATTACTGACGGTGGCTGATCAGCTAATTAGTTAAGTTTGCAGGCCACCTGTTGTGTGTTTTTACGGTGCAAAGATTGTTACAATCTAAGATAGATGATGATGTTAATGGTAACGTCAACGTAATGGTCGTTAGTACATCTGTAAAGCAGAGTGATAAATGTAGTTAAAAGTCCCAGTGTTGTTTAACACTCATGGAAATTTCCTTCCTGAGTTTTTCTGTATTTATGATATGACATTTCAACAAAAGTTTAATTATTTTAGAAAGTGAGATGAGAAGATTGATATTAATCTAATGGTTAGCCTAGCTTAGCAAAAACACTGTAAGCAGGGTGAAACGGCTAGCCTAGCTCCGTAATAAAAGCATGCATTAGAGATTTCCTGCTGGAATATTAAAATATTAGTTTGTGCTCGTTATGGACGATCATCAAGTGGCACAGAGGTGACGGTTCATATGTCTGGTCCGCTTAGGCTGATGGAGTCTGATAGTTTCAGCCTTTCTGCTCGGCTGTGATGACGTGCAAGCTCTATCCAGCGAGTGTCTTTTCCCATAGGGTTTGATATTCATTCTTGCTTTGTGTGAGCTAATCCTCTTCTCTATGCTCTGTGGCTGAATGAGGCAGGCTGCTGGAGGGAGGGGGTGACGTTTTTTCTGTTTCAAAAAAAAAAAAAAAATTCCCCTCAACAGTCTAGCCAGCTGCCTCTTCTGTTAGCATGAATAAAGCTCAGAGACACTCTGTACTCATTGTTTCCAAAATGTTGAATTTTTTTTAGGTAGCCCACCCAATTAGACAAACATTAGTCTTTAAATTTAAACCTGTTTTGAAGCACACGGTGTGTGTTCAGTGCTCCAGCTCTCTCACTTCTCTTTGGAGTGACCATAAGCCAAAAGGTAATCAAAACATGCTATTAATTAACTTGCTCTGAGCATAACTAATACCTTTCCTCTGCTCTCTGTTGGCACAGTCACTGTAGTATTAATGCCAACTATAGTCTGCCTGCAAACTGCTTTCAGCTCTGTAGATAGTGTTGCACTCCCCCCTGCTGGTTGGCAAGCTGTGAACTACACATATACACCAGTCACATCATATATACAGAAGGTATGTATGTATGTGGGCCATATGATGGTCTGAATGCGGTTTAAAAGCACTGTGTTTGTTAAGCTCAAGCTCAAATGACTATTAGAGAGTGCTGCTGTGAATGCTCCCTTTCAGGTGTGCTAGCCTTGAAGCTGGGAGGAGGGATTGAAGCACCAGAGCCACAAATTCATACACTGGAAGTAAAATCTGTATTCACACATGCAGAATGAAGATTTTCTGATCAAACAGTGGTGACCAGTTGAGGTCAGCACAATGCTTACAGGTTAGCCAGCTGAACTAATTATCATTAAAGTTCATTAAAGGACCAGTATGTAGTATTTAGTGACATCTAGCAGTGTAACTGTCTCGTCTTAGCCTCCTTTTTCCAGTGTGCAGAAGCTACGGCGACCATGAAATGCGTGAAAAACTCGAGCGAGTGTGTGGTCCTAAGCGAGTGTATAGTTTCAGTTCAGGGCTATTGTAGAAACATGACGGACTCTGTAGACGATGATCTGGGGCGTCAGTAGGTATATAAGTCTCAATCAAGGTAATAAAAACAAAACGATTCTTCTTTTCAGGTGGTTATAAACTAATGAAAACATAGCTATGAACATTATATTTAATTTCTGTCGAATTTAGATACATTTAAAAAATTCAATTTTCTATAATTATAACCAAGGAGCTTTGTCAGTCATAGAATATTGTTCAATACTCATTGTGTTTATTAATATCTCAAAGTATTACATGTAATTGAATAAATCTGGGATATGAAAACTCCCAGTCTACAGTCAACATGGCCAAGAAGAGACCACCTGAGTGGACTGTATCAACGTTATTCATTCATATTGATTCAAAAACAAGAGGTGATCGTGCCTTCTCGATCAGGGCCCCTCGACTCTGGAACGACCTGCCCGAGGAGCTAAGGCTTGCCGAGTCAGTGAATTCTTTTAAATCACTTCTTAAAACTCATTTTTACAGATTGGCCTTCTTGTGATGTCGTCTATTTTTATTTTTTATTTCTATTTTTATTTTTTATCTATTTTATTTTATGTGATTTTTATTTATTTTACTTTACTACTTTTTATTCTCTTTTCTCTATCTTTAAATTGTACCTATACATTTTTCTATGTGTAGTAATTGTCCTTATCATTTGTTTTTTTTTTCATTGTTTATGTCAATCACTGCTGCTCTGTAAAGCACTTTGTAAACTCTGTTTTTTAAAGGTGCTATATAAATAAAGTTATTATTATTATTATTTTATTATTATTATTATTATTATTCATTTTGGGTGTGTTGTTTAACTGGAGATGGCGATTTTTGAGGCTTGCATCCATTAGTGCTGCAGGCCTCTACTAGTAGCTTCAAGTAGTAGCAGTAGTATGAACTGCAGCAGTTTTCATACAGCTCGCTTGTCTTTCTTTAGTAATTTCAGATATGAGATTTACCATGTTGATCTCCCACTATTCAGTGGACTGAATGTAGATATTTTTTTAAGAGGCAGCGAGCTCAAATGTTAATTTTTTTTTAGCCTGGACTTTTATTTAAATAACTGTGAGGACATCCGTCATTCTAAGTGTGTGGCTTATCGCGGCCAGCCATGTGGTTGGCTGTTACAGTGATGCAGACCAACATTTCCTTCGAGTCACATTGCTACAGTGCTGTGATATTATTTTCACATGAGTTTCACATTTAACTTTAGAAAATTGACTACATAACACCTGTTGGTTGTTAATAATACGCATGCATGCATCAAGGACAGTCCTTCCCTGTTCCTGCACACATGCTTGCATGATCATAAACTGTCCATCAATGTAATCATTAAAATGACATTTTTGATGTGTGCTGCTGCAGAAAATGAATCTGCTTGAAGGTTTATTTGTTGGTGCTTTTATGTGCTTCAACGTCGGAGGCTTGAGAATCAGTCATGTAAGAGTTACTGAGGTCACAAAGCAGTTGTAAGAGTTGTTAGTCACCAGACTGGCAATGTGGTATATTGTTATGAAACCACTGGGGTAAAGGTTTATGGATGAAGGGAATCCATTCACAGGATGCAAAATAGACACAAAACAACTCTCAGAGAAAACTCCAGATCCTTCTGGGGTGTTTTACTGAACCCAATTGCAGTTTGGGGCTTTAAATTGAGACAACATTGTTACCCCAAGGGTACAGACTGGACAAGAAATGGTGAAATGTCAGACACCTAAATAACTTTTGAAGTAACTGCTCCTTGAGGAAAGGCTGTGTGCACATATTTAATGCCTGGTTGCATTTTAGCATTAAAGGTGTGAAGACAGATAACAGGGTTGTTTATTTGCTGATGAAAAGGAGGCAGTGTTGTTTTCTCACAGTGACATTAAGCTGCTCTCAAATATACACACTCGCTTATTAGGAGTTTATACTTACACAGAAGTAGGGTAAAATATATAGTGTACCCACCCACTCCAACAGAGCTAATTAAGGGAAATATTGATGTGAGTATTTATACTCTAATTAGATACATTTAATGAGGAAATGACAGGTACAGACAATAAAGACATGTAAGAAAGACATCCACATGAGGTTAAAAGAAAATATATATAAATGCTGTTTACACATAGACAGTTTGGCTGTGAAGTGTTAATTGCTTCATAGCTTATCATGTTAATGACCTTATATGTTTCAAACTAATCAAACTCCTTTGATTGAGATGAAAGCTTGCAGCCTCAATGAGGCTTTGTGTTCAAAGAAATACGAGCGACTCTGCTGACTGATCGCTCTGATCACAAGGCACAACAAAGACACGAGGTGTAAAGTTTGGGACTCATTTTGTGGCAGAAGTTGAGCGCTTAACAACAACAGGAGAAAGTCTTTTGTTACAGTTCAGTTAGCAGTATGACATTAGCTGTCACCAGATGGCAGTATGGAGCCTATATCTATGAAGTCTGTGTTCGTAGCCTGACTATACAGTGAGTATATGGTGTGTGTGCTCACTGATTCAACTGTCAAATGATACAAACAGTGATGTACAAAGAGCGGTGGACATAATGTGTCTCCTTCAATGGGTTTTTAAACTCTTTAATACAAAATTAAATAAACCAAAACGTCCATCTTTGTTTGGTACTATTATAAATAGACTAACATGTTGGTCTATTTCCACTTCATTAGGTGCTATGAATTCTACTACATGACACACATGAAGCTTATACACTGTCAGAGAGGTTAGGGTTAGGGTAGGGTTCTAATATTTTGGCCACACCATTTACATACATGAGAGGTCCAAAATATTAGAAACACCTTTCATTTCTGTACAACAACAGCACCAACTAAGACCTCAATAATAAACTATAACTTCATAAAAATACAATTGATGGCAGAGTTGTTGTATTGTGTCACATTGGATTGTACCTAATAAAGTGGCCGGTTGCTGTATATCAACAGAAGCATTGACTTGGTGACTGACAAAATGTAGGATTGTTTCCATCAGATGTTTTTCTTCTCTACAGTGATGCTCAAAGAAACCGTTCTTCCTGAGTCCCCTGGTTTATTATCGTTAATCCATTTTTCTTTCTTTTTCTTTCATGTTTCCCTGTGGCCCCGTCCATTCACTGTAACAGGTAAGACTTTTTTATTCTATGTTTGTTTTGACTCATCTTGATCAAAGTTTTAATTCATCACGTGCAGTAGAATCCAGGCCGCATAAACCTTTCCTCATCTTCGTGTTGCAGTGACTGGCCTCCTTTTACTTTTACTACAGTGTGAAGAATTTAGCCTGATTAGTTGCTAATTCAGACAGAGGTTGCATTGTATTTACGGAGGTCCAAATGTAATATTTACGTCTACTTGATATCGAGACTCCAATCAGTCGCTGCTTTTACTTCAGGCAAGTTACAGAAGGTGCCATGAACATTGTCTTATTTCCCTTTTTTAGATGTTTGGTAAATCCGTACAAACAGCTTTTTTTTTTTTTGTGTGGTCACCGTTTCCCAAATCTCCTTGTTCATTCGCTGTTTCCGCTCAGCTCAGAAAGCAGTGACCACTCAGATATGTGATTCTTTAAGCTCAGTGAGTCAGTAGTCTGTGAGGATGAACTCTGGATGGATTGTATTGATTACCACATACTCTCTGTTCATCATCAGTACCAAACCATTCCCCGCCCAGCATTCCTCAACGATTGATGAGAGTGGAGAGCTGTAATGTCACACTACAACAGCACTATGTAGAAATTGGTATTTTTGTTGGTATTATTTTAAAGTGCAATACCACTGTTGTGAGTATGGACATGACTATACTACTTATGATCAAAAACTAGCGAGTGGACAACTTTGCAACGCCAAAAATCGAGCAAGTGCAACAACACGAGACGTAACAGTCGGCTTGGCGTCCGTCTTTCACTTTATTTCACAAAGCTCTCTCCAACGACTAAAAGTCCTAGATTTACTCTTATCCAACAGCTTTTTGTACTTATTTTCACTCTTAGCTTCTTCTGTCGACGTCCCCTTCGGTCTTTTTGTCATTATGTTCATAGAGGCTGCTGAGTCTGGTTACATTGCCCGCTTGAAAACCTCCTCTTTTTCCTGGTGGTCCAAAATGCCTGTGGTAATGTACCTGTGGTACGAACACTAACACTCCCCTGGTGCTCTGAGCTCACCATCTGGGCAGCTTGGTTAACAAACTGAGCTAACATTAGCTAACAGCAGCTTCAGTAGGCAGCAATTTACTTTACTGTCCATCAGGAAGCAGCAGGACGACATAAGAGGGAAAAACAGAAAACATTATCTCCATAAAATATGATCCAGTTTCACCAAAGTGAGTGAAATAGTTGGTGCTGCGTGACTTACTGTCGTAAAGTGTTACGTACTACTCGTGGTTGATTGTACCTGAGTACAAAGTTACATAGTATAGGAACGAGACATCAGTCACCTGATTACAAGTCAGTGCAGCATCAAAATAAACCTGTTATTTAATTGTGGAAAAGTTACAGTGTTGCTTCTGGTTGGCTTCTGTATTTACATGCAGTGACGTATAGACAGAAAATTTCCAAGTATCCTGAATATGGAAGAGGCATGAAGTAGGTGAGTCTGTCTGACTTTAAAGTTGTGCAGGAAACAAGAGTTTGCTTGTTTGTAGCTAAGCTGTGCTTATGATAGCTCTGCTGTCGTCAGAGATTTAGGCCCTGACGGTCATTAGTTAATCCACTCACTGCTCTGTGTTCTTCCTCTTCACATGTAATCTTCAATACACACACACACACACACACACACAAATGAAAAGGGGGCTGCTTGTTCCAAATTATTGATCAGATGAACTCTACCTGACCTGTTACAACAGCTGATTTAAAAGTCAAAGAAAGACACACATGTTGGTATGATTGTATATGTGTATTTGTTAGCAATGTTGATATTTAAAAAAGTAACAAATATGGATTCTGTGCAGTGATGATTAAATAAATAGTTTTGCTTTGAGGAAACAAGAGTTAGGTGTGGTAAGGCCGAAAGGAACTAAAGATGGATGGTAACATTCTTCATCAATCTCCTGGCCGGTCAATGACGGATCAATTCAGCCACACCCTGACCCTTCAGTCAAATCAACTCGAGGGGTGAGAGCTATTTTTAGAGATGTACAGACAGAGAAGGTTAAAAAAATTAATACATTTTCTTGGGAAGTTAAAGAAGAATAATTTGCCATTTAAGTCACTTTATAGCAGTATACCTCAATATCCTTACTAGTTTTTTACATATTAATTTATATTTCCAATTACATCTGTCCTCTTTTATATTAGTTGAACTGTAGAGCTGCAACAATTGGTCGATTAATTAATTTGTTGTCAATTATTAAATGAATTGCCAACCATCTTGATAATTAATTCATTGTTTCGAATCATTCTCTAAGAAAAAATGTTCAAATTTTCTGATTTCAGCTTCTCAAATGTGAATATTTACGGCTTCTTTAGTCCTCCATGAAGGACATTTGAAGATTAACTTTATTGTTCCTTCAATGGGGGAATTCTTTGAGGATGTCACCTTGGGCTTTGGGAAATGGCAGTTAACAATTTTCATCATTTTCTTACATTTTATGGGCCGATCAACTAAACGTAATTAATCAAGAAAATGATTGACAGATTTATCTAAAAATGTAAATAATCGTTAGTTGCAGGCCCATTGAACTGTAATGAAGCTGTACTATTCAACCATTTTCAGCCTTTCTCTATTAACAAACCAGCAAATAATGAAGATAAAAGACAAGCTGACATCAGACAGGATCCAGTACTGTGGCAAAAAAAGTTAAACTTAGTTTGTGTCTGATGGTTTGCGTCAGAGGGAGAAAGTGAGCTGTGAGTGAGCGACATAGACAGTGATTGAGAGTGAGGGGGCGCCGGCATTGATAAAGCTGGTTAATCAGCTAAATAAAAAGTTAATTCCTGATTGTTTCACAGCGGTTATGTTCAGCACAAACAGACACACCCCCAGACACCGATGCACAACCCTGTTATGATTCACCACCGCTTGTCTGAATGCGTCTTTTTTTTAGTAACCTTGCATGAAAAGTGAGTTTGGTGACACTTGAGTGGTTGGAATAGGTACACAAAATGGACACCTGTAATTAGATGACTGATACATGTGTTAGGTTGTGTTTTGGACTGGTTAATTATATATCTCACAAATAGAAACATCACCGCTGATGCTGTTAACCTTGTCGGAAAAACACAACTGTGTTTGTTACAAGTGTATCCGCCCACCGCTTGCACTGATTTGGCTGCGAGATCTGCCGATTGTGTTGGAGGAAGGTTTGTTGGGATGTAGACTCAGGTATGAGATGACTCGCTTTGGTCTTGTGATTCTGTGGAGTGTTACTGTAAGAGACAGCCTCCCACCAGCCAACACAAACACACTTATTTCACTCTGTTAGCTGTAAGGTGGAGGCTGTGCAGCAGGTTTGTGGTGTAAAACTTTATGACCCAGATATCAGTGTGAGTAATCTTTCCTCCTCCGCCTCAGCCTCTAAAGAGAACTTGAATCCGTCCTTACAAAGATAAGGTGGTTTCCATTTTAAGATGTTGAAAGCATCTTCTACGATGTAGCTCAAACTTTAAAGGGCCGGTGTTTAGGATTTTGTGGCATTTAGCAGTGTCCCCTCCCTTCGCCCTTCCCTTCCAAGTGTTTAAGGACCTGCAGAGTCTGTAGATATAAAAGGCTGATTCTAAGCTAACAACACATAAAAAATATTATTTTCAGGTGGTTATACTCTAAAGAAAACATACTTATCAATATTAAAATATTCTCTTATATTCCATGTGTGCCATATTCTCTTATTAGAGCCCCATAAATCTGACACACTGGACTTTTTTTAA
Source organism: Sciaenops ocellatus (assembly GCA_033000465.1). Taxonomy (NCBI): domain Eukaryota; kingdom Metazoa; phylum Chordata; class Actinopteri; family Sciaenidae; genus Sciaenops; species Sciaenops ocellatus. The sequence continues at coordinate 14,702,703 of CP136868.1, forward strand.
GTGGTAAAATCTGGATGTGATGAAGGTTTTTCTTAAAATCCTGCAGCACAACAGGCATATCTTTGAGATGTAATTATTTTTAATCACAGCTACCATTAAGTTATATTAGAAGGTCTAAGTCATTAAATAAAGCACCATGTCCACATTGTTTTAAGTACAATAAGACGTAATTACAGTAAAATTTATTATTAAATTGCTTTTTTTCTGGGCGACTGTACATAATTTTACATCAAGGCAGGTTTGAATTAAACTGCATTGATGTGTTCGCTGTTTAAAAACACAGGTACATCCAATTGTTTGTTCTGCATTGATTATTTCTATAAGCAGATATGCATCATTATATTCACCCTGTACCCCCAACCTTCACTCCTCACGGAGAGGTTAGCATCATGCCTGTCCTCTGTTGCGTGGACCCGGAGCGCTGTGTGTTCTTTGGCTGCTAATCCCTCTAATGCCAGGTTTCACTCCACATTACTCAAACCTGCTGCTCGCTCACACACACTTATATAACTTGGATCTTCTGTGTGTGTGTGTGTGTGTGTGTGTGTGTGTGTGTGTGAGAAGAAAAAGAGAGGGAGCTTTCAGACTTATTCTGAAACTTTTCCTGCCAGAGAGTACTGAAGTGTTTCAATTAGCAGTACAGATGTTATTTGCTTAGCAATGCACAACAGATAGCTTTCAGGTTTGAAGTGTGTTTGAGGACCACACCTGTGTTTGTTTGTGCATTTAAGCCCATTTACAAGCTGTGATTTGCAGTTTCCCTGTGTGTTTATGTACAGAAACATCAGCGATGCCAGAAGATATGTTTTCCATCCATTGTGCATATAGATTGCAGAACAGTACGGCAAAAATGTACAAATCTGTCTGTATACTTTGCAAAATTTAGTGGTTAGTCACAGAACATCAGGTTACATTTACATAAAGTCATTTAGCTGCTGATTTTGTCCAAAGTGACTTACAAAAAAGGGAGACAATCAAGGTACAGTGTGACAAGGACATGTTAGTGCAGCAATAAGTATTGTAGATAGATTTAGCATCTTAGCATTTAGCGTACCTCCTGAAGAGAGGAGGTACTCTCTGAAGAGCTAGGTCTCCAGGAGGTTCTTAAAGATAGAGAGGGACGCCCCTGATCTGGTAGGAACTGGTAGGACGTTTGACCAACGGGGAACAACAGACGAGAAAAGTTTGGATTGCCCTGAGCGACGTGGCAGAGCCAGGCGTCGTTCATTGGAGGAGCGCCTCCAATTCAGGCGGGCATTCAAGTAGGTGGGTGCAGAACCGGAGACTACTTTGAAGGCGAGCATTAGTGATTTGAATTTATGGCAGGCGTCTACAGGTAGCCAGTGGAGCTTGATGAGCAGCGCGGTAATGTGAACCTTTTGGAGTGATTGAAGACCAGGCACTCTGGATAATCTAAAACCGTTTCACTGTGCAGGCTGGCGTTGCAGTAATCAGGTCGTGAGATGACCACAGCCTGTATCAGGAGTTAGGTAGCATGTTGAGTCAGGTAAGGTCTGAATTTTCTTATGTACAACTGGGCAACCGAGGCAACGTGATCAGAGAAGGTTAGTTGGTCATCGATCATGACTGATACCCTGGTAGAGGCAGGAGACAGGGAGTCAGTATAGGTTAAATGTGCTATCTGTCTAAACACACTGCATAATAATGGAAACATTTGTCTTTGCTTCTGCTCTCCGTCCGTTCATGACTGAAGCCATACTAATGCTGAGGCGGTGAATCTCGGCCTTTCCAGCTCTTGTGTCTCTGGCTGACTCTCTCCCCCTCCTTCCCTCCCTCCCTCCGCCTCTCCCCCAGTGCGAGTGTGAAAGTGAGTTTAGTACAGAGCGAGGACTAAGGACTTGCTGCAGTCAGCCCAAACGCTCCAATAGCACCTGTCTCTCTTACGTATGGAGGCCAAAATGGCCACTCATCATTCCTCCCTGCCTCTCTGACTCACTCAGTCAGTGCTAGCTCTCTGTCATTCTCCATAGTCAGGGTGTGACTATGGAAACCCTCTGCCAGGGCTTACTGGTAAAGTCTGTGTGTGCTTTCCACTATCAAACTACAGCTCAGCCAAAAGCCTTTACAATTCAACAATTCAATAGGCCTCTCTTTTTTTTTTTTTTTTCATCGCTGGGATATGCCAGGCCCCTTTTATTATTAACTTTTTAGAGATTGCATTTCTCCGCTAAAACACAGCACATGTGAGTGCAGCTCCTCTTCCTGTGAGAGAGACACGTTTAGCCAAAAGGCAGCAACAAAACCAACACACATAGCACTTCTTTCATCATAATCAAAGAAAAATATACTGGATTGAAGTAGTTTTATAACAACCTGTTATATAGAAGATAACTATGTCATTAACATAGAAATTGTTTTAGCTGCTGTTTTGAGCATCTTTTTATCTGGCCATCTGTGATTTTATGATTTGTTTGATTTTTTAGAATTGTAGATGAAGTGTCTTTAATGTTTTTTACAAAGTAGGCTTTTGTTTAGTAGATAACCTGTATAATTAAACAGGCCTGCTCTTGGTTGCATACATTAACTCATGTATTCCGTTAATATTTCATTGTGTATTATGAATATGTGTGTACACCAATGAAAGTATATAGTATAGTATATAGTGTAGTATGGACAGCGTATCTGTGACGTCACGCACAGGTTTCTGAAGAGTGTGGTGCCTCCCAGCTAATCTAAAAATTGGCAAAGATGTGGATTGTTGGTGGACTTGAGGTGGGCCGAATGACGCCTGGTTACTCACTCAAGCCATTTGTACAGCACCCACCTGTCATTCAAAGTGGCCAACCTGTTAATTATGCATAACTTTAAGCCTTAATATAATTTGAACAGGTGTGTTACATAAAAATTCACCCTCAGTACAGTTGTCATGAACAGTGAAATTAGCTGTAGAGACCAAAACTGTTTTTTGTACCAGGCTGTCAACGTGTTTATTTCTGCTGTGAAGTTGGACATTTTAATATGGGGACTTATGAAGACTGACTCGTTCTGTAGCCAGCCTCAAGTGGCCTTTCGAGGAACTGCAGTTTTTGGCTTCACTTCACAGACACGGAGGTTGCTGCTTGTTGTACACACTTTTGTAATCTTGACAGCCATTGTTGCTTCCTATTTATTTTTAGCACAGATTGTGTTTAGATCACTAGTGGTACACGACCTCCCTGTTGTAATACTTGGAGGAATCTGAAATATTTTTTAAAAAATCAAATTAATTTACAAAAATATTTTATTCTCAAAATACAATAAAATTTCAAATGAGAATGAACTATGAAGTCGCTGAAATGTAATTTAAAAAGTTTTTCTTTTCCTGTAATATTCAGTTTCAATATTGAGCTGATACGTCGTCACGTACATACATGTAACACATGCGTACATGAGCTAAAATGTGATGGCAAGCGGAGGTTAAATTAATGGTACAAAAACAGCAGATATAGTACCGCCTTTCCACAAAATTAGCTCTTGTTCTTGAGCCGATTCAATTGAACAGCCAATAATAAATCATCTAATTATTAGGAATGAATCTGCCTCCTGTGTAAACTGTCTATAGCTGAATTGGGTCAGTCTACATGGCTGTATTTTAACATCTGTCATGATGGTGGTGCTTTGAGAGTCTCATATTTTCTAAGGTGGTTGTAAAGCTTGTTGTAACCCGTGAAATTTCACATCAACGAATTGGAAATTAGTCAAAATTTCATGTATATGCAGTTACTAGTGAGGGTGTGGTGTGTGTTTAGTGTTCTTGGCTCTTTCCCAAACCACTTTTGATGACGTTAGCCGGCTGCTGCTGTTGTAGTAATACTGTAACTTAATGCTTTTACTGAAAATCATGCGGTTCTATACTGTACATTTGGCATCAAACAAATTGGATAAAGCTGATTAAATGTTACATCATCTGATAGTGAAAGGCTGTACATCACACCACATGACATAGCAGCATTCACCTTAGTCTAAGTGGTTTTGTCCATGTCCGTATTGAACGCCACATAGATTACTGAGCCTTTGAATTTTGTTTAAAACTTGTATTTTCTAATATCTTTTTAATTTGAGGTGTTTGAATCGGTTGATTAGCTGCTCTAAGCATGCTGCTGACAGACTATGACCCACCCCGAAGTCATGTGATACTGATTCACTCCGGCACATGGAGTCCGTTGGGACAAGTGAAATCCCCTGCATTGTGCTCATGCTTTACCTATCGTTTCTTGGCCGGCTGTCTCTAAGCCGGTGGAGGCTCTGCCCAGTGCGTGTTGTGTTTTCTGTCTGCGGAGGCACCGAGCCATCTTAAAGCTGCCTTTCAATTAGAAATGACAAGATAAGACCCTGAAGCAATGGGGTCTCTTGTCCATCACGCAGAGGGGGTGGCTGCCATAGAAAACCAAATAGTGCTTTTGTTTTGAAACTATACCAACAAATTAAAGTGTCAGAGTGGCTTTTGAAGTTTTGAGGTTGAAGACCAGAAACCCTGACGACTTTGACCTCTCAGTGATTCTGACAACCTTTTTATGTGACAAGAAAAATATGTAGTCTCACCAGTAATCTGTGTCACCCCTGAGTTTGGGGACAAATTGTACTGTTGAGCCCCAAAAGTAGACTACATGTTCAGCATGTCTACATCCCTGTAGTCTCATTTATGTGCTTATAAAATTACTAATTACTCTGAAAAGACTTCAGAGATGGAGTGTTTCTGAAGAGTTTTATTGTATATCTGCATCTCAGGCTATAGAGGGCTGTAGGAGCGAGGAAATCACTGGGCCACATGCTAATCTCTGTTGATGGTTTATGTAACTCCCAGTATCACATGATCACACGTCACCACCCGCTCAGCTACTGTCTGTACTCACTAATTCACTCACTAGTCAGCCATTCAGACACAAATGGATGACATCGACAGAGGCAAAAAATGAGGAGCAAGCACAGTTATCACAACCTGGCATTGATTCCTCCATGCAGCTGCGCTCACTAATAGATCCATAAGGGCGTGACAGATCTGTTCACTGACTTTTAAGAAAGAACGAGGTGGGGGTCTGAAAACACTAAACAAAGAAAGCTGGGGACGCACTGCTCTGTTACTTTGGATTGTACATGATCCTGCTGACGGACGGCTCCATGAGAGTACGGGGACCACGAGTGCAAGGCCATGACGAGATGGCAATGAAGCTTTTGTTCTGGGAGCTGGAGCAGCATCTCAAAAGGTAAAAATAAAGACAGGGAATCCCCACGGGAGTCAGGACAGTGTAGCGCTGCTTGGGCCAATCACTACAGTAGCTGCACACAAAGGGTGCTGCATGACTATATTGTCCTTTCCATTCAGTCATTCATGGCTTCAGGGACAGCACTGACATTCAGGGGTACTTGTAGTAAATACTGTTGTATATTGTTTTACTGCGTACACATTGCTCTTCAAGTGCAATTCAGTCTATGGTGAAAATATTAGAAGTTGTGTCAATGTAAACTAAAGAAAAGCGTGGACATGACATACTTTTAAGCTATTTAAAAATATCTACAGAGAATTATTGAAGTCAGTGTGAATTTCTTGACATATTCTGCTATTTTCTAACAGCTGTCGTTGACTCTATCATGTTGATTTCACATGAAATCTCTCTTCAGTCGTCTGCAACAGTATAACGACACATAAATACCACAGGGTAGTTTCTTTCCAAGATAAACCTCACTCTTTTTGTAATAATCTTTTTGTGACTGATGTCAACACTGCAGGTTTTTTTTTCTAGGTTACAAAAGAAACTAATTAGAAAATTGGAAAAAGTTTCCATCAGGTGCTACACACTTATTAGTTTGTTAGATATGCCTGTGCAGTAGTGAGTGACTATGACTGAGCCATGCTGCCTGTGTTGAATCAACTCCATGGTAATTTTTAGCCGAGTGACTTGTATTAGACAGCATGCTTTCAAGTCACAATCACAATCATTGTCTTAACACAGAGAGGAAAGTGTCAGAGTGACAGAGTAGTGAAGTGTTGAGTAACATTCACAGGAAAGTATTGTTTTCAAGCTCAGTCTTGATAAACAAAGGGAACTAAGTCCAGCCACATGAGATCTGAGTTATCAGTGAAGATGAGTGCATTTGTCAGACATCTTAATATAGACTTATTTATAATATTATCCATTTTTGTGCATGAAGGCTTCTTTATTTTTTAGAAAATGACCCTTGATAAGTAGTAAGAAACGGATTTATATGTTTGGAAATTATAAAGTTTGTCCAGATCTAATGCCTGTCCTCTTACGTATTTAAAAAATACCAACATTACTAAGTGTTTGTGAAAAATAAGAACATGAAGCAGACCTCAAGTGTTGGTCTGTGTACAGTTTTGCCTAATTTTTCTCTCAGGTTGCTTCAGTAGGTCACTGGGTTAGTGTTGTTTTACAGCAAGGCAGTAAAGACCATCAGTTGTTATTTTTAGTGTTAAAACTGTAGTGTTTGACGTACTAATAAAGCAGTAAGTTTGTGAAGTTAGCATCTCCACCAAGCATTATAGGAGCAGTATGAAGGGTCACCTCCACATAGACATACTGAAAAAATAAAATATGAACCTCTGTTTACAAGAATTACTCATTTAAACAAACCTCACACAGCATCAGAAAACAGTAACTCAGATCCAGTTGTTGTCTCGTGTTGTCTTTAACTCTGGGTTTATTGTTTAATACATCAAAGTCTTGTTCTTGACCAGTGGCTTTTCCTCAAATTTCTTCTTGGCTAGCAGCCAGTTGAACCAAGTATAGCCCTCACCAAACGCGTGTTTGTTTGTGTGTGTGTGTGTTTCAGAGCATGAACTCATTAGATGTGGGTTTTATTCCTCAAGAGTTGTTGTGCTGGCTATTTGGGTCTTTGGATAATTGGCTAAACCCTCTTCCAGTCAAAGAAGAGACCGGAAGAGATAAGTGTGGCTTAGAGCCTCTTATTTGGCTTTTTGTTAAAGTGGGATCAGAGGTGAACACAAGCTGACATCAGTACAAGTACTCAGAGGCTATGTTTGAGTCTCTGTTTAAGGTTTATGGTGCTTAATTTACCCAGGACTGTGATACTCAAATTAGCCTAAGCTCCCATTTCAAACGTGGTTACTGACTTTTAAATCACTAAATTGACGGTGATCAACCTGTACGCTACTACATACGGTGTTGGATATGTTTAATTGTCCCATGTAGCTGCCCTTGATATAACACATCTGTAGTACTAGTACAGACCTCATCATAAGCAGTATCTCACTTCCTTTTGTCTTCTTTGAGAAGGGTTGAATCTGGGGCAGCTGAAAAAGCCTCTTGGATGAGAGGTCTTCACAGATCTACCACCAAGTCCAGTTGTCCCAGATTTCAAAGACAGATGACCTGGACGACTGAAACCTTCACAGACCTTTTGTCTTCATGTTTTCCCCCCATGCCATACCTCATCTTGTTTTTAGTCATCTCTAAATTGGCTGAAATTGTGTAAGAAAAGCACATCTGTATTTGTTTCTTTTACACTGAGTGTGTGAGATCAGAGGCAGGAATGTCGTGTGCACATGATTTTGAGTGTTTTGGGCGTACATGGAGTGTGTGAATGTGTCCTTTCAGAATGTGTAGGGAGGTGTGTGTCTTGTTTCAACGATGTCTGAGGTGGGAATTTGTGCGTGTGGAGGAGTTTGTTTGGGTGTGACCAAGACGCCCCTCTCCTGAAAAGTACTGTGATGACATTTTTTTGGGTGTGTGGTAATGTTTGAGTCAGATTGCCTCATGGAGTTCACGCGTCGTCCATCGTCTTACAGACATTCGATTGACGTGTAAGAATATGCTTGTTGCGTCTTATTTTTGGAAGTGCTACAGTCGAGTATGATAGTGTTTTATTCTGCCAAAAATGTCCTCCTACTTTTTAAACCACACCTAGCTTAAGTGTCTAAAAGATGTCATTTCAAATGTCTAAATAGGCCAACACAAAATTCAAGTAGGACTGTCTGTCTACTCTTCTTTAAATGTCGACCTTTGCATTGATTTATACTGTGTGTACCTTCTGATAGTCCCAGTCTCCTGTTTCACATATGGCAGCCTGAACATCTAGTTTGTGCCTTTTGTCCTAACTTAAAATTTGAAATAAAATATAGATGTTTGAGGTTGGTTTTGCCAGGCTTTCCACAGTTAACATTGTGTCTCACAGTCCTGCAGTGTTGTACTGGGCCACATGGGGGCAACATATGTATAGACATGATTGCACCTCGTGGAGGATTGCTGAAACAATGCTGTAGTCACTATAGATAATATAGATAATGTGTTTTTGAGGGCTTGCATCATTTTGTGGATACCTAAATACTTCTAGGGCAACTTTATTCTTCCTAAATCAGGGCTATATTATGAAAATGCAGTGGTGAGCAATGTTAGACACTCTAATAACCCTAAAATGGTGCAAAAAAGATTGATAGATGCATAAAATTACATGTAATAAATATGAATTTGTCTCACAAACTGCTCATACTCACTAACATTGTGGTGAATTTTGTTTGAGCGTTACAAACAAATTATTAGCAGAGGGTTTCCTTGTACTTTAAGTCATCCCCAGGGGTGAAAAACCCCGATGTTATGAAGTTATAAACAAGATTTACACCTCTCTGGTTAAACTGAGGTGAATTCCTGTGTTAGTCATGTTGAATTAAACGTGTATGTTGCTGTTAAAACAGTAAAAAAAAAAAAAAAAAAAAAAAATCCGGCCCCTGCCTGTTTTCCAGTACTACAGCTCTTTTCTTCGTCCCTTCCCATCCGGTTTTCCCCGGTTTCATCCACCTCCTCTCTGCTCCGGGGGATGTATTATGCAAATTTCGTCAGCTGAGCGCCAGGTGGGGGCGTTTCTGAATAAATTATTCAAACCGGCTCCGTCTCGACCAATCAGGAGCCAGGCTCTCGGTTTGTTGCTGGATAAATTATGCGGGTTAGTCCTCGAGCTGCAGTTTTTTTGTGCGTGAGTACAGACGGGATGAGCTGACCTTGGATTGTATTTGTACCGCTGCGGTCGGTGCATGAGCTGCTTCAGCGCAACACAACAGAGACTAGTGCGGGTGTGTGGATGCGTCTCTCGGAGCTACTGCTGCTGGTGGTAGTAGTGGTGGCGGTTTGGAGGTCGAGGACGGGATCCGGACTGTAAAACAAACAAAACCACAAAACAAAAAAAGATGGCCAGTATGAATTCACCGTGCTACACCGTAGCTATGGATTTAGGCGTTTGCCAGCTGAGAAATTTCTCCATATCGTTTTTGTCGTCGTTACTGAGCGCGGAGAGCTCACACGTAAAGCTCGATAAAAGGTAAATTAAACTGTATTCACCTGCAGCATAATGTCCCCGCTGTGTGATGGAGCTGCTCAGCCGATGGATGCTACAGCAGCTGCGTTGTAGGAAAGCGAAAGAGAGGCACTATGATCCACAACGAAACCATTTAATAGAAATTTCCAGAGGCTTCGTGTAACGTTTCTATAAAGGAGAGGAAAAGGGGGCTGGTTCTCCGTTAGGCTGCGACCCTGCATTGATCCTTTTCTTTGTATTACAGCACATTCTCATTCTCATTAATTTCTCTTCTTTTTTGCAGTTCGTCAGGAGCCAGCGTTGTGGCCATTGACAACAAGATTGAGCAAGCTATGGTGAGTTTTAAAGTCTTCTAGTCTAAAATGTTGCTTTTATCCAGCGGAATGGATGTGTGAGCGGTTGGACCGCATAAGAGAACCCGACTTGTTATGTTGTGCGCATAGGCCATTTTATCCTGGTGTGTATTCATTTAAATATCTGGCAACACAACAACAAAGAGGCTGTGGAGTCAAATTAATGTTACCTTGTATTACATTTTACATTTTATAATCGTTTTAGGGCTAAAATACCGTTAATGCTAATCTTAAAGTGAGCTAACTTAGCTCAAATCGAACGTCCTCTACAAAATAACTGCCATTAAACCAACCGCCGTACTCAGCTCGAGACAACGTCACGAGCGTGTTATTTAAATATATTTATATTATATATAAACATATATTAAAAGCAGGTCACGGTTATTAATTTTCTTTTTTCTCTGAAAACGAAACCGAGTTTAATTTTTTGTTTCACTCTGCCTCTGTTGTTGTCGCTGTTGTCAGTCCTGTTGCTAGGCAAACTGAAAGGCTCTCACGCCTGGTTAAAAATATCTCGGCCTCTGATTGGCCCTCACTTCAGATGTGGGCAGGGTTAATGACGTGGCACCCTGGGAATATACTCCCTCACAGTTATCGTCTGTTTATTGTTTTTACTTATATGTCATCATGCATGTTTAGTTTGTAATATTACAGGAAATAATTATTTTGTACATATTATTTATGGTGCTTAATTGCAGTATATTGTCCTGTATTTCACTCACACATTGATTTTTATGAGAGATAGAAGACATATATAGATATAGATAGAGTTTATTGATCCCACGCCGGGGAAATTCCTTGTTACAGCTGCTGACAATATACCAGGTGGATAAGAAGAATATACATAAATAAATAGGGGCATCCTCACAGAGTGAGCTCCTCACATACGATCCTGTAACAACCCGGTTCTGACTCCAGCCTGTGATCCACAAATGTTTCCTTTGCTGTGTTGTCCCCCCTCTCTTTCCCTGCTTTCCTGTCGGTCCTCTCCTGTCCGCTCTCACAAGTTAAAAGACATCCAGAGTTACCAGCGAGTCCAAAATTAGTTTATTCAGCCACGTCTTGGTGATGTTACACTCTCCATACTCCATCTGTGGCCTGGTTAGTGCTGTTAGCTCCTCCATCTTATTGTGGAGAGATCTCATGTCCCCCATGATAACAGACAGTATGCATGGTTTGTACCACTTAGATCCAGCTCTGCATCCCCGTCTCCTTCTCCTCACTTAAGCATCAATCTCCAGTCTTTAAACAGAGATTATGCTAGCTCTGCCTAGACCTAACAGTGTTCTCGAGTGTAAACAGCATTATCTGTATTCTTATAAATTCCCTTTACCCTGCTGTCTGACATTATGAATAGTCTGTATCTATTTTAATTGGTGTTGTTCTTTAGTTATAAAGGAATTAACTGTTTCATATTGTAATAGATTACAAGGCCAGGTAGTGCCGCACATCACTCCCATATCATTACAAACTCTCTGACTAGTTTGTAAAATATTTTATATCCACACTGGATAAGCTCAGAATGCTTATAATCAAATTTAAGGTTATTATAATGTTTCTTAAATGTTTGCTTGTTTCATATATAGGATTTTGCCTATTTGCAACATATTACAGACAGTATTTTATGTTACTTTATGGTCACATGAGCTGTTTCCCCACATTGCCACATGCTTTATCAAGGCCGGCGCTCACTCACTCTCATTCGCTGTCTACGTTTCTCAATCAATGCTCGCTCACTTTCTCTCAAACTATCGGTCACAAACCAAATTAAATCTCTTCATGTCATTGTCTTGCAGATTTAGAAGCTGAGTACATTAAATAAACAAAGCCAGAACACAAGATGTAGAGAATCAGAGTTTAGTCCATGAATCCACCTGGATAGTCTCAGTTTCAGAGACGTTTCAGGCGGACTGTGGAGAGGTTTGACTAATCTGAGCGCCCTACGGTCCACGCCATTGCAGCCAAATTTCACTCTATAGAAATAATTTTAACATGAGATTGTAGGTATATTTGTGCTGGTCGCTCACATGTTGCTGCTGAAGCTGTCGGACATTTACCTCGCTCTGGCGGTCACATTTTTAATTTTAGCCACAGAAGTTATATACGCACACTGTTCATCGATACGACGTATGGTGTGCTGACAGCTGTCCATTGTTCGAGGGTTACTTTCAAGGCTGTCTCAACAGTATGAGTTGACAGTTAGCTTGATGGCAGTCGACCAATCAGAGCAGAGCAACAAACAACTGCCGTTAACGACAGCTGGTTGCTAGGCAGAATTCTAAAGGTTAACGGTGATTAAGTAATATCAATCAGTCACTGGTTCATTTTGAATGGCAGCCATATTGTCCTTCTTTCTTATCGACACACTCTAAATTTAACTTTTATTTCTCATTGGTCATATGTTATTGTTGAATGGTTGATGTCTCTTCCATATGAACGTGTTGATATATTAATAAGTAACCTGTGTCTCTGTCTGTCTGTCTCAGGACCTGGTGAAGAGTCACCTGATGTACGCTGTGCGTGAGGAGGTGGAGGTCCTGAAGGAGCAGATCAAGGAGCTGATCGAGCGTAACTCCCAGCTGGAGCAGGAGAACACCCTGCTGAAGACGCTGGCCAGCCCCGAGCAAATGGCCCAGTTCCAGGCGCAGGTTCAGACCGGCTCCCCACCTGCTCCTCCGACAGTAGCAGCCACACCGGGACCCCCCAGCAACACCATCCTCGCCCAGCCGCCCACCTCGCACAGCTCCGGCCCGTCGGCGTAGCCCGGCCTGCGCGGACAGACTGACTTGACCTGAGCTCTGCTACGGCAACAGAGCTACACCTTGCCTTCTGCAGCAGGAGGCGACGCTGTTAAGACAAGAATTTGCACATATTTATCTCTCAGAAGGATGCAGCCGGCGGGACGAGCGGTGCAGCGAGGGGGGTGACAATCTTGAGATGACATATTGGAGGTGGGGGAGGACTGAATCATCGAACATTTGCCAAATAACCCTTTTTGGACATATCAACTAGAATGTCTTACCAAGAAGAAACAAAACAGCTTATCAGTGGCGACAATATACTTATCTATAGATAAAAAAAAATCACTGTGCCTGTGTCTGGATTTTAAGTGATGTCGATTTTACTGATGACAGAGGTGGAGGAGGATTGTATTGGTTGTTTTTTGCTGAATGATGTAAATAAAAGTGGTTCTCTCTCTCTCGAGGCTCGATAATGTTACACGTCGAGACGTTTGAGAGAGACAAACGCCTTCTCAGAGTGACAAATGAAGAATGTGAGCTATTATCATGACCCCATCTGGAATGGGGTTGGGGGGGGGGGGGTGGGGGGGTGTTAGGGAGTCGGGTGACGGAGGTGACGTTACTTACAACCGTGCGAACAAAAACGCGGGTTTCTTACGGAGACGACGAAGACGAGATGATGATTTCAGTATTTCACTTTCAAGCTCCTCATTTTGCCCTCAACAAAGCTCATCATTGCTGTTTTCTCGACCCTGCGCGGCGGCATGTGTAATTTATTAGACGGGGTCGAGACATTTGGGCTAAAGCTGCATTTTCTCTTTTCGTAAAAAAACAGTTTGGCGGGCAGAAGATGATGTATATTTCTGTATAGTGTAAGTACCATGTAAAATAGTGAGGAGGCGCAGGAGGAAACAGATGCTATCTTGGTCACACAGATTGAAGCGGGCGAGCGGGCTGTGTCTATTTTTAATGCTGTATTTTCAAGACGGTGGATCGATGGGAGTTTAGGTTATTTAAATGACGACACACAGCCAACACATGTTGTCGACATCCCTTCCCTTACTGTACAACCATCTTCACTTGGCTCTTTTTTTCTTTCTTTCTGCACCTTTATTATTTTTATTTTTATTTTGACAGTGACGTACTTCTGGATGAACAATATCTTAAAAACTCAACATTTAAATCTTAAAAAAACTGGAGATGTTTTTTGTTTTTCATCCTGTGTATCAGTTGTATGCTCATGTTCTGTGCATGTTTCTGCAGAAAAATAAAACAAACCGGATGAGATATTGTAACATACTTACCACAAATTGCACTTGACAGCTGCACTTCACAACTTTCAATAAACATGCTTAAAGATGAATAACCACCCGCTGAACGCCTCGTTCTTGTTCGTCCTTGTGGTCTGCTGGGTGTGACTGAACACTGTGAAGTCCTCTCTGCTTCATGACGTTATCTATTGATATGTAATGACTGCCTGCCATGTTGTTGAACCTTCTTGTTAACAGCGAGATAAAAGTCACAGTCCAGCCGAGTTTGGATTGAAGCGACTGCTAACTGAGCACTTCCTAACTGTTCAAAATTTAGTGTATCAGCGACACTAGTGTTCTACCATATTAATGTAATCGACTGCTACATTAGCTGGCTTCAATATTAGTGTAATCAACCACTATATTAGCTCACTTTGTCTGTATTTTCCATTTAATATCTTCTAAATTACATACTGTTCAAAGCAAATTAAATTATTAGGAAATACTGGACCTGTAAAAAAAGGACAATGTTACAAAACTATTTGGTACAATTTCAGAATAATATTTACACACAATTTAGAAGGAAACATCCATATTAAAATGGACAACATCTGACTGGATGATCTCTGATCAGCCTCCTCAGTGTTGACAGATCATGTATGTATACAAACTACAGTTAATAGTGTTTGTCATGAGTGACAGTGACGCACATGCCTCAGGTAAACACAGAGTCTACAGAAAGCAGAAGTATAACTGGGCGCTTCCTAAATGCTCGACATTTATTTGAAAAAAGATTCTTCTCACATAACACGGACGAATACTTAGACAGACAGATATGGCACATTGTCAGCAGGAATCACTGGCTGCACACACTCTCACACAAACAGTCACACCTTCATATACACACACACAAACACACATAAAGGTGCCAAGTGAGTAATGAAACACACATGTTCTCCAGCCGGCGTGGTTTTAGACTGTCCATAGAAAAGCTGTCAGTACCACAGACTGCAACACTGTAAACGCTGATCAAGGGCGGGGAGATGTCCCGAGGAGTTGGTCGGGGAAGCTTCTCTCTCTCTGAGGTCTGCTGGATCTGCAGCTTTGGCGTCAGTCTCTGGGCCTCTGGAAAGGTGTCGGGGGTGTGCAGGTGCAGGCTAGACAGGCTCAGTGAGGGCATGTGGGTGGAGGGGGACGGGGAGGTCCAGAGGCTCCTTCTGGATCACATCCCCATACGGATGCTCTGGATGATCTGAAATATGGCTGACAGCAACAGACAAATGTCTGTTTGTTTTCTGTCTGATTTTTGTTTTTGGTTGCTGTTTGTAATAAAAAAGTCTTATGACTGTATTTCAATGTTTCAACTGCCTAGATTACCAACATTAGCTACATTAACTTACTAACATATTAATGTAATTAACTGCTATGTTAGCGACATTAGTTTACTATCAACAAAGTCAAAAACTGAAGCAAACACACTTTCTTGTGAAGATATAAAAGGTGATTACCTGAACCACACACAACAAATACAAAGAGAGCGAGCAGCCAAGGACCCACAGGATACTTCTCCTCTTGTGGTCGCTATGGGAAACACACACACACACACACACACACACACACACACACAGTACATTAGTATTACTCGTACAACAGAAATGAGACTGATGCTGCAGAATAAAACACCTTGAACGTAGATAGATTTACAAAGAGGTTTCCCATTTCCACCTCTGCTCAGGTTGTTGATGCTTCTGTCTATGGTTCTCCTTAAACCTGCCACCACCGATTATTATCTTGTTTTTCTCGTAGTTAGCGAGACAAAACAGTGAAGTCACTCATCAAAAATGTCCACAATAACAACTTTGTGGCTGCAGTGAGCAAACAAAGTGTCTAATCATAAAACTGTGGCTCAAGTGCAGATGAGTGGAAGAGCACGAGTCAGCAGTCTAGACTCATTTAGGGAGAACGTCAGCTTACTTCAATATTAGCATTAGGTATATTAGCATACCATCATATTAGTTTAATCAAATGCTATATTACCATGTTGTTTTGGGTTGTTAGCATAATGGTATGTATAAACCTGACATAATATGTGGATAACACAGATAAACAGTGTTAGAGTGGTTGAAAAAAATCAAAATCAAATGTACTGTCCTCTGAAAACAGCAGACTTTTTCAGGATTTTATTCAACAATGTTTACTTTAAAAGTGCAGATGGATTCAGAGGGAAGGTGGCTCATACACCGACCGTCCACTTCATTAGGTACACTTGCTCAATCAAATGTGATCCAATACAACAACTCTTTGTACGCTGTCAGAGAGGTATTAATCTAACTATAATGTTTATTATTGAGGTTGTAGTTGGTGCTGTTGTTGTGCATTGAGTGCATTATATTGAAAGGTGTTTCTAATATTATGGACCTCTCGTGTACACAGCATGGCCAAAATATTAGAAACACCTCTCAATATAATGCAGTCCAGTTTAACACTGCTGCAAACTACAGCCTCAATAATATACGTAATAGTTAGATTAATACCTCTCTGACGGTGTATGAACTTCATATAAGTTTAATTTATGGCAGAGTTGGTGTCACATTTTATTGAAGTGTACCTGATGAAGTGGCCTGTTGGTACATTTTTCCTATTTTGAGTATATCTTAGATTTTTTTCTTTATATTTATTATTTATGAGTAATTTATTATCAACCTGGTGTATACGAGCTGCTGTAACAAGTGAACTTCAGTGTGGGATCATAAGTCAATCGTATCGTATTTTATTACCGTGTTCTTAAATCTGAATTTTGTCTTACTTTTGTTTGGAGACTTCCTGCCTCTCCTGTTTGTGCTCCTCTGTCAACGTGAACTCTTTTAAATCGCCTTTTTGATGCAGTATATATATTTTTTTATCATTTCATCTCTTAATCTTTTGTTTTATTTTATCATTTCTTTTACATTTTTAATGCCAGCTTTTCCCTTTTTCTCCTATTTCCTCTAGACCATCAATAAATAGCTGGTTTTTAATTTTTCATTTAATTGTCTGTTTTTGTGGCGTTGAATCTGTTAAAATATATAAAATAAAATAAGTTTTATGTTTTTACTTTACTTGTTCACAACCTGTGTGGGCTTCTGTTGGGTCTGCTGCTCTATAAAGCACTTTGTCAACTCTGTTTTTTTAAGGTGCTGTATAAATAAAGTTATTAAATTTTTAACTTTAACGGAGTGACACTCCCACCATGCCAGAAGGAGCTCTACCTCAGGTCCTTCATTCCAACAGCTGTCATACTCTTTAACACCAGCATGACTTTTTTCTATATATTTCTTATTTATTAGTCCTTTCTCATCCACTTTGTGTATACCAGCTGTTGTAACTAGAGAATTCCCATTCTGTGTGATCATTAAAGTCCACGTTATCTTAAATATTCACACCTGAGAGGCTGAAGAAGTGAATTTTATGCCTTAAAATTAAATTAAAACAATTAATTAATGATCAAAATAGTTGCCAACCTGCCAAAAACATCCACATTAACTCAGCAGTATTTAATTATCCTGATAAAATGAGCTGCTCATGTTTTACAGTTAGGCTACAGAGCTGAGGGCGGTAACGAGCATTTAATGTGAGTAAAAGACATTTAAATGATAAATAATTAAACAGCTCAGGTTGGTCAGGTCATAAACAGTACAGACTGTAAACACCCCGCAGGGTCACACACAGGAAGGTGTGTATGGTAATAAGCAGTGAGCGGCCGGCTGGCTCCATCACCTCCATCACCACCGTCATGCTGCTGTTTTCATGCCGGACTGAACGTCACCTATCCTGGATAATGTCATAGTGGCACCTCGCTGCTCTCACCAGCGTCTTGGCCACGTTCCCTCTCTGCGTGATGTTCTTGCTGTGTTTCTCGTTGGCCATCCGGATCCTCTGTTTGGCCACCATCGTCCGGCACGGTTATAAAACCCGGGATTAATTAGTCCGTGTTATCTTCTGAGGCTGCAGGCTGTCGACAGCACCGCTGCGTCAAGCTACGACACCGCTGACACGACCACACCGGAAACACAATGGATTCGTCTTTCAAAATAAGAGCATGGAACGCCAGTGGAACGAAATGTCCAAACAACTTTAACGGGAGGCGTTTGTCGAAGCTTTTATTCTGAAGATGGTGACCGGAACTTACCTGTTTGATTGTGGTTTTCTTCACACCTGGTGGACAGTAATCGATGATAGATTTGGATTTTGAATTGATTACATTCGTAGAAGTATGAGAAGTGTGTTGTGTCATTATTATACGTTTTATAAAGATAACTGACAGGAAACAACAAAACTGTGGTCTGTAGAAATATTTTAAAAGATGGATAACACTGTGGTTGATCCCTGTGTACAGTTACAGTAATACAAGATGTTAGGAAGCAGCTACAGAGCTGTTTATTTATATCCACATATTATATAAATTGTTCAAATGTTTGTGCAATACTTGTGCAATAATTTTATCTTTTATTATTATTGCTGCTATTTTTTGTTTCCTATTTCTTGTAATTTTATTTGTTTCTGGTTTATTCAGGAACTTTTTTTTGCTCATTGTGTCTCAAACTTTTTGTTTTTCAGTTATTTATCATGGATTAGATGAAGATTTGATTTTGTATCTCTTGGCATGTGGAGGATTAAATATATGATTAATTAATTAACTGTATGATCTATCTGTTAATAAACAGGAGTGAATATTTAAAAAACAGGCAGGAGATCAAAATGTTGTAATTTACTGACCGCAGTAGTATTAGAAGTACACGTAAGGCTGCTACCAACAGTGTACATTAGCTTCCTACTATATTACTGTAATCAACCACAACATTAGCTTAGTAGTTTGAGATCAAAATGTTGCTGTAGTAGTACTAGAAGTACACATAGTATGGCTATGACAGACACAATCTACATTAGCTTCCTGTATTAGTTTAATCAGCCACCATATGAAATACGTCAGCGTAGCATCAGGACATCAAAATATTGTAGTTAAATGATAGTAATAGTAGAAGCACCACAGGCTTCTCAGTAATTGCAGCCCTGGTGCAATATTTTTTAATAAGGCAGAATGATTACAGTGAATGAATTATTCCAATCTGAATTTCCAGTGAGATGGTCACAGTTCCACATTATAGTATACACACAGTCAGAAGCACCTACAATTATTGCCTTCATTTCTATGACTAAAGGGGAGCAACAAGTTCTTTTAAGGTCTTTTAAGGTGTTTTAAGAAGGTGGTAAGTCAGTGAGATGACACTTTCTTACATATGGCTTACAAATAGCTGCCTAATGTGGCCACGTTATCATAATAAAAAGCAAACGCAGGCTAACATGATGAACGACAACTCAGCTTGACTCAGTATGACGTGCACATGTTTCTGAATCTGTTACAGCCGACTTACATCATTCAGTCCATCTGACAAGACGAGCTAGCTGACTGCTCAGAGAGAAAGGAGGGCAAAGAGAGAGAGAGACAGAGACCAGGGGGTTGCCTAGCAACTGCATCAAAGGGTTTGCTTGGGGAGGGACACACAAACTCCACCGATGGAGAGAAGAAGAAGAGACAGTCCAATGACGGTCTGAACAGACGACTTATAATAAGTTACACTGCTGTTAGTGACACATCAAATGCAGTAAATTATGTGGCACCTTGTCATGTTTCATTCATTCAGAGTGTGGTGGCTCTGGGCGTCGCCATCTTGGCAGTCCTGCCTCTTGGCCAACCTCCTTGGCTGTGGAGCAAAGCTTCTATGCTGTGGTGTCAAAAACTACAGTTCCTCAAATGTCCACTTGAGACTGCCTGCAGAACGAGTCAATCTCCATAAGTGCTTGTATTAAAATGTCCAACTTCACAGCAGAAATAAACATGTTTACAGCCTGGTACAAAAAACAGTTTTGGTTTCTATAGCTAATTGCCCAGTTCTGTACTGTACTGAGGCTGAACTTTTAAAAACTACCTGTAGGAGCCAAATGTTTGAGTTGTTTATTTGTTTAGATCAGACACATTTTCTGGATCACCTTAACTTGCTGCAATCGGCACAGGGGGTGTGGTTGTATAGTTTCACCTTTTTTTTTTTAAAGACATTTTTTGGCCTTTTTCAAGCTTTATTTTTGATAGAGACAGCTGAAAAGTGACAGGAACGTGGGGAGAGAGAGATAGAGAGAGAGAGAGATGGGGAACAACATGCAGCAAAGGGCCGCAGGTTGGATTCGAACCCAGGGCCGCCGCTGAGCCTTCATACATGGCCTGGATGCTCTACCAACTGAGCTAATCGACATCCCATAGTTTCACCTTATTTTTACCTGTATACTTGGTGGCGGGAGTGAGACAAAGAGGGTGAGATAGGCTCCAATATTTTCTGTTCACTGTATCATCTTATATCGTTCAGTTTGTCACGTTATGCCAGATTAAGTTTGTTGTTACTTTTTTCTTAATAAATATAAAACTTACTCGACACTTTGGATTTGAACACGTTACAGTAACATAACACACGTAACAGCGTGGCGACTTTGATTGACAGGTGGGTGGTGTTACAGGTGGCTTGTTTGAGCAACCAGGTGTCAGTTAGCCTGCCTCAGGTCCAAGTCTTTGCCCATTTTTAGATTAGCCGGAAAATAGAAGAGGCAAGACTGCCAACATGGTGACGGTCAGAGCTTCAAAACAGATCTTTGGGTGACGTCATGGTACTACGTCCATCCTTTATACTGTCAGTGGTTCAAACTATTTCTTGATCCAACCACCCAGAACTCCTGTGCCGTGTCCCTGTCTGTAGCCAAAGGTTGTTGTTTTTTTTAAGTGTCGAAATGCTGTGAGGTTCTGGCTGCAGATCAAATGTCCTTGTGTGTTCAAAGTCACCATCAATACATGACCTAGATTTCAAGCTTCTCTCTTTCCCATCCCCAGGGTCTCCTTTATCTGTGTGTGTGTGTGTGTGTGTGTGTGTGTGTGTGTGTGTGTGTGTGTGTGTGTGTGTGTGTGTGTTGTACTGTAGGAAAGACGATTATCAGTTAACAAAGAACAAAATGAAAGCAGGGAGATGAGCTATGACAGAAAACACCGCAGCTGAGATTTCATTCTCGTGATCGGTGTGAACAACTGTGTGTGTTTGTATAGGAGGTCGAGGTCATATGGCTCATGTCTGTTAAGTTTCTCCGCAGCCTCCTGGATACATATTCTTCATATATGTTTACACTGATTGTCCACACTGTACCATAATGATCTATTGCATGTCTGTCCCTCCTCCATTTTTCCACCCTTAAAGTCTGTGTAAAGTAAGAATGATTTGTTCTGAGTTTGTCAGACCAAAGGAAAAAGTGTTATTAACCATCCAGCCAAATTTGAATGATTAAAAAAATCGACAAGTTTATGAAATTAGGTTTAATTGATGGTATTATTTTTTTTTTCATAAAGTGTTTGATGAATAAAGACTCATATGTGCTGTATATAGAGGGTTTACAACCAGCATCACATGTTTATGTTGCCTGTATAAATTGATTCTCACAGCACTGTGGTTTTCTTTACAACTTTCCGCAGACTTGTGATGTTTTAGAAGAAAGTAGTAAAGAAAAAAAACAGCTTGGAAAGGAGGAAGGGCGTCTTTTCTTTTTAAATATTCAGAATTCCTGTCTGAATGGCCTTTAAATTAAATGAATTCAGCGAGTTATAAACAGAAATATGACAAGAATGTGAGGGGGGAAATGTTGACAGCGAAGAAAGGGACAATGCCAAACATTTTTGTCTTTATACCAGACGTGCAGAAGTTCTCCATCTGTTCAAACACTGTATTTTAAATTTACACATGAACATACCTGAACTAATAACAGTAGGTAAAGACTGACCTATATATTCTTGCTCTCAGTTAGGCCAAACAAAATGCAGACGGGGGTGGAGAGAGGTCGTTTACAGATGCTCTGGGCGATAATTATGCGGGCCAGAAATGTTAGCATGCACGTGCAGCTGCAGCAGGCTTTAACAGAGGAAATATCTCAGGTGTCTCCACACAAATAAATGCAGGGAGATACAAAAACAGACAGACATAATGTAGAGTAAATTCCTCCTCCATTGTCACTTTGAAGCATCTCAATTGCATGAAAACCCCGCCCATGGTAGGCCTGTTTTGGATCTGTGTTCAGAGTGTAACATTGAGAATATATGACCTAAATCCTGGCTTGTTTACCTCAAACCTGCTCCCCTAATTATAGCCGAAACACACCCTGCAGACCAGAAACACGTGGTTCAGAGAGAGAGGAGGGTAAACAGTAGTTAACGCTGGCAAAATAAACCAGAAACGTGAGAGATGAATTCAGGTAAAGAGAGACGAGGGTGGAGTGGTGGTGGAGGAGGAGGGAAGGAAATGTTTGATGTCTGCATACGAGGGTGTGACATGAACAAAATAAGCTCTGTATGAAAATATATAGGTGGGTTGCTGGGTTCAAACGTCCCAAACAAACCCCCTCCTCCTTCTTTTCCTTTGATCAGCAGGCTCATTTGCTTGCCTCGTTCCTCCCTGCTGACCCACTCCCACCGGCCCTGATGCTGCAGAGTCAGACAGAGCTGCATCTGTGATTTTATATACAAGCAGCTCTGTTACGCTCAGTCTATTTCATGTCAACAAACAGTGACGTTCAATCTCACTGCTGTCACAAATGGGAAATGACACTTTTCCACAGAAGCTCAGGTCTTTAGCAGCAGAAAAAGAAAAAAAAAAAAAGGCTTCCAGCTGTATGTTGAAAAAACAGTCAAAGACTTGGGCTGGACTTCCACTCCCAAAGAGGAAAAACCTGCTATGAAAATATTTGTGAATAAACCTAAAAACTCCAGCATGTTCCAAAACACACAATGAATGGAAATATCATTTTCTGTAGTATAATCTAGACAGCTTCAGGTCTGTATGATTTAAATCTTCAGATACATTTATACAATTTAAAGAAAGCAGTCGTCGTATTTCTACTTTAATTTCACTATACAGGTGTTTCCAATGATACTAATTAAGGTTCCACCATTTATTGCAGCAGAGACTTTCCAGTGAGTCAACATGCATCACAGCAGCACCCCGACTCTGTTTGACTTGAATGGAACGAAACCTTTAAAGTCTGTGTGAAGGCAAGTTTGAGATTTCTTTCAAAATATATTAAATATGTTGGAAAATAGCTTTTTCACCAGTTTTCAGTCCAGGATTTTGTGGGCGGTCCTTAAAGGGTGGCTCAGTGACACACTGAGGCCACCCTGTGCATACCCCTGCACCCCTAGCAGAGAGATAGAGATGAAGTCATTTCGCTCAGAGTGTTTCAAAGTTAGTCGTGTCATTTTCTGAATTCATCTGACACGTTTCAGTCACTTCAAAATTGCTGCTTGACTGCCCCCACGAGTGGGCATGGCTTCAGCGCATTCAGAGGACACGCCCCCACAGTCCTGGAGCTGAGCTGCTAATTTTTACTGATTTTGACACCTAATTTCATAAACCAGTAATGTTGTTTATAAATCATTATGAGCAACATTACTGGTTAAAAGTTAGCAATAACATTCACATGGGCTTTGACAGTCTTTAAACTTGATTTATACTAAGGTTTTCTTTATTTCAGTTTTATATTTCTGCTTTAAATGTTTTTATTTCTCTTTATTTCAGGTCTTTCAAAGGTAATCCAACCAAACTAAAGGATGACACTGACTTGCTGACATGTAATGAAAAGCTTTTGTTGGCTTCATAAAACAGAGCGACCCTGAAGGACACAGAGGAGTGATTTATTCAGTTATATGACGCTTACTTTTCTTCATTTTTTTTTTTCTTTTTGGTGAACTGAGTCACTTATTACCTTGTCAATGATTGGCTGCACACAAGGATTTCATGGTGCGTCACAGGAAGTGAATCATACAGTGTGAGGAGGGGGCGAAAACAGGAAGCACAACAGAAAAGAACAGGTTGAGAAAAGTACTAGTAAAAGTACAAATACCACACTGTAAAATACTCTGTTACAAGTTAAAGTATGTAAATATAAATGAAGTATAATCAGAAAAATGTACTAAAATACAAAGTGTAAAAGTACTCTTAAATATTATATCATTATATTATTATTATTACTCATTAATTGATGTTTACTAGTTAAATTAATTATACTGTTGGTTGAGATCTATATATAATTTGTAAATAATATTGTGAATCTGAAACCATGAAAGTGACTTGACAATTATCAAAGCAGTTGGTAATTAATTTTCCGTCAGTTGAATTATTGTTTCACCTGTACTTTTATACACTGTTTGGTACTTAAATTTTTTTAAAAGATGCATATTTTCAGCTATACATGTGATTTATATGTCAACATCTCATTTTGTAAAGTAACTAAAACCATCAAATAATTATGGTGAAGTAAAAAGTATTATTTAAATATATAATATTTCCTCTGAATTGTTGTAAACACAGAAAGTGGCACAAAAACTAAATACAAAGTACAAACACGTCAAATCTTACGTACAGTGCCTGAGTCAGTGATGAGGATGTGATGTGTCTTTTACCTGATTTTTATGTTTTATATTTTCTTTACATTCATACACGTGTGCACCTCTCAGATGATGAGGGGAAAACAGCAAAACAGACAAAGAAAACCAAGAGGAACAGAATAAATCCTGGCATCAAATTTAAACTGGTTCAATAGTCCCCTGAGACGAGGAGAGGTGTAGCAGTGCTATGCACCCAACCCCCACCCTCTCCAGCTACGTGACCCATTTTCAATGCCAGACTCAAGGACTACCTTGAGATGTGTGTGTGTGTGTGTGTGTGTGTGTGTCTCCACCTTTACAGTTCTCATACATACACTTCAAACACACAAAAACAACAAATACACAACAAGAATAAATATAATTTATTTATAAATCAGAATATTAGATTACAAAATTAAAAACTGTGAAAATGAATCAAATTTAATCCATTAAAGATGATTAATAGATATTTTTAGACATTAATAATTAGTAAAACTTTGAGATCTTCTTAGTGAACCTGCATGTAAATATTGCATTCAGTTAAGTGACTTTTTAAAGTTACACTACAACTTTTTTTTTTAAATAAGCTCATTTTTCAAGAGTCAGTTGATCAGTGTCGGCTGATATCTCCTCTGTGTGTCCCAGGATGCTTTTTATTCACAAAGTGGTACCATCCTCTGAGATGCATGAGAAATATATGTTGAGGATAAAACTGGTCAAATCTGGTAACACAGATTGTAACTAACTAACACACACACCTCTGCATGAACATGAAGTATCTCCAACCTTTTACTCCATCATGTCTCGATTCAAACATGTTACAACATGAAAACATAAATGTCTTTGGAGTTGTTTGAATTCTTCTCTGTTGCTTTAAGTCCATGAAATGACAACGATGTCAGATTCTGTTCCACCTTTTGAATGGATGCTATAAGCAGTGATGGAGGAACTATTTACGTCCTCTACTCAACTTAAAATACTAATACCACACTGTAAAAATACTACATTACTAGTGCTGCACTGAAAATGTTACCTGTTAACATGTTAAACGTGTGAGTATAATTGGGATAATGTACTTAAAGTATTAAAAGTACTCAATACCCAAAATGTCTCCTGGTGACTGTTATACCTTGATGTGTGATACTTGAATAAACCACAACTTAGAGTTTACGTCAGCTAAATCAATTATCTAAATTCTACTGCTGGACTTTTATAATCATCATAACTGCTTCATGTTACTATCTATATATCTGTCCATGATGTTGATCGTATTTGTTTTATTTCACTCTTTCTTTTGTCACACTATTCCACTAATAATAAACCAGCAAACAAAAAAAAGATAAATGTAGTTAAGTAAAAGTACAATATTTTCCAAAAAGTTGCATGTATCTACAATTTGTAGAGTATTTGAGTAAATGTTATTAGTTACATACATGTGAAGTTCACATCCTGGCTCAAGAAGCAAACCTGAAACTAGATTCCTCCGGTTTAAATGAGTTCCTAAAAAGTTTCCTGGATTCCTGGAAGGTCCAGGTCACCTGAAACCTGATTGATCCACAAACACACACCCTCATGTATTAACACATCACACATAGATGGATCTGCACTGACTGACTCGCTCATACCGGAGTGTTGAGTCACTTGTGGCCTCGATGTGCCCTCTGCTTTTTCAAACATAACTTCAATCTGACATTGATGGTTTCCTCTCAAGGGCGTTAATCTGCTCTCGCTATGACCTCACACATAATCCAGCCAATGACAGACACCGAGACGAGTCAGGTTCAGTATCACTTCCTCTCACTCATCCAACTTTCAACAGCAGCTACTCATCAGGTGGAAGTGTAGAAATGTACGTGTCTTGTTCAAGCAACTCAAAAGCCAAGATCTGTGGTGAGTTTCTTTACTTAATCAGCTTCAAAGAATCTTCACTCAAAGTCCTCTCACTTGCTTTTCCCCCCTGAACTTTCAACCACAAGTCATCGTCATGTAGATGCACAGAAACAGAGGTTACATATTCTATATTAGGGGAAAATTATTTAATATGATAGTATAGAGAGCATAGAGCTGGCACCAAGAGGCGATAAGCTCATCTTAAGACGTGGATCATTGAATGAGCCTGGTTGCTCAAACAAGCCATCTGTAACAGCAGTTAACAGCACCCACCCGTCAATCAAAGCGGGCATGCCGTTAACTATGCATAACTTTAAGCCTTAATATAATTTGAACAGGTGAGATAAAAAAAAAAAAATCTGACTCAGTACAGTTGTCATGAACGGTGAAATTAGCTATAGAAACCAAAACTGTTTTTTGTACCAGGCTGTAAACATGTTTATTTCTGCTGTGAAGTTGAACAATTGAACATGGAGGCTTATGGAGATTGACTCGTTTTGTAGCCAGCCTCAAATGGACGTTTGAGAAACTGCAGTTTTTGGCGCTTCAGCATAGACGTCACTTCACAGCCACGGAGTTTGCCGCTTGGTATAGACTAGAAGCAGGGGGAAACGGTTAAAAATAAGCCTAGGAATAGACATTTCTTCTTTAATTCTCTCCTTCTTGTCGGCCTCCATCAGCAGTAGTTTGCATCACTTTGAACATGAAGGCCTGATTCAGTCTCCTCTGAACAGCTGATGCTACTTGAACTCTGTGAAGCATTAATGAGGGCTGTAATTTCAGGTGACGACCTCATGAAGCTGACTGAGAGAGAGTGTGCAAAGCTGTCATCAAAGCAAAAAGTGTCTACTTTGAAGAATCTAGAATATGAAACATACTTCGCTTTGGAACTTTTTTTGTTTACCACATTAATCCATATGTGTTCTCTTATAGTTCTGATGTCTTCAGTGTTAATATACAATGTATAAAGTGTATAGACTTGTCACTCCTGATGCACGTCATCTGTCGAGTTTGGCTATTATTAGTGTAGCATCCAAAACTCAGTACAGTAGTAAACCTTAAGTCAACACGTTTCACATGACACCTCTTCTAGATGAAGGAATAAAGTGCTTCATTGACCTACTTTCCGTCGAACAAAATAAAATTGGTTTGCCGCCGTTTATCTAGTTTATCGTGTGTGTATTTCTTAGTGCAACAAACAAAATCTAGTTGTAATATTCAGAGTGGAAACAAATATGAGTGAATATTAACATGTAAAAAATTAAATTTGGTGCCTATAATTGGGCTGATAACGTGTAGTCTGATATGAGATAGTCACAAGGTCAGGTACAGGGACAGAAACAATGCATAACCAAGTAGAAAGAATAAAAGTCATATCATCCATGAGGATTTGAACTACATCAGTCATAACATGGTTCAGAACTAAAGCTGTCCTGAGGTCTGTCAGTCCAAAACATCCATCTCCTGCAGGGGCCGGGAGTTAGGTTTGGGTTTGTGGTGATGAAGTGGTTGCTCATCCCTCTTTGTCCTGACGATTAGTGCTCCCAGCACACTTCTTTGTTCGGGTCTTGTGGCGGTTATGTAGCTCCAGCTTGTTTCATATTGTGCTGCTGTGTTGAGACACAAAACCAGCGCGCTGGTTTAGCAGCTAACCGCTGCTGTTTTACCGACCGACCACTAGTTAAACAAAGCAGCCGCAGACAAAAGAAGCACAATGAAGGCCAGCCTGAAACCCCGAGAGAACGCAAGAATGAGGGGCACAGACATGCATACACACTTACAGTATATGTGTGTGAAAGCAAAGATGTACACACACACACACACACATTTCACATGCACTCACACGTGGGGAAAGTGTACATGCAGAAGCCAGCAAAAATAAGCCACAGAAAGTCATGCAAACACACTCCTAAAGTTTGTGTGTGTGTGTGTGTGTGTGTGTCTCTGGCCCCACGTTATTTAGTGACTGAATGCAGACAATGAAAGACTCAGGACGGGAAGATGAACGTGACACAAACTGCTTTGATGTGAGTCTCTGTGGTCGCCGAGGTCCAACCTTCTTTTCCACAATAACAACATTCTTCAAGTCTAGAGTATCTCCCCGTTCTCTACTCTTCTAGCCCTCTGCAATCCCCCGTTTATCTTTCAGTCTTGTGTTTCCTCTCTTGGCCCGACTTCCTTGTCTTTTCTTCTTACCTTTACCTGCAGAAGTTCTCTACACCACGATTCATCTATCAAAGAGTCACAGTTACTCAAACAAGCCACCTGTAACGGCACCAACCTGTCAATCAAAGCTGCCACGCTGTTAATTATGCTTAACTTTAAGCCTTAATATAATTTTAACAGGTGTGTTATATAGAAATTCAGACTCAGTACAGTTGTCATGAACGGTGAAATTAGCTATAGAGACCAAAACTGTTTTTTGTACCAGGCTGTAAACATGTTTATTTCTGCTGTGACATTTTAACATGGGGATTATGGAGGTTGACTCTGTCAGTACTAACAATATCTTTACATACAGTAACTGGGAGTCATTTGATTGAATGTTAATCTGAAAATATTGTGTCTTTAAAGTTAGTTAAGGGCAATCATAAGAGGAATTCACAGCCGCACATAACCTGATGTAAAAAACATGATCAGGTTTACTTATCTGCTGTGATGTTTGTAATTAATGTGATTTCACTCGATTTATGAATACAACCTGGTTTCTGTTAATGTTCTCCCCGATGACAGTCGTCTGTGAAAAGTTAATTTTAATGTGGAATAATAAAAAAAAGTATAACTTGATCTCCCAGCATCATTTAAATATTCCAACTCGAGGATTTCCACCATGAATATGTAAAAGCTTGTCAGACACACACACAGTGATAAAAGAATATCTGTGCAGATTAATTACGTTATTCCTGGTTTGTTTTGTGTGTGTGTGTGTGTGTGTGTGTGTGTGTGTGTGTGTGTGTGCATATTCACGCTTGCACCCTGCAAGTGTTTTTATAACCTTGAGTCAGATTATATATATGCGTGGGACGCTTCCACAAGTCAAGCTGAATCATTCAATCATTGAGGACTCAAATGCACTAAATTAAGATTATTTTTATCACGATAAATTGAGTTTTCTGTGTGTGTGTGTGGGTATGTGTGTGCGTGTGTGTGTGTGTGTGTGTGTTTTGGATAAACATGCTGGAAAATGGCTTCTTCTTCTTCCTGGCGAACTAATCCTGCCACAGAAGAGTCCAAAAGTGTTTAAAGAGTGCTGAGTCTCTCTTTCAGACAGCCAAGGTCAACACGCACACATTTGGACACACACTTGCACACACACACATTTGCACACACACATACACGTGCACACACACGTGCATACACAGACAAAAACATGCTAACAACAGATTTAGGCGCCTCACTCTCGTGGATGTACAGTCGAACACACAATCACGTTGCTGCTGTTTGGTTTGTGTGAATGACTCTCTGTGGTGCTCACAGGTGATGCCAACCCACAGCAGAGAAACTGGGTCAACACTTGGCAAGCCAAGGACACACACAGACACACACACACACACACACACACACACACATATTCATCTTCATACTGATATCTAAACTTCATCCATCTCTTTGAAATGAGGCTGACAGTTTACTCGTATATTTTCAAATCAACTGTATCGATCACTGAGAGAAAAGAAGGGTCAACTAACATTTAACCACCTTTTCATCAAGCACAACACGCCTGCTTAAATGTCCTAACCGAGCGCTAACCTCCATGTCTGTGAAGTGAAGCTAATGTGGAAGTGCCGAAAACATACACTAGAGGCTGGATACAGAACGAGTCTCCAATCAACTGATGCTCTTTTTCAGAGTAACAAACCGGTTTATTGTCAAGAAAGTTATCACATACAAGGAATTTGTCTCGAGCGACGTCACCCGAAGGTTTCCGAAGCGCCGATTTGAAACCAAAAATATGTAACACTGGACGCCGCCATGTTGAATGTACCGCTTCTTCCGCCTCCCAGCTAACCTAAATATCAGCAAGCCATCTGTAACGGCACCTACCTGTCAGTCAAGGTGGCCATGCTGTTAATTATGTATAACTTTAAGCCTTAATAAAATTTGAACAGGTGTGTTAAATATGAATTCAGACTCAGTACAGTTGTCATGAACAGAGTTAGCTATAGAGACCAAAACTGTTTTTGTACCAGGCTGTAAACATGTTTATTTCTGCTGTGACATTTTAACATGGGGACTTATGGAGATTGACTCACTTCATCAGTCTGTCTCAATTCATTTCTTTTAGTTAAAAAGAAGGCACAATAATAAAAACTGTGAAATTTCTCAGTCGTCCAGATCTTCACAGATCTACAAAGTCCATTTGTCCCAGAGCCTCAAGATAAAGTTTTAATGTTTAGATGTCAAGCACCAGTATAATACTGGTTCCTCTGAGGGAGCGGGATGGTGTCCAGTAACTAGAAATCCATGACACTCTTTCCTCAGCAGCACATTGATAGCTGTGGCACCTCTGAGGTAATATTTAGCTTTGTTATTTGTGTGTGTGTGTGAGAGAGTGTCTGCCCAATGGTTAAATCAAACATTCCTCATCTGGATGTGAACAAGGACATCCATGAGTGATGCAAGTGTGAGTGCTGGTCAAGGGGGGCGACGCTGCCGCAGACGGCATCTCTTCTTTTTAATCTGTGCATGTTTATGGTCAGGCACCATCACATCTTAAAGAGCTCATAGTACCTTATTAATATGATAAACGCAGTGTTCCTCGTGGTTCCTTTAGTCTCCAAAAGTAGATTGGGAGCCAGAGCTTTAAGCTATGAAGCTCCTCTTCTGTGGAACAAGCGCCCAGTTCGGGTTCAAGAGGCAGACACCATCAACACATTTAGGAGTAAGCTAAAGATAGAGCTTATAGTTAGGAATGGCTGAGGTCATCCTTGAGTTAGCTTCTATAGGACTAGACTGCTGGGGGACTTCCCATGATGGACTGAGCTCTTCTCTTCCTCACAATCTGTACACATTCATGTCCCATCAATACATGTCACTAACTTAGCTTCTTCCCAGAGTCTTTCTGCTTTCTCGTCTTGAAGTTTCTCATGGATCGTGGCTACGCCAAGATCGGGGATTGGTCGGGCCTGCTTTGTAGTTTTTATTTGTAGTATTAATAATCTGAAGTCCTAGTATAGTGGTCCTAAAGTGTAGTGAAGAAGAAAATGGAAATACTCAAGTATAATTCAAATACCTTAAAACTGTACTTGAGTAAATGTACTTTGTACGATGCAACGATTTTCCAGATTAACGCATTTGTCTTATGTTTCAGTTAATTTTCAACAAGTTTGAGCTCTTTGCTGTTAAAATTATTTATTGTGTTACAGAAGAAACTCAAAGATGACTAACTCAATGTCACGCTCGTGTGAACACTTGACTAAAAAACGGCCTCCTGGGCAAGATGTGTCTGTTTCAAACAGCACGTACAGGTAGAGGATGAACGGTGCCAGATGTCTAATGGTGCATTCAGATGGAACGAGAAAGTCAGAGGTTGCACGAATGCATATGAACTCACAGTTTACTGTGACAACACACATGTTGTCACAGTAAACAGCAACATCACTTTTGCCCAGTTGTAATATACTTTAATGGAAAAACCACCTGCTGGTTCCTGCAGAGTCTTGAAACTTTGTTAGTCATAATTAGTTTGGAAAGTTTTGTTCATTTTGTTTGTTACATTATCACTGTGCAGTACTGTAGCTATGACTGAGGACTGTTCTGGAAACTCTTCCCATCTTGTGTGCTCTGAATGTTGTTCATCAGCTGTTGAACAGCAGTCTCATGAAGTCAGATGTGATGCCATCACTTTGCGACAACCAGTGTCTATGATTTAATTTGACTTTCATTCCAGGTATTTGTGAGATGTGGTCTAAAACAGCCTTTACTTTCAACATTTTTAGTGTTTCAACATTTCACTGTTGCAGATAAATTTCAGTATAAAATGTCAAAAGTTTCACTCGAGTTGCGGTGCGCTTGGATCATCTCAATCATCTTTTTCTTGTCTTGAGGTTCCTATAAAATCAAACATGTTTTGGGACTCGGCTCGTGCAAATGGTGATGGTTCAATCGCATGAACAAGAAGCAGGCAACTGGCTACACCGTAGTAAACATGGAGGGGTTGCCAGGGAGGTGCAAGAACAAGAAAATCAGTTCTCTTGAACTGTAGAAAATGAGGAGAAATCAAGCAGCGGCTTCAGTGGCTGTGAAGTGAAGCCAATGTGAAAGTGCTAAAAACTGCAGTTCCTCAAACATCCACTTGAGGCTGGCTACAGAACGAGTCAATCTCCATAAGTCCCTATGTTCAAATGTCCAACTTCACAGCAGAAATAAACATGTTTACAGCCTGGTACAAAAAACAGTTTTGGTCTCTATTTCCCTATTCTCTATTTATTTTTTTGTAACAACTGTACTGTGTTTCAATTTTTGTAGAACTCACCTGTTCAAATTATATTAAGGCTTAAAGTTATACATAATTAACGGTGTGGACTTGACCTTGACTGACAGGTAAGTGCTGTTACAGATGGCTTATTAGAGCACCCAGGTGTCATTCGGCCTGCCTCATGTCCACTGATGATCCACGTCTTTGCCCATTTCTAGATTAGTCGGGAGGCGGAAGAAGCAGTACATCCAACATGGCGACGGCCAGCGCCGCATATTTTCAGGTTCAAAACAGCACTTCGGAAACCTATGGGTGACATCATATGCTGTCCACTCTTTATACTGTCATTGGGAGAAACTGGTGCAATTGTGAAGTGAGTGAAAATGTCTCTTTGACGTGTCCTCCCATCTGTACCACGAACGAGCGGAGAAAACATGGATAGAAATTGCTGCAACCCTCGAAACGCACACACAAATTGCTACTTCTTACAAATTTCCACCAGGTGCATGATAATCCAGCTGTAGTTTTGTAAATACTAACATGCGAATCGTCGAACGTGCTAAATCATAAAAACTGACTTGTGACACATCGGGCGTCAGACTTTAGTCTTAATGTAATAAAATTAATTTTTAAATATAATAAAATATTTTTCTAGTGTATGTCGTAAATCGGCATAAGTCATTCTTGACTACAAACTTACTTCAACATGCAGCGCATCTAAAAGCACTGAAACTTTCAGAAATGCAATGTCATTCCTACAGTAACAGTCACCACTGGTTGCATCAAGTAGCTGCGCGCGCGCACACACACACACACACACACACACACAAACACACACACACACACACACACACACACACACACACACACACACACACACACACACAGCTCTTGAAGGGCCATCTCAGGCTAAGCTTGTCCTTCGTGTGATGTTTAGGAGCTTCGGTTTCACTTGGGCAGACAAAGAGCTATTGTGGCTGCAGACTGACATGTAGATGACACTGCTCACAAACTCTTATCCAGTAGCTCGAATGGCTGTGTGCGTGTGTGTGTGTGTGTTCTTTGGAAGTGATACATGACACCCAGAGTGATCACTAGTGGTGACGAGCACATGGCGTGGGAACGACTAATTAATGCACACCGACCAGCTGACGAAAGTCTTTCTTTGTCTCTCATTGCTTTCTTTAAGTTACTCGAGTCTGAAGTGACGAGAATACACCTGGAGCAAACAGTGACATCAATAACTAAACACCTGTCCACCTGAATAAACCAATAATCAACAAAACACATTTTAAACATACTAAAATATCAGAAACCAACAGCTTTAAACTCAAAAACCACAAATGTTTAATATAATACCTGTGTAATATCTACATGTTTGTGTAGATAGAGGTTATTTCTTCAGTCCAGTTATCTTTAACTGAGCTATACATGTAAATACACAGTACGTCCCTCTAGTAAACCATATGACTCGTGGTGTGTAGGTCACATAAGTTTAATTATCAGCCTGGAGGAGATCATGAGTTTGGTTATGTGTATGTTTGTCTGCAGCTCGTTCTCACAAACTACTGGACCATCAGCCTAATATATGGATTAAAGCAGCCAAGTCATATTCTCCATTTGTGAAACCTGCTAAAGAAATAACAATGCATAAGATTTCAGCACCACTCCACTCAAAATCACGTTCTCTAATGCAGCCATCAAGTTTAAATATTGACCAACAGTGTTTTACAGATGGATGATTTGAACAGCTGTAACCCATGAAAATGAAACTGATACTTTTTTTTTTTTTTGGCAAAGCTTTGTTTGCTCTGTGTACTTGAAATATATTCAAAGGATTTTAAACAGACAGTGAAACGGACTAAACTTCTGGACTTTGGACTTCAAGCCAGGAGAGCTATTGCACTGTGTTGGTATGGTTTAGTATGGATGCACCATCATTGCGGATGTGGATAAAGGAACTCTCGCATTGCATTGGTCTGGAAAGACTAACCTACATTGCTACAGTCAAGCGGAAACACTTTGTCAAGCTTTGGGAACCTTGCATGAATATCATTAAGGATGGAAATGTGGACCTGACCTGAAAGGAAATTGTAAAAGATGAAAAATGTGGCGAAATATTTATTTAATTTGTATTCTGTGTGTCTGTGTATTGCATGTAACTGTATTGTTAATGTTTTCCTGATGAAGGAAATGGCAATAAACATAAAAAATCAGTATGTTTTTCTTCTTATTATTGTTTCAAGTGAGCGTCTTATCCTCGTATCCTGTGCCTGTTGCCGTTTGTTGCCTCGTCTGTAAAACATGCAAAACGTGTTTTCAGTTTACTTATTGAAATGTCTCTGAAACTGAGGCTATGCTATCCAGGTGGATTCATGGACTATACTCTGATGATCTACCTGTTAAGTTCTGGCTTTATTTATTTCACGTTAACTAGCTAAGCAGCTAAACTTTAGCTTGGAAGCTCCGCGTTTAGATTCCCCCCTGGTGTGAGACACAGGAACAGTGTAGTAGTAGTACATGCCAGCAGCACAACATGGCAGCAGAAGTGTGTTTATTTTGAGAAGAGACGATGCTGACAGTTTGTTTTATTTATTATAAATTTAATGTTTGAAATTGTTTTGAAATCTTTTTTAACGTGGACCCACAGTTTGAAATAACAGACACATAGATACTCTGTTTAGAGTCAGTGTGCATACACATTCCTCTTAACCTTTCACAAGCATCAACCCACATTCCTTCAGACCACTTTCAAATATACCAACACATATGATGTGTGTACACAGGAATACAAGATGCTTGAACACATTAATGGTGAAGTTTACACACGGTTTGGGCTAAAACCGGGAAAAAAGTGCTCAGGTGTGAACTGTGAGTTGCTCTTGGTGAAGGTTGAGAGCTGACAGTAATCAAATCAAATCAAATCAAATCAAATTTTATTTGTATAGCCCAAATTCACAAAACACATGTTGCCTCAGAGGGCTTTACAGTCTGTACAGGGAGTGACACCCTCTGTCCTTAGGCCCTCGGTTCGAGTGAGGAAAAACAGTAGCTACAAACTACACCGGAAAGCCCAGACAACAGACTGTTTCCACCCAGATGGAAAATGTTGCATGAAGTGTCCCTACAGCAAACACCCTCTCATCTTTGTGACTAAAACAAACTGTATTTGTGTATATATAAGTGTTGCAATCATAAATAAATAACTTCACCAACATGAGCAGTGTCATCTACTTTGTGTTATATTGAACAGGAAGGACTGTGTGTGAATTTTTATGGCCGATATCAACCAAAGGAACAAACACGGCGAGAAACCAGTCGTTGTTTTTTTATGACAGGCTTGAAAAATGTGAAGTTGTCACAAACAGCCATGGTGGATCAGAGGCATGCGACGGGGAGTGGCAACATGCCACAAATACTTGCACTGCAATGCGTTTTGCCAACATCTCCGCTTTAGCTCATCTATTCCAATTTATAAATTAGATTCAGATTCAGTGTTATGACGTGTGTTTAGCATCAGTTAGCACATGCAGCACTTTAAGGGTTCAGTATGCTTCAAGGAGGCTAGGTTAATTGTCTGAGGGCTAAATTCCTCTTTTGATGTGGTTGTCAAAACCTCCCTCTGAGTATAAACCACACACTGCCTCTATGATTTCCAAGAACTCAGCATCTTTTGCGTGTCACTGAAGTCTAGATGCAATGAATCGTATAAATGGGGTTAAGGGAGCGCATGGTGTTGAGTCGAGAGAGGTCAAACCTGCCTTATTTTGTAGACGTCAAATAATGAAATAATACTGTGTTATATAATTACGGTCACGCTGTAGGATACATTGGATTGGATTTCGGCAGAGCAAATATTAAATCAGTCTGAAAGGTGTTACTGTGGTATGCTATCTATTTATTTATTTATTTATTTATTATTGTTTGCACTTACAAATATACAATCATCAAAAAAAGAAGAAAACAAAAACACAGTTAAAATGTGCAGGAAAGATCTTAAAACCCAACGGGCTTATAAGTGACCCTCCCCCTTTAAACCCATAAATAACTTTACTTAACACTTTTGCACCCCCCTCCCCACCCAATACCCCCCCTCCTCATATATATATATATATATATATATATATATATATATATATATATATATATATATATATGCATAAACACACATGTGCATATCTTCATCTACTAGACGGATACATATGATACAACAACAAAAAAAAATAACTTACAAAACCCAATGATATAAAAGTGAACTAAAACAAAAGAGTCTAAAACAAAATATTTAAAAAAACGACAGTTTGGACATATAGACGTAGTTTTATTCAGGATGGACGATAAATCAGACCTGGAATGTTTCTTGCACGGATCATTGGCAGCTTCAGCTTAAAATACTCTGATGCTGTGCTTCAAAAATGCTGATTTACTTCAAGCTGCATATTTTCACGAAGCAGCTCAGTGGAAAGAAAACAGTTTTTTGTTTTTTTTTAAGGTTTTCTGCCATTTAATTTACGTCCCCGACACGTCATTAATCTGCAATTTTTAGTTCCTCTCGGTAAGATGGAAAGTGTTTACTGCTGAATGGTGATGGCAAAGTTATGCAGTGGAAGCGTGGACGACGACTTGGACAGGCAAGTGTACCAGGCATGCCAGCGTTTAGTCACGGCAGGTAACTGGGTCAATAACCCACAAACCCCTTGTGACTCCCTTCCAACATTCATTAGTGGATCTGGAGGAAGGCATAGAGAAAGAGACATTTGGGTACTTCTGTGTAGTTCTCTGTGTATTTCCTGGCGTAGTACGGCTGTTGTGCATGTATTGGATTACCGGATGTGATCGCAACATTTTAGTGCTTCTTCACTGAATTGCAGAGCGTTAGCACCAACATTTGTCTGCCAAAATATAAATATAAAGTATATGTACAACTTTAATTTGTATATTTATATCCAGCAGCTTCCTCGGCCGCCATTTTCACAATGCTGGTGGTCCCTCCCTTTCAGCTATGTAGCCAAAACAGCGACCATTGTGAGAACTTTTTGACTATTACTCACAGTGCACTGCATTTTGCGGTAACGGAGAGTGTGAACACACGCATGTGTAAGATTGGTGAAGTACGCAAATTGAGACACAGCACCTGTGTTTGTGCTTCAACTGCAGAGCTCTTTCTGTTTTGTTTGCATGTTTGCTTCCTTGCTGACTGATTTTCATCTCCTGTACCGTCTGAACCTGAATAAAAATCTGAATAACAACCTAACATTAAAAGCATCACTGTCATCTGGACCTGCTAATGTGTGAAGATGTTTATATTACACTTCTTGTAGAGGTTATCCAGATTTTCAGTCTGAATCCAATGAAGATGAAGACACACACTCTTGGACGTTTTCTGCTTCTTTTCTTGGTGCCGGCAGCATTTTGCCAAGAGGAAGATTTTCAGAAAGAGATGTACGAGGGTTAACGTGATGAGACTTCTAGCTCGCTTTTTCCACTTACTCTATATTCTCTGCTGTGCTTTCCCTGTCTGTCTCTCTTCCGCCTCACTTTCTCTCATCCTGTCTGCAGACCAGCTGAGATATGGCCAAAATGTGTGTGTGTTAGAAGCTGTGCCAACCTGAACCTGCTGAACTGCAGCTCTGACTGGCCCTCGGCTCTCCCTCTGCAGATGAAGTTGGATGTTGGCACTTGCTGTAGAATACAGCCAGAAACAAAGAAGACTATTTGTTATGTTAACACAATTTATTTGATTTACATGAACTTGGTGTGGAAGCTAAAGTGCGCAGGTTATCACCATGTCCCTACTAAAAGATGAGTAAATCGTTTATACTATAACATAACAAACAAACAAACACTGTCGCTATACAGTACCTGTTAATTACTACTTATACTTATATTATTACTGTCATTATTGTTACCATATCTCTGTGTACTCTGTATACTGTAATCATTTTATCATTTATTGTAATTGTACAATATGTCTCTGTTGATTTGTTCTGTACATGTGACATCTATTGCACGTCTGTCCGTCCTGGGAGAGGGATCCCTCCTCTGTGGCTCTTCCTGAGGTTTCTTCCACCTTTTTCCCTGTCAAAAGGGTTTTTTGTGGGCATGTTTTTCCTCACTCAAACCGAGGGTCTAAGGACAGAGGGTGTCACTCCTTGTACAGATTGTAAAGCCCTCTGAGGCAAAATGTGTTTTGTGAATTTGGGCTATACAAATAAAATTTGATTTGATTTGATTTGATTTGATTTGATTTTAATTAATCATTATGAAGCAGGTAGTTCTGGTCCTTGATAAAGATTGGCTGAGCTGCAGCAAAAAATGTTGCAAAATGTCAGATTTTGATTTAAAGTGTGGACAGGATGGAGGAGAGAGATAACAAAGAATGACCCAAGAAAATGAAGAGCTAGAAAAGTCAAGAAAACAGTTAAACGAGCTGAAGTATGCAGTGCTGTCAGTCAACAAATACCGCCGAAGGAAACAAAGAAAGTCTACGAGGATTTATGTTTGAGTGGACAGGGAACCTGCTGTGTCCTGGCACTTGTTGCTAGCCTGCAGTCGACACTAACCAACGAACAAAAACTCTCTGATGCTGCCGCAAACGCAAATCGGTGTCCAAGCTACAACGCGAGAAGATGCTGGAGCGATAACCACCAGAGGAGTGCTAACATAACTGAACACTGCTTCAATAAAAGGCAAGATAAATGATAAATCCACATCTTTAATCGTGCTTTCCACTTTTTCTGTGTGTTTCTTAACAATTCCACTAAATGTCGCTTGGCAGAGTAAATTTTTGAGTCTTTGAAAGTTTACTGGTATTGTTTCAGTTTGTGCCTTTCAGAGTTTCTTGGAATGGTGTTGTCGAATTAGGCATTCCCGTCTTTGACATTTTCATCCCTGTTGGCCCTTATCTTTGTCGTTATGGACTCGTACGATGCTCTGGAGGATCGTGACATTGTCACATTCAGTGACCGTATTTTAGTTGGTGTTGGTTTGGTGCGTCGAGTCGAGGTAATAATATAATGATAATAAACTTTATTTATATACAGCACCCTTCAGAACACAGAGTCTGCAGCCCTGATCTCATCAGGCAGGTCAGTCCACAGTCTCGGCGCCCTGACTGTTTGACTACAAATAACTGGATTGAGGAACAACCAAGAATGACCAAGCGGCAACCTCCATGGATTTGATGTGAAGCCAATGTGGAAGTACCAAAAACTGCAGCTCCCTCAAATGTCCACCTGAGGCTTGCCGCAGAACAAGTCAATCTCCATAAGACCCCATATTAAAATGTTCAACTTCACAGCAGGAATAAAGATGTTTACAGCCTGGTTACATAAACAGTTTTGGTATAGCTAATTTCTCCGTTCAACTGTACTGAGGGTTAATTTCTATGTAACTCACTTGTTCAAAAATATATTGAGGCTTAAAGTTAATCATAATTAACAGCATGGCCACTTTGATTACCAGGTGGGTGCCATTACAGATGGCTTGTTTTAGCAACCAGGCGTCATTCAGCCGGCCAATGATCCATGTCCTTGTCAATTTTTAGATTAGTCGGGAGGCAGAAGAGGCAGGACTGCCAACATGGCGGCAGCCACAGATTTTGAGCTTCAAAACAGCTCTTCAGAAAACCTTTAGGTGACGTCACAAATACGTCGATTTTTTATACTGTCAATGAGAATCATGAATCTGAGGATCTCGGGAGGCGAGAAGGGACATAGGACACTAAATGATCGGCTAAATGACTCCGTTCTTCTTTCTGTATTTCCAGGTGTTTGATCTGTGTTTTTGTGATTTGTTCCCGCTTTTATCAACATATTCTTTAGACTTTTTGAGTTTCGGTGTGGGGTTGACGTCTACATCTACAACAGTCAGAAGATCTTACAACAGGTTTGCCTTCGCTCCTAAAGGTCATCTACCAAAAACAGTTTCCACAGTCTCTTTTGTTTCTGTCTTTCCAAAACAAAAGCCAGCAGGTTTGATATTTTTTAAACACTGGAGTTCCTGTATTTTCCTAAACAACCTCTGGCTTTGACTGGTTGAAAGCCACAGAGGCTCGAAGGAGGAAATGTATGAACAAACAATATCTGTTGTATCATCACGAGATCCAGAATCAGTCATAGTTAATTTTCTGCCTGTCACATAGAGAATTACCTTTGCAAAAATATACATGTTTGAGTTTTTGATCAAAGGTTTAAAATAAAGCGATGTACAAAAATAAGAAGCTGGAGGAGCGTAGATGAAAGTGCAGTTGTTATTTATCTGTCCTCTGTCTTGAGATGGGCTACCCATATTTAGTTTAATCAATATTTGGAGATTTTCTGTGCTCATCAACCAATCAGTTGAGATTTTAGAGAGAAATTGTTAACACACAGTTAACAGAGGAACACTGCAGATGGGTTGGGAGCGAGTTGCTGCCCCAAGCGAAGAAGTTCAAGTATCCTAAGAGTGATGGGAAAATTGAGGTATGTAGTTGCAGATTGCAACCTCCTCTACTCGACCTCCCGTTCCTAGCATGAAGGAGAAACAGCAAACGTGTGAAAAACGTGAAACTCCCTATCTTGAAAAACACGTCGGACTCTGTGGAAGAGGCCCTGCAGTGTCTATATATATAAAAGACTCATTTTAAGGTATTAAATAAAAAAGATATTCTTTTTTCAGGTGATTATGCACTAATGAAAACGTGGTTATGAAGATTATATTCAATTTCTGCAATATTCTTTAAAAAGAGCCCTGAAATCTGACACACTGGACCTTTAATAAAGATACTACTGTCTGTATCTGTGTCATACGTTCAGGAATGTGTTCAGTGGTGAAACTTTACTTAACAATGTGCAAAGTGAAAAGGAGTCGCTCAGAGAGACGATGGAGAGTTATCAGTGCTATACTGCTTTTAGGTAATAAATAGTTGCTGAGAAGATATTGTAGTCAGATATTTTAATCTAGAGGTAAAGCTGAATTTGAGACTTGAGACTATCCACTAATAAGGTGATAACATGTCACAGCCTCGTGTCTGTCAGCTTGTTTCAGATCTTCTTCCATAATGACCAAAAATCAATCAAGATAATGAAAGAATTGTGATGTTGACTAATTGGTCTGTTTGTTTGTACAGTTTGGTGTAGAGCAAAATATCTCAACAACTGAGCTGTGAAGTGATTCATCTGTTATATATTTTGGGAGTAGTAGCTCCACTGGAGCAGTTTTTGGGGGGTCGGTGACATATATTTAACATCCATGCTGATGCTATCCAACCATCTTTGTGGATACTGTGCAGCTGCAGACAGAGCGCTCTGCTCCACAGTAATAAAAGCAAATGGTTCCCTCTTGTGTCCATTTTGTGCCATTACCCAACCTATTTGATTGAAACTGAGCTGTACGGCAATATATATATATATATATATATATATATATATATATATATATATATATATATATATATATATATCTTACCTGTTTGAGGATTTTTGAGGGTCAGCATTCGCTGTCCGCTCTCTTTATGAGATAACAGGGTTGTTGACCTTGTTCATAGTGAAGGATGGTCTGAACCAGAAACGCTTGAGCTGCAGAATCAGTTCACATCGTCATCTTCTTATGTTGTTTCTCTGAAGGAAACACACTCTCATGTAAATGTGTCTTTGTCTTGCAGTGAAGGTGTATCTTCTTCTGGTCCTGAGGCTCAACAACTGAGAGCCTGAACACAGCAGCTGTAGCTGATGCTGCTGTCTGCAGCTCTGAGGAGAGATGATCTGACACACATTTCAGAAACTCATGGAAACCTGTACACACACACACACACACACACACACAGACACAGTAAGGATAGTTTAAAGATATTTGTGCAATTTTAGATATTTTAAGTCAACAAATGAATTTATCAGGCAGCCGTGGAATGGATTTATTATTATGTCTTATATTTATCCCTTCCTTGCCGTAAAAGTAACACATTAAGAACTCAGTGC
Organism: Sciaenops ocellatus; assembly: GCA_033000465.1. Lineage (NCBI taxonomy): Eukaryota > Metazoa > Chordata > Actinopteri > Sciaenidae > Sciaenops > Sciaenops ocellatus. The sequence goes on from CP136868.1 coordinate 14,745,082, forward strand.
TTAACATAGAAGGAAGCCATCAGACATGATGGAGATGCTGGGGATTGAACCCAGGACCTTGTACATGCAAAGCACATGCTCTACCACTGAGCTACATCCCCCTCTACCTGTTTAAATATATGGAGATTAGTCACTGACAATAGTTATAACTTCATACATTTAACAAGTAACAATTACATTTTGACTTCACGCCCATTGGCCTTAGTCAATGTAACAAATTGCATTGGCTTCAAGTTTTAAGGACAGACTAGCAGAACACAAATATACAATTCGCATAGGTAGTGTAAACTACCGAATGACTAGACACTATCTGGACTTCCATAACAGTTAGGGTGACCATCCTCTTTTGCCCGGACATGTCCACTTTTTACGTCCTGTCCGGGGCGTCCAGGTTTTTTTTTTATAAATTCATAAAAATTTAATGTTTTCACTGTTTTTCATGGGACCATTAAGCGTGTACTTAAATTGACTGGCGCTTTGCACAGAATACTACGGTACTTTGTTCATTAACCTCTGAGAAGCCTGTCTGAATTTGTGTCTCGGGGCCGGGCCGAGTGTCCTCTTTTTTGGAACTCAAAATATGGTCACCCTAATAACAGTAACCCATCCATATTACAAGCCTTTGGTGGTGACCACATCCCATCTTCAATACGAAAAGGTGACAGACAAAGAAAACGAACAGCAAGCTTCTACAAATTATAGACGACTAAACACAGATGAATAGCTCTTTAATATAACTGATGAATGATGACAATAATGATAATAATATAGAGATGAGAACACATGGTCAACTAACCTCTATTGATTTGTTTGATATCACAGGTTGTGATTATACGTCATTGACTATGCCCAAATGTTATAATAGCTTAAGAGGGATGTAGTATGTACAAGGTCCTGGGATCAATCCGCAGCATCTCCATTGTTGGTGCTTAACATCTAAGATGCAAACTGAACAAGTTCAGCAGATGATCAAATACAGACAACTCATGGTTAATATGTGATACTTAAAGCCAATGCCATTTTTTAGACTGACTAACGACCAAATCATATCAAAATGTAATTTATCTAATTTTCTTTGTTTGTAAGAAGTAGTAACTAATGTCAGTGACTAATCACCAAATAAATCTGCAGCTTGAAGGGGATGTAGCTCAGTGGTAGAGCGTGTGCTTCGCATGTACAAGGTCCTGGGATCAATCCCCAGCATCTCCATCATGTCTGATAGCTTCAATATAAAGCACAAGAGGCCTGAATACAGAGGGATGTTTTGTTTATGTAGAGGCACAGAAGAGATGAATATGAAACACATCTTTAACCTCAATACATACAGGCTGACCCTGTTATAAAAAGTGTCTATACATAGAGGTACTGCAGTATCTGATTTATGTATTGAACAATTAAAGCAAGATAATACAGAAATAACCACAGATTACAATAACAGAACATCTCTGAACATGTTGAACCTTTAAGTAGACAAACTACAGCAGCAGCATTGGTCCAACAGAGAAGACAAATACTTTAATAGTGAGCTGGAAGCAGGATGTAGTTCAGTGGTTGAGCATGTATCAACCCAAGCAATCCTGCATGTGAAAATACTGTACATTGGAAGAATAAAAAGACTGAAGCCACTGTTACTTCACTTGAGCTACATCTGTCTCTATGAACTTTACCAAAATGACAATAGATGTATTGTTATGTCTTATATTTATCCCTGCCTTGCCATAAAAGTAACACATTAAGAACTCACAGCATCTCCATTGTTGGTGCTCAACATCTCAGAGTTGAACATAGCAAGTGCAGTCAATTTCTGTGTTCTCTTTGTTTAACGTAAGAAGTAGTAACTTTCTTCAGTCCACCAACATTAAAGCAGCTGGAAAAATGGGGATGTAGCTCAGTGGTAGAGCGTGTGCTTCGCATGTACAAGGTCCTGGGATCAATCCCCAGCATCTCCATTGTGTCTGACATCTTCCTTCAATATTAAGCACAGAGTTCTTAATATGTCACGTTTACAGCGAGGCAGGGATAAATATAAGACATTATAATAAATCCATCACTGATTTGGTAAAATTCAGAGAGACAGATTTAGTTCAAGTGAACCAACAGTGTCTTCAACATAGTTCTCACCTTTCTTTAACAACATACACCACTGACTGACGTTGTTACAACTTTATTTGTAGAGAGGCAGGGCTCTTTACAAGCTTTCAATTACTTTTTTAACATTATAAACCTGAACATCAAACTGTCCCTTGATTACAGCGAGGAGGTCATACAATCTTTAAACATAATCAACAGGCCGTGAATACATTTAGGAAACCATATATAGAAACTCTACCCTACAGAAAGCATACACTAGAGCCTAACATCTGGACAGACCAACTTTATGACGACAAAATGTTCTCAAACAGACAAGAAGTAGAGTATGTCACAACATATAGTACAGATATTTCTTTAATAAGGATGTCCTTTTTTTGTCCTTTTTGTCTATTTACATTGAAGATATGCTCTTGAAGGTAGTACACAAGGGGGATGTAGCTCAGTGGTAGAGCGTGTGCTTCGCATGTACAAGGTCCTGGGATCAATCCCCAGCATCTCCATTGGTGATGTTCAACATTTGAAAGGTGAACAGAGCAAGTGCAGTCAACTTCTGTGTTACATGCACCTCTGGGTTCAGATGATCAAACAGAGAGAACACATGGTTAATGTGTGGTATTAAAGCCAATGCCAATAATATTTAATAATATGCACAGCTGATTGATCCTGTTATAACTGTATCTGCACTGAGAAAACGCTCTTTGAAATGATTTATCTAAAGATTTGATGAATGAATCCATCGGACAGTCTTGTGAAACTATAGTGGGATGTAGCTCACAACATGTCACAACATGCAGAACATAACAGATATTTCTTTGATAAGGAAGTTCGTCATTAAGCTATTCACATTGAAGAAATGCTTTTTTAAAAGAGTGAACAAGGGGGATGTAGCTCAGTGGTAGAGCGTGTGCTTTGCATGTACAAGGTCCTGGGATCAATCCCCAGCATCTCCATCATGTCTGATAGCTTTAACATTAAGCGCAGAGGCCTAATTACAGAGCTGTTCTGTTTTATGTGAGGCACAGAAGAGATGAATATGAGACAGTATGAATGAATACATTCTCCAACATAGCTGGAGAATAACATGCACAGCTGAGAAAATGCTCTTTACAATAATTTAGCTAAAGATTCGAAAAATTAATCCATCAGACAAGCCTTGAATGCATAGCAAACAAAGGGGATGTAGCTCAGTGGTAGAGCGTGTGCTTCGCATGTACAAGGTCCTGGGATCAATCCCCAGCATCTCCATTGTTGGTGCTTAACATCTCAGAGGTGAACAGAGCAAGTGCAATCAACTTCTGAGTTCAGATGATCAAACAGAGAGAACACATGGTCAATATGTGATATTAAAGCCAATGCTGTTTTTTGGACTGACTAACTCTTAGGCCCATAACTTATCTTATTCTTTTTAGGTAATGTAAGAAGTAGTAACTTTCTTCAGTCCACAAATATATCAGCAAACCGAAGGGGATGTAGCTCAGTGGTAGAGCGTGTGCTTCGCATGTACAAGGTCCTGGGATCAATCCCCAGCATCTCCATCTCATGTTTGACAGCTTTGCTTGACATTAAGCACTACTGTGTGCGTATAGTTGTCATGAATGGGGAAATTAGCTATAGAGACCAAAACTGTTCCTTTGTACCAGGCTGTACACGTTTATTTCTGCTGTTGGACATTTTAACATGGAGGCTTATAGAGGTTGTCTCCTTCTGTATCCACCCTCAAGCCTTCAGCATTGGCTTCACTTTCATTCACTTTGCATTCACGGAGGTTGCCGCTTGATACCGTTGGATTCAAAGGATGAAAACAAACTGATAGAAAAGAAATTTAAAGTATCTTGATGTTTTTTTTTTTTAAAGATAGCTAACATATTACATATAAAAATGTCATGAAATATCTGCACCTAGATCTGAATTTAAACAGTGATAGACAACCATGGTATTCATTAATTTAAGCAAGTGTCTAAGAAAACAGTGAAAATGTTTTCTTGAAATGTGAGTTAATCCTTGAATTTAAGCCTGTTCAAACAAGAAGCCAAAAATATTAAAATTTAATTCTTGGACTTCAAGAGACACACACTGAAGTTTGGATGTTAGCTATCAAAGACAAATTATGTGGCCTGAGCAGCAAACATGAACATTTTAATCTGTTGTGTAAAATTATCACAAGAGATGAGAAATAAAATCAGGAGACATTTCCAGAATTAAACCAAATTTATTGCCCTTTTTTTTCAATAAACATATTTTTTCATTTCCTATCTCAATTATTTTAACCAGCAAAACTAAATAACATTCTGCAACCAGTTGCCCTGTAATCATCTCTTCCTATAAATGTATGAAGTTACAAAAATATAGACTTAGTTAGAAAAATAATAAACTCAAGTCATAAACTTCAGTCAGGTTATAGCCTTGTAGTCTGAAACCTCAAAGAAACAAAAGATCATGACGTGTTTCGCATGTTTCAGCCCATGTTGTGTGTTTTATGTCACGTCTGACCTCTTTAGAAATCATAACCACATGAAGACAAATGGTTAACAATGTGCTGATAACGGGCCAAGACATGCAAAACATCTGTTCGGTCCTTTAACCTGGAATCAAAGGAGGCCAGAGAGGTCAGCTAAATGTGTCATCCATCCTCAGTTGTTACATCCCTATTACACGACACGACACTGCAGTGGTGTTATAGCAAAAAGAGAAAACAAATATTTAATCGACTGTGCAGACACATGCAGGTCTGAGTGAAACAATAAATACAACTTCAGTAACGGTAAAATGATTAAAGAACTAAAAGAGACAAAAAAAAATCTGGTTTTTAATCTAACAGCTGATTTTTTTGGCACTTTTTTTGTTTGTTTTATTCCTGACAACATAAAAATCAGATGTTCAGTAACACAACATGAATACAGCTGCTCTAATCTAAACAAATAATGTTTTGACAATTGATCTATATCTTAACAGTCTTGATAATTCTCAGTGTATTTACCATCACTGCTGGTTTATACTTTTAAATCTCTGATAAATAATTTAAATTAAATTCTACTAATAAATAAATTAAGCAGCAGAATTAATTAAAAAGTGATCTGAAGCTCTCTCAGGTTCAAAAATGATAAATCGCATGACTGTTGGGGCTGTAACAAATATGGGAGCTAAAAATGGCAGATTGTGCCAGACAGTGATCATAAACTTTTTCTTTTGCCAGAATAACTGAAAAATAACTGAATAACATAACTTTTATGTCCCTAAAATAGTCATTTTACACATACAGATGGATTTAAAGGATAAAAACAAGATGAAGACTAAAAAGTAAAGCTAAATCTAAATCTGCACCGAGGTCTGAACTAAAACAGTGATAGACAATCATGACATACATTAATTTAAGTAAGTGCAGTAGTTCCTAAGAAAACAGTGAAAATGTTTTGAAATGTGAATTAATGCTTGAAGTTAATTGACCATAAATCCTGCTCAGGGTGGAGGTACTAAAACTGGTGAAAAGTGCAACATTAAAAGTGCTCAGACTTGTTCATATGCGCTCCAGAGAAAAACAAACTACATGAAACATCAACAGAGGAATGAAAATTTCCTTTAGCTCATCAGTATTCCCTTATTAATTCTCTCAAAGTATAAAATAATTTCCCTCTGTAGAGACGCGTTACCGTCCTACTGCTGAATTTACTCTACATTAGTTACGAATATCAAGAAGTTCAGACCTGAGACCAACTGCTTCATGGCTAGTTTCCGCATGCAGGAGCATGCACAGGTTGGGTTTGTAGCTCAGGAGTGTTAAAAAAATAAATAAATAAAAATAATTCAAACAGCCTCAATAAACTGGAAGTCTGTTTAGTGTGACGTTTAAACTCTGCTGCATTCAAATGATGTGAAACAGTCTAAATAAGTTGGAATGAATGATTTTGCAAACAGAGTAAAACATTTTCATATAATTTGTACGTTTGCTACGAGTGTTGATACCTGCACTGTTAGCTTTGTTAAATTTTCAATAGTTTTTTCAGTGCTTTTACTGTTTGTAGAGAAAATACTTGGGTTCATGTTAACGGTTTCACTGTGAAATTAAACACTTGGAAAGATAGAAATCACAACTTTAAAACCGTGAAGTTCCCCTCAAGATGCTCGGCCATTGACAAAATATTTACATCATTACTCGCCCTTTATGTTCACTTTAAAACCTGTGACGTGGTTCGTCAGTCCACGTTTCATTTCGAGCGCATAGAAACAATAAAACACCTCACACAGACCTGACTGTGTAGACTGTAAAGTAAAAATACTGTAAAGTAATGAAAGCTTTACTGTTCATGATGGGCCAACATTTTTACTGAATATCTGCAGTAACTAAATAATAATGCAGTTTTGTAACACGTCCTGAAGAGGGCGCTGTTTACTTTCTTATGAGAACTTTGGCGCGCTGTAACACTAAAAAGAATGAACAGTAAACGAGGAGTCAGATTTAATATTCCTGTTTGACAGAAGGTGAAGGAGTAACACTCTCCCCTCCCTCTGCTGTCTGTGCAGCTTCCCAGTGACCTCCAGTGGAATACTGCTGCTTTGTTCTGGCAGTGCTTTCATTGCTGTTTAGACACTGTGTGGTGTCGTCCCGTCAACTCCTAAATAGTCGACTCCTGCTGGATCTGGATGTAGCAGGCCTGCAGCAGAGTAAACAAAAATAATTGATTATTAAGTGACTGATGATGATGAATAAATTATGTCAGCTAGAAAGACTGTAGAATTGTTGTCATCACAGCCAACAAATGTGCAGCCATGCAATGGGAATATGTACCAGCACCTACGCTGGCTAGATGGACTAATGAATTAGCATCAAATGAAAAGATAAAGTATGACCTGAAGGGTGAGCATGGAGAATTTAAAAAGATTTGAGATGGTTTTATAACCAGAGCTCCTTCATATCCACACAGATTTTCAATCCAACAGTCCTGTGAGAGTCAGACATGGTTGTTTAATATTATTGTTGTTTTATTATATTCCTCCTCTGCAACTGCCCGGTTGTTTATCTTGTTTTGTTTTTTATTCTGTGCTGGTCTTTACTTATTCCTTTTTCTTTAAACAGATACATATTCTTCTCATAAATTAGTGGTCGAACATGCAGGGGTGGGTGCGTTTGAGGTGTGAGCGAGTGGGCTGATCTGTGTCTATATTTTTGTATGCTGTATCATTCAGCCCTCGAGCTGTTATAAAATCAATAAGGACTCTAAGATTGGACACACATCTTTTCAGACTGCACCATGCTTTTTTCTGGGTCGAATTGTGTACTGGGCTCCAGACTAATGTTTGACATTGGCATCACTGGTGTACCTAACGGCTAAATATCACCAGGAATGGATGCGATGTATTCAGTGTGCGTGGCAGCCACCAGAGCTAATCACGGCCGTTCTAGTCAATGTTTGAAACGCTACCAGAAGTGCCACGATCTGTTTCAGAAGCATCCCATGCATCCCGGTGGACTTTAGCCTCAAGAGTTACTTTTTTTGGTCGGTTGTCACACATATCAGTGACTTCTTAACACATTATATAAATTATTATAAACAGGAATAAAGAGGCAGACAAACGTTTTATTGTATTCATATCACAGCATTCCTCCACAAAACCCTGAGAGAAGGAGCCACATTTTGTTGGATTTTGTTTACAGTAACCTGGTTGCTATGTTTTCAAACGTATGCTGGAGAATATCGCTCTCAGAAATGCTGCGAGGATGAGGTCTGCTCTGCAGGCTTCACACCTGTCATTTGATCAGATCTGCTACATTTCAGGTACAACAGTGCGACCAATGAAAACGTTTAGCTGCACCTGACAAATTTTTGGTCACATCCTGGAGCACTGAGGTAAAAATTCAAGTGTGTGTGTGACCCATGAACATCATGTGTGGCTTCAGATTTTTGAGAGCTGTCGTCTAAATTTGGTTCCAACTGTGGACCAAGTTCAAGACTTTGAGAAGGATTATTAGTTGGTTAAGGCGAAATTTATTTTAAAATTTTCACCGTGTGTAAAAGAATCTGTGTGTGTGTGTGTGTGTGTGTGTGTGTGTGTGTGTGGAGGTCCCACCTTCAGTGTAGTGAACATCAGTCCCAGCTCTCCATGCTGAACGTTGGCATCCATTAAATCTTCTATCATGTTGACCTCAGCTCCCAGGTTTCTGATCCTGAAGAGCAGAACAGCAAAAACACGTTCAGTCACCAGCCTGCAACGTCTGCTCACGACTCCATGTCGGAAACACAACACACTGTCACAATACCGAAACTTCAAAGTGTCATTAACACTAACCAAACTGATCAAGAATCTAGTTTAAATGATTGCCTGATTTTTTTATAAATTATCTGCATTAGCTGTGTGCTAAACAAAGTGTGTGTGTGATAACACACCTCGCTCTGAGCACCACATAGAGGAAGAGCGGGAGCAGGTCATCCATGCACCACAGGAAGTCGCCAGCAAGCATAGGTTTTACTTCCTGGGTCAACTCCTCGAACGTCTTCTGGATGACGAAGAGTTTGTCTGACGGGGTGAAGGTGGTGCTGCATGTGTGGGGAGAGAAAAACTTTTATTTACACACATAATAACACTTTCACATCCAAAGTTGTGTCCAAAGTGTCTGCGTTCCGTCTGTCAGGTCTTGTCACATCAGGTGAGGAGTGAATTTTGCAGCACTCGGGGTAGAACTGAACGAGCGTCTGAAACCTCTTCAGTTCTGACAGGAAAAACTGTTATGAGACTCGATAATTCAAAAGTTTCCCCCAAAAGGTGTCAGAAGGCACCATCCTAGACTATGTATCTCAAGATTCACCACTAAACTGCACCACGTCTAACTATCAGCCAAATCTTTCACTATTGAAGTTTGTTATGAGCGATACATGACCCCAGGGCAAATACTACCTGTCAGGCATCAGTCAGGACAAATAAACATATATATTTTACCCCAAGAGTAAATTCTGCTGTATTAAGTTTGGTATGGACCGAGAACCTGGATTCTTTCTATCCTCCCCTCTCCTATCTTATTCAACTGGTTGCGGCAGATGGCCACCCACCATGAGTCGGGTTCTGCTCGAGGTTTCTGCCTCTGAAAGGTCTGAAAAGTTTTTCCTCGCCACCATCACCAAGTGTTTGCTCATGGTCTCTGTAAATAATATCATAAAGAGTCTAGACTTGGTCTATATGGAAAGGACATAACTTTTGTTATGATTTGGTGATATGTGAATAAAATAAATTGAATGAACACAAACTCCATGACAGTTCGGATGGGATTTCTGCTAATCGCACTGTATCGACACTGTACCAGGTCACGTCACATTGACTGATATTATTATAATTATAATATTATGATGACATCACCTCATGTCATTACATCATGTTTATTTAGCATCTTTTGGACTTCCTTGTTCTGTTAAATACCTGCACATTTAAAATATTCTGCACATCACCTGGTAAATACTCCACAACCCGCAGCTCCTTTCGTTTTAAAACATACTGTATACATAACTATATTGTTTATATTTTTTAATACTTGATTTTGATATCTTCCTTATTTTTATTTAATGTTTGTTTATTATGCAGCAATTACACCAAAACAAATTCCTTGTAAGTGAAAACCTACTTACAATAAATCTGATTCTGAAAAAAAAAAAAAATGGCACACGACAGCTACCTGATCTGTTGGAGTGTCTCCACAGCGGAAACAAAGCAGGCGTCTTTGCTGCTCGACACAATCTGTGATAAAAGTAAAGAGAAGCAGTTATAGAGGACAATGCAGAAGAAGCACACTTCACAGGTGATCATTTATGTGTGTGAATGATGGAAAGCAGGTGAAGGAAATGTTATCGTAGTACATTTAGTATCTGACCTGCTTTTTCTCTCCTAAAATTGACATCCACACAGGCCAGAACTTCCTACAAGAGAAAACACAGACTGTAACAACAAGAGAAAGTACATACATGTGTGAGGGACAATATCTGGTCTAACACACTCTCTGTCAGCACACAGATACATTTAAAATCTTGGTTACCAACAACCAGAACTACATTGTTAAATTCGACACCATGTGCAGACAGTGTTTGTCACTGGTTGTTGAATGTACACACTCACTCCTGAACTCCCAGGAAGCTGAGCAGCGACTGGTCCGGCTGTTTGTTGAGTCGCAGGATGTGCTCCCAGTACTGCGCCTCCTCTGGCTCCTCCTGCAGGCAGTACAGGGTGAAGAGAGGAGGGTAGAGTCGAGGGAGCAGCAGAGGGAGGAGCAGAGAGGAGCAGCTCACCACCACCACAACACTGGTGGACAACAAGGTCGAAGAGGAGGAGAGGAAGAGAGATGAGCTGTATCTGCTTAGATACCAGCCATTTTATACTGTATGTGTGTGTGTGTGGACACTCACCCTTGCTCTGCTGTGTTAGAGTTGCATCTGCCTTTAGATGGAGACAGAGGTGGGTCCGGGATGATGCCACCATCATCTGGTAACCGCGGAAACAGAAACCTGCAGGTAAAATTTTGTTTTACTTATTAGCAAGAGGTTTGTTCATGTTTATATCAAATCAAATCTGAAGCCACAGCAGTCCAGTCTTATAAACAGTATGTGCTGAATATACAATGCACCGCACAGGTTCAGAGGCTGAGAACAGAGGTCAGCTTGAGAGATCTACAAAGGCTGAATGTGAAGAACAAAAGAGAGGCTTCAGAACTTGAATGTACCGGACAATGCTGTAGAAATGTGTGAGGCAGGCCTGAACCTCCTGGACCGCCTGCCTGAGCAGCCTGCGGTTGGATCCCACGCCAACGTAAGTCATCCTGTAGACAGTCACCAACGTCTCCACCAGCCAGCCCAGAGGGTGGAGAGGAGTCTCACATGCCTGACGTACAAACACAGACATGCACGGTGAAGCATTACACAAACAAAACTGCAGATAAAGGAACACATTTCCAGTCTGAGGCTAAAGCAGTACTTATGCTTTTTTAAGGCACTTTTATTATTTTAACTTTGTGAGGCAGCTGAACTCACGAGATCACAAAACGCGAGAATCTTGCCAAGTTTCCAGCTATGCGCTTTTGTCCAAGCCAATCAGCATCCTATGAGGAACTACTGGCAGCTATGGCATGAACTACAGGCGTGGTTTAACGCGAGGTGTGTGATGGTGGCTGCTAAAGAGGTTAGCGTAGAGGGTTTCTTTACTGGAGGAAGAACAAAGAACAGCACTGAAGATTTTTCTTGATGGAAAAGATGCTTTCATTCTTCTCCCGCACTTTGGTAAAAGTTTGACTGTTTTATAGTTTGTTCATCTGGTTGGTTAAAGTTTGCCCGTGATGGACGATGATAGACAGACGGTACATCAAGTATTTTTTTTAAAGTGGCTGTCCTCTAATAGTTTGCAAAAACGACTTCCCAGATGGTACTGTGTGAGAAGCCATGTGGCGCAGGCATGTTACCAACATTGGGAGCAGAGCATCCAGAGAGGCTGAGTCATCACTTCTGAAGTAAAGATGAGAAGGGGTTCACCACTCTGTGAAAGACTGCGTGGGCAGTTTCTCAATGTACATTTACAAAGCCACTTGTACCTTGATGAGGTATCTTCGTATGTTGTCATAGTTGGCGGTGGTCACTGGTTCTCCGTGTTGAGGAATAAACTCCAAACACTCCAACACTTTGTTCTGAGACCTGCTGAGGTCCGGGCTACAAACACAAACACACAGTCATTTCACTTAATATACAGCCATATATCTAAGAAATGCATGATATCATTTACATTAACCTTTGTGTGTGTGTTTGTGTTGCTGTGTGTACCTCTGTCGCCGCGCAGTCGTTATAGTAACAGCGATGTTCTCCCAGGCTACAGTCCTCTCTCCTCTCCCAGCAGCATCACAGCCGAGTCGACTCCAACATTCATCAAACACACAGATCCACCTCTGACCAGCTGGCACTGCATACTGACCCAACCTGCTGCACATTGAAACAAACACAACATGAAATCTAGACACGGCACGACTCTGTCTTAGACATGAATATACCTGCCATGTTTCCAATAACACCAACAACACACTTGAACATTCATGCACAAAAACGTCAAAAGGCACAAACTCATTTCAGAAACGACTCCTCGAGAGTTTTTTTGTGTAGAAACTCGGTTTAAAAGTGTACAAATTAATACTTACAGGAGGCTGTTTCTCTCTTTGTGTTCTGCTTCATCGACGACTTGTGGTTTGGTGTACGTTCCAACCACCTTCAGCCCTGCGGTCCACTCTCCACTGAACAGGCCCTCCAGGCAGTCACCGTTAGCCAGAGATAAAACACCCTGAAGAAGAAGAAGAAGAAGGAGAGTAACGAACGTGTTAAATTGAATTTATATTCATATAACCTCTTAGCTACAGGCGTGGCTTAACACGAGGTGTAAGTGACGACTTGTGTGACAGTTTGCTCAAAAACAGAAATGGCATCTGCTAAAAAGGTTAGTGTAGATGTTGCTGGCATCAGTTATATCAGAACCGTACAGTATTTGTTTACTGGAAGAAGAGCAAAGAACGCACTGAAGGTTTTTCTTGATGGCAGAGACGCTTTCACTCTCCTTCCACACTTTAGTAAAAGTTTGACTGTTATATAGTTTGTTGATCTGGTTGGTTAAAGTTCGCCCGTGATAGACAGATGGTATATCAAGTTTTTTCTTTTTTTTTCAACCTCTTGCAAATTTGTTTTTTGGTGACTAGCTGGGGCTTCTGGCTACTGCCATGTAACAATTTGGCACTGGCAAACAAGAAGTAATTCTCTTCTTATTACTCATGTAATCCTAAGATTTGAACCTTCACTAGCCGTTTGCCCAGTGCACCCTGCCTACATTACATTACAAAGTTTCAAAGCTCATGAGAGTTGGACAAAATAACTTTATGGACAAGAATCAACAGAGAGCAACACAAACAGATAAAAGGAGACCGAGATGCTTTCTACCTTCCCGTTGACAGTCCAGTCATCAGAAAACTCCCCGTGGAAAGCTGTGTCGTCATCTGACACCAACAGACCCGGACCCTGATAGAAAACACACACTGCATCAAACTTTACTGTTTCCATAGACTGCATTTGTTTAGTTTCATGATATCAGATCTCTGACCACATTTCTGGTGTTTCTTCTGTTGTAGGGGGTCGAAATGTTACACCGATGACATGAGGAGTATTATATTTTTGTTAGAAGCACGAGCTTTAGGGGAGCTGTTTCTCTGTGATTTCTGGTTATTAGATAACAGTTAGATAGTGAGTTTTTTATTTTCCTTTTTGATTTAGATAGATAACTTAGACTCTGATTTTTAGAGAGATATATTTTCCTTTATAGTTTAAATTACTCGTAACAAGAGCTCGTAGAGCTCGTAACAAGCATATATAAATAAATTATACTCCTAATTTGTTTTGTTTTTTGGGATCTGTAATATCAAAGCAAACTTACCTCAGGAAAGTTTGAATCAACGCATAAAAATACATTTTCAGAAACTTTCTAACCCTTTGTTTCAGTTTCATTTTAAAGGTCACATAGAAGAACAAACTGTAAATAAATTATTACACATGCAGATAATATTTTTCACTTTGTTTTCAGTAAATCATTGTCTGAAGTCTTTTGTTCAGCTGATACGAGAAAATCAAAACTCAGTGGTGTCACCTCCTGTTTTGAAGTTGAACCACACATCATAACATCACCCATACAAGTTGCTCTTATCACATAACAACATACTTGACAGGTATGTAACTTAAATTAGAATTAAGATTAAGATGACTTTATTTGTCCCACGGGAAATTTGTCTTGGACATAAAAGCAGTCACATAGAAATACATATAGTTATGATGTAAGTAACAAATCAATGCAGTTGATGCACAAAGGGCAAACTTACACTCATCTTGTTGTCTCTAAAGGTCCCTTCAAAGTACACACCGTGCTGGGTGACAACCACAGCACTGCCATGTCGTTGCTCATCCAACCACAGTCCCATGTACTTCTCACCTCTGGAAAGGACACATGAGAGCAGTGACGAATGGTTTACTTGATCATAACAACAAACTGTGCTAATTATTAATCTCCCAATAAATATACTCAGATTATATTAAGAAAGTGTGGATGTCCACGTCTCTTCACTGTATTGTCAACATTTCCCCATGTCACTAGAGACTGATTTGACGAAACTATAACAAAATTAACCCTTCATAGGTAGGAATGTATACTACAGCTAGCAAATCCTATAAATGTTAGCTACCTGGTGATGTCATCATAGACTCCGTATCCTGTCTTCCTGTCATGGACCCAGTGGCCAATGAAAACGCTGGAGGACTTCTTGGCCAGTTTACCAGAGCTCAGCATGCCGTAACCGTGCCGCTGCCCATCACAGAAACAGCCCTCGTAGACCTCGCCACTGGCATACCTAGGGAGAACCCACAGAGACTTCAATACACACATGTTCATGTGCAGAGCAAGGCACTAAAACTGTTGGAGTGGCTTGTGTGGGTTCGATTCCCACACAAGCCACTGATTCAAAATAAATTTCTGTGAGGAGATCATGTAGCATTCCTTGCTGAGTCACCATTGATGATTAAAGACCAGGGTTTAAATGGGATTTCAGGGTTACACGGTGCATTGCAATTTCCTGCTAAAATATGTATAAAAAATATATAAAAATATAACTAAATAAATGAATAAATATGGCTAAATATTAAAATAAAATGGTATTTTCCTTTACCACCAACCATTTGATCAAACAAATTAAAACTAAATGTACTTAAGTGTATTCAAGTATATATTTTCTCATTTTCCTCTTCACATTTAATCGGACTGTGTGGCTGCTTAACTGATAGCTAAACACATTGAGCATTCAGCTAATGAAGCTAACATATGTGTGCAGTTAATGTTGTTATTATGTTAATCATCCATATACTCAGGATGTCATATATTACTGCACTTACATGAGGATGGGGGTAGCAGAATGCCGTTCCGCAGTGTTCTGGACAACTTTAACTCTCACTAAAGACTGAATAAGACTAAAAATGCTGATGTGACCTCTGTGACTTGTGTACAAACAATTTACATACAGGCCATGTGTCCTAAGCTACTCTGTACTTACTACTACCTACAGTAGAAATAAAAGTGTACTGACTTGTACTTGCCAAAACCATGGATCTTGCCATCTTTCCAGTGTCCTTGGTAGCTGTCTGGCTTATTCAGCACTTTGTTAGGTATTATACACTCTCCATAGCTGGAAAGAAAAATAACAACTGAACTGAAAGGTCAAGAAAACACTTAAGTTTTTACTTGTAAATAACAAAAACAGTTGGTTTCACTGTTTTAGGCATAGAACATAATAAGACCGAAAATTTAGCAGCTCTATTTTCTGTCTCTGCGTGTACATACCCGTCCTCCAGTCCATTCTTAAAGTTCCCGCTGTAGGTCCGTCCATCTGGCCATTTCATTGTGCCTCTGTAAAAGGCAAATATATATTTACTATCCAACTATTTGCAGTGTTACACTCGGTGGTCATTTAATTAGCTACAACCAGGAAGAATCAACTTAAGCTTTTATTCTAACACTGACTAAAATGAAAAAATATCTGTTCACAGTTCATGCTGACGTCACTCATTTCCTCTTCCAAACAGGTCTCTACTGATTTGAGGGGTGAACTAATGTCACTGTCGTCATCCTGAAACCATCTTATAGTAATTAATACTTGTGTTGTGCTAAAGGTAGTTAGAGCTGGGAACAAGTTCACTAGTCTTCCTTCCGCATTCAAATACACGCCAATATCTCTCTCTATCTCTTTAAAGCCAATGCACTTCCTTGAAAACAAATGTTATGAACACACCTATATGCAAACATTACATTATTGGAGGTGAGATAGGCGAGCACACAGAAACAAACACAAATGTTCTCTAACCTGCCATGAACTCGTCCTGCCAGCCAGCTCCCGGTGTACTGGGCATCTTTGAAGCGTCCCTCTCCAGTGAACGTGTAGGACGCTGTGCGAGACATTCCCGCCACCCCGGGCGATGACCCCTGACCTCCACCACCCAGCACCTGATCCACAGCGTGATTAACAGATCGTAGCCACTTGTTCTGGAGAGGGGGAGGAAACAAAAGAGAAATAAGAAATAATGGCAGATAATTCTGAATTTAAGATCATGAGAGAATGAAATATTTTAATTTCAGTGCATCCTAACTGAACAAAACTCAAATTAACAACAACCGAGCTGCAATAGGTAAGTGCATAAAACATAAACATACCTTCTCTTGTGGTGTCGAGGCCACAAGGGTGAAACTTTCCTCTGGACAAATAATTTTGATGGCATAACTGAAGACAAACAACACAGGGACGATAATAAACATGATATGTATACAATATTTTAACAAAAAAGTACAATGTACAACTGAACAAATTAGTTTATACTTATAATTATATGAGGGTTGATAATGCAGAAAGCAAAGTGATGGAAGATGTTTTGATCATATGAAACAAGAATTCACTTACTCATGCTTTTGGGGCAATTACTCAAAAAATCTGACAGATAGATATCCCCTCTCAGAATTTAATTTTAAGCAGGTTAGCATCTGGTCATAGACTTGACATGTCTCAAGAACAATCAAGATGTTCTAGCTATCATATAAAAATGATTTTTTGAATCTGTGACACAAACACAGACGACTCAGATACCGTCCAAGCAACAAGCAAACACAGAGAATAAATGTTCACCAGTGGTGAAGTACTTTGAATGCAGTTTATCTTGTAGCCACTAGAAACTGGATGTTCTGAATAAAAAGTTAGTGAGAAAGACAAAAAGAACGACTTTCACTTGCCCCTGGGAAAATGGTTTCATTACCGGAATTTTATGGTTTAAAGTTTGTTTCATGTTTACTTTAAACGACAGCTGCAGTGTTTGCTGCTTGCTTCAGCTCAATCTATGAGTGAATCAACTACCTAGTACAGATTTTCTGAGTGATGAACTCAGAATTTAGGATTCAAAAAGACACCTTCAGACCTGAGGGTGGCATCACATTGTGTCCATGTTTGTGATATCAGCAAACGAGACTGCAACATTACATTACTGCATATGTGGGGGTGAGTGAGGTGAGATATGTTCATTATTCACCGTGACCATGACACTTTATTAGCACTAGTCATGTATGCTTTGACATTCATAGTACTCACAGTCCGCTGCTGTCTTCAGTAACTGGTTTCACCCACAGACAGGTGAGAGGATAGACATGATGTGTAGAGAACTGCAGAGAGAGATGGAGCAGCAGTTCATGTATTTTATGATCATATCATTGTCTCTTTAAATGTCTCTCTAATATTTTGGTGAATGAGGGAAGTCACACAAAACATCAGCAATGTAACCTCATGCACTGTATGTGCAAGTGAGGAATGCTGATTAAGATGTCAGCATACACCACTTCCTGATTATATATTTTTAAAAAATCATATATTTGTCAATAGTTTGCTCTGCGAAGGTTTGACCTTTGTGGTATTTCACTTCTGTTTTAATATTGAAAGTGAATGAAACAAAACCAGATCAGACTCATCTCGAGTTAGTTTCAAGTCCCTAAGTTGATTTTTACTGGAATAAACTAAAAAAACTAAAGGATGCTTGAAGGCAGAAAATCTACAGTACGCCTCAGAGATGGATCAGCTACATGTGATTTATTGATTATACACAAAAACTCCTGAAATGCTTCTATGAGTTTAATTTTGTCCAATTTAACTTGAAACAAAGCTTGACTATTAAATATAAATTTACATATGTGTACAATGCAGTATCAACATCATGTCAAATGTCTACTACACAACACAGTACATGAACCCAAAACCACACAGAGACAGAAACAGGACAGGTTTCACTGCTATCTGCCGTCTATGAACACATCAAACAGAGAGGAAGACAAACGTTTAGTCAGGGTTCAGGAAAAGAAACCCACGGGAGAAAGGCGACATTAAATATGTCGTCATCACACATCTTCTTGTTTACAGCTGGTGATGTTGTTGTCTCTTGGAACAGTGGTGTGTTGCATCCATTCACCTATGAGCTACTGGAACGAAGACCTCATCTATCTTCACCACTAATTGGCGAAATGTCACTGTTAGACAAAGAAGTCTATAAAAATCCACACACACAGCAGCCTGTTTGGTAGCAGCTAAAGCTCAGGTTCAGCCACCAGGAAAAGATGTACAAAATAAATGTTAACACAGGACATCTGCAATGTTAAGGGTTGAAGAAACACCTCCATAAAAGAGGATTTGGACTGAGCTACATTAGTTTGAGCTAGATGTGCCTACTAAAGACTGTATAACTCCTATCTGCATGGGCAGGGCGAACAGTTCCTTTAACATTACATTACGTCCCGTGTTAATATTTATTTATTTGCTTGCTACAGTAATCCCATGTGAACCTGTCAGAGTGTAAGCACTGAGCAGAGGCCAGGCCAGCACACCCATGCTGCTGCAGCACAAAGCTCAGTGTGGTTAAACTGGTTTGTTGGAGGTGAAGCTGGGTAAACTGATGTCAGATATACTTACAAGACTCTGAGAAGGAATGGCACCCTGAGTGATTGAAACATACAAATATAAACTTTATCTGCAAAACACCAGGAAGACAGAGGTGCACACACAAATCCTGTGAAACTTTATCTGATAAGGATCCTGAGGATTTGGCTAATTGTGTACAGCTTTTCTGTGTGTTTGCATGTGTGTGTACCTGTGTGTGCACCAGTGCATCATTGAACAGCATGAACCAGTGGTTGGAGAACCGCCCGGCGTTCTGCAGAGTCAGGGATCGGTTACTGCTTTCACACACCACGCGACGATGTGGGAGACGGAGAACCTCCTGATGAACAAACAACACGTGCGACACATGACAACTGACAAATTGTTTAAAAACAAAACAGAAATCCTGCCTCCATTAACCAGGTGAGTTGATTCAGTAGAGTGAACTAGCCAATGAAGACAATCATTCACATTTGTAGTTTAATGATCAAATTAACTTTTATCTGCATGTCATTGTTATCAATTATTCCATTTCTGTGACCTTTTACTATGTTTTTTGTTTAACAAAAGTTATTTTGGGGATACATGATGGCACTGACATAAATTGTCACTATTCACTATTGAAAATATCTATTTGCTCTGTGATTATTGCAGCTAGTGGACAAATATAATACCACTATGTGCCTGAGTTGTGCCATCTTGCTTGATCAAACTTGCAGACTATAACCACAACATTAATCCTGACCAAAAGCTCAGTTATCAGGTAATCCAGAGGACTTGTAGTGGTAAAACTTGTTGTTATCCCTAAGAACAGCAGCTTAAGTGGTCTAAAACCTAAAAAAAATAGTTTCAAGAGCATACTCTCTTTGTCTTCTACGCATAGTAACATTGCTTAACGTTTTCTCACCTAAATAGTACAATCAGAAGGTTTAAATAACTTAACACAGGGTTGTGCTCACAGTAGTTTTTCCAGAGTGTGTTTTCCAGAAGAGGAACGTGGTTTCAGCCTCCTTCTTCCTCCTCAGCAGGGACAAAGACAGAGACTCATACTGGCTACAGCCGTGATGGAGGCACTGATACTCTGTAGTTAACTGAGTGAGAGGAACGAGAAAGAGAGATTCAAGTCAGGCCATTTTAATTCTGCTGGTGAAATGAGGAAGAGACAGTAAAATATCTTCTGTTCCTCTGTACTGAATATGAGGACAACAAAAAGCACAAGACAGTTCAAACATCTGCCAAGACTGCAAGGTTCTCTAAATTTGTTATTAGAATAGTAGAAAATACGGATATCCCAGGTAAAAATATTTTACTTAGTGCTAAATAACTCAATTACAAACTCAGAGTAAAAGCTCAAACAGAAAGAAGAAGCAAGAAGAGAGTGGAGAGTTTTCTCCTCACCACATCGTAACAGGCTGCCAGTTTGAGCAGGACTCGGCTGTACTGGTGGAGCTGCTGCAGAGGCCAGTACAACAACGAAACCAGATCAACATCACCACTGACGGACTGCTCTGATGCACACAGCTGAGCGAGCATGGTCTGCTGAGAGCCTAAACACTCGCTAGAAAGAAATACACAGGGACACAAAGAGAAAAAAGTTGCTCAGAGGACTCAGTTATCTTCAGTATTTTCATCTAAACATGTCTGTTTTCACTTCACTGAAGCTGTATGTATTTGCTTTCTGAACATCATACGGTTTGCTGATGAAGAGATGTGATTTAAGTTTATGGTTTGTTAAGGAGAAAAACAAATGAGCTGGTTATTTAGCATAAACATCAGCATGGTGAATCTTCTTCTGCTAACATTAAAGCCATGTTTAGACAGAGAAAAAAAAGCACTGTTGCTGGAGGCACTTGCAGATGTCTCCTTAATATGAATGAGGAGTCTATGTGAGCGGTACTCCTCAAATTAAAACATAAATATGTGGTGGCATTATTCTATGCAGTCGTCTGCTGAGGCGGGGGAAGCACAAAGAAGGACAGAATGACTCAGTATAGCTCTGTCCTAGACTCCATAGAGGAAGTAGGGGAGAAGAGGATGGTAGCAAAGCTGACATCCATCATGAACAACTCCTCTCACCTCCTGCATGAGACTGCGGAGGCCTTAAACAGCTCCTTCAACAACAGACCGCTACTCCCACCATGTAAGAAGGAGCTTAACTTACTGTGAGAGTTTATGGAGTGACTGGAATCCGCCCATCACCTGGAAGTTACCTACTGAAGAACAATACCTGGAAAGAGACGGACACAGAGAGAACAAACAAAGCACAAGAAAAGAGTGACACTGGAAATAAAACACAGACTAAAAACAAATGAAAATTACATATGTGCAATAAAAAAATGTATTAATAAATACAGTGTGAGCTTACTCTTTATAAATGTCCAGAAAATGCTCAGTGTGTGTCAGCAGGAGAAGGGAAGTGACATCACAGCCCCGCACATCATGCAGAAAGTAGCTGAGTGACGTGGAGTGTCGACCGATCAGGACGCTCAGACGAACAAAACTCTCACAGAGTGAGAAGAAGAGATGAGTGCACAGCTCGCCTAAGAACGGACACGCACTCTCTGTGGAGGAGAACACACACACATAATTAGAATTGATATAAGTTTGTTTTGAAAGGAACCTTTATTTTGAAGGCTGAGCTAACTTACAAGTCTTATTGAGCTGCTCTTGCCTGAGTAAGAGTCACAGCAATCAAGCATTAATCATGGATATTTGCACCTCAGTGAAAGTTGTATGTTTGTTACACTAGATATTTTTTTGGCATTTTCCGTTTTATTGGACAGTGACAGCTGATAGAGATGGACAAGAAATTCAGGGGAGAGAGGAGGGATGATATGTAGCAAAGGACCCAGGCTGGAATCAAACCCGGGTCGCTGCGGTAAGAACTTTTAACTTTGATACACTGGGTATTATTCTACGTGCAAGGTACAGGGGTGACCCAACAGGCTTTATTTTTATGTGTACTTCTGAAGACTCAAAGACTATTCCCTGTTCGTAGCCTGCAGCCAGCGAGGTATTTTGTTTGGTCTGTCTGTATTTTACTTGCAAAATGTAATTCCACATGCTGTGCATGGTACTGTCTGTTTTCACAGTGGATTTGGAGAAAGAGAAGCCTTCAAAATAACCAGTAACAAGAACTTAACCTGTGTCTGCCTGTGCTTTTAAGGGACTTTTGCAGATAATTTGTTGTATCTTTTGCACAGATCTTTGTATTTGCCACCAAGTTTTTATTTACATTAAGAGGAACATATTCAAAACACAATATACACCACAACTGGTGCTAACAAAGGTGGAGACGGTACAGAGGCCCTCTCACCTCTGTTACAGAGCGGTGTGAGGAGGATCTTCCTGACACTGCTCAACCAGCAGTAGAACTGCCTTTCTCTGGAGGCCAGCTCATGGATAGCGGAGATAAAACCCATGACGTTCTGGTCTGCCAACACTGCACAGGTCTGACCACCGCTGCACACACTGCTAATGTAATCCATCTACACAGAGAAGAAAATAAAATTAGTCATACATTAAGTAACCCAGACACGAAACAACACCCTGTTAGGGATTATTTCGCAATAGTGCTCAGCTGTGCATTATCCTGTTCACTGCACATCTATTTAGAAGAGAAATCAATTTTGAAAATATTTTGATTTAAAAATAATTTTATTGTGTCAGCAGTGGTGTGTGAATCCATCCTGTTATTCATAGCAGAGGTCTGAGTATTCAATAAAGTCGTGTAATAACTCATTATAATGTTTTAAGTTTTCTGGTTTCTCTACATTGCTTTTAATGTTTTGTAATGTTTCTAAGCTTTCTCTGACTTTCTTTCAACCACCATATTTAAAAAATGGCAGCAAACGACTGCTGTCTTGGTGTGATATATGTATCTGTTATTTAATTACAGATTCCTACTAATACCACACAGATAACTTAATAAGCATGCTCCAGTGTTGCAGTTGAAAAACAGCCCCACCCATCATCCTCCTTACTGTTGGTCCTGTTCTGTTTTGGAGATACAAACCTCCATGCAGACGGGCAGCAGGGTGGGTCTGACTGTATAACTCTCCGCTCTGCTGGGTGACCTCTGGCATGACCTTTGACTCTGGTGTGACCTCTCACTGTGCGTGGACATCGGCTCCTGCTGCTGGCCACAGTACAACAGGACCGGCTGGATGCAGTCTCCATCAGCCAGGAGGAGGGAGTGGCTCTGACCGGCGGACACGTCCCAAACCCGAAGACCATCAGAGAGCTACAGCAGTCGGATAGGGACAAATCACAGAAGATGTGGATCTGTTAGTGCAACTACAACGTGATTAATATAAAAACATCTAAATTAATATCTTTCTTTACTATATATTCTTATATACATTATATCTTTTCTTCTCTCTTTTCTTTGCATTCATATTCATGTTGTAGAAAATTACCCACAAACATACTCTGTGCTCTAAAATATATCAAGCATGTAACTTGGGAACAATAAATGTAGTCTGACTCCTCAGAGATAACAATAATAATAATAATGAAATCATTATATATAATAATCCTCTGAGTCAAAGCAACAGCATCAAGCTTTGAAGCAGAAAGAAAAGAGGCCCTGAGGTGCTGCAGGCTTACAAAACGTCCTGAATCAGGCCCCATGGTGCTCATAACGGCATACAGGAAATGCTCCTCTGAAGATGGGGCCTGAGATTGTAAGTTGCGCCAGAATGGACTAATATGGCATCTAGATGTCTGAGAGTGGCATAAAGAGGGCGTAGGAGCGAGCTGGTGTATAAAAGATGGATGAGCCACTTTGTCTTCAGTTCAACTCAGGAGCCAACTCGGGTTTATTTCTTCAAATCTTTTTTGGACCTTTTGAGACTGCAGTAGCTCCTCACCTTCGTTGTAGTTACGTATTTGATAAGAGGCCCAGATTTACACCCAGACTCTGACTTCTTTTCTCCAACATTCATGTCCCTTAGTATGTTTTACAATACAATCTTCATCCACCAAATACATTTATTTATTTATTGACTGACTGTATGAATGACTGAATTTATGTCAGTGAATAAGTAATGAAAATATTTGCTGTTAGTTGAGTTCTAATGACTGAAAGAAGAGACATGACAGACAGATTGCTGTACCTTCGCATGTTGGGGTACAGTGACAGGACTGTTGACGTGGCCGAGCTGTCCACACATGTTGCTGCCCCACGAGAACACCTGTGAAAGACAAGGTAAGTTAGCTGATGTGTGTATGTGCTCTATTACGTCACTTCTTCACAGTGTTGTATAAGACCTAGTTTAAAGCTTAACGTTAGACTTTAAGTTAAGGTAAGGCACGAGTGTGTTACCTGGCAGTGAGCGGTGAGAGCCAGTGAATGATGCGACCCTGCGGCAACTTGGATCACCTCCTCACCCGTCAAAGACTTGATACACAGAGGCTGGAGTCTGTTCACACACACGCGCACGCACACGCACACGCACACGCACACGCACACGCACACACACACACACACACACACACACACACACACTATAACAGCTTGTTACACAGGAGGCATTTTAGACAATCTGTCTCTGTGATACTGTTTTGCTCAGTTGTCACAGCCTCAAACCCCACCAGGAGCATTTCAGAAGCGTGTTTTGATGACCAGACTTTGTCAACTTGCTCAGATTTGGTCATTTTTCCTGGTTTACGTGCATCTACCATGAGTAAGTCGGCTACGTAGTTAGATTGTTTCCCTTTTGTCTGTTTTCGATCGGGAGTCTGCACAAAGTGTTCTATTTTGAAAATCAACTGGATTCTCTGTGATGTGTCTGTGTCTGACTTCCAGCCAGCTCGATCTGTTCTGTGTTGCTTGACGTGACTGGTATTGGCATCTATTAAAAAGAAAAAAAAGACCAGCCATGTTTTCTCTGCAGAGCAGACCCGTGTGCCACTTCTGGGACACATCGCAGCACTTCTGGTGGAGTCACAATCATTGTCTAGAACAGGCGCGACCAGACCCGCCGGCTGCAGTGCAGTCGAAGCATGAACAAATTGAATAGACATCTTCAAACACACTCTCATTATCAAAACAATGTTCTCTGTGAAAAGACGAGACATTAGAGTGTTTTGACAGCTTCTTTATCAGTAGTTAGTAGTAGTCAGTAAGCTGGAATGGAATTCATGATGTATTTCTCTAAGTTTGGGTTCTGGGTAGACATTAAGTTTCTTTTTTTGTGTCTTGAGCTAAAAATGTTTGGGAACCCTGCATTACATGATTTATAGAAAGTTATAAACACTCTTTCTATGTAGTCACACTAAGTTTTAAGAGATTTCCAGGTTGGATAAAGATCTCAAAACATATAAATGTGTTAATGACGTAATATTCCATTGTGATTCTTATGTTGAAATTAGGGGAGGTTAGCCAAAGTAAATGTACTTACATTTAAAGTCTATTCAGTGTCTTTTATTAAGTGATAAATCCAAAATGTAACAAGACTACAACTGATTCATTCCAAATAGAGCCAGCAGAGACTGAAACTCCAAATCAGTTGCAGGACAAACTTTGATATCAAAAGAAATAATTTTCATTCATAACGATTTCTGCTGATGTAGCAGAATATACTGTATTTAGACAAGCCCGGATATATTATGTGTTTGTGTGTTCGTACCTGGCAAGCTGATCTCCGTGACCCAACTGTCCCTCTGACCCGCGGCCCCAGCTCCACACTTCTGTCTCCAGAGATGGCAGCCCGTCTCCGGCCTCCTCTGGTGCTGCGGCTTGGGTCCAACCAGCCGAAGATGGCCTGCAGGCACGCGGCCGCCGTCTCCGTGGAGACCCTGAAAGGAAAAACACATGATCTAATGGAAAAATCCTGGTAATGCCGTTGCTTCAACCAACTGAACCATCACCTACTAGTTAAGATTTGAGCGTCTGTCAAGACTGCAAATGCATTTCATCTGTCACGCGTAACAACAGCAACAACAAACAGAGGAAGGAGACAACGTGTCAGAAGTATAACATAAGTCTGTGGCTGGTCTGTGTTGCGTTCTCTGCAAACTGCACCTGAGATCACACTGTAATTTTCACATGGGCAAACACATATAAACAGGTTTGGTATGAACACACCCCGACGTCTCGAGCTATATATACAAAATAGGCAGCAGAGAGCTTTGTAAATCTGTCAAGGTGAAGTGAGCAAACAGAGCAGGAAATCACAGCAACGACTACAGAAGAGAGGAGGAATAACTAAAAGAAAAAGCTTAATTTTAATATAAAGATCATCAACATGAGATGAGTTGTGATAAACCCTTCTGCTCAGCCGCACAGTTTCACAAAGGTTATGAAGTGTTTACTGCTGTTCGATATCTAATAAATCCACAAAGATGACACAAGAAATCTATGTTGTCTGCTGAGAAACTTTCATTCTGACACTTCTTAAACAGAAAATGAGAAGTTAGTTTTCTGTATTTGCTAATCACTGATTTCCCTAAAAATCATCTGTCTCTGCCTGTTTGCTCGTCTTTTGTGGCACTATCGATGCCTGAAGTGATTAATTGAGCCATGAGAAGGGTCAATGCGTCACAACTCTCGTCACATATGACTTAGGCCAAACAAGTTATACTGTGACAAACAGACTTTCTGATTTTTAATGCTTAGCCATTTTCTTCTGATAACTAGTTAATTATCATGTTATCTCAGGAAAGCAAACACTGCTGTCAAGATAAAAAAAGACTAATTTTATCATGTGAGCATGTGCATGCTGTGATCCTGACTTACATATTAATTTGAACCGATAACGTCAGATTAAGGAGAACCCATTATTGTTGTGTGTGTCAAAATGAAAGGGTTAGGGTGTGTTTCTGCTGGAGACAACATTTATATACTTGTTCCTTGTTAGCCAGGCTCTTCAGACATTGTTTACTTCGCTGGTACCAGATAATGTGCATTTGTCCAGTCTGTGGTGGCACATTTTGCCTTTTGGCACAATGAATTATGATGACGAAGAGTGGAACTACAGTCATAATTGTTAGTTAGTTGGATCCTGGTATCCACAGAGCCTCCACAGTCAGTATGATGCTAACATTCATTGAGTTTCAGAACATTTGTCTTTGCTGTTCTCTCCATTTCTGCCTGTTTTCCTGCCATTGCTGTGACTTCCAGCTTTGTGGGTGCAGCCTCACCTTAAAGAAATACCCTCCCCACCATCCTTACCACGGGTGGGTGTTCCAGGCAGGGAGCGTCTCCTGTTTGCTGCTGCTTTCCCCTTCTGGTTTATATTTGTGAGACTGGAGCTCTTCTGCCCCTTCAGCGCCTGTTTCTCCGCCTCAAGACAAAGACGAACATCTTCCAAACACACCGGGGAAGAAGAGTATGACACTGTGGCTCCACTGTTACTGCAGGAAAGAAGGTCAAAGACAGGAAGTAAATACATTGTTACTGAGAATCATCTTGGTATGTTTATTTACATTAGAAGTCCCCTTTGATAATTGCAAAGATAAAAAAATAGCTTTTAAAGATTAAAGATTAAAGACAGTCAAATTGTTGACCAAGCAAATGTTTGTCAACTGAACTTTGTCTTACTTGTTGGTTTGACTCTTAACTGGTGAATCTTCTTTGTAACTGGAAGTCAGATCTGTGGAAGGAGTCGAGGAAACCCAACTGTCATCTGGAGAGAAGACACACAAACAAATAAACAAGAAATAAAAAACTAGTAAAAATGATATAAATAAGGTAAAAGTAACAGAACCTAATTACCAACCTGAAGTGTAACTGCTCAGTGAGTCACTGTCTCCAGGCCCGGTGGTGTGATGCATCTCCAGAGAATGACTTGAGAGTTTCTGGAGGAGGTTCTGAAGCGCCGTTTCATCGGTGAAAGCAGAGTTCTTATTGGATCTCCAGCCTGACGGTGGCTGGGCCTTGGGGCTGCCGTCTGTCTGTGTGAGAGGGTCAGCAGGCCCATCGGACTCAAACTTAGTGCCAACTGGAAGATTCTTCCTGTTTTGCAATGGAGGGAAAGCAGAGAGCAGGGAGAAAAACTGAAATACAAAAGCATAAAAATTGAGGTATAAAAGAGAGACCCAGAGTGATGTGATATCGTACTGTTTAATGTTCGTTTTGCCATCTTCAGAAAATGCACATGAGCCAGCTGCAGAGCCAGGGCTGCTGTCAGCTGATCTTCCCCCAGGTTGGAGTCTTTGTCTGGGGCCTCTTCTTCTTGGAGAAGCCTGGGAGTGCAAACCAAAGACCAGTATCAACTGAAAAAGCTGAACCTCTTAGACGAGCATAGATATTTACAGAAAAGAACATGGTGATACAGTACTATAGCTGCTGAAAAATGTCTGTAAATCAAAGATCCTGTGATATCAGACGTCACAGGAATGAGTTCCTGGAGTAAATTTACCTCGCCAGTCATGCCTTCAGTCAGCTCCACACCCAGTGGACAATAGTGACCACCATCAACAGCAACTGGCCCCTCTCTCTCCGTGACTAAACAGTGAGGTGACTGGCCTCGCTCCCTCTTTTCAGAAGGATTCTGGGTATTGTAGTTCTGTGGAGGTAAACTACGAACCAGGGCAAGGCTGTGGTAGGCACCACAAGCCACCTGTGGGAAATCAATCAATCAATCAATAGAGATTGTATTTTTGTATAAATGTAAAAAATGGCAATATAGATATCGGAAGGGAAACTACCTGAATGACATGTCTGCCTGCCAAATGCTCCACCTGTAACATAGATGGAAATAATACAACAACACAAATGCGATTATTGAATTAAAAGACAAGTCAAGACAAGACAAGACAATCTTTAATCCAGGAGGGAAATTTGGGTCTTATGGCAGCTCAAGGACAGAATAAGTACAGATAAATAAACTTAAAGAGAATAAATGATCAAATGTGTAGAAAATCACAAACTTACCTTCTGTGGTCTCCATACAGGAAAGGTGCTGGTCACCAGGCCGAGCTGGCAGCCGCTGCCCCACGCCCACACCTCGTTCTGGGCCGACAGAGCCAGGCTGTGTTCCCGTCCAAAGGCCAGATCCACAACCCGAACCACTGCTGGTGGAACGACATCACTGTCCACCACGGTGACCGGGCACGGCTCTGAAACTGACACAGGACATTTTACAAAGCTTTTATGTTACCCTACCATGTATTAACTGACAAATCTGTAGATTAATTGACTAAATAAGTGAAAGGACAAGACATTTTCAAAGAAAAACATCCAGAAGAAACAAAAGTAGGAGGCATACTTCCCAACAGTGGATTACAAGAATGAAGATTGACAGAAAGAAGGTAAGGTGTTGACCAACCTGTGATGCTTGTGGCTGTGGCCCTCTCATTCAGCCCACACTGTCCTGCAGTGTTCTCCCCCCACATGTAGACGTTACCCTGCTCATTCAGCGCTCCACAGTGAAAGCCACCGGCAGCCACACGAACCACCGTCTTCCCCAGCAGAGAGACCTCCAGCACCGGAGCAGACACCGGGATGCTCAGATCTCTCCACAACAGCTCTCCGAATGAATATACCAGACCACCTGAAACACAGAAACGACTTAAGACATGAAACTTTCAGCCAAGAGTTAGTTTAACATTTTAATAGTATAGTAATAATATCAAGATTTTAAATAATCCCTAATTAATTGAGCAATCCATTCAGTACAGAACAGTCTTGTTTTATCACACTCGTGCTCACCCTGTGTCAGCAGGAGTCCATGGTGCTCTCCCAGGGCGGCCTGCAGAACAGGCCTGGACAGGAGCACTCTCTCTGGACATGGCTGCAAACTGGGGCCTGCTGACTGCCAGATGTGAAGCAATCCTCGCTCTGGAGGTGTGTGGGCATGCTCATCTGCAGGGCTGCAATAACACACACAAATATATTACTGAATAACTGTTCTAATTAAAATACTAGTAGCTAATTTTAACCTGGAAATGTTCTAATGTTGAGGCTGAGTTTTGGTTTAATGACACAAACATGAGTCCTCTGAAAGTTTAGATTCAATTTCATCTCATTTATCCATCAACCAATAATTGCTTCAGCACCTGCAGGCCCTGACACACGGTTATGTTTTGAGGGAGGAGTACGACGGCTGTAAATGACTGAACAGCAACAGTGCACATGACACTCATACAGAACTGGACACAGCTGCAGTGCAGAGGCACAACACTGATGAAGACATTTCTGATGTTGGTCTGATATCACTGCAGCCTGTCGTCTGAGTTTAGCCTACTTATAGTGAAGCAAGTTAGTGAGGTTGATATATCCGGATAATTAGTTTTACCTTAAGTTTAACCCATTTCTAACATAAACCTATACAACCGACAAACATTATTAACCAACTTTAATTAGTTTGTCACTTGAACTGGTATGAAAGTTGATACTGTATATTGAATAATTTAACCTTAACAGACTGTTTGGGTGCATTCATACAGGATCAGGCGCTGCGGCGAATCAACTGAAAGCAAATCCTGTGAAACAATCAGGAAATAACTTTTTTATTTTGCTGATTAACCAGCTTTCTCAAGGCCGGCGTTCTCTTACTCTCATTCACTGTCAATGTCACTCTACCACTGCTTGCTCTGTCTCTCTCCGTCTCTGTAACCTTCCGACACAAATCAAATTAAACTTCTTTATGTCACTATTTTTCAGCATACATGGCGAGTCAAACACAGACTTAGAAGCTGGTACATGAAATAAACAAAGCCAGAACACAACAGGTAGAGTATCAGAGTTAAGTCCATGAATCCATCTGGATAGCCTCAGTTTCAGAGACATTTCATGCTGACTGTCGAGGGGTTTGCTGCCCGATCTAAAGGAGAACACCCCAGTACCCTGACCCTGGCTCAAATGAAAACAACAGTGGTCAGTGTAATCTCACATGTAGTCTGGACCCCATCTAAAGGAAACGGGATTTCAGTGGCATCTTGCTTTGGTATTCAACATATTTTGATGTTTGTTGGTAAGATATAACACAAAGGTGTGTTTGTATGTGAGTTTACCTCTGCTCTTTGTTCTCCATCACTTCAGACTCTCCTTTTCACAGGACAGTGAAGGCATCTTTAATATCATCATTTCTCCAAAGCTCTTGTCTTCTGTTCACTCACTTCCGTCCTGTTTTGACACCTCTTTGGTTCATCTGACTTCAGGTGCTTGTTCTTTTTAAAACACACACACACACACACACACACACACACACACACACACACACACACAAATAACAATAACAAATAAACATCATTAGACTAACATGACGTGTGGCGTGTAAAATAAAGACGGCATTAGTTGTTTCGAATCATACATGTATATTTGAAATATGTGTTTGTTAATATTGTGATATTATCATCATAGTTTGACAAAATAATCTTACCTAGCTTTTTCCAAGGCTTTTAACTGTACCTTACAGTCTTTATCAGTTCACTCAGAAACCTCACATTAAGATAATTAAATCTCACTACTCTTTCCAAGTTCAACAATGAACTTTCACGCTCTTGTGATATTCATTTCAGTCATGTTGCCAAACCCTTCAGGCTGATCTAGTTTGTAATGGTTCCACTGAGAGCACGAGTGGTTTCTTCCTATCTTTACTGGACTCATATGACCTGTGATCGCACTGTGTCACAATAACTCAATACCAGTAAAACCATTATAGAGGTTTGCTCATCCTGAAGTATTATCTAATTTTTCATTTTTTGTTTACACTGTCAGAGAGGTATTAAAATAAAGCACAATAACACAATAAAACAAACCTCAATAACTACAATAACAATAAGTTAAAAACAATAAATCAATAATAGAACATAAAAAGGCCCTTTTATAGATATATAGCAATTTTGAAAAGCAATTTAAAAGCTGACACAGTGTTTGCAACCCAGATGGTAGTCTATCATAGTCTGCCATAGTCTTGGAGCCCTGACTGCAAAGGCTCTGGCACCTTAGTGTATAAATCTGGACTGAGAAACAACCAAGAATGACACATACGAGGATCTCAGGGAACGAGAAGGGACGTCGTGCGCTAAATGCTATTAAATTGACACTAAAGACTAAATAACACGAAAGGCAATAACCTGGGGCAAGACCTCTCTGGGCTTTAAAAGTAATCAGTAAAATCTAACCATAGCTGGTGTAAGGAAGCCAGAATAGGAGTGATGTGATCATGTTTCTTTGAGTTTTGGATGAGCTGGAGATGAGACAGGTTTATTTTTTACTGATGCCAGAGCAAGGAATTAGAGTAATCAAGCAGATTATGGCAGAGCTGTTGTATTGGATTACACTGGATTGTACAAGTGTACCTAATGAAGTGGCCAGTTGCTGTATATCATAATTTAAATTATTAGTTAAAACAACAACAACAACAAAATAGCTTGTAACTAAAGCGGACAACGTAATGTAATGGAGTTAGAAATATGAAGGAAATACTGTAGTAAAGTACTGCAGGCTACAAGTACAAGTACAGTACTGGAGTAATAGTTACATTGTGTACTTTGTTATATAAAAAGCTGATCAAACATTACTCACCTGTTACATAAACACAGAGGCCGTAATCACGCTACATTCACGTCAGTTACTCAGAGAAACCACAGATTAGCCTCTAAACAGCAAACATGAACGTCACCGAGTTAAAATGCAGATTGTCCTAAACATTAAGTATGCATTGTTACATGTAATGACTTGTGCCTCCACCTGAAATAAAGCATGAAAGTCGTCTTTTGTCAATATAAGTGAGGGTAACGCGTGTAAACTGAAGTTGGCTAGCTCAATGCTACAACTGCTAAAACAAGCTAACTAAACTTACCAACTGCCGGTTTGAGCTCGGGGGAACGTCTCGTGGATTCGTGGCGCGTGAAGTGTGAATGAGTCCGGGTGACTGTGTGTAACTGTCACGGCACTAACACTGAGCTATGGCATCTTTTTTTAATACACTCAAATCAGTGCAGCACTGTGAAAGCAGAAGTTGACTCTGACAGCTCTGTGTTGATCTTTAGAGGGAGCCAGCTCTCCGATGGAGGCCGGGAAGGGACAAACAATACGGCGGTGCCACACCTGTTGCTGGTGCCGCTGCGGTGGTATGTGAAAGAGGCGAATGAGTAAAGCAAACTCACCCGAGAGCACAGCTCTGAGGTTGATTACTGCTCTTTCTAACGGCAGTATGCAATGGCCAGTGAGTTAAACTAAACTGTTCATCTTTATGGTGCAAACTTTGTTATAGACAATGAGTTATACACTAAGATAGAGGAGAAACATTAACGTAATGTTAATGTAACGGTTTTGAATTAGAACACCGCTAAAGCGGAGTGATACAATTGATACTGTTGTATAAAATGTCACATTTTTTAAAAGGGTTAGGGACGTGCATGGACCTTTGCTCATATGTTTGTTTGTTTTAATGTTCAACGCTCAGAAATATGTTCATCTTTGTGGTGCAAAGTTTGTTACCATGTAAGATAGGTGATGATACATGTTTGTATTTGTATATAACATTTTTATTTCTTCTTTCTACTTTTTATATATATTTTTTTATAATGTTTAGTACGGGTTAACTTCTTAACACAGTTATATATTTATCTTCTATGCAAATGTTTAATTCCCCTACACATTTTTATTTCCTCTGTACATATTTAAATCCTATGCAAATGTTTAATTTTGCTACAAATGTTTAATTTCTCTGTACATATTTAAAATTAGATCTATCTAACATATGGATACTGTGTTACAGGTTAATTCAAATGTATGTTCAAATGCTGCTACTGGATGCTTGAATTTCCTTCGGGATCAATAAAGTATCTATCTATCTATCTATCTATCTATCTATCTATCTATCTATCTATCTATGTAGTTAAAAGTCCCAGTATTATGGAACGACCACTGACAGTATAAAGACTCTCGTCCAATCAGATTACTTTGCCTGGACTAATTGTCGTATAAAATGTCACTTTTTAAATAGCGTTTGGTGTAATATTGAGTTTTAGTTGAATTCAAACTGCTAATATGTTTTAACGTTTTGCCGCCCTCCAGACACACTGGTCAACTACTGAAGTGTGATAAGGGTGTCTGACGTTAACTGCTGTTAATGACGGTGGCTGATCAGGCTTATTATCAGCTAATCGTGCTCAGTTCCTAACAGCAGTATGCAGTAAATGATTGTCCCTTTTGTTTGTAGAGATGACTGTTAATGTAACGTTAATGTAACAGTCGTTAGGACGCCTGTAAAGCGGAGTGATACATGTAGTGTAAAATTCCAGTGCTGTCACGTTCTGTTAGCACTCTTGGAACAATTCTTGTCCAATCAGATTACTTGTAAATAATTCATATATCAGTCCCATCAGGGACATTTTACTACAGAATGAATACTTTTACTTTGATACTTAAAGTATATTTTATAGATATTAATTTATTAATATTTCTTTATTCAAGTAGAACTTCAAATGCAGGACTTTTAATTATACTTATTTATAATGGAGTATCTTTACATTAATTTACTGGTATTTTTTTTTTACCTCAGTAAAGGATGTCAATACTTCTTTCACCACTGGTGTTGGTACAGCAGAGGTCTCTCTCCTCTTTCCTCTGAGTCCTGTTCAGGTTCAGATTGAATCTCAGATGTTGAGCTCTTCTTTTTATGGTTCATACATCTGAACCCAAAAACATGCTTCAGAACAAAGACTAGATCAGAAAAAATAACTGTTTATTTTCACAGTTTAAATTTTATTTAGAGGGATAGTGGGATGAAGTCGAGTGAGTAAGTCCAGAGACTGGACTGGAGCGCAAAAAACAAAACTCAACACAAAAAGGATCAAACAAGAATTACTGCTTCGAAGATTGGAGTGAAAAGCTCAGGTAGATATACAGCAGAGTTTTGATTGGTGGATGAGATGCAGGTGTGCAGGTTGCAACAGGAGGAGCCACGTCCAGACAAACTAAACACAGAGACAGAATCATGACACTAACCAGACTAACTGTATGTTCACAAATGAACCCTGTGGAACATGTTCATGAATAGATACAACATATAATACAGGTTTTTAATACAGGTTTTTCACATTAACATGTTAATACCGAGTATAATTTTTGTGATAATGTTCAGTTGTTTTACAAAGTCTTTCAAGCAGGAGAAGAACTGAAGAACTGCAGATGATCTCAGTAAATCACGGTGTTGTTTGGAGAGAATAGACCTTTTTCTCAGCAGCCATTTTGACATGAAATACACATTGATAATAATTGAGGTCCCGTTATATTTAGGTCAAACAGAGTCAGGGTGTTGCTGTGATGCATGTTGGCTCACTGGAAAGTCTCTGCTGCACTAAATGGAACAGAACCTTAATTAGTATCATTGGAAACACCTGTGTTGACCCTACTATATCATGTCAAAATGGCTGCTGTGAAAAAGGTGTATGGAAAGTGGTCACATCCTTATCATTTGAGCATTGGTTTGAACCATGTCCAACATGGAGACCATTCCTGAACAGCATCAACAACAGACATCTCACATTACATAAAGCAACTACCAACTGATAAAGTCCCATATGTTATATGTATATGTGTGTGTGTGTGTGTGTGTGTGTGTGTATATATATATATATCTATGTAGTATTTTTGTATTATTGTGATTATTTACTTTACCCTTATTTATTTTACTGTTGCCCTTTTACCCTTTTTTAATGCATGCTGCTAGTTATTTAAACTATTATAAACTGCTTATTATAAATATATTTATTTATTTATTTTGTACTATTTACCTAATTATGCAGATATGTGGTAAGGGAAGGCCTGCTCACAAGTTGTCCTAAGAAATGACCTATAACCTCTAAGTTATGATAAACTGTTGGACACAAAAATAAATTAAAATTCAAGCAGGGTGTCTTGCTATAAGCTCTGTTTTCATTTGAACTGGCCCTTTATCCTCTGACCACCTTGGGTATCTAGGGGGGCAACAATGGCGGGATTTTGGTCTCTAAACTGAACTGTTTGTTGAGCAGCATGTGAGACTATCAAGCCATCATGTTATCTACAATTTTTCTCCCTTCTCCTTTCCACACTATATATATATAATTTACATTAACAGATCAACACAGTGTTTCTAAATATATCTTTCACTGACTGCGTCATCCTTTTTTCCCCCTTTCCTTTCCTTTCCTTTCGCCCATGTTCGTGATCAGCTCTTGTTTGCCGTTTTAGTGTTTTCTATATAAAAGTGTCCAGCAGGTTTTGGCTCCGTCTTTTACTGCCTGCAGTAAAACTTGGGGAAAAAATGAAAAAAAAAAGGAACAAGGGTGGAGAATCCAGAGAAAGAGAGTCTAATTTTTTGCCTTTTTGGAGCTGAACATGAGACATCAAAGGGTCACAGCTGCTGGCAGTCGCTTCTGAGCTCTTACATGTAGCATGCGCTGCTTTTTCTTGCTAATCTAATATTCGGTTTTCATCACACAAACATGTGATGGCACTGATGTTCATATTCTATTTTCAAACCATCAGCATCATATTAGATTAGTGTAAGTTCACCAGTTCCTGTTTTAAAAAATATAAAAGTAAGCGTCTTTTGTTCTCTGAAACAAAAAAAATAAGCAATAATAAAACATGAATGTCAAAATGATAATGTGAACTTGAAAGCTTTGTACATTACATGCTAAGAAAAACTGGTTCTTGATAAGTTCCCTGGAGAACCTTTTTGTCCTTACGAAGCCTTTTCTTTTTACATCTAGTGGTGTAGATGCTGCCTGCAACCAACTTCGGTGAAGGGTGAAGGAGAACCTATGGTGGCCCTATCTCGAGCTAGTGTTTGTTTTGTCCGTTTTGGGCTGCCGTAGAAAACATGGCAGTTCAAAATGGCGGATTCTGTGGAAAAGTGCTTGGTGTCAGATAGAAAAGAACTTGAATATTGTTATTATAATTATTATTATTATATTATTTTATTTTTTATCTTGAATAAACTCAAGTATTTACGCTCAATTCTGGGAAGAACTTGATAATAACTTTTGAAGAACTAATGGGTAAAAAGTTCCTTGCAAAACCGAAAAAGATTCCCCTCTGACATTACCATGAATAACCACTTTAGGTTCTGACTTGAACTTTTATTTTTTGAAGGGTTTGGACTGTTGCAGATCACGCTCACATAACGGATGTCAGACTTCTCACCAGACCTTGAACCCATCAGCATACTTAAAAATTATTTTGTGCTTTTAATTGTATTACTGTGCAACAATAACTTAGCAATTGCAATAAATAAAAAAGGAAGTTTAGGCCTACACATGATCATTTCAAACAATTTTAAAAAAGAGACAGCTAATGAGGAGACATGGGTTACACATGGAAGGGCTTGAAAATGGGTTAAAAGTAATGTGATATATGTAGAGTTTGTAGTAAATGTCTTTAAAATGGAAAGACTCTGCTTTAAATAAAGATCAGACTGCAACAAGCAAACTTTTGATTACGAGTTAGAAAACAAACATCATGTTGATCGCATGCAAAATCAGATGTAACAAAAGTGAGAATATTTTCTATTTCTCTCTCTCTCTCTTTCTCTCTCTCTCTCTCACACACACACACACACACACACACACGCAGAGTAATCCCATGTCGTGACCTGAGCTGCAAGTATCCTCCCGTCCAAACCATCATAAACTTCTACTGCTGCTGGAAACAACACAACCTGGGTTTACAAGACTGCGGAGGCAGTATATGTGTATGTGTGTGTGTGTGTGTGTGTGTGTGTGTGTGTGTGTGTGTGTGTAAGAGAGAGAGTGTGTGTGTAAAACCGTACAGGGTTGCAGCCAGGCCACAGAGACACAGCAAGTCTGAGAGCCATGGTTTGATTGACCACAATGTCGTGAGGAGTAGAGGCGGAGGTAACACACACAGTCACACAGACCTTAACCTCAGAGCTTATAATGTATGCAGCTGTACAGAAACTTGATTCATGCATGTTTCTACTATAGATACACTCCACTTGCTAAATCCTGGGTTACATTCAAGAGTTTTGCACATTCACTGTCAATGTTTGTCTTTAAAAGGGCACAGCTTCTCGAAGAAAAAGAAATGCTGAATTTGTTTCTCATAGTTATGATTTAGCATCTTGTATTGATAAGGATTTAGAGATTTGTGATTGATATTGATTTTTGGATTCCTCTAGTAATTAACTGCAGACCAAGCAGCAACCTCTGTGGCCATGAAGTGAAGCCAAAAACTGTAGTTACTCGAATGTCCACTTTAGGCTGGCTACAAAACGAGTCAGTCACCATAAGCCTCCATGTTAAAATGTCCAACTTCACAGCAGAAATAAACATGTTTACAGCCTGGTACAAAAAACTGTTTTGGTCTCTATAGCTAATTTCACCATTCATGACAACTGTACTGAGTCTGAATTTTTTATATAACTCACATGTTCAATTATATTAAGGTTTAAAGTTATGCAGAATTAACTAAGAATTAATTAAGGTAGGTGCTATTGCAGGTGGCTTGTTTGTGCAACTAGGCATCATTCGGCCCGCCTCAGGTCCACCGATGATCCACGTCTTTGCTGATTTTTAGATTAGCCTGAAGGTGGAAGAGGCTGGACTGGCAACATGGTGACATCCAGAGCCACCACACAGAAAGATAACTCATACCTACACATACTCTTATTTTACTTACCCACCCTTTTAGACCTACAACTTCACTCCATCGTTTGTAGAGGAAACAGTCCAGGTGTCTCCAGGATAAAAGCTCAGATAATTTCCAATAGGGATGTCACAAAAACATAATTTTAGGTTAAAACAGACATCATTGATGCACTGGTGTGTTCTCAACAGGTGAACCTCCCGAGTTTAACTTGTGTAATGTTTGTAAGACCCGACTTAATGTTTTTGGTATTTGATAAACACCCGCAGTCATCTTTGCATTACAGTTTTTTTTATCAGTTTATCCCTTTCTTTTTATTCACATGTTGTCTGAGGCCAAAAGAAGAAGAATTTAACTTTGTCTCGGAGACAACAAGGGAGGGGTTTAATTTTAACTATCTGGCACTGGAAGTACTGTGTGAGTGCGTGTGTGTGTGTGAGTGAGTGTGTGTGTGTGTGTGTAGGCAGCGTATTTAAAGAACATTGAAAACACATGTCTGGAGCCTGATAAAAACATTTTAGGCACAGGGTAATTTGGCACGATCTTTACATCCACACAAGCACACAAGCATGCTCCGTTGGATGGAGGAAATTTGACCTTCTGGGAAACAGCATTTACATACATTAAACATTTGAACCAGAAACACTGAAGAACTTCAATATACACTAATTTCATTTAGTCCGTTACTGATCAGACACACTTCAAATCAGTTCATTAATGACAGTATAAACAATGGACAGCGTATGCATGCCATGTTGGCCGTCCTGCCTCTTCTTCTAATCTGAAAATCGGCAATCGTGGGCCCAATGAGACCTGGTTGCTCAAACAAGCCACCCATAATGGCATGTATCTATGAGTCAAAGCAGCCATGCTGTTAATTCTGCATAGCTTTAAGCCTTAATATAATTTGAACAGATGAGTTAAACTCAGTACAGTTTTCATGAACAGGGAAATTTGCGATAGAGACCAAAATGTTTTTTTGTACCAGGCTGTAAACATGTTTATTTCTGCTGTGAAGTTGGACATTTTAACATGGAGGCTTATGGAGTTTGTCTCGTTCTGTAGCCAGCCTCAAGTGGATGTTCAAGCAACTGCAGTTTTTGGCACTACAGCATAGGTTTTGCTTCACAGCCACGGAGGTTGCCGCTTGATTTTAACACAGTTATATAATAATAATAACAAACTGATCAAACTAAACATATGTCACGTTGCAGATATCTGCAAACCTGAACAGAAGGAATAGGGTCAAGTATTCACACAAAAAATGCTTGCATGCTCTCAGATCGCATGATAAAAAACAATCCCAAAAAGTATCCATCATGAGCCTAAAACCATAAAAACCATATGTCCTGGCTGTAATCTGTGCAGGCCACACGGTATAAAATACAGCATATATGTACAACGTTTTGATTTTTGCATTAGATAACTAAATCTGTGAAGTTAGGCAGCACGTAGAGAAGAGAGAAGAGATTTATGTATTTTAGATGCAAAAACAGATCATATTGCACTAACTGGACAGAGTTTCATACAGGTTTGGAAAACAATACAAACACTCTGTCATATTTTTTCCATGCCCTAGTTTTCTAGTTTTTACAGCCTAATCTGTTATTCTTTTTTGGAAATGGTCCACCGCTGAGATTTTTAAGTTTTACAGCATCCATTGGCAAAATTAGCCATCAGCTCTATTAGTTTTATTTATTCTTCTCGGTACACAATTGCCTGTGAAGGCATGTTATTGATACATCATTGGTTTGGCATTGTTTTGCCTCGTTCACACTACAATGCAAGACTGGTGTTTTCGCTGTGGAGAGTGTATTCGAAAAAAAGCTCAGTTTTTTAGGTGTGAAAAACGCTGGTTTAGTGTGGACATGACAGAAAAAGAGAGTCATAAAAAGAGACAGCGGTGACCATCTGGCTCAGGTCAAACTCCCACAGAGAGTGATGATCACAGTGTGTGTGTGTGTGTGTGTGTGTGTGTGTGTGTGTGTGTGCGTGTGTGTCTCCAGCAGTGAAAGGTGATGACCACAGCTGTGTGTTTGACCTCAAAGCCGCAGGAGGCCTCCCCCACCTCCTAATCCTCTTCCTTCCCCGTGTTCTGCTTTTTCCTCTTTCTGCTCCTATTCTTTATCTTCCTCCTCCTCCTCCTCCTCGTCTTCCTCCTCTCTTTTCTTTATTCCAACCTTCATCAGTTCTCAGTCAAAAACACACCTTCAGACTACAGAGTTTACCAAATACAAACCATAAAAAAGCTCTGAGTAAAGCTTAGCGGGGGTAGCCTTTGTGGCTTCACCTCCTCCATTACTTTGCATCAATTAGCACATCACCTCCAAGACTTGTGTGTGTGTGTGTGTGTGTGTGTGTGTGTGTGTGTGTGTCTGTGTGTGTGTGTGTCTGTGTGTGTTGTGGGGGAGGGGAAGTGAAGGCCTATTGTGTGTAGTCAGGAAAATACCAGAGATTTACCATGTTGCTTAACTCTGTTTTAACTCTGTTAAACTCGGCCTATCTGAGCAGTCATGTACTGTATTACTTACATTACCAATTTAACGACGAGCAACAATGAATTCCCTTTTAGTTCACACTTTATAGAATAGATGAGGAGCTTTAAAATACTTCAAACCTCCTCATCTATGTATAATTTTGGCTAATGCTCAGTATTGGTGGAATGTAACTAAGTACATTTACATTGCACTTTTCTACACTTAAAGGTCCAGTATGTTAGATTTAGGAGGCTCTTTTTACAGAATATGGCAGAAATTTAATGATATGCACAAGTAGGTTTTCTTTAGAGTATGATCACTTAAAAATAAGAATCGCTGTGTGTTTATTACCTTAGTACTTGTGGGGGCTACCCTGGATACGTGCATGCACAACAGCTTATAATAATATAATATTACAGCACTGTAGCATAGTGGCTGTAAGGAAATGTCCATCTGCATCATTGCAACAACTGACCACATGACTGGCTCGACTGGATAAGGCACGCATATAAAGCATGAAGCAGTACAGTGTGAACAAATTTATCATTTAATTGAAGAAGCCTCTTGGGTGAGAGGTGAAACGTCTTCATGGATCTAGATCCAGTTGCCCCAGATTGAACTCTTCTTCGAGAAAGACTTGAGGTGTGACTTCAGTGCATCATCGAGCCATGATTTAGCCCCTGACTCCACATTTCAGTAGCACGTAGTTTACTTTCCACTCCACTAATCCACTAATAAGATGATGGGCAGTTCGATCCCCAGCTCCTCCAGTTTGCATGTCGGCGTGTTCTTGGGCCAGATATTGAACCCCAAATTGCCCCCAAAGGCTGCGCCATTGGGGTCTGAATGTGTATGAATGGTTCCTAAAAACTGATGAGCAGTTGGCACCTTACATGGCAGCCAATGCCATCAGTGTATGAATGTGTGTGAATGGGTGAATGTGATATGTAGTGTAAAAGTGCTTTGAGTGGTCGGAAGACTAGAAAGGCGCTAAATAAGTACAAGTACATTAGATGTTTAGAGCAACTATTTTCCAACATGTATCAATGAGTATTTTTGGTGTTTGTACTTTACAAGTTAGACGTACTCAACACTTGGCTTTGTTTCCAACGTGACCTAGCCTTACTTGATCCCGCTCTGCTGTTCCAACAACTGGATTTCATGTTTACTGCCATGACACAACTTTGTTAACTCTAAATGGAGCTCTCATGTAGC
The DNA here is from genome assembly GCA_033000465.1 of Sciaenops ocellatus. Classification (NCBI taxonomy): domain Eukaryota; kingdom Metazoa; phylum Chordata; class Actinopteri; family Sciaenidae; genus Sciaenops; species Sciaenops ocellatus. Next base: position 14,786,912 of record CP136868.1, read on the forward strand.
TATATTAGCCTCACACATGCTCTTAGTGGAGATAGATCAGTCCCACTTTAATAGTTCCCAACTTGAGATGTAATATTCTGCTGCCTCCCTTGAGAGTTCAGCTCTATTTTTCTAACTGCAGTTTACATTCCACAGCGAGCAGAAAAAGCTGACGCCATGGATGAACTGTATGATATTATCAGTGGTTTGGAGAATGCCAACGCTGCGGGAGCCCTCAGTTTCAAGAGGGGGCCAACATGAAAAATGTTCTGCCAAAATATTACCAGCATGTTAACATACCTACAAGAGGTGAATGCATATTGGACCACTGCTGTGCAAACTTCTCCCCACCCCGCCCTTTGGGAAAGCAGATCATATCTCCATTCTCCTGCTCCAATCATACAAACAAAGACTCAAACAGGACAAACCAGTTACATAACTGTCCAGTGTTGGGTGACCACACAGTGGTCCAGACAGAGGCTACAGACTGACAGAAGAACTGGTCAAGAAATTCATTGTTTAAAGTGTGTTTGATGCTACACTGACTTGTAATCAAGTGAATGCTGTCTCAGTCATTTGTATGTCTGTTTCTGAAGTATAGTGTAGCTTTATGGCACTAAGTCACACGCCACCGACTATTTCATTGATTTTGGTGAAATTGGATCATGTTTTATGGAGAAAATGTTTTCTGCTTCCCCTCTGATGTCCTCTGGCTGCTCCACATCAACTCTCTGTGATTTACAGAGTTTCCTGATGGACAGTAAAGTGACCTGCTGCGAACTGTAGCTGCTGTTAGCCAACGTTAGCTCAGTGTGTTAGTCAGGCTCAAAGCACTGCAGGAGTGTTAATGTTTGTACCACAGGTGTTTTGGGCCACCAAGAAGAAGAGGTGGTTTTCAGGTCCAGGGTTGACAAGGAGTGGAGCTGGTGTCGTGCCAGAACCGAAGTTGGGCAGGCGGGCTCAGCAGCCTCTCTGGACATAATGACAGAAGCGAAAAGACAGAAGAGGACGTTGATGGAAGAAGCTGTGAAAAGAAAATGAGAGAGTGAAATAAAAGGCTGAAAGTCAGACTTCTTGGACTAGTAAGTAATTAGCTTGCTGCTATGTCTCGTGTTGTTGCACTTGCTTGATGTGGAGTGGACTTGAGGCTGGCTCTAAAATGAGTTAATCTCCATAAGGCCCTATATTAAAATGCCTAACTTCATAGCAGATATAAACATGTTTAAAAAATGCACTGCTCATGCTTTATTAGCAAATTTGCAGGTGGCACATTCATCCTTTAGGCCTCATCATAATTACGATGAGTCAGCATACAGACAGGAAGTCCTATTGAGTTTGTGTTGTGATAACAACCTCTACCGCAACATCAACAAGACCCAAGGGGTGATAGTGGACTACAGGAAGCTGCAGGAAGCAACCACATCCCCACTGTTTCAAGTCTCTGCTGTACTCTTGACACAGAGACTGTGGTTTGAACTTCTCGCTCCTTCTTTTCTTAAGGGACTGAAAAAGTTTGGCATTGACCCGGCTATCCTCACAAACTTTTATGGACGCACCATTGAGAGCATTCTGATTGGTTGCGTCTCTGGTTTTGGCAGCTCTCTGCTTACAAACCACAAGACTCTCCAGAGAGTGGTGAGAACAGCAGACCGCTGGCAGGGAGTTCCCTGCCATTCAGGACATTTACCACACACGTCGTCTGTGTTGAAGGCCCAAATGATAACCGTGGTCTCTTGCCACCCAGTGCACAAACTGTTTACCCGGCTGCCATCTGGCAGATAGTATCAGTATCAGAGCACGAACCTGCAGGCTGGAGGACAGTTTTATACCCTCAGGTCGTAAGGCTCCGTAACATCTAAAACCTGAACTGAACTAACTCAATACTCATCTGACATATTGAATATCTGCCATTATGAAACATACCATGTGAATTAATGTTAACATGTCCAGTACAAACACTGTTCTGTGTAATATTTTAGAGTATTACTTTCCTATGCTGTACCAGTACATGTTTCTATTTTTATACTTGGTGCTCTTCTAGACCAGTGGCGTCTAGCAGTGACTGATTGCAAGCCCCTCGTCTCACCTTCTCCTTCCTAGGAGGAGAAACTGTGTTGGCTGTGAAACCCAAAAGGCCCAAACTAGAGCCATTGTTTCGTTTGCCTGTTCTGGGCTACTGTAGAAACATGTTGGTTCAACATGACGAAAGAGGACTGATGGTGTCTGTAGATATAAAATGTTAATTTTAAGGTAACAAACACATAATAATTCTTATTTTCATTAAGGAAAACATAGTTATGAACATTATATTCCATTTCTGCTACAGTCTGTAAACAGAGCCCTCTAAATCTGACACAATTGACCTTAAATAATTACGTTTTCATTCAACAACTATCAGATGAATTACCCTAAAATCTTATACAGGTTTTTGTGGCGTCCAGAGGTTTAAACCTGTAGAATTTGGTGATCTTCTGACATTTCTTAGAGCCATGATGAGGTTGTGGTTTTGACTGAGAATGTCTTAATAACTGGCTTAATGGCTGATTAGCACATTTAGCTTAAAGCCCAGCCTCACAGCACTGCTAGCATGGCTGTAGACTCTAGCGCCGTGTCCAAACTTGGACACTTTGTGTGTGTGTATATATATATACATATACACTGTATATCCAACAGCTTCCTTGGCTGCTTCCGCTACGTAGCTAAAATGGCGACCACTGAGTGTGAGAAGTGTCCAACGTTCCACAACTTTTTGATACACTGAATTTTGCCATAACTGACAGTGTGAACTAACATATGTATGTAGTATAAGTATGGAAGTACGATAATTGAGACACAGCACTCGTCCTGTAAGAAGTCTTGTGATTTACTGCACAGATTTTTCTGTCTGCACACTCTCATATGGCGTTTTTGTCCGAGTAGTTGAGATGTCAGTCAGTGAGCTTCCTGCTGCCTGCCTCTATACCGAACACACACTCTGTTGGTCCAAATAAATCGCTCTTTCATCACTCTGTGTGTGTGTGTGTCTGTGTGTGTGTGTGTGTGCGTGTGTGTGTGTGTGTGTGTGTGTGAGTAGTCCAGTACTGTAGGCTCTCTGTGTCGCACTGACAGACACAAACCAGCTGCCTGCATTCCTCTCTCTCTCTCTCTCTGCTGACTTCTTAAGGTCGATCTCCCCTCCCCCCATCCAGACGAGTGTCCCACACATACTTCTATAACTATAATGCTATATATACCAACCCATGAGTCACAGACATACACTAAGGAATCCAGACAGGAGACAGCTTAATGAAACATAATAAATAAAAGGTATATTTTTAAATCTTTATGTTGCACACATTACAGCTGGCCTTTTGAAGCTGCCATATTCAACACCCATCCCGATATGTTGCCATGAATCCTGAGTCTGAGGTTAATTGACATCCCATAATCCTCCTCAACCAATCAGACACCTTTTCCCACTATATTTCAGTGAGGAAGCTTCAGCTGTCTGGTCTATTTCTGCTCTCTCCATTGTTGTTGCCATGAATTCTTGCTCCCTTGATAGCAAACCTCTTAGTTGGGGAGTGACGGTACATTTTTTGCGCTGACATATCATCACCTTTTAATGTTGATGTGGCAAACATGTTAGCTAGTTTATTTAGACCTCCATCAACATTCATTTGGAGCTGTCTATTGGAGGAGTGCAAGTCCAATATATTCATTCTTATACTGTTATATATGCTGTAGGAAATATAAACAAACATGTATCTGGCTTGTGTTGTTTATTTGTTCAGATAATTCTCTGGATTACTATAATTTCCGGTAATTGGCACAGGGTGTATGCTTTCACCTTATTTACCTATACACTTAGTTCAGACAAAGACGGTGAGGAGGACTCAGATACTGTCTGTCAACTGTCTTGTTTCATTTCATTTCGTCTTATGAAGGCTTATGATGAGTGGAATTTTGTTGTTATTCTTTGGTTTAATATACACTATAAAAATTATTTGGTTTGAACTAGTCATAAACAGCCTGCTTAGCCACTACATTCCCTCCTCCTGAGGGAAGTTTTTGCCTCTTTAGCATCGAAATGATCCGCTATGTTCACCAGCTAGCTGCAAATTTTGTCTGTTGCCTGTTTGGTGCAGGGCAGGTAGCATACAATGACTTTATCAGAGCTTTTTCACTGAAAATAGCTGCCTGCTGAGGCTGAAAATCATGCTATGAGAGCGGTGAGAGTGAACCACCCACAGTAAAGGTACTGCTGGATGGCTAAACAATAAGAAAGAAAGAGTCAGATGTTGGCCCGCAGCTCCAAAACCTACTGAAAACATTTGTTGACTTTTCAGTGAAGTATCTGCACCACCCCCGCAGACATTTTTTTTCTTTTTTTTTCTTTACATTTTTCTGGGGGGCATTTATGTCTTTGTTTAACAGGACAGCTGAAGACAGGCAGGAAGGCTGAGAGAGAGAGAGAGCTAGATGAGCTGCCAGGGCATCCCACCCTCACAGGCTTTACAAGAAAAACATACATTTACCTGAAATAAAACCAGACATGTTGTTTATTGTGTTGAACCCATGGATCACCAGGACACATATGGATTAAAGCATGAACATAAACTAACACGGAGCATTAAATTTTTTAAGCCCGCTCCTCAAAAACACTTAACACTGGTCAGACCAACTTGGTCAGCTAACACATCCTGTAAGACATCCTCAAATTTGAAAACCTCCTCAGACCAAACAAAAGGGCTTGTGTTTTTCCACCTCTACTCCACATCTAAATAGTTGTTCAGTGCTGGGTTTCACACGGTAGCTCAAATACTTTGCATGGTGGTCACGTTCCTAGCCATCCTTGAACTGAGCAAGCACAGTCTAAACCATCAAAATCTTTTTTTGTTTTGTTTATTTCACATCGGTCTACTGTAAATCTAGTTGTTGTTTGTGTAACACTTTTTTTTCCTCGCCAGCAGATGTTCAGCTGCAGCAGACCACAGTCCAAACACTGACTGACTGTCTGGAAACCCGCTGGACTGCCCACATCTGCTTGACCACTGCAGACACTATCTACATAAATACACACACACAAACAGACAGCTACAGTTAAACACCATGAAGTGCGTCCATTTGACCTGGTGTGGCTACTAACTGCTGCATTTTACACCACAAGGAGAAACGAGGAGTGTGTGTGTGTGTGTGTGTGAGCACAAGAGGCATGGAGTGAGAGATCAAAGTCATTTTAAGCCATTAAAACACCACCATCATCTTGCCTCCATTATTAACTGTAAATTTGAAGTGTCTGTGTGGTTATAGTGATGGACAGCTATGGTCAGTCTGGTTTAACCATCAAACTCTAACAGACTATCAGCATTACATTCTCATATTATCGTCAATTATCCTCCAAATTAGTGGTTACCCGTTAGTGGCTTGTAGTCTTCACCCGAAAATCCTGAAGCATCTGATTCAACAGCAACATAAATGTTATTTCTACAGCTTAACATTTTTCATTTTTGATAAATCTATTGCAGCTATAAAAACATAAATAATGTCCTTGTAAATCCTACATTTACATGGACGTCAGAGGGTCTAATCACTGACCCCCAGCTGATCTGTCACCTGAATTTTCATGTGATCAAGTGTTTTGATATCATTTAACATCTTTCAGCTAAATAAGGTGTGATATGCTTTTATCATTTTATTGTCCTGCAAATAGATGTCTGAGCAACATATTTATTTCACACTGAGCATCTTTGGCACAAATATTTCTTTAGGATGAATAAAATGATATCCTGTCTTAATTAAAAACAGACAATTTTTCACTAAGAAATATTTGTTTTTAAGACACATAAGTAAGTAAATGTAGTTTACTTACTTATGTGTAAGTGTCATGTACCAAAGGTTCCCAGCCCACATAGACTTAACAAGACACTACACACATAACAAGTAACAAGTAATACAGCGAGGAGGCCAAACAATGCAGAACAGAAATGTACAAAATGCAAATATAAACACAACCTTGCTCTTTAGACATTACAGCTATAAGACATGATTGAAAAAACAAATGAGCTATAAACACATCAAACATAAAGTGCCCTCTTACATAGTTGGTAGGCATTTAACACAAACTGAGCAAAGTAAAACACTTCATCTGTAAACGGGAACTTTGGTCTGCAATTATCCAATATGAAAAACAAATCAGGACATTCTGTCGACATCTTATGTAAAAGCGAATATCTAATGTTGTGACACAATAGAACAAAGTGCATTTAATTTTCAACCTCTCAACCTCTCTTCAACCTCACACAATATTATAGCGATGGTATCAAACATACCACCCATCTCTGAGAATAGTACGCATGTCCCAGTTTAACTTTTGTTATTTATAATGTTTCCACATTAGTTGTGGACATACATTGATACAATGATACATCATATTCAATTTTTAGTTTTATTTATATAGCAACAAATCATAACAGAAGTTATCTCATGACACTTTCCATATAGAGCAGGTCTAGATTGTACTAATAATATTTACAAAGACTCAACAGAGGAATCCAAGCGACGGTGACGAGGAAAACTTGCACTTTAAGAGGCAGAAACCTTGTGGAGGAGCCAGCTCACAGTAACTATTTTAATGGAAATATAACTAATGGTAGTTTATAGTGGAAGTCAAGCAGGATCTCAGCAGCAGGCTTGACCTCAATCCCTGATGTAGACATAGCCACGATCCATGAGAACCGGCGATATAGTAGTTTATAGTCTTTAAAGCTTACTACAGTATTCTTCTTAAGAATATTAATTCACCTGTAAGTGATTCAGGGTGAAAATGATCATGTTGTAGACACTGACATGATTTGTCATGACTGTACCTACTCATGGACCTGGTTAATATTGTAACCACATTTACTATGTCTAAAAACATGCTTTGACCTGAATCATGTCCCATATAACCAATACAGAAACTGTAGCACGTCTTAAAGTGCAGTGAAGTAATTTTTTATCAGTTCTCTGGGCTGTTTATTCGTCAAAACCCTTGCAGACCCCCCCAAAAACACCCACTCGTTCACTTATTAACCCTTGCATGGCATCTTCTAACACCACTACTTCTGTCACACAGATGGTGATTTGTCCGTTACTCTCCTGGGAAATCAGGGTACTAACCACATCAATAGCTTTAATACCTGGAGTCCTTAATTATTACACAGCTGTCCATCAGATGTGCATACCAAGGTTCAATCCAACTAGTGAAACCAATCGTGTAATCAGAAGCAGTTGCCAGAAAATTTGACTCATCCTTCAGATTGATAATTGAGCTATCTGCGGCTTTCAGCAATATTCTCTGTGCATGTTATTTAACTCATATTTTCATTCAATCATAATATATTTTCTTAGCATACAGGTCACAGATTTGACCCCCTACTCCAAACCCATATGAGGTGCGCTCCTTCACGTACATAAAACATCGTGGAAAGTGAACAAACTGTCCATGACCGGACATTGAATTAGTTTCCGATGGACCAACCTCCTGCACTTTTGCTCATCAATACAATCTGCATTTCAGTAATCAGTGTATTGCTGGTTGTGATGAGATTGTTGTGCATTGATTTTAGTAGAAACACAGGTTGTGTAGATGGATAGAACGACACAGTTGCTCATGAGGTTATCCTGCTGCGCCTTGCCAATATGATTATCGACTGATTTCATCTATAAAACAAGTTATTTTTTAAAGAAAGCCTGTAGTGGCCACTTAAAGCTCTTTTATTAAATACAGGTATCTTGTAAATTATTTTTCATTTTTTATATTTTTTGTTTGGACATATTTGCCATTTTATTTGATTGTACATATTGGAAACAGGCAGAGGAGGATAACATGCAACAAATGTTCCCAGCTGGATATAAACTGGGGACGTCAGCAGATGTCCTGGATGTCCGAGGTGCACAGCCTACCACCAAACGTGTGGCTACCCAAGCAATTGTCAATGCATCCAACCATATCCTGTGCAGGGCTGTTGGGGAAGGTAATCCCAGACTGCCTTGGGTGAGAGGTGGGCTGCAACTTGATCACATGTTTTTTGTAGGCAGACAACCATTCACACATACAGAATAAACTTGCCTTGATATATCACTTTGTATATGCAGCTATGATCGTAAAAGTGCCAAAAGTGCACATTTGGTTCACAAAAGACAATTTAAAGTGTTACATAGAAAAGAGATTATATAGAAAAGACCTAATAAATCCAGCATAAGACATTAAAGTTACACTTTAAAGACATTGGAGAATGTAAACTATTTGTAATCCAAATAAAGAAGAGAAATTAAAGACGAGTACTTAAGATTCAGCCAAAGGTGATGGAGAACATTTTTAATCTGGTTTTAAAGGTAGTCCAAGCAGTGATAATCTATATTTTTATAATAGAAATGTATCAAATGACAATGTGAAAAAAGCTTGACAATGCACTCATAGCAAGTGAATGAGTTTCAGCTCATTGTTTAGTTGTCCGTCCCACAAAATTACCATTTTGGTTCATTGCGCTCACGTCACCTTTTTGGCCGCAGCAGCTTTGGCAGCTGTACACTACCTGCTTAGCACCAAACAGCAGACGGGCAACTACCTGGGAAACATAGTGCTCAGAGCATTTAGCCGATAAACAGCTAGATATTTCCCTCAGGAGTTGGTAGAGACCAAACCAGAGTTAAAAGAGAGTGAGGATTGGACTATTGGGCTGAAACATGACTCCAGATGAATGATAATGTTGCTTTGTTAGGCTGTATTCAGGCAGCAGGGTTGTGGGGTGGGGGATGCTGCTTCTCTATATCTCTATGTCTTCTACTTTGAACTCTGGGAAATGTTAGACGACTAGGTGATCTGAGAGGGTTCATTTGGTAACAGACAATTAAATGTGTATTTAGGTGCAAAATCCATTGAGGGGGTTCATTGTTAAACAGTGATATATGTGATATTTATATGTTGTTGTTATTATTATTATTATTATTATTGTTATTAGTAGTAGTAGTAGTAGTAGTAGTAGTAGTAGTATTAGTTTGAGGGGCTTTTTAGCCTTTATTAGATAGTGACAGCTTGAGAGAAACAGGAAAAATGGTAGCAAGAAAGGGGATGATATGTTACAAATTCTGTTAGCAATAACTTATTTCATATCATGCAATAAGAAAAAAGTAAAATTAAAGACAAAAAACACAAACATAAGATTGATTCCTCTTAATTAATTCATCAGATGAGTATCAAGGTGCACTGAACAGTGATTTAAAATCTCAAAAAGTTTTTGCAAAGACCCGAGAATTGGTGCGATCTGTTATGACCATAGCAGTAGCACTGAACATGCTGAACAAGTTTTATGGGAGATTGCAATTGTCCAGCATGCTTGAAAAGATCATGGACAAGTCCTTGTCATGAATCATTCTTGTTATTTTAATAAAAAGCAGATTTAACGACTTGATGTGGATCTAAAAATTCAGATCTGATTCCATGATGACACCACGAGAGTCAAGATGATCTCTGCCTTTAATCTTTTGTATTTGTTGATGGCTAAAGTAAGTTCTTATTTGTTTAATATACTATCTTTATTAGACTGTAGTTGTTTGGTGAATGAGTTAAGTTTTGGTGTCTGCAAAGATTTGTTATTTTACTATTTTGCATAATTTGACATCATGGAAACATGCAAAGGTTAAATAAAAGAGGCCCAAGAACTGAGCCTTAGGAAATTAAGCATGTCATGTTGATTTGCTTAGTTGCTGAATGAGACAAAGTAGTCCCTGTACTGTCTTTAAAGGTCCAACCCACTTTCCCAGTCTACTTAGTCATATTATGGTAAACTGTGCCACAGGCAACACAAAGACTCTTTAGGACTAGTTTGCCTGACTCAGTTTCTAGATTAATATCACTCCACGGTGGGACAGAAATCCAGATTTTCCTACTACTTATTTAACTTGTTTTATAGGTCAGTTTACAGCTGGGAACAACTTCTACTGACTTTTCCTTTTGGTTCGGCTTCTCTTCCTGCTCTTTCTCCTTCTCTTTCTCCCCCTGCCCTCTTCGACCTTCTCTCTTCTTCCTGTCCCTTCCCCCACCACAACCTACCCCCACCCTCTTTTATCCCACTCAGAGCAGAAACACACCAAATGCAGGCAAGGCCACCAGGAACCTCGCACCTCCCACACTCGGTCGCCTCTGGGCAGATTGATCACACTGTCAATCCAAATTACCGCTGCTCTGCCTGTTGTTGCTGTTCATTCCCACAGTGATACAGGATACAGATCAGTTCAGGAGCTGCATGTGATTGTTTGCAATGAAACCATTTAAGCAGTAAACAGCAACAGGTACTTGCGGTGCTTGCTGTGGTTGAGTGGTTAAGATGCTGGAATTCATTTGGGGATTTTTTTTTCATGGTTTGCTCACTGTGCTGCAATGTGTTTACATGTCCTGCACACAGAGAGTGACTGTGTGCAGAGATTCAGTGAGGAGATGGAGAGAGCTCAACTTAAACACAACTTTTTGCAGCTTTCAGAGAACGTTATGAGTATTACAGGGCATGATAGCCGATGTAGAAGCATGACAAAATAAGAAAGAAAAAATAAGTAACTGATGCTTTATCCTGCTGTTCTTTTACAACACATTTCTTTTTTTTATTGTTTTTTGGGATTCCCGTTAGCTTCCACAAAAGTAAGTCACAAATCTTTCAGGGCTCCACATAAAAACAACTACAATAATGAAACAACAATTTTAAAATCATACAGTATCAATAAAGACAAGATATGCGACCCAAGCCAAATATAAATAAGTGAAATGAATCTTGAATTAAACATTAAGTAACAAAAACCAATAAAAGAGACAAAAACAAAGAGCCAGTAACCAGATAATATAAAAAAGAAATATGCAAAACAGCGATAACAAAATAACTATTTGAGGTTAATACTGTTAGTCTACAAAGATGTGTAATTGGACCTTACTGTGGTGTGGGTGAATTGTCATTTCATCTTACATTATTATACTATATTTATATCGTCAAAAAAAGAGATGTAGGCAGAAAGTCATAGGAGCTGTGTTTATGCACTTTATGTATAATTTAGTAATTTGAGTATTCTATAAGGATGAAAGAATCTGTAGAAAAATAATACAGTACAAAATTCTTTAAGTGTTCTACAAAAGCAATAAATACATTTTAACAGTGTACTTTGAGCTGTTTGCTTTGTTTTTTAATAAATGTATGAACATTCAGAAAGAGAAAAACTACTAATAAATACAAGAAAAGTAATAAATTGTACGTGTAATTTATCACATTTAAGTGGTCTATAAAATGCTAGTGTAATTATAAAACTATCATTATTATTGAGTAACATTTCTGGTGTAATCTGATTACTCTAACACACTTTCTTTCCTATAGAGAGTACAGACCAATCAAGATCGAACCCTGTAGGAAAACAAACGCTGCGATTGGCTGAGACGCGGTGTCGGTTTCAAGGCGCCCTGCGTTCTGTCGGGGGGGGTCTTGTGAATGGAGGGGGCGCCTCGAAACCGGTGGAATCCGCACGGAGTGAGGAGAGCGAGCCTCTGGACTTCCAACCGCTCAGCATGTGAACCGACGATCCGCGTTAAAGTCAAGACTGAAAAACGGTGGAAATATGAGACTTTTTAACTTTTAAATAACTCTCGTTTTGCGCGAAAGTGGCGTCGATTGAGTGTTAAAATCGTCGGGATAATTCGCGTTCGCGTTGCTTGAAGAAAATGGGACTTTAAGTGTTATTTTCACGGGATTGGGAGTGAGAGTGGGCTGCTTGGAGTCACTTACAAAGACCATCAAGAAGTCATGACACGACGAACGTTTCATTTGGATTTATCTTCATAAAACACGAAGAAAAGACGATTACTGCATTTTTAACTCGAAGTACTCGGACTATAAAGAAAGTTTTGCTTTAGTTGATGTAGATTTCCGTTGCTTTTCAACGGTTTTCAAGTCGCCCTACTTGGATCAAAGTTTTTCCTTCCCTCCCCCCCCCCCCCTCCTCAACTATGGCGGCGGCCAGGTCCACCACTGGCTCCTCCGTGTTGCTGCGGATCATGTGGCTGCTGTTGTGCGGGCTCTCCTCGCTCACTTCTGCTCAGCATTACAACAGTGAAAGTGGAATATCCGTCCCGGAACACGGGTTTTGTCAGCCCATCTCCATCCCGCTGTGCACCGACATCGCCTACAACCAGACCATCATGCCGAACCTCCTGGGCCACACGAACCAGGAGGATGCCGGGCTGGAGGTGCACCAGTTCTACCCCCTGGTCAAGGTCCAGTGCTCTGCCGATCTAAAGTTCTTCCTCTGCTCCATGTATGCGCCGGTATGCACGGTGTTGGAGCAGGCCATCCCCCCTTGTCGGTCGCTGTGTGAGCGTGCACGACAGGGGTGTGAAGCCCTGATGAACAAATTCGGTTTCCAGTGGCCGGAGCGGCTCCGCTGCGAGGCTTTCCCGGTCCACGGAGCCGGTGAGATCTGCGTCGGCCAGAACACATCCGAACCCAGCAGCCCGGCCTCATCGTCTTCCCCATATGCACCCGAACCTGTGACCCTTCCCCCAAACATTGGCCGACACAACCCACGCCCGCCTCCGCACAACCAGTACCACCAGTTCTCCTGCCCTCTACAGCTGGAGGTGCCTTCCTATCTGGGCTACAAATTCATGGGGGTGAAAGACTGTGGGGCCCCGTGTGAGCCCACCAAACCCACCGGTATCATGTATTTCCGGGAGGATGAAGTGAAGTTCGGCCGGTTGTGGGTTGGGATCTGGTCCATTTTGTGCTGTGTGAGCACCTTATTCACAGTGCTCACATATCTTGTTGACATGAGGCGGTTCAGATATCCCGAGAGGCCCATCATCTTCCTATCTGGGTGTTATTTTATGGTGGCGGTGGCCTACGCTGCTGGGTTTTTCCTGGAGGACAAAGTTGTTTGTGTGGATAAATTCAAGGATGACGGCTACAGGACTGTTGCTCAGGGGACTAAAAAGGAGGGCTGCACCATCCTCTTCATGGTGTTGTACTTTTTTGGTATGGCCAGCTCCATCTGGTGGGTGATTTTGTCCCTGACCTGGTTCCTCTCCGCTGGGATGAAATGGGGCCATGAGGCGATTGAAGCCAACTCCCAGTACTTCCACCTGGCCGCATGGGCTGTCCCAGCCATCAAAACCATCACCATCCTCGCCATGGGCCAGGTGGATGGAGACGTCCTCACCGGAGTTTGTTTCGTTGGGATCTTCAATGTGGACTCCCTGCGGGGCTTCGTCCTGGCTCCGCTTTTTGTCTACCTGTTCATCGGCACGTCCTTCCTCCTGGCTGGGTTCGTGTCCCTCTTTCGGATCCGCACCATCATGAAGCACGACGGCACCAAGACGGAGAAGCTGGAGAAGTTGATGGTTCGGATCGGCGTGTTCAGCGTCCTCTACACAGTACCGGCCACCATAGTGATCGCCTGTTACTTCTACGAGCAGGCCTTCAGAGAGCACTGGGAGCGGACCTGGCACATGCAGACCTGTAAGCGCTTTGCCGTCCCCTGTCCGGTTCACAACTTCGCCCCGATGACTCCAGACTTCACGGTGTTCATGATCAAATACCTGATGACCATGATAGTCGGGATCACTTCGGGTTTTTGGGTCTGGTCTGGGAAGACTCTCCAATCATGGCGGCGGTTTTACAAGCGCCTTAGCAACGGTAACCATGGAGAGACAACGGTGTGAAGTTTGGAGGATGGAAGGGCACATAGCCACGGGGAGTTTGGATATAAACATGTAAATGAGGTCAAATAGCTTTCATTTCTTAATACCATTTTTGATTGGATTTTTTGAGTTATCAGGTTGTGACATCAGACAACCAAACTTTAACCTATATTCGATAGAAATCGGACGAACTTTCGACATATATCTTTGTTTTTTTGTCACTATCAGAGACAACACTTCTGGCATTTGCATCTTTTGGTTTATGAACTGGTGTAAATGGCCCCATACTGGTCCCTGGACTGTAATGCCAGACTGGTGAAGTTATTTTTAATTTGAAACTCACTACATATTATTGATTATATCCTTTTTTTTAAATAAAAAAATATTACAATTTGAATGTACTTCCTGTCTACTCTGGTGCAAAGAAACAACACCATAAGAGACTAGACTGATGGGTCAAGAAGTAGCGTGGCCCGTCTGTCCACGCTGCAGCAAAAAGGTCAAAGGTTTGATCCCTACAGCAGCCGCACCCACTGATTGTGAATCCATGAAATAGGGATGCCTGGATTACTCATGTACATTTGATGAACTCTGCTTTAAGCTAAAGACTGAAACTCTTGGATACGTCTGTTAGGTACTGCAGAGTACAATCCCACCTGTTTTTAATCTGAGGATAATGCATCATGACTCTGCCATTACATGCCAAGTGGCTGCCCAGAAATCAAAACTTTTATTTCTTTTTTTAAAAACTTTTTTCAAACTGTTGAGTATTTGCTCCTGTATTGAATGTTCACTCCGAAAGGTGAATGAAGTTATGTATTGGTTTGCACAGTTTATCCTAAAGGTTAAAAGTGTTAAAAACAAAAAAAAAAGACTGATTCACCGCAGGATGACCTGGATCAAACAGTTCAAGAGACCACACACGGGCCTCCACTCTGCAATGAAGACACAACGGTTCATTGTTTGTCTCTGTGTGTGGTCTCTCAACTGTTGGATCCCCCCCCCTCCTCCATCCTCCTTTTTAAGCTTTTAAGACATCCAAAGCACCATTTCAAGGATGCAGATTTAATCCACGTGGAGTGGAAATGGTTGCTCTGGATTTTCAAAGTTATATTATCTTGGATAAAAACGACTGTACACTTTCACGCCTGTATTCTATCCAATGTAACTAAATCTGCCTTACTCTCTCTTATAATTTCACTTCAAGTGTTAAACGGTTGTTTCAAAAGCAGACTGAATATTTTAGAGTTTTTTTTAAATGAGTCATTATTTTAGTGTCTTTGGCTACCTTACTTTAGCCTTAAAAAAACACAGAGAGACTGCATTTATTTTCTCTGTGTCTGGAAACAGGATTTATGTTTTGATGTTCTGAATCATGGAAGCACCAGGAAGGAGGTCAAAAGGTCGCAACCATGTGGAAATATCTTTTATTTTTTATCATGGAGACAGACTGTGCAGTGTTTATTAGAGTGACTGAATTACTGGAGATAACACAAGCAAGTTCTTGCAACAGAATTGCAAAATTACAAATAATTGGACACCTTACAAGAGAAGCCTGATGACTAAACACTCCTATTATTACAACAACACAACACAAAATTTATTTCCTGAAACCTGAGTAGTTTCAGTGGAAACCAGACACTTAAGTCATTAATTTAGACTTCACTTACCAGTGCTGAAGGTCCCATCGGTAATCCACTGTTGCATGTAATGCAACATGTTTTTTTTTTATCTTGACTGCGAGTTTATTTTTCTTTCTAGCATGTTCTCTTAATCCATCACATGTAAATGATGAATGGAAACACCACGCAGCAACGAGGGAAGGCTCACAACGTTATGACCTTTTATAGACCTGGTTATTCTAGTTATTTTTGATCTGTAAAAGCTGTGTCCTGAATCCACACACCGCACTAGAAAATACACACTTTGTACCGATCTTCATAGTATATAGTTTAAGCAGTTCGTATACATGAATTGTCACATTTCCCATGTGAATGTACTACATACCTCAAACCCCGGATTGAGTTGGTAAACAGGGCAAGGCTTCACTACACGAGTCATCTCTCGACCATCAAATTTTTACCTAACAAGGCAAAAGTGATCTGTTGCCTTCTTCAGAGTCAATGGTACCAGACTGATGTGGTTGTCTTGTACTAAAGGTACAGAAGGAATATGAGTGTGTGTGGGTTTTTTTTTTATTCAAACATATGCAACCTACCAAGTAAACACAGAGTTTTTTTTTTGTTAAAGGCATATTGTATTTATGGGGATACTCATTTTGTCTTTTTTACTTGTTTTTTTAATGAGATAAGCCTGTTGTATGTGTACAGTTTGAATAAAAGTGATAAGGTTTGTAATGAGGTGAGCCCTGTGGTTTGTGTTCAGTAGATCATGTACACTGAACTTCACGGTTAATTCTTGACCTTGGTAACAGTAGTTGACAAAACAATCTTAAGTCAAAGTACACTTACTCTGAGATTGTTTTGTCAACATATGCCAGCATTGTTATATTGTTTAATAATGCAGCAGAGGTCAGTTTAGTCCATCTAAACGTTAAAGTTTGGATCTTGTTGCTTAAACCTTATGGCATGCATGTGACACAATGCTTGACACACGAGTTAGATATTAGCACTGACACACAGGCGACATTGTGATGCTGTTAAGCTGAAAATGTGGCCAACAAGTGAACAATACACAATCCTTACAATCCTTCAGTTCCTTCACAGATTTGTGTCATTATTCTAAATGCAACACTGTTGGCAGTTCTGCTGCTCTAATCATACATTACATTACATACATACCACATTTTGTGTAAATATAAATACAGTAAATTTAGTTTAATTTTAATTAGTGCGAGGCAAAATAACTTTGACAATAGTTCTTGAGTTAGGGTTAATAGTGATGCTGTTTTCCTGCCAAACATCTGTCATGGTCAAGCATACCGATAAATAAACAAATATACCAGCTTTTCAAACTTTTTTTGTTTTTATTCTGCCACACTTCTATAAAAGTGTGGCTTTTTTGAACACAGTGTAGTAGTTTGTGATACAGCAGCACCCTCTACAGACAAACACAAGTACACCAATGATTCATTTCGAGAGGGAAAGGAGCAAAACTAAGAAGTAGGTTTTCCTGAAGTAGATGATCATTGATGTACACATCGAATGCAGCACCTCATTAAAATGTACTGAAGGAGATGGACAAAGTTAAATTGAAAAAAAATCAAACATATTTATATGAATCCACTAACTTCATATTGCGAATACAATTTAACATTCATGGTAACTGATGAGCCCCATATGAATGGGTGTAGATTTGATTCTGAAAGTCCTGCTGTAGTTTAAAATGACCAGTAGATGGCGGTGCTGCAGCAGCAGCCATGAGAAAAGTCATGAACAGCTTTTTTTAGAGAGATGTTTCACAGCCCACACATTACTAAGACCTTGTGTTAAGCTGGATCTTCCAGTGGAAATGTATACATTAATACTTATGTATTCTCCAAATTCTCATTCTTATCCGATCAAAATCATATTTATAGTTTTTTACAATTGTTAAGTCACATTTCTCTGTAGACTTTGTCAAAACTTTGTCAGCACAGCAGCCATCATTATATAATGAACTGTGTATCACTTTTCATCGCTTCTGAAGAAAACACATTCAAGGCCTTTGAAAGAAACCTAAAATCTCTCTCATCAGATGAGAAGTGAGATAATGTTACATGTCAGTGTGTTATTCCCGGGAGTAACATGTAAAACAGGTCAAACACATTTTATTGTGTATTCCTGTGCAGTAATGTCTGGCTTTCTTTACCCTCATGGTTTATGTTTACCTTTCTTTCCCTCCATTAGTCAGTTTCATGTTACCACTGACATCGTGTTGCTCGTACTTGAATCAAATCAAAACTTGATACACAACAAACTGGAGTATGTAACTTTTCTTAATTACACTGTAAATGAACCAATACAGAAAATGATTTCTCTTCATTAGAACAAGATAAAGAATACTGAGAGTAAAAATCTGCACTTGTACTTGTGCTTTCTACGTGATTGTGGTTGTATGACACTAAGTGAAAGTTAAGTGAATTCATTTGCAGTTTTGATCACTGCATCACTTCACTTGGAGTTTTTGAGCACAACTGGCATAAGTGCATGAACACAATGGAAAAAATACAAGCAAGTTCTTACAAAACTATACCATACTATACTATTAGAAAACTACAGTGCTTATTCAAGTCTGATACTGACCTCTGGTGGCCAAAACTAGAAATACATACAGTTGACTTGTTGACCAGCTCATCTCAGCCTAATCTGATTTATATCACATTAACTTTATATTATTCAGTCTGTTACATTTACTTAGTCAAACATCCTTATCCTTTTGTTTTATGATTTCATACATTTACCTGGTAGGTAACAAGGATACGATATAAATGATTTTACTTGTGAATGTACTGACCATTCAAAGTACTTTTCTCCTCAATTTAAGAGGTGTAGTAAAAAAAATCCATGCCACAAAACAGGTTTGCATTATATAAACATGAAATTTGTCCAGCCTTCTAGGTTATTTTTGTCCATAGATTTTAAACCACACTCTGTAGGCAAATATATTATTTTTTTAACAGAGCAGAGACACCCCTACTTGCTTTAAACATTTATTTTTGATTAAACAGAAATCTTTTACATGATTCCTTTATCTTTGGTAGGTTAAATCCATACATAAAGGGGGTGACCATTGGTTGGCAAAGGAGGAGATACACAGATAAAATAATGCGTACTTTATCCGGTACATGGGGCACATCAAGCCTGGAATCAATAATGTGGAATATAGCGCCAACAAACATGTTTGATAGTGAGACAATCTGTGGTGTGCAGGTGGAGACAGCTTTTTGCTTGTTTTCTTTAGACGTTTTCAGACAAACAGCCAAAAATCTTCATGTAAGAGACTGGATTAACTTGGATTAAAATACTGTAACTCACTGCTTTCATGAAAATAAAATCTGACTAAATGTATTTTGCCTTTTTCTTACTTTGAATACATCATATAGATTTTATACCTTATGGTTTCATTCCTAAACCTGACAATTTCTGCTTGTAATTCATTACAATTTGGTGTTTTACCAAATCACTTACTGTTGAATGATACAGTGAAAGATACCGTGATAAAATATTGCCATCCATTTATATTAGTGTCTGTTTGGCTGTAATATGTTGTTCTACCTGTTAAAAGCTCGAACAGCACATTTGCTTTACTGAAAGTTGATCATCACAGGAGTTAAGGAGAAATTAGTGATTGCATAGCATTAATGCAATCAATGAAATAAAATAAAAGCAAACTCACGAAGTCTGACTTGCACACTTTTTTTGCACATATAAGTTTTGTGCAACGTTATAGATTATTTTTGCCTGCACATCTTAAACCACATATGGAAACAAATATGTCGTTTTTAGACTTGAATTTATTTTGAACAGAGATGGGGGACTTGAGTCGAGTGACTTGACTTGAGTAAGACTTAAGTTTGAGGGCTTGTGACTTGCTTGATTAACAGTGATAAATGACTTGACTTGACTCTGACTTGCTATTCATGACTTGAGACTTGACTTAGACTTGCATGAAATGACTCGACAAGTCATTGCTGATATTTTTTCCGTGGCCGGATAATTTCATACGTCTATTATTAATGGTCCGCCGGTAAGTTGACTCCCACCACTCATACTACAAATCCCACAATGTACTGCAACAGCTGACACACTGGTCAAGACCTGTGCACAACCTCTAACCCCGCTGCTACGGTTGTTTATTGACACACTAATCAGTGGTCCAGTGTTGACAACTTAGCGACTTTGTCGCTATATTTAGCGACTTTTCAGACCCTCTGGCGATTTGTTTTTTCCCAAAAAGCGACTAGCGACAAATCTAGCGACTTTTTCTGGAATTATTGGAGACTCTGACGTGACGACGTCAATGAGCAGCGGGAGACCTGGACAGAGGGAGAGGAGAAATAAAAGCGAACTGGCAGCTCAAGGGAAGAAATGTATTGTCGCAAATTTTAACGCAAAATAAACTATATCGATATAAACGATATGGTCTCATGCTATATCGCGTTTGAAAATATATCGATATAGATTAAAATATCGATATATCGCCCAGCCCTAGTACAATGTACAGTGAATCAACATAGCCTACCCTTCCTAGGGGTCCTTGGAAGCTCATTGCAACTCTAGTTTTATGTTTGACACACAGTGACATTATTCATGCGCTCATTTAGCCTAATACAGTCTGTGGTTTTACTTTACCACATACTGTATATGTCCACATAACAGTGAGGGGCTGTATATTTAATGAGAAATTAGAGATGACAGCTTAGTAGAGAAGCATGGACAACATTTTCAAATGTTAACATCTTTAATTGATTTTGATTTAAAAATATTTAAATTGCAATGTTACCTATGTATTTAATGGAATACTATGCAATGAAAACATGAGCCATAGACATGGACATAGAAGTCATACTTGTTCAAGTTCATTCTTTGATGCAATGTTTTTTGCGACATATTGAAATATTTGTTGCAAATAAAAGTCCAGCACTTTAAGACGGTTGTCATCCAGCTTATTATATTTCTATGACTTGACTTGTGACTTGCTTGACCTAAGCTATGACTTGACTTGACTTGACTCTCAAAAAAATTACTCGGGACTTGCTTGAGACTTGAAGGTTAAGACTTGAGACTTGCACATGTGACTTACTCCCACCTCTGATTTTGAACCTTTTAAAAGGCATGAAAATGTATTGGAAATCTCTGCCCCAATAACAACAATATACTTCCGTATTTCTCTACTTTGCAAAATAATTTCTTTTTAACTTTCTGATATTCTTACTTTGTTTTAGTTCTTCCTCCAGTCCTTTCCACAAATTGATATGTACATACTCTTAAGATTGTTGCAATCAAAACTATAGTATAGATTTTAAAACCCTCCCTACCTCTCTTTGCATTAAACATTTATTTTTGATTAAACAGAAATCTTTTACATGATTCCTTTATCTTTGGTAGATTAAATCCATACATAAAGGGGGTGACCATTGGTTGGCAAAAGAGGAGATACACAGATAAAATAATGCGTACTTTATCCGGTACATAGGCCTGATCAAACCTGGAATCAACAAAGTGGAATATAGCGCCAACAAACATGTTTGATAGTGAGACAATCTGTGGTGTGCAGGTGGAGACAGCTTTTTGCTTGTTTTCTTTAGACGTTTTTATACAAACAGCCAAAATATTCATGTAAGAGACTGAAATGAAAGTGAATGGGATAACAATAGTCACAAAGGCAAATAGCAGGTCGGATATTTGGTTAAGTACTGAAGCTGAACACGCAAGTTTAATGACTAAGTGGTGGTCACAAAACACTTTGTTAATGATATTTCCACAAAATCTCAGACGGATGACGAATGAAAAAGAGAATATAAAATTAACAAATGAATACATCCATACAATCAGAATGATGATACATACTCTCCCTGTGTTCATAATGACACTGTAGTGTAAAGGATAACAGATAGCTACATGTCTGTCGTAGGCCATGGCTGCTAAACTGCAAAACTCAACAGAAGTACTTGTATAGATATAACACATCTGCAGAAAACACCATGGCAGGGTCACTTCATGGGTATCTGAAAACATCTGTGAGAGCATAAGAGGGTACAGTGATGTGCTGCCACCGATTTCATTCACAAATAAATTACATAGTAATATATACATTGGTTCATGCAACCTTTTGTCCACATATATGACCACAATAAGAACTGTGTTGGCCACACATATGGTGAGGTACCATACCAGCATTATGATGAAATACAGGTATTTCAACTCTCCAATATCACCATAGGCTGCCAGCACAAAAGACACAATCTCAGTTGAGTTCTCCATTTCTCAGTGAAACACAGAGGTTAGCAGCAAAACTTTCTCAGAATGGTGTTGTATATTATTTTCCCATGAACTGAGCAAAATCTCTTGAGACTGAACTCTGTGCACAAATGTGTAACAGCACAACTGTGTGTTTCACCACACTGGTCAAAGTAGCAAAACTGAATGGATTATGGTCATAGAACAACAAAACATCATGGATAATGAATTATGATGACCTTCTCAGCACACTTGGTGTGTGTCTTCAGTCACCTGTGTCAAGTATATGAACATAAATCAAAATTCATATTTTACACATATGATCCAACATCACTGTTATCTCAGACATCAACGCCTTCAGGTGGCTGCTGCTGCCGCCCTCCTGACTGAACAAGACAAAAGCCTCAGCTGAATTTTATACAGTTGTTGAACAAACTGGTGGGTTGGACTGTGCTACGGGGCAGAGCTGCTAATGCAAGCCAAAAAAACTTCCCTTAAAAAAGCATTTCATTCATGTACAGTTTACAATCTGAGTTTACCTTTGTCAAAAATATATTACTTTTTTCCAGTTACCCGATTTTATTCTTTTTTAAATCTGTACTTGTAATATGTTAGTAAGGGTCTTATAAGATGCTTATTAACAGTAATACATGTTAATAAGACTATATAGGTGGTAATATAAGCATCATAAAGATGATGACTGTTAGAGTATAAAACCTTTATCAAAAACTGTGATAATACTTTCTATGAAGACCACATTTATATTGCGTTATGGGGGCATTCATAGTGAACTATAATGCATTCATGAGGTTTTATAACCACACTCATAAAAACTAGGGCTGTCAATCGATTAAAATATTTAATCGCGATTAATCGCATATTTTTAATCTGTTCTAAATCTACCTTAAATGGATTTTTTTCAATTTGTAATACTCTTTTGAACATGAGAATAGACAAATGCTTGCTTTATGCAAAAAAAGCAGGTTTATTTATTATTATTATAATTATTATATTACGTATTATTCCAGTCGTATTATTTCACGCAGACTGTCGTCCTCCACAATTATGGGGTGCCGTTTGTAAAGTGGCACACGCTGAAAATTAAAGCAACATTTTGTCACATTTAGCTTCAAACAATGTTTAAAAAACTGGTGTGAATTTTTGAGTCACTTTTTTGCACATTTACAACAATATTTGTCAACTTAGAGATATTTTAAATAGTTAAATCCAAATATTAAATGTTACACCTAAATGTTAAATGTTAAATCTAAATGCTAAATCTTAATCTAAATGTTAAATATAAATCTAAATCTAAATGTTAAATCTAAATGTTAAATATAAATCTAAATCTAAATGTTAAATCTAAATCTAAATCTAAATGTTAAATCTAAATGTTAAATATAAATCTAAATCTAAATGTTAAATCTAAATCTAAATGTTAAATCTAAATGTTTCGGGTGAAACTAAATATTTAGCTAATATGCAAATTCAAATGCCGGTAACCGGAAGTACCAAAATAAAAGCTTGAGGTCAGATGGTGTTTATAGTGTCAAATAACGAATAAAAACCATCTCATCCGGGAAAATGGACTCTTGGACATGGATTCTCGTGATAATAACTACCTAAAATAACAAACACGTTTGGAAAACTTTATTTGAAGAGTACTTTGAGTTTTTAGTGTCACTTTTATGAAGCGTGACCAAAGTGACCAAATCACTTACTGTTAAAGAATAGCCTTGGACTGTTATAGCGTACTGTAAGTTCTTAATACCATCGATTGTTGAGGTGTATTTATAAGAGTATAGGTAGTCATAATGTATTATAAGCTCCGTCAGTCAACCTTTACTTTTTAACTAGACAAGAGCATCCATGAGACACTTGAAGTTATAAGTCATTATAAGTCACATCTATAATGTTTTATGACTGTTGATATGGCATTAGGGTGACCAAACGTCCTCTTTTGCCCGGACATGTCCACTTTTTACGTCCTGTCCGGGGCGTCCGGGGGGGGGGTTTATAAATTCATGAAAATGTCCGGTTTTCACTGTTTTTCATGGGACCATTAAGCGTGTATGTCATTCCCGAGAGGCTGCCTTGTGGGCGGCTCTGCGACGCACACACAGAAAGTGCAGCTTCACAGATGAACTGCAAAATAAATTTACCACGTACCGTCCCGGTCGGGACAAGTGGGAGGCTGAGTGCACCGTGTGCAAAGCTGGCACGTATGTTTCATTGTCTGACCCTCTGAGGACGGATTGGGCGGATCCGCCCAAAAAGTCTAAAGTTTTACATACTGTGAATATCTCTGAAACGGTTTATGATAGAGAGATGTGGTTTTTTGCACTGTTTTCCCGAGATTCCGCTGAAGACGGGGATGTGCGGTTTTGTGTCTGTCTGACACTTCCTTGTTGTTCTCTGCCACCGCGTAGAAGACCAAACGAAAAATAGATGTTCGGCAGACTGCAAGCACAGTCGACGAATGGTAAAGCGTTACTGGGCAGACTAGTTTCTTTTTCAACCAATCAGTGGAGGGTATCTATGACGTATTCTAGCCAATCAAAGGACTCTGGGGTCTTGTGGGGGCGGGACAACACAGAGAGAGAGAGAGCTGTGTGCGTAGAGCAGAGTGCAGGGGCAGGGAGCGCACAGAGCAGAGTGACAGAGGGCCCAAAGTGACTGCAAAGTGACAGAATAACTTCATAAATACTATTTTTATTGAATGACAGGTTCCCCTCAACTTTCCGGAGGGTCTTTGCTTTGCTAAGTGGCATGCCTGAGGAAAATGAAGCAAAAACACATTGGACCTTTTTTATTGAAAGGGCGTTATTTTATCAAAAACTCTTCACTAGTACTGTTTGAGGTGTGATTTTGAGTAAAAAATGACAAAAATCTACTTTTCGTTTTTGAAATTCTTCAGTGTATTGTAGATTTTTCACTCATACTTCCTTTATAAGCACATTACATGAATGCCTATGATATAGGTACCAAACACATGGTGTTCCATACATATTAAGTATTGTTTATAAGCCCAAATGTTAAAGAAGTAAAAACGAGCTGAAAATGGCTTCCAGAGGGTTAATAAAGGTGCTGGAAATCTCAAAGCTCACCTGGACACCGAAAAACATAAAAAAGCTGTGCGAGGTGAGAGTTCTTCTGCAAAGTTACATTGAAAAGGTATTAAGAGATATTTTGTTGAAGCTGGATTTTCTAACACAGAAGAGGTCATATTTAGAACATTATTTCATATTTTTTATTTATTTATTTGAAACAAGAGCTATCATTTTGTTACAGGTTGTTACAGATTTTATTTTATTTTATTACAGAAGTTATTTTTGTACCATTGAGGCATAATAAAGCATGTTCATTAACCTCTGAGAAGCCTGTCTGAATTTCTGTCTCGAGGCAGAGAGTGTCTCGTGTGTCCTCTTTTTTGGAAATCAAAATATGGTCACCCTATGATATGGTGCATCAGAAATCATTACGTGTGTTTTTGAGGGTAGTTATAAAACACTATGAATACATTATAATTCAGTATAAATGCCCCATAACGCACTAAATGTGGCCTTCATAGAAAAAGTTACCAAAACTGTTTATAGAGTGCTTAAGAATAATAAGAGTCTTGTAAATTTCCGTTAATTAAGATTTCTTCTTGCTTCATTATGCAATTATTAGCAGTTACTATGCTTTTTGGGGATACCTGATCTAAAACATTTTTGTGGTGAAGCACAAAAACAGACTTTAAGACAGCTGTTTATTAAGGACTAAATAAGGACATTATTTTCTCTGTTAAATTTACTTTGTCAGAGAGCGTCATTTTTTACAATAGAACTTTGACTCACTAAAGTCTGATATTTTCATACTCTACGTATTGGTGCTTTATGTGTAGAGAAAGTATTCATTTATGATGAGCTAATTTCCCAGCTTACATGCTAAGCTGGGAAATTAGCCTATATATTGATTCTAAATGCATTGCCATATTAAAAGTCATAATAAAATAATACTTTGCTAGAATCATACAATGAAAGTTACCGTGATAAAACATTGTCATCCATTTATATAAGTGTCTGTTTGGCTGTACTATGTTGTTCTACCTGTGAGAAGCTCGAACAGCACATTTACTTTACTGAAAGTTGATCATCACAGCAGTTAAGGAGAAATTAGTGTGCAGTCCATGAAATAAAATAAAAGCAAACTCACAAAATCTGACTTGCGCACATATTTTTTCACATATAAGTTTTGTGCAAATTTAGATTAGATTGTTTTTGTCTACACATCTTAAACCACACATGGAGACAAATATGTAATTTTTAGACTTTAATTTATTTTGAACATTTTAAAGGCACTGGAAATTGGAAATCTCTGCCCCAGGTCCATCCCCACAACTAAACCACTATTCTAAGATTGTTGCAATCACAACTATAATATAGATTTTAAAACCCTCCCTGCCTCTCCTTGCATTAAACATTTATTTTCGATTAAACAGAAATCTTTTACATGATTCCTTTATCTTTGGTAGATTAAATCCATACATAAAGGGGGTGACCATTGGTTGGCCAATGAGGAGATACACAGATAAAATAATGCGTACTTTATCCGGTACATAGGCCTGATCAAACCTGGAATCAACAAAGTGGAATATGCAGCCGACAAACATGTTTGATAGTGAGACAATCTGTGGTGTGCAGGTGGAGACAGCTTTTTGCTTGTTTTCTTTAGACGTTTTCAGACAAACAGCCAAAATCTTCATGTAAGAGACTGAAATGAAAGTGAATGGGATAACAATAGTCACAAAGGCAAAAAGCAGGTCAGACATTTGGTTAAGTACTGAAACTGAACATGCAAGTTTAATAAGTAAGTGGTGGTCACAAAACACTTTGTTAATGACATTTCCACAAAATCTCAAATGGATGACAAATGAAAAAGAGAATATAAAATTAACAAATGAATACATCCATACAATCAGAATGATGATACATACTCTCCCTGTGTTCATAATGACACTGTAGTGTAAAGGATAACAGATAGCTACATGTCTGTCGTAGGCCATGGCTGCTAAACTGCAAAACTCAACAGAAGCACTTGTATAGATATAACACATCTGCAGAAAACACCATGGCAGGGTCACTTCATGGGTATCTGAAAACATCTGTGAGAGCATAAGAGGGTACAGTGATGTGCTGCCACCGATTTCATTCACAAATAAATTACAAAGTAATATATACATTGGTTCATGCAACCTTTTGTCCACATATATGACCACAATAAGAACTGTGTTGGCCATGCATATGGTGAGGTACCATACCAGCATTATGATGAAATACAGGTACTTTAACTCTCCAATATCACCATAGGCTGCCAGCACAAAAGACACAATCTCAGTTGAGTTCTCCATTTCTTTCTTATGTTAAACACAGAGGTTAGCAGCAAAACTAGCTCAAAAATGGTGTTTTATATTTTTTAAAATTATTTGTTGATTGTTATGAATAATGTCTCGGCACAATGTTCTATCTGCATTTAAGATTTCTAATCATCCTGTATTAAATATGTATTAAACACATTGAGACACTTCACAAGAAAAAGACTATTTTAGAAACCACTCAGCCAAATCGACACTGACCTCTGTGTATCAGTGTGCAACAGCACAACAGTGTGTTTCAAAACAACAAAAGAAAATTGATTATGGTCATAAAAGAATATAACATCACTTATTTTGAAAATGGATTATGATGCAGTTAACTGTTCAAATGCTTTTAAAAAATATATAAAATCTGATTTGATGTTTCTTCAGTCACCTATGACAAAATGTCAGGATATATAAATCTGTATTCAAACAACAACATTAAATATACATCAAATAACATAATTTAGAATTTACATTTTACATATATGATGTTAGGTCAATGATATCTTACAGACATGAACGCCTCCAGGCTGCTGATGCCCTTCCAGTTGAACAAGACAAAAGCCTCTGATGAATTTTATACAGTTGTGGTACAAAGAGATGGGTTGGGCTCTGCCGCTAATACAAGATGAAAGCCCATTCTTACAAAAACATTATTATTTTTTTGTATGGCTTACAATATTTATCGCTTCATTTATTCCTTTCCTTTCCATCTTTTATTATTTATCGCTAACAATTTATAGTAAAGTGCTTTGTTGAAGTGTTCGTTAATAGTTAAAGGTGCAGTGTGTAGAATTTAGTTGCATCTAGTGGACTAATTGCTGCATTGCAATCTCCTCACATCACCCTCACCTTCCTAGTGTAAAGGAGAAACAACACTTTAAGGACCCTGTTTAGAGTCATTTTTGGTTTGTCTGTTCTGGGCTACTGTAGTAAGACGGTGTTTCAATATGGCGGCCTCCATAAAAGAGGACCCGCTCCCACTGTAGATATAAAAGGATCATTTTGAATTAACAAAAACAAAAAGATTCTTATTTTAAGGTGATTATATGTGCATGAAACCATAGTTATGAATATTATATGTTTGCCTTATTCTGAAAATAAAGTCCCCAGATCTTACACACTGCACCTTTAAAGGTACACTATGTAAGATATTTACTGTATTAAATCATAAACTGAATATACTGTGTCATCAGAGATTAAGGAAACATGCTCTACTGAAATACAAGCTTCTTGGTAAATTAATATAGTCTGTTTGTGTTTTGTTCTGTGTGTTTTGAGTTGGCTTGATAACTACACGGCTCATGCCGAAGCTCCGGGATACCAGATATGAAACGTACTACAGCCATGGAGGCAAATAAAGTGAATCAACAAAGTGAACATTAGATGTCCAACCTAAAAAGCTCCATGAGCAGATACGTTGTAAAACACGGTAAATATTGGAGATGATTTGAAAGATAAAGACGTTTAAAGCCCAGAGTGGGTTTCCACCTGATTTCCTCTGTGAATCAAAACATATCACTCAGATGTAGAAGCTGCTTCATGAAATAAACTTGTTTTGCTCCCATGGAGGTTCAGTGTCTTTAGTCTGGCAACCTGCGTTAGCTGCAGTCTGGGGATGGGGGTGAGAGGGGAGACTGCTCTCCAGTGTTTTGAATTCGAGCTGCGGTGTCCAATCTTACATATTGTACTTTTAATAAGGGTCTCAACTTGGACACATCATCAGTGTTTTATCCTGGCTTCACCGGGTGTTTCGGGTCTTACAACAGACACCCTATGCCAGGTGACCCGACCTTGGTTGATCAAGCCCCAGCCTGTGTCTAAGTGGCTTACTATGACCCCCACTTGCCCCCCCTCTTTAGCCAGAACCATCTGGATGCCTTCTCCGCTGCCTACATGTTGTTCTCAATGGTTCTCCTCCTGCCCTGCCCCATGAAGCCCAGGGACTTGATCATGTCTCCAGCGATAACGGCCTTCGCCCAGTGCCTTGGGGCAGCTCAGCTCAGGATGTGCTCGAGGGTCCCAGTTCTTCAGCAAAGGGGGCAGGCTGGTGTTTCCACCTTGCCCCATGTTAGCTGGGCTGGGAAGGACATTGTATACTCCCTGGATCAGGAACTTGATCCTCTGGGGATTCCACTTCCAGATGTCCTGCCAGGTGACATGGCCTGCTCCCACCTCATCCATGTCCACGTGCCACGCTTCCAAGAAGGGCCTTGTGCTGCAAGCGAGCCTCTGCCTGTTGCACTGCCTCTCCTGCCCTCCACTTCCTCCGTGTCTTCATGCCAATGCCTGCTCCAGACACTTTGCTGTCTCTTGAACCAGTGTACTGTAGATGTTCCCTTGCTCAAGGTACAATGAACTCCTCCTTGACCGAACTGAGAGGGAGCCTGAGCTTGTTGGTGTTCCTGTACAGAGCAATGCTGCACAGGCTTCGCTGTAAGACTGGCCACCTGCAATGAAAGCTGCTCACTTGCTCACTGCTCACTTAAATTCCTCCACTACAGTCACGGGGACCTCGTAAATAAGCAGGGAACAAAGGATTATTGGAAGGATCCTGTTCTGGTAGACCCATGCCTTGAATCGGCCCGGGAGGCCGGACTTGCCCACAGCCTTCATCCACACCTCAAGGTCGGCGATGGTTGCCTTGATGGAGTCCTTCTGACTACAGTTAAATACCTTTCCCAGGCTGGGATCGGGTCTTCTCCTAGCCGGAAGCGGAATCTGTCCATGATCTTTCCTTTCTTCAGAACCAAGGAACGGGATTTGGCAGGTTTGAAGCTCGTGTGCCCAGGACATAAGCTTCTCCAATCCCTGTAGGATCCACCTGGCTCCTGGCACAGCTGTTGTTGTTACTGTGATGTTGTCCATAAAGGCTCTGATTGGCGGTTGTCTTGTTCCTGACCTGCTGGGAGGGCCACAGCACTCCGGTTCTGCTGACTTGACCAGCATGTTCATTGCTAATGCTAATAGGGACACCGAGATGATGCAGTCGGTGATTATCCCCACTTCCAGCTGGTGCCATTTGGATGTTATGAGACCAGAAGAGACCCTCAGACTGAACTTGCTGTAACAGTCCAGAATAAGGTCTTTCACCTTCTGGGGAACATGGTGTTTCTCAAGTGCCACCTCTACCAGCTTGTGAGGAAATTAGGGATAGTTGTTGGTGAGATGTTTACATGTTTACTGTTAGAGCGTAAAACATTTAGAAGCACCTATAAAAACTGTTGTAACACTTTCTGGGAGAGACCACATCTGTAGTGCATTATGGCGCCATTCATAGTGAATTATAATGTTTTCATAATGCATTATGATAACACAAAAGTACACATAATGATTTCTGATGCTATATCAACAATTCTAAAACACAAGTTTGAGTGTCTGATGTATGCTATAACTAGTTATGAACTAGAGGTTGCCTGATGGGGTTGTAATACATTATGCCTACCTATCCTCGCCTATAAACACACCTCAACAATCAACTGTAGTAAGAACTCATAGTGTGCTATGACTGTCCATGCAGTGTCATAGGTTATCATTATGTGTTAAGTAAAGTGAAGTACATGTAGATGCATTTCTTCGAAATACATGCCTCATTGTTGGTGCTTTATGCTTTAAAAGAATCTGTGCTGTATCGTAAGTATTTGTTTAGATAAGAAGAGGTTTTCGAACAAATCAACTACAACTTTATAGAGCCACTGTTACATCCATTACAGCCCTGTAACCACCAATTTCTTGGATGTGCTGCGTTGCGTGTGTGCCGCAGTCGCCACAGCAATACGCAACTGTTTTAGTCACTGTTTCAAACCACACCGACTCCCAGTGTTGCCAACTTAGCGACTTTTTTTAAATAACACCGCAAGCAGCCCTTGTCAGACTGCACAGAGCAGATCAAACTGGCCTGAAGTCAGACATAGGAAATGGCATAGAACAGTGTTTCTCAAACTTTTTACGCCGTGTACCACCACAGAAAATATCAGACTCTCACAGCAGCATAAGCCGACCTAATAAGATCTTAATGTTGATTGTTGTTAAATTGTGAATAAAACCAGAGCTAATTTAGTGGAAAGCAGGTACTCCTGACCCGCACTTCTTGTATATTTCCCATTTGGAGCCACGATTGCTACTACATTACCCACACATTTTAGCTTGTAACTACTAATGGCTTTTTTGCGCACACTGCCTGCATGGATGTGACTACGTGACAGGCTGAAAAAGATGCTGATTCAATATTTTCTAGTATTTTGATGGTGTAATATTTTTTTATTTAATTTATTTAATAATAAAAAAAATCATAGATTTCTCCAAGTACCACTACAGGTTGGTCGTGTACTACCAGTACGCAGTTTGAGAACCAGTGGCATAGAGAATCCGGATGATTTTCAAAACAAAACACCCTGTGCAAACTCCTGATTGTAAGAACAGTCAAAAAGGCAACAATTTAACTACGTAGCATAAGCCAAGGAAAAATGACCAAATCTGAGCAAGTTAACAAAGTCTGGTGGGCAAAACACTCAGCTTCTGAAGCTTTTTCACTGGCCTGCCTACATACCAGATACTGTTGGTACTCTTCACATTCCTTAGTCCCCACCTCCCTGTGAAGAACTCACTTGATACGTTTAAGCAGTTGATGCTCACACTGATGTGCCTAATGTTTCCACAACCTTCCTGTCATATGCATTTAACATATCAATAGCCACTGCTTCTAGGATAGTCACTGACGTCATTGATGTCACGTTTATTCGTATAAAGCCACTTGTCATATGGCCAGAAAGAGAGCATTTGCAAAAAAAACATGGCAGTGCAATTCAGGAAACATTTTGGGAAAAAATGTGCTGTTATTATTGACTGTTTTGAGGTTTTTATAGAACGTCCGTCTAACCTTATAGCCAGAGCAGAAACATGGTCTTCCTACAAGCACCATAACACAGTTAAATTCTTGATTGGTACACCACAGGGCACAGTGTCTTACATTTCAAATGCATGGGGAGGAAGAGTAAGTGACAAATACATAACTGAAAACTGTGGCTTTTTGGACAACATAGTTCCTGGTGATCTTGTTCTTGCTGACCGTGGCTTAATATTCAGGCCACTTCAGGTTGTAGAATGGCTCATGTAAAAATATCAGCCTTTACTCGTGGAAAGTCACAGTTAGCTCCTGTTGACTTAGAAACCACAAGGAAAATTGCCCACATCAGGATTCATGTTGAGCGTGTGATAGGTAGCGTGCGCCAGAAATATTCTATTTTGGGGGGATATTGCCAATTGATTTCTTGATGTGCAAAGATAGTGATGGTTATTGTACCACTGATAAGATTGGACTTGTCTGTTGTGCTCTGGTGAACTTTTGCCCATCAATTGTTGATTTTGACTAAAGTATATTTTTATATGCACTTTGTCAATAAAAATATTGTCTATGTCTGGACTATATTTATATAGAGTACTACAGTACTACAGTACTACAGTACTATAATTTATTGTACTATAAACTATAGTACAATAAACTAACTGTAAACACAATTTTGTATGTAATGTGAGTTTGACAACTTTTTTTTGTCAGTATAGCATTACAAAATCTCACCAACTTGAAATCAAATGCTAAAAATATTTCAAGAATATGTCACATTTTAAAAAAAGGTACACATTTCTAAATAGATTAAATATATTTTTAACCAACATTAAATCAAAGTGCCTGAAGTGCATAACTTCACAGCAGTCCACTAAAAAATAAAGTTTTGTTTTTTGTTTTTTACTTCAGAGGTTTCTTTCCCTTTTTTGGCAGAAACTGAGGTAGCTTTTGGCACTTTGGGCAATACCATTTTCCCTTTGTTGCAACCTTGACATTAATGCACGAGTAGTGAAACCACTTAATATGACATTTTGCATTGTCACACAGAATCATCTTTCCAAACTCAACCTGGCCACAGAAACACCAGTTTTTTTCTTGGCCACTGGCACTTGCAGCACAATCAGAGCCATGTGATTCGGCCGAGGCAGATACTCCAGGTTGTGAGGACACATTGGCCATGGTTGATGAAAGCCTTGTGTAAAACTTGCCAACTAACTCTGGCATAATGGCTGTGTCAAAAATTTTGTTTGAGTTTGAGTCCCTGTGCTGCACAAATTGCTGCTGACATAATCACTTGTGGTAGGGTCATCAGTCTCAGGATCATCAGTCTCAGCAGCAGCATCAGCACCAGCAGCAGCTTCATCCTTCAGTCGCTGCTGGGTTCTATTCATATGACGTTTGTAGAGTGATGTCCCTGTATTTTCAGGTGACCTTTGCTGACCTGTCATTCTAACAGATGGCACCCAATCTGGGTCATCCTTTTGATAAAGGTCAGACCTTTTACCTGGAATACAATGAGAAATACAGCACATTTTAGCTCTACATTTTAAGAACTATGTTGCTACTGTAGGAGGCTATTAAATGTGATCAGAATCAGATATTAAGTCAATAATGCCACATGCGGTAGCTTGATATGAATTATATAATTATCATTACACTAGAAAATCAGTTAAGATCCGCTATCAACATTTTACTTGCTTTCATTTCACTTCACCATTTTCCACAAAGACGTTAAGGATCTACTTCAGTGCGTGTGCTTTGTTTACCTTGCCGAGTACCTCCAATATGGTGACTGCCGGACTGATGACGCGCTGATGACACGCCGTGAAAACCCTCATTTAGGTTTTGTACATTAAGGTTTAATTTCTTAAGGAAACAAATTTTACTTGTAATTTCTTTTTGCTTGAACTGGTTGAACAACACCATTTACTGAAAGCTGATCATCAAGTTGAGGAGAAATTAGAGGTTGAATAGCATTAATGCAGTGATATGCAACCTGCAACCATGTAATTCTCTGCAACTCCAGAAGTACCATAATAAACAAAACTGCACATTGTATAAATACAATTTTAACCAAATATAAGATTTGTCCAATGTTCTAGGTTATTTTTGTCTTAAACCACACTTTGGAGACAAATAGAATATTTTTCCACAGAGCAGAAGACATTTATTTTCGATTAAACAGAAATCTTTTACATGATTCCTTTATCTTTGGTAGGTTAAATCCATACATAAAGGGGGTGACTATTGGTTGGCAAATGAGGATATACACAGATAAAATAATGCGTACTTTATCCGGCACATGGGGCACATCAAACCTGGAATCAACAAAGTGGAAAAAGCAGCCAACAAACAAGTTTGACACTGAGACAATCTGTGGTGTGCAGGTGGAGACAGCTTTTTGCTTGTTTTCTTTAGACATTTTCAGACAAACAGCCAAAATCTTCATGTAAGAGACTGAAATGAAAGTGAATGGGATAACAATAGTCACAAAGGCAAAAAGCAGGTCAGACATTTGGTCAAGTACTGAAACTGAACATGCAAGTTTAATGACTAAGTGGTGGTCACAAAACACTTTGTTAATTACATTTCCACAAAATCTCAAACGGATGACGAATGAAAATGAGAATATAAAATTAACAAATGAATACATCCATACAATCAGAATGATGATACATACTCTCCCTATGTTCATAATGACACTGTAGTGTAAAGGATAACAGATAGCTACATGTCTGTCGTAGGCCATGGCTGCTAAACTGCAAAACTCAACAGAAGCACTTGTGTAGATGGAACACATCTGCAGAAAACACCATGGCAGGGTCACTTCATGGGTATCTGAAAACATCTGTGAGAGCATAAGAGGGTACAGTGATGTGCTGCCACCGATTTCATTCACAAATAAATTACATAGTAATATATACATTGGTTCATGCAACCTTTTGTCCACATATATGACCACAATAAGAACTGTGTTGGCCACACATATGGTGAGGTACCATACCAGCATTATGATGAAATACAGGTATTTCAACTTTCCAATATTACCATAGGCTGCCAGCACAAAAGACACAATCTCAGTTGAGTTCTCCATTTCTCAGTGAAACACAGAGGTTAGCAGCAAAACTAGCTCAGTAATATTGTTGTCTATTATCGTTTTAAATAATTGCCTCAGCACAATATTCTATCTGCATTTAATTTTTCTAATCATCCTGGTGTTAAACAGGCAAACACACCCAAATAACACAAATAAAACTAAATGGCTTATGCTCATAAAAGAAAAAAAAACATAATGGAGAATGGAGTATAGCAACTTTTCAAATGTTTTTAAAAAAATATAAAAAAATAGCCATGTCATTTACTTTCTTTATAACATTTGGTAATTGTCTCACCAGTGACAATATCTCATGAATGCCTCCACATTGCTGCTGCTCCCCTCTCAACTGGACAAGACAAAAGCCGCCACTGATATTTATACAGTTCTTGTACAAAGATGTGGGATGGGCCAAGCTGATAATTCACGCTGAAAAACTTTTCTTATGTAACATTAAGGAAACTTTTGTTAATAATGACACCTTTGGGCATTACGAGAACTGCAGGCAACATCCTTGTGCTCGCTGCCCTCTGTAGACGCAAGCATGAACTAAGTGGTAACCTCCATGGCTGTGAAGTGAAGTCAACGCGGAAGTACCAAAGACTGCAGTTCTTTGAACGATTCATGGTGAGCCAGCAGAGGCAGGACTGCCAAGATGGTGGCGTCTAGAGCCACTATGCTTTGAGCTTCACAATGGCTCTTCAGAAACCTATGGGTGAGTTCACGGATATGGCACCCATGTTTTATACAGCCTGTCATGAGAATACTGAACACTGAATGCTGAAAATTGCATTTTTTTGCCCATTAGCTCCATGACACTAATTTGCTTGCATTTTGTAAATCACACCATCAGCCAACACCAAGAAGCAACCACCACAAGACGCCAATTGCACAGCCAAGCCACGGTCAGCCAGACACATCTTAACTCCAGTTACAATTGCCTGCCTTGCATCACTCTTAGCAAGTAGAAAGCAATCTCTTATATTCATTCACTTTGTACCCCTGCGTCATTTATTGTTGGCTAAAATTACACAGTTTGTCTTAATACGCAAGTTAGTATCATGGATCACGTTAGATGGTGAAGTAATTCATAAAATTTTAACACAGTCATTTGCTAGCAATAATGACAATTGGTAAGCAAGCTGAGATTAGATTGATAACTCGACAGTATTTTACTAAATTAGCTAGCTAGCAATTAATCTGCGTTAGCAAGCACACTATGTTCACATACTGTAGTAATGTTAGCTTTGACTTTGGACTTGTGTTGTAGCGCGTGCTGGTCCCTTGCATTAGTTCATTTATTTTATCATTTGGCCACTTGGGGGCAGAAAATCAAAATGTGCCTTAGCGCGTATTCAGACAGGATCAGGGAAACCGGCAACCGGTGGTGGGGGAGTGCGGGGGTGAGGGGGAGCTGAGGTGGGTTGCCGTGGGCGTGTCTATACCTGCTGAATGTAACCGCTGTGAAACAATCAGGAAATAACTTTTTATTTCTCTGATTAATAACAGCTTTCGAGGCCGCTGCTCTCTCTCTCTCTCTCTCTCTCTAATCATCGGACACAAATCAAATTAAACTTCTTCGTGTCACTATTTTGCGGCGTAAATTGCGAGTCGGACTCAGATTTAGAACCTGGTACATGAAATAAACAAAGTCAGAACACACACACAGGTAGATTATCAGAGTTTAGTCCGTGAATCCACCTGGATAGTCTCTGCTCTGAGACATTTCAGGCTGTCTGTGGAGGTTTGATTGATCTGAGTGTCTGATTGGTTTGCGGAGCGTGACGTGGGACTCCGGTTTCCCAAAAGTTGAATCTGGCTCAACTTCTTTTCCCGGACGCCGGTGCGTTTTTTTGCGGCAACCCCTGCATTGCGGGGTGCCGGCGCGAAAACGCACAACCCCCACTGAAATGAATTGAAAAACATCGCTGGCGTCCAGCTTCCCTGTCCCTGTCTGAACGTGCGCTTAGTCACTGTTGTCTGCTCTTGTGTGTTGTTTTTGGATTTGCTAACCTTGTTCTTTTGTGCCCAGGATCACTACTGGCCTTTCTACCTGCAAGCAGTCCATCACGTTGATTTCCCCTTCAACCATATTGTCATAGAAACTTGGACAATAAATAGTTTATCATCTCAAACCCATTCCTGTGACTGTCGCATTTGAGTCCCTGAAGAAATTGTGCCAGAAGAAATGTATTATGACATTCAATATCTGATGTGTAAAATCAGTGAACTGTACCTTTAGGTGCAGTACTTGAGGAACAGGGTATAATGATTTGTATTATAAAGTATGAGGATGACTGATTGGAGATGTGGTTTGACAAACCTTTAACTCAATGAATTAAATAATTAAACTGCTAAATACTACAGTGAATAGAAAATAGATCATGCATACATTGTATGGCACAAGACTCGATAAAAATGCATTTCTAAATACTTCATTAAAGTTTTTATGTGACACACAAACACTTTTAAAGTTTAACAGTGGCAGGCCACTGTTACACACTGAGGATATATTTCCTATGAGACAACCTGAGTTCAGTCTAAACATGAGATAAGATAGTAAAGATTTGCTGATGTAACTCCCATCTATTGTGAGGCAATGTCACAGAGAGACAGAAATGCAGAGTAAACATGATGATTAAGCCTCAGGGTCATTAGTCCAAAATATCTCTCTATCCCCAGGACATCAACCCCTTGTTGATGTTGTGCTCTGGGACATGTGGTATCCAGGCAGGACAAACATGTAACTGTGTGCAAACTCCCTCTACACTGAGAGAAGGCCGCTAATGTCAGATACTGGATGACAAGGCCCAGAAAAAACAGAATGTATGTGTTTTCTGTGGGGTTGATGATTTAGCATTACATATCTGGTATGAGGTGGCACAGTGTTGCAGTAGTCAGAACCACAGCAAGGAGGTTCCTCGGTTCAAATTCCCCAGCCTGGATTTTGCATATTTGTCCCTGTGTCTGCATGGGTTTCTCTGGGTACTCCAGCTTCCTCACATAGTTATCCAGGGTGTACCCTGTGTCTCGCCCAAAGTTAGCTGGGATTGGCTCCGGCCCCCATAAAAATGTATGGATGGATATCTCATACCTGGACAAAAATGGGAGGCCAAAAACAGAGAGGTTACCCTTCTGTGACCCCTTGACTACATGCACATTTGCACTTTTTTGCACATTTTTGTTGAAATGTAATGCGTGTTGTCATGAAACTCGCAAAACCCCCAAAAGGCCTATCACAGATCAGTGTTTGGTTTGTCCATTCTGGGCTATTGTAGAAACATGGTAGTGCGACATAATGGACATTCACACACATTCTTATATTCCGGTGATTATACACTAATGAAAACACCGTTTGCTGTAAACACTGTTATTTCAAAGATTGCAAAGGGGCCTCTATGCAGCAAAGTGTTGTGGGCATACTCAACCCAAGTAAATTGGGAGCGCCAGAGTGAGGGGTTGAGGGCGGTCGCATGCCATAAGAGAGCCTCCAGGCCCTGATTGGCTCTGACAGTTTGGCCATTAGTCTGAGGGTGAAAACCAGAGGAGAGACTTATTTGCCCCCAGTGCCTGACAAAATGACCTCCCAACCAGGGAGATGAATTGTGGACCTCAGTCCAAAACAATGTCTATTGGAATGCAATCGAGACAAAAAGCATGCTGTATCAGATGGTCTACAGTCTCAAGGCGGTGTGGGGAGTTTCGAAAGAGCCACAAAGTGAAATTTTTATAGTCAGGAAAATAGTGTTACCTTGTGATGGAGACTGATATCAAACTCATGGGCTATATCAGACCAGGACTGATTTGGGACAGGTAGAGGACGTAGCAGGCCAGCAGGTGAATGTTGGAAGGTCTTTTCATGGGTATACACCATCCAGCCAGAGACACCAAAAAAGGCTGTTCAGCATCCTCCAGCCAGTGTCTCTACTCCTCCAATGACAGGTTAAGCAGTCTAGCAGGTCTTCATTACCAATGTCATAGTTACAGTTGTTGTTCTGCTGGGGAGAGTCACCTAGAGCAGAAGATGCATGAATGGTGCTTTTGGTTGGAGTTGGAACGCTGAGAGAGGACAGCTCCCATCCTAGAGTCAGAAGTATTGACTTCCACAATTAACTGATAACATGGATCAGGTTCAACCAGGATGGGGGCAAAGGTAAAAAACGTAAGGCCTGCTATGCTTGAAAGTGAAAGTGAATGGAATAGAGGAGGAGGTGAGTTTGGTAAGATGGGCTCCTACTTACTCTGATGAAATGGTGGCAGAAATGAGCAAATCCTTAAAAACACTGAAGTTGTTTGCAAATGCTACGTTTGAAACGCTAAGCCATAGCTTTTAACTACTCTGGTTCTACCTGCTCTTCTAGCTTTACATTTCTCTTCACATAGAGCTTGTTGTCCAATAGCCTTTGACACATACACTAACTGATCATTGTATCTCCTCACGTGACATACTATGGTGGGACATGGCCAAGAATAAGATTATTCTGATTGTTTAGGGTAATTAAGCTCTGGTTTCTAACCACTGATTGGACTGTGAAAGGCCTCAACAAAAAATAAAAGCAGTTACATTGTTTATTGGATCACAGACGAATTATGTTTTAATACTGCTCTTCTTATCTGTACAACTGAGCGGAACATAATCAAGGACAAGACAGAGGTAACTCTTGTAGGTAAACAATGACCAATGCGACCATTTTCAGTGCATTTTCCTTATCAGGATTAAATGACACAACAACAAAGCAAAGAGTCACTCTTTTCTCTTTGACCTTGTTGTGTTACACTTTGATTTTGCTTGTAAATGGTGCTCTTATTATTACTATCGTACTAGAGGAAAAACTTCATGAACCCATGTACATCTTCCTATGTAATCTGTGCATTAATAGTCTTTTTGGGACAGCAGGCTTTTACCCCAAATTTCTTTTTGATCTGTTGTCAAAAACTCACGTTATATCGTATAGTGGTTGCCTCTTGCAAGTCTTTGTTATATACGTCTATGTAGCAACTGAGTTTTCTATTCTAGCCCTGATGGCATATGACCGATATGTGGCTATATGTCGACCACTGGAGTATCACTCTGTTATGACTAAACAGAGGGTTGTTTTTTTGGTGTGTTTGTCCATATTTGTACCTTTCCTCTGTCAGAGTATTGTGGTAATAATGACCTCTAAACTACAATTGTGTGGCTCCCACATAGAAAAACTATATTGTGAGAACTTTTCAATTCTTAAACTTTCCTGCACCTCAATAACAACAAATAATATAGTCGGATTTACCATCATATTTTTCTATTTTGGGCATGACCTTTTCATCGTGTGTTCATATGTGGAGTTGATAAAAGCAGCTTTAAAGTCAAGAGAGGGAAGGAGGAAGTTTATGCAGACATGTGCACCACATTTGTTCTGTTTGTTTAATGTCACAGTTGCTCTGCTGTTTGACCTCATGTACACTAGATATGGATCAAGCTCTGTATCACAGAGTGTAAAGAACTTCATGGCCATACAATTTCTCATGATTCCACCAATTCTCAACCCTATTGTTTATGGACTGAAACTGACTCAAGTTCGCAACAGTTTGTTACGTTTTGTGTCCAAACAACGAACAGTTCAAAGTTTAGGCTGATACATTGTGGAACTTTGTTTTAAAGTCAGCCATGATATTTCATTAACATGAAAAAAATAATCAACATATACAGTAACCTGACCTTTCTTTCAAAGAATGGGAGTATATCCAACTACATGAAACCCCCTTTTCACTGGTTTCAAATGTGAACTCTTACTTTCTGAGATTTTTCACATCACAGTTCTTTAAACGTTTCATCATATCTTTTGAGAATGAAGATAAGAAAAAAACATTGCTGTTAGTGTCAAAGAACAACACAGGCCGATGCAAATTCTACATGCAGAATAAGAAGTAAAGAGGCTTTGTATTGATATATATACTTTGAATTGTCACACTTTTCTCTTATTCAGTTTTTATTTGTTCATGTATTTATTATTCAGCCTATTTTTGTTTACTCTGTTTCAGAGAGGGGTCCATTAAACTTTATGGTCAATCTGGAGGCTGTATTTTGTGGTGTTGTATGTATTTCTAATATTTGTTCACCCCCATTTAAATGGTATTCTTAGTAATGAAACAATTCCTAATTTTTCTGTATTTTTACAGTTGTGGTGTTTGACAGAATGTGTGAGGTTGTTCCATTTCAGTTCAACTTTTTTAATAGTGTCAATATGGCAAGGTATATAGTGTTGAGACAAAACCTTTCTATCCGAGACACAGGAGGAGTACCAGTCCAGGGTGCACCTAGAGACACCCACCCACTCCATAAGCCTTTACAATCAGGATGCAGTGGCCCACAATAGTATGGACCTTTATCAGTTCAATGTTTCTTACGAAAACCTGATTGGAATTTGTCTAAAATCAGTGTTGTGTGCAGTTAAGACAGCAGTGGGCAACAACTTTCTCTAAAATCATTGATAGAAAAGCAGCTTAGATAAGGCCTATAGTTATTGATAGGGATGGATCATGGCTGTTTTTTAAAAAGAGGACGAACAAATGCATGTTTAAAATGAGCTGGTTCACAACCAGAATGCAGGGACCAGACATGGACCAGTAGATCTTTAGACCAAATAAATAGGAGGGAAGGAGTTAAAACAAGATAGAGTTAATTAAATTGTTTTAATTTGTTTTATAAACTTATTAAAGCTTAAAGGAAACACTTGCTTTTATTTTTAACATTTAACTAAAAATAGCCCATTATTTATTAATGTATTTAGTTATATTTTGACTTGTCTGATAACCATTTACATTATGTCAGTGTCGTGGATTTGGGTTACTTTATTAATGTTTACTGTTTTATTTTGTAATTCACCCTTCTCCTCGTGTCTGTAACTTTACTTCCTGCTGTTGTTGTGTTCCCATCAATGACAGTATAAAGAATGGACAGAGCATGAGTGATGTCACCCGTAGGTTTCCAAAGCGCTGTTTTGAAGCTGAAAATATGCAGCGTTGGCTGCTGCCATGCTGGCTGTACTGCTTCTTCCGCCTCCTGGCTAATCTAAATATTGGCAAAGATGTCGATCAACAGTGGACCCAAGGCAGGCCAGTGATGCCTAGGTTTTCTAATAAGCCATCTGTAATGGCACTTACCTGTCAATCAAAGCGGTCATGCTGTTAATTATGCACAACTTTAAGTCTGAATGGGTGAGTTAAAAAAAAAAAATAAAAATCACCCTCAGACATGGAGGCTACCACTTGGTCCACGCTTGTGTCTACAGAAGGCAGCGAGTACAAGGATGTTGCCTGCATTTCTTATAATGCCCAAAGGTGTCATTATTAACAAGTGTTTTCTGAATGTTATATAGGGAACCTTTAAAGATTTTTTTGGGGGGTTGTATTATCAGCGTGGCCTAACAAAGCGGCAACCTTTGTGGCTGGGAAATGAAGCCAATGCAGAAGTGCCAAAAACTGAAACTGCTCAAGCGGCCACTTGAGGCTGGCTACAGAACATTTCAGTCTCCGTGAGCACCCATATTAAAGTGTCTAACTTCACAGCAGAATTTTCTCAGCCTAATTTCTGTTGTGAAGTTCGGCATTTTAATACGGGCGCTTATGGAGATTGACTCACTTCTTCAGCCTGTCTCAAGCGAGTGCTTGAGGAATTACAGTTTTTAGCACTTCCACATTGGCTTCCTTTCCCAGCCATGGAGGTTGCGGCTTGGTTCCCACCAGTTTTGATTGTCTGCTCCACCCTGATTACTGTCCCCGATTAGCTTTCACCTGTGTCCGTTCCCCAGTTGTGCGTTGTTGAATCTTAGTGCTTCTGCTCCTGCTCCTAGTGTACCTTGGTTCTGTATTTGTTCTTTGTTGGACTACTATTTATAGGATTTATCTTGGATGATTGGATTAAGTTTGTAAAGTTTCAGATTGTTTCTAATTGTTGATAGGAGCACTGCAATTTTTTGCACTCAGGAATTTTTGTACCATCAAAGGACTTCAAGTCTGAAATATCTCTTCAACGCAAAACACTTAGCAGCGAATGAGCTCAGAGGTCAGCACAGCCCCTGATGCTATCATTAGTAACTAGTCTTAGCAAGTCCCACTTGAACATGTAAAGGTGATACTTTTTGCTTTGATGACAGCTTTGCACACTTCTGGTATTTCCTCAGTCAGATTCATGAGGTAGTCACCTGGAATGATTTTCAATTAAGAGGTGTGCCTTGTCAACAGTTAATTAGTGGAATGTTTGCCGTATGCTCATCCAAGTAAAGAGAAACAACCAGTCTATCACTACTTTAAGATATGAAGGTCAGTCAACCTGTAAAATTCCAGGAACTTTAAGTGTGTCTTCAAGTGAGTGAAGTCGCAGAAATCAACAAACTGATGAAACTAGCTCTCATGAGGACCATCCCAAGGAAGGAAAATTATGAGTTACCTCTGCTACAGAGGAAAAGTTCATTTCAGTTACCAGGCTCAGAAATCACCAAGTAATGGCACCTTACCATTATTGAGGTGCCATTACACCACTAGTGTTGGGAAGTTCAAGTCTTTTAGCGGACTCGGATCACTTACTCTCGGACGGTAAATTGAACTAATCTTTTTTTGAGTCATTTCGTTCATTCACTAGTGCAGCGCTGTAGCCCTCTTGTAGCCGATGTAAACGTGACAAATGAATGAAAGACCGATCCGTATGAACGTACTGCTGTGTGTACTGCTCCTTACACAGCCTGAGCGGCCTGTCACGTGACAAATGAACAATCCGAATGAACGAACTGCTGCGCTTACTGCTCGCCGCACAGCCTGAGCGGCCTGTCACGTGACAAATGAACGATCCATATGAATGAAATTTGTGCTTACTGCTCGTCACACAGCCTGAGCGGCCATGCAGCTGCCTTGTGGTGAGGAAACGTAGTGCATCAAAATGAACGAATCACTCACTGAGACTACTCATTACTCCAGAGTCATATAAAAGATTAGTTCAAACTGAACGATACGTTCACGACCGACACACCACTATACACCACCTCAATGCTTTACAGACGCCAAGTAGCCGACGTCAAGTGTGTGAATCAGGCCTTAATGGTCGAAATGCTCATGAAACCACTACTGAGGGAGACCAACAAGAAGAAGATAATTGCTTGGGACAGAAACACAAGGAATGGACATTGGACCAGTAGAAATCTGGACTTTGATGAGTCCAAATCTGAGATTTTTGGTTCCAACTGCCGTGTCTTTGTGAGGCAGAAAAGGTGAACGGATGGCATCTGCATGTGTGGTTCCCGCCATGAAGCATGGAGGAAGACATGTGATGGAGTGGGGGTGGTAATTTATTAAAAATTAAAGGCCAGCATGGCTTCTATAGAATTTTTCAGCAACATGCTATACCATTTGGTTTGTACTTAGTGGTACTATAATTTTAATTCTACATGAAAATACCCTCTGTAAGGGATATTTGACCAAGAAGAAGAGCGATGGAGTGCTGCATCAGATGACTGGCCCTCCCCAATCACCTGACTTAAATCCAATTGATGATTTGTGATGAGTTGGGCCTCAGACTGTAGTAAAAGCATGAAGACCGTTAGATATAAATGTATGCACATATATATGTCTTTTAAATATGTATATAGTTATTTTTATGTTTTATGTTTTTAAATGTTTTTATGGTCATGTCTGCTCCTACCTGTCATGTCCCTTGTCTTTTTAAACTGTACTTATGTTTGTACCTGTATGACTCAAGTTCGCAAAATCTTTTTTAGTTTCTGTATCAACAACAAAAAAGTTAAAAGATTAGGCTGATAGATTGTGAAACTGAGATATGTCATTAACAGGGAAAAAATGATCATTGCTTTTCCAACACAATATGGGAAATGATAGTCAGAGATGTACCCTGGCCTTTCTTTCAGAGAATTGGTGTGTAATCCAGTAAATGTTCATGTATGTAAATTTTTCTTATTCATTTTTCATTGTGGTGTTGATTAAACTTCATGGTCATTCTGGAGGTTGTACTGTGTGTTATTGATTTCTATTTTCGAAAAGTATTCTCTATGTATATTTTATTAAACAACTAATATAATTGCTCTGTA
Organism: Sciaenops ocellatus; assembly: GCA_033000465.1. NCBI lineage: Eukaryota > Metazoa > Chordata > Actinopteri > Sciaenidae > Sciaenops > Sciaenops ocellatus. Next base: position 14,831,902 of record CP136868.1, read on the forward strand.
GTTTTGCTGTTTTTTTAGTTTTAATAGTGGTCATTCCATAAAGAAATGTGTTTAAAGTCAAACAGTTAAACAACAGAAAAGTTTAAATTCCCAATACTACTGCTTTAACCTTTACACTGTCAGTGACAATAGACACAGCAGTACATGTTAATATGTAATTTTATTCTGTAAGTTACATGACTCAAGGCAGTTTATCAGACTTCATGCAGCTCCCTCTGGAACCACAAAAGGTGTTATTCACCATTTCACAGATGCAGTAGCTTGCACAGATACAATGTGTTGTGTTTACTGTTGCAGATGAAGAATAAATCCCTCTATCACGAACATTGTGTCTCTACTGACACTTGGAGGGCTTGCAAATTGTCCCAGCAGTTCCAAGCAGTCACTTGTTTCCAATTATTCCAAAAATGTTTTGGTATTAAGTACCCTGATATAACCATCATTGTATTCTCAGTAGAGAAGGTTTTGTACCTGGCATAGCAACTTCTACCACAGTTAGTGGAACAGACAAACAAACAAAACATTCCTTAGAGTCCTAACTACACTGTTGTGTAGAGGCCACAGAATTTGGCATAACTGACACATACAAGCAGTTTTGAGCACAAAATGTCTGTTATGACATTCATAGTGAATTATAACGCATTCACTAAAAAGGAGTAATTTAAGTTTTATTGCATGTTATGGATAAGGGTGAACCCAGATGATGTGCTGTAGGAGAGATGAGAGATGGAGAGAAGGGTGGAGAGATGGTAGAATATCTACCACTGGGTAGATATTTTATTCAAGATAATCTTTTTTTTCTTCTTCACCTTATCATATTTCTTTGCCAGCCAAATACAAACCTGCAGCAGAGGATGGGGAGTTTAAGTCACAAATTCCCAAATGAGTTATGAACAACATAAACTCACTGGCCAACCTACAGTGGTTAACATATGATATGTGGTACATATACCCGGCTAACAATGAACATCTTAACTTTTTCACAGCAATGCGTCTTGTAAATACAGTTTATGGCAGGTGGTTGGTTTTAAAGGATGACTGCAAAATGAGCAATATATCTAGTATAATTGTATTTTCACTGTCTGGCTTCAATGCGACAGTCAACTACAGAATGACTCTGTTCTCTCTCACTTTATTGTGTTATTGTCTAATTATAGTGGTAAATGTGTCTCTCATTTTAACCATAATACTGGATCACAACTTACATGAACCCATGTACATTTTTTTATGTAACTTGTGCATCAATGGACTTTATGGTACTGCAGCTTTTTATCCTAAATTTGCTTTTGATCTTCTGTCTAAAATTCAGATAATATCATATGTGAACTGTCTGTTGCAGGTCTTTGTCATATACTCTTACGCAACAATTGATTTCTCTATTTTAGCTCTCATGGCCTATGACAGATATGTGGCTATATGTCGACCCCTGGAGTATCACTCAGTAATGTCTGTACAAAGTATTGCTATGTTGATCAGTTTGGCCTGGCTTGTACCTCTGCTCTGTGAGGTTATAGTTATAACTTTGACATCTAAACTGAAATTATGTGGCTCCCAAATACAGAAACTCTACTGTGAGAACTGGTCAATTGTTAAACTTGCTTGTGGTTCATCGAAAGCAAACAATGTTTTTGGATTGATTGTTATTTCTTTCTATTGTGCCCACGTTCTCTTCATTGTGTGTTCCTATGTGCGGCTTGTAAAGTCAGCTTTAAAGTCAAAAGAGGGCAGGAGAAAGTTTACACAGACGTGTGTGCCGCATTTATTGTGTTTGCTTAATGTGACAGCTGCTTTGCTTTTTGACACAATGTATTCGAGGTATGGATCAGCATCTGTGTCACAAACTGTAAAGAACTTCATGGCCGTACAGTTTCTCATGATGCCCCCGATTCTAAACCCTATTATTTATGGACTGATCCTGACTAAAATTAGATATAGAGTGGTGGCTTTGTGTGTGATGGCAGGTCAGAGATTGAAGTTGAGGCTGAAGGTTTGATTTATAAGATTAGCGTACTGTTATGTTAAAAACACCAAATTGTCTGAGGTCAGTATACAGAGTAAATTAGCAGTTTCTACCATCCATGCTGTACATTATGTGATCAAACAATAAGGTTTCAGGCATTAAATGCACAAAGCTTATAATATGTGAGAACTATTATAGTGTAGAAGTATAATTCAAAACAGGGGAATTATACATTTTCTGTCTCAAGTGCAGAAGTCAAAGGAAAAACCAGGCCGGGATATTAAATTCTGTTCATCTCTGGTCCTAGACCAGTTATCAAAATGGCTCAACTGGTGTTATATTGTCCTCTAACCACTGAACACTTTCTCTGAGGCTGAAAGTTGACCATTCATAAGGCTTAAGTCAGTCCATACTGTATGAATAGTGTGTGAATATGTGTTTTATCGATAGTATAAATCACAGCACTTGAATCAATCTGCTTTAATTTTTAAATTGCTTACTTATGAAAAGTGATGATAATAAAGTTTTAATAACAGAATCAATGCCTTTGACCATAATTGCTTTAAGACTGTCAATAAGAATGTAAGCAAACAGGCCATGGGAGATTCTAAGATGATGTCAGTTTGATATGTTAACAAACTAAATAAAATAGAGTTGAAATGAAATGAAAAGTTTTATATCTAGGTTCAGGAACAAGGATCACACCTTGAACTCACCCCATTTCCATTTCACATGTACTTAAACTTTCCCCTGGGTTCCCCCACCCAGAGTCTTTAAAAAAACTTTATTTGTGTTGTACTTTATTTGTAAAATGTATGGCAAGGTGCTTCAACCGTTTCCCAAATGTCATATTGGGAAAATTTATAGGCGTTTTAGAAGAGAATCAGAGAATACGCGGCTTATCGGTTTTTGACAGATGCAAAGCATCACAGAACAGATTGAGCTGACTACAAGTCAGACCCAGAAACAGCACAGAACAGAACCTGGTCAATTTTCAAAATAAAACAACCCTGCTTCCACTACACAGTAGCCAGGTTTATGTATTCAATATTAATAAAACCAAGTTGTTTGCGCAAACCCAACAGCGAAAATGAATGCAGTCATTTTGAGTTTATTAGTACTATTACATAAATCTTATTACTTGCTTCACATTAAGTTAGTTAATTTATATTAAAACTATGTAATTGATGAATGTTGGATGGATGAAAGTTTTCTATGCAATTGAAATACATAAGTGGCCTAATATTTTATTCTGAGCTTCAAAACTCAGAAACCTAGGGGTGATGACACACATACGCTGTCCATTCTTTATACTGTCATTGGTGAAAACACAACATTTGAGCCAATACCTCTCTGATACATTACACATTATTATGCATCAGAGCTTTTGCATTGGATTTCCTGATTTTGTCATCAACTATCTCTCTATCTCTCTCTCTCTCTCTCTCTCTCTCTCTCTCTCTCTCTCTATATATATATATATATATATATATATATATATATATATATATATATATCCTACAAGGGAAGAGGGAAGCATATCAATCTCATATTTACTGTAATATATTAGGAGCTTTTATTAAGGTTTGTGTGGACTGACCTTTAACATAACTCTGTGGTGATCTTTGAGTTTCACGAGTCATAATGTGTTCATCCTAAAACTGATTACAAATATTGTTTTGATTTGTGTCTGTGTACTTTAAGTCTCAGAGGGATGAATGGACAAAAATGCACAATCATAATGATGTAATACGAGTGATGTAATTACAAATCTCCAGACTGACTTGTATATCTGTCCTATTGCTGATGAAAGGCTGCTGTAATGGGCATCATTACTGTCAACTCCCTGGTGGGCCTGAGTGGAAAACAACAGGCCTCAGGGAACAGCGCTTACTACAGGCACCTAATTATGATCCGGTGGTCAATGTAGCAGTTACTTTACCTGCTGACCCCAAAAGCTGTCAAACAGGTTCACTTAAATAATGAATACCTCAGAGGCGATAATGTAGCTGTTGTTTTTAAAGAGTTACATAGAGCACATGCAGTAATTATGGTACTGTAGAAGTGGTCAACAGGTCATTAGCTCCATTCTCCTCTGAGAGCAATTAATAAAACAACACCGCCCCTCTGGAGAGTAAGGCCGGGCACTAACTCAGACAAACAGCCTCTTTAGCCAGCCACCCACTGAAACTAGAAACAAATTCATTAAATCAAATTAATATTTTATTTTACTTTAATACAGAGCAGTTTATTCAGCTGTTGAACTTTTATTTCTCACGATCAGTCGTCATCTGTCTGGGTGCAAGTGCAACCGCAATAATCTCAATAACAATTATATGCAACAGAACTCGTGTGTGATCAATTAATCAGGGCAATGCCACCATAAACTACTACTACAAAATGTCCATTGAGTTGATTCAATACCTCTTGTGACAAAAGGTCAATTTAACATCACAAATTTCTTTATTTCACAAGTTTTGGGTTGCATTATATTCAAGTGTACTTCACCAGCTTAATATGACACATTTTCATCCCATAACTGGGTACAAATGTGATTGCACCTCACTCATCACTAGATCCTAAACTACGCAATATCATGAAAATGTATTAAACAATCTAACTTTGTTCACAGTTTGTGGTGTTCTGACAGTTCAGCATCCAGTTTGACCATTGATTTCATCTCCATAACAACACAGGCAAATGTATTTTGTGTAATCAGGTCACATCACACTTAAATTATATTCCCAATGTTAAGTGCTTCTTTAATTTAGTTGCATAAAACAGAAAATTACTCGTGGAGCACATGCAGAATTTGGATTATTTTAGGGGTTGTAGGTCTCTCCTCTGCATCCATGTTGGTTCTCCTACCCATAATGCCACGGTTACACGATTAACTAAACTCTGGTCATGTCACCGATTACTCTGCATCAAAACAAATAAAAACTTACCAAAGAGTTCTTAATATGTCAACCAAACATCAATTTATGGTGATATCAGCTTAGTCCTTAGCTTGGTAACCAAAGGGTGGCCGGTTCAAGTCCAGCATGGACCAAAGTATGGAAGGTGGACTGGTAGCTGTAGAGGTGCTGGTTCACCTCCCTGGGCACTGCTGAGGTGCCCTTGAGCAAGGTACCTATTAGAATGTTTTTCTAGCTTAATACAGGATATAGCCTTTAGGTGAACCATGCAACGTTTGACCTTTAGGTTATTTGTAGTGGTCAAGGCATCCTCTGTCTGGCCAAGCAAATCTAATATGAAACCCATGGCGCAGACTGATGCCACTGTGGGTTTCTTCAGCACAGAGATACTCAGAGAGTTATGACGTTTTTCAGTTTTTATTTACAGACCACAATAGTTCACCCATCCTCTGGAGTCGTTCGCAAGTTTCACCCTCTCTGTCTCCTGCTGCCGACTCCTTGTGTGTCTGTGTCTGTTCTCTGGTCTCATCTCTCAGACAACTCGATGCGGGCGTGTGCATCTTTAATGCGGTGGAGCCACTGGAGGGGTGCATGGGCCGAGCAGAGGGTGAATGGGCGCCCCAGCAGGTAGTACCGCAGAGCATCGACCACCCACCGGATGGCCAGGCACTCCCTGTCCACCATGCTGTACATGGCCTCCCTCTCAGATAGCTTCTGGCTGATGTAGAGTCAACTGGGCGGTTGACGCCCCGCACCTGCTGGAACAGAACGGCCCCCAGCACTCTGCCCGACGCATCAGTCTGCAGGACAAAAGGGAGAGAAAAGTTAGAAGTGTGGAGAAAAGGCTCCCCACAGAGGGTCTGCTTTACCCTCTCAAGCGACACCTGACACTGCTCCGTCCACTGGACCAGATCTGAGGCACCCTTTCGGGTGAGGTCGGTCAAGGGCCTGGTCAGTTCTGCGAAGTTGGGAATAAATCGCCAGTGATAGCTGACCAACCCCAAAAACCGCACACCTCTGCTGCAATCGCTGCTGTCTTACCTGTCTTACTGCTGTCTTACCGCCCAAGTGGTACCCCAGATACCTTACCTCCCTCCGTCCAACTGCACACTTCTTCGGGTTGGCCGTGAGCCGCGGCCACCTGCCACACATGCTCTGCCCAGCTGTTACTATGGATGATCACGTCATCCAGGTAGGCAGCAGCATATGCGGCATGTGGACGCAGCACCCAGTCTGTGAGGCGTTGAAATGTGGCCGGGGCACCGGACAACCCAAACAGAAGTGTAACAAATTGGTACAAACCGTACGGAGTGGAGAAGGCCGTTTTTTCCTTAGACTCTGGAGACAAGGGAATCTGCCAGTAGCCTTTGGTCAAATCCAGCATCGTAAAAAAATGAGCAATGCCCAGGCGATCCAGGAGTTTGTCGACCTGGGGCATAGGATAGGCGTCAAACTGTGAAACATCATTCACCTTGCGATAGTCCACACAGAACCGGATAGACCCATCTTTTTTGGCTACAAGAACAATGGGGCTACACCAGGCACTGTTGGACTCTTCTATTACACCCATTTCCAACATAGACTTCAATTCTGCCTGAACCACTTTTCTCTTGTGTTCAGGTAACCGATAGGGCCGTGAACGCACCGTCACGCCTGGGTGAGTCTCAACATGGTGTTGAATAAGGTTTGTGCGTCCTGGCAGGGGAAAGAACACATCAGTGTAACGCGTAACTGCTGCAACCTAGCTATATCTGCTCACTGGAACAGCAAGAGATGGTTTTCACAAAGGAGTGGGGTAGGATTGGCCGATTTTGGTACCTCTGGCCCCAACCCATCTCTCTCTTCAATTGCCGTCACCAGGGAAACAGACTCAGCCTCTCTCCAAGCTTTAAGGAGGTTGAGGTGATAAATCTGTAGCCCCTTCCCTGTCAGATCGCACCAGCTCATAATCTACGTCACACACTTGTCTTGTGACCACAAAGGGGCCTTGCCACTTGGCGAGTAATTTAGAGTTGGAAGATGGGAGCAATACAAGCACTTTATCTCCCGGTGAAAATTGTCTTAACCTTGATCCTCTATTGTCTCTATTGCTGACGCTCCTGGGCTTTCCTGGGAGCAAATTCTCATGTGATAATTGCCCCAGTGTGTGGAGTTTTGCTCTCAGGTCCAGGATGTACTGAACTTCATTTTTACTCAGGCTCGGGCCCTCCTCCCAGCTTTCTTTAACCAGGTCCAGCACCCTGTGTGGTTTCCTGCCAAACAGCAGCTCAAAGGGAGAAAATCCCATGGAGGCCTGGGGTACCTCGCACACTCCAAACAATAGAGGATCTAGCCACCTGTCCCAATTGCGGCCATCATCGTGCACGAACTTACGTATCATGGATTTCAAAGTCTTATTCAGGCGCCCAACGAGGCTGTCAGTTTGAGGGTGGTAAACACTGGTTCGAATAGACTTGATTCCCAATAATCCATACAGTTCTCTCAGTGAACGTGACATAAATGAGGTGCCTTTGTCAGTCAGGATCTCTTTCGGGATCCCGACTCGGGAGATAACTTGAAACAGTGCCTGCGCCACACTCTTTGCAGAGATGGTGTGCAGTGGCACTGCCTCTGGATATCGGGTTGCGTAATCCACAAGAACTAACACAAAGCTATACTGCGTGTGCTCCGGTGAAATGGCCCGATGATGTCCATCCCAATACATTCAAATGGGACCTCAATCAGTGTTAACGGGCGTAAAGGCGCTCTTGGGATGGCCGGTTGGTTAACCAACTGGCATTCAGGGCAAGACGCACACCAGCGGCGCACATCTGCCCGAATGCCCGGCCAATAGAATCGGGCCATTACATGGTTTAGTGTTTTTTCATACCCCATATGTCCAGCCATCGGGTTATAGTGAGCCTATTTCCAGGAAAAAAAGCATAGTGTTAAGGCTGCGGTTAGTTCCCGCCTGGCGCACCCCCTGATTCTGGGTACTGATTGGCCAGGGTTCGATAGGTCAGTGGGGCAGTGTGCACGGGTGCATTCACAGCCGACAGGGATATGGGATATGTGCGCTGTGCTCAGTGGTGACGCGAGGTTGTCCAATACTGCAGACATGGGAGTGGAAGACGGTGGTCAACAGTCAACATGTAGTTTATAACTAGTCATAAGCATCCACGAGACAGTTCATTATAATTCACATCTATAATGTTTTATGACTGTTCGTATAGTTGCATTAGAAAGCATTAGGTGTGTTTGAGTGTGGTCATAAAGCCCCCATAATGCATGATACGTCTTCATTTTACCAAATAAAATAATATATAACAATCGTCAACATTGCCATCATTAGAGCTGTGTCACTTATGAAGCCAAAAACAAATGTCTCATCAGATGGTTTACCATACACTGTAGGAAAATTTCCAAATTCTCCAGAGGTTAAATATTCGTCTATCATCAGAGCAGCAGGACAAGATAAAAGACAGCGAACACCTCTCAGAGCCCACAGCTGTAGTTTATGTGTGTACAACTCTCACCAAATCAGAGTGAAGATTATAGATTACAAAATATTTTTTTCAAAATGACGAATGATTTTGCATGTTAAATTTATTAACACTGCTAATTTTTTATTGCTAAAAGGTTGTACAAGAAACAGACACAGTGACTCATTGATTTACAGGATGGAAAACAGCACTGTCTCTTTTTACTTCAACCTCACAATGTTCATGAATATCGGACACTACCGTTACCTCGCCTTTGTCTTTTGCCTCCTGCTCTACAGCTTTATTATGTTTGCAAATCTTGTCATGATATGGATAATATTAAGAGAGAGTACACTTCATGAGCCCATGTATATTTTTATTGCAATTTTATCTGCCAACTCTCTGTACGGTTCGACCGGTTTCTTCCCCAGATTCCTCATGGACCTTCTGTCTGATATTCATTTAATCTCACGTCCTGCTTGTTACGCTCAGATCTTTGTTATTTATACGTACGCTTCATATGAAGTGACCGTTCTGAGCATTATGGCGTATGATAGATATATTGCTGTTTGTCATGCTTTACACTATCACAGAAGGATGAACTCTAAAACTGTCTATAAATTGGCTTTTTTTGCTTGGGTTTGTCCAACCTGTAGCCTCACAATAGTTATTAATATCACTATCAGGCTTCCTCTATGCGGTAACAACATCCAGAAGGCATACTGTGCCAGCTGGAATATTGTAAAATTGTCATGTAACACCTACGCTTTTAACAATACTGTTACTTTGCTTGGGGCTGTAATTGTAGCCTTTCTTCCCTTTGTTTTTATCCTGTACACTTATCTGAGAATTGTGATTGCATGTTGGAAAATGTCATCAGAGGTCAGAGCAAAAGTGTTACAGAGTTGTCTTCCACATGTTATTTCATTTGTGGTTTATTCCATCACATCAAGTAGTGATACCGCCCTGAGCCGACAAAATCTTGATGAGATCAATCCGTTTGTAGCTTTAATTTTGTCACTAGAATTTGTTGTCATTCCTCCTTTTCTGAATCCTCTCATATATGGATTGAAATTACCAGAAATTAGAAGACACGTTGTGAAGACATTTTTCTTAAAACCAAAAACTTGAGAATGAGAAGAATTGCTGTAAATAATACCTTTACTGATCATGTAATACAGTTTGTTGTAAATAAACAAATAAACAAAACCCACAAATAAAAGAAAGGAGACAACATATCTGGTGTGATAGTCAACTTAATAATAATCTCACGTCCAGCTGGTTTCACTCAGGTCTATGTTGTTTATGTTATTTATTTAATTTTATCTGAGCTGTGTTAGTCACCTTTTACACTATCACATAATGATTAACTCTAAAGTAGTTTTAAAATTGGCAGCGCTTGCTTGGTTTTATGTACAGCATGCACTTATTTGTCCACCAGGCTTTCTTTATGTAGCAATGACATACAAAACAATATTTTATGCCATCTGGAATGTGGTGACATTATCTTAAATATTAAATGTTTTTAGTTTGCTGTTGTCTTTAATTACAGCTCTCATCCCCTTTTTTCCTTTTTATGTTCTGTACACCTATCAGCAAATTGTAGCAGAGTTCAAAGAAAAAGTATTTCAGAGTCACGTTTTCATGTGATTTATTCTATCACAGGATTTTGTGATAATGCTTTCAGCTTGTATAATCTTGAACAGATAAATCCATTTTCCTTTGAATCCTCTCTTATATTGCCTTAAGATACTAGAATTTATACATCACATCTTAAGAATGTCAAAAATAATATATTTTATTTAAAGCACTGTAACCTTTACTGTAACATAAATACAGATTAGATGCGTATGTTCCATGTTCTTGGCTTGTTTCAAATTTATAAATATATATACACAACATTTATAGTTTATATATAATATAAATTTATGATAATAATATGTAAAATCTAAAAGTTCACATAATTGCCCAGACAGCAGCAACGGAAAAGGCAGGACTTTTTTTGTGACCTTTGCGACCATCCATAACATAGCAACATAGGAGATTCAAAGCACCCATACAGAAAATGCACACTGATGCATATAATTAAATACTTCTTAATTAAATACAATTGTATTGTAATTGTATTCAAAACAGAGACGAAATATGCAAACATCTCTGCAGGACATAGGTCTTTTATTTATTTTCAATAAGTTTCACCAGTTCTTTAGTAGTTGCTCTGTTTGGACATAAATTCAGTTGTTATCTGGGTCTGTTGAACACTTGATTTTGATTTAAGTACCACAGCGGGCACAATAAGTCAGTTCAATTTTATTTTATTAGACTGTACTTTATAATATTATTTACAGAGACTCAACAATTCCCACTGGAGAAAGCACTTGGCAACAGTGTCAAGGAAAAACTTCCTTGGAAAAACAACAGAATCATTTTTAAATCGATATTTTGTGTCAAGTTAAAAGGAAATGATTTTGATTTAAGGAGTTGATTGCTTTAGTAAGTAGCACTGTAGGTAAGTAGGTAAGTGTGATAATGTACAGTGAGCAGATCATTGTTATAAACTAACAACTAAATAAAATATAAACCTCTTTAGGGTGATTCATTACGATTCAACATTGCCCCTCTTATTCTGTGAACACCAGTTCGCAGTTCGATAGGTACATTTTGTCTTTTGTAAGAAAAAAAGCTTCATAAATAAAATTATAAAAGGATAATTTGTGTGTGTAGAAACAAAATGGTTGCCACCAGTGCCAGGCTCAAGCTGTCTGAAGGACAGGGGTAAAAAAATAAATAAAAAGGGCATTTATGGTGACAATGTTTTCTTGCATGTACATCAGCTCAGCTTTCCCACAGGAAGTGTTTGGCACATTAAATCATTCAATAATAATGACTGGCATCACCACTTGAGTATTAGATTAAAGAGGCCTGAAGAACAATTGAACTTAGTAATCACCAAACATTTTCTTCATTAACTTATGCTCATTTTACTATAATAACTCACATCTTTGTGGACAAAAGCAATGCCAGAACTAATCCAGGCTGTGGAGAATCAAGGTAAAAAAAAAAAATAAAAGTCAGGAGGAGAAGAAACTGAGCAGACACACAGTCACCAAATAGAGGTTATGAATCGATCACACATTTTTCTCTAATCACACAACTTATATTGTCATATTGCAAAGCCCTAGTTGTGGTAATGGTTACCCACAGACTCTACAGTTCCCCTTAGCTCTATGCTCTATGATTTCTAGTTTTATAAGACTGCGAAAGACTAAATCGGTCTTTTGTCCTTAACTGAACGTAATGTCACTTGAATAAGTTGAGGGGGGGCAGGGTTAGGGGGCTCCTCCTGATGCCCATAAGCGCTCATATACTCTCTTAGCAAAAGCCAAGTGTAAAAAGACAACCGATGAGAGCTTGTGTGATTTGTAACTTACATCCATGTATAACAGGGATGTCCAAAGTCTGGTCATAAATCATAAATCAGTCATAAATGTTTATGCTGCTGTCTTAATTCTCCAGAGTAAAGTCATACAACATAAAAGACTCGAAACTCCTCCCATGACCGACACTTGTGGTGTGTCCCTAGATCTAACCAAGAGCAAAATGTAGCGCACACCTGAGCATGATTCACACCTAGTTTGTAAGTATAAACCACTATCAGGTAAGACCAATATTATATGCCTGTATTTTAAATTTCCCTTTACGCAGATGATCTGATTTCCTCAGTTTGTCCAACAACAAAGACAAGTGGCTGATTTATTGAATGATTGTGGAATGGAAAACATCACTGTTTCCTCTCACTTCAACCTCACCATGTTTGTGAATATTGGAAATTACCGCTATCTTGCCTTTGTTTTTTGCCTCCTGCTCTACAGCTTTATTATCTCTGCTAATCTCGTCATAATTCTGGCAATATCTCGTGAAAGAGCGCTTCATGAGCCCATGTATATTTTTATTGCGTTTTTATCCATCAACTCTCTGTACGGTTCAACCGGTTTCTTCCCCAGATTTCTCATGGACCTTCTTTCTGATGCTCATTTAATCTCCCGTCCTGCTTGTTTCACTCAGATCTATATTATTTACACATATGCTTGCTATGAAATGACCATTCTTGGGATTATTGCACATGATAGATATGTTGCTGTGTGTCATGCTTTGCACTATCACAGAAGGATGAACTCTAAAAAGGTCATTAAGTTGGCAGCAGTAGCTTGGCTTATCCCAGCCTTTGGTATTTTAGTATTAATTTCTATATCTGTCAGGCTTCCTCTGTGTGGTAACAAGATACAAAAGATATTTTGTGCCAACTGGAATATTGTAAAACTGTCATGTGTTACCACTGATGCAAACAATATTTATGGTTTGATTTTGACCGTAGCTACAGTTTTCTTTCCCCTTTCTTATGTCCTGTACACCTATCTGCGAATTTTAATAATTTGCTGGAGAAGCTCAGCAGAATTCAAAGGGAAAGTATTTCAGAGCTGTCTGCCGCACATTATTTCATTTGTGATTTATTCCACCACAGGGTTTTGTGATATTGCCTTGAGCCGTTATAACATTGAAGAGATAAATCCTTTTCTGGCTGTTACCCTGGCACTGGAGTTTGTTGTCATTCCTCCAACTCTGAATCCTCTCGTGTACGGACTGAAGCTACCAGAAATTAGAAAGCACATTTTAAGAATGTTATCATGGTAGAAAATAACCCATTAAAATGTTCTGTTAGAAACACACCACAGTATATTGTATGTTTTATAACAACACTAGACTATGAGAGTAGTCTATAGAAGTTAAATATAGTGTGTTAATGCTATGAAAAATTGAAAAAGATGAACTCTCATAATAAAGGAAATTTAACCATTACAACGTACAAGATTTTACATGTTTCCCAAATAATCTAACTGTGACAATGTTATGGACACATGCTTAATGTTTGCAAAATATATATAATGAAATAATTTCCCAAAAAGCAGACTACAGTTTGTGTTGTGGACATACATTACTGTGTGTTACTTCACCAGGGACTGGATTAAATGACAATATGATAAATTGAACACAATATTTCACATTTTTCTTACTTAAAATATAACAGATCCTCCGATGTGAACATTTTTGTATTGATTTTTCTGGCTTGACACTATAGTAAGTACAATGTCATGATGTTGGTTATGCTTGTATAAACAATAAATAAATAAATCTCTTAAATAATAAAATGATTAAGTAATAATGAAAAACTTGAATAACTTACTTTCCAGATACAAAACACATATTGGCATTTTATCTAATTTTTTTTTTTTTTTTTTTTTTTTCATTTATTAGACAGGACAGACGAAGACAGACAGGAAAGCAGGGAGAGAAATAGGGGATGACGTAGCATGTGATTTCACTGCAACAAGGACTATTTGTACATGGGGTGGATGCTCTACCAGTTGAGGCACTAGGGTAACACAATACCTTGGTTTCATATAGCATAAATTAGTATTTGTCTTTTCTTTTTTTTTGTCTCTTTTTACATACAACAGTACATACATTGATCAATATATGATATCAATAATTCTTCATGTTATTTGCTCTGTTACAAATAAAATGCAATTCAATTTTTATAAACTGTCTGTTACATGTACTGTGACTTTTTTCTTTTTTTCGGTGCACCGAGGTAGAGAAAATCAGAGCAAACTAAACAAAACATAAGAAAGAAAAGTACTAGTTAGATACAGCTGTAGCATCAGTATCAGAACTGGAAAGGATTTATTTATTAAAGAAAGAGCAAAAAGAAGATGTTTCAGTTCTTCACCGACTGGCTTCAGTAAGCATTTGACCACATGGTTAATTGATTGGTTGAAGCTGACTTGTGGTAAACAATGATTGAAACATTCTGATCCTCTGTTTACTTAATGACAGCAAAAATAACCGACAGCGCATGAGTGCTGTTTTGAAGCTCGAAATATGCGGCTGCCATGTTGGCTGTTTTGCCTCTTCTGCCTCCTGGCTAATCTAAATATCAGCAATGATGTCGATCATCCACAGACCTAAGGCAGGCCGAATGACGCCTGGGTGCTCAAACAAGCCACTGTAACAGCACCTACCTGTCAATCAAAGTCACCACACTGTTAATTATACATAAAGAATAAGCATTTAAGCCTTAATATAACTTGAACAGGTGAATTTAAAAAAAATAGCCTCAGTACAGTTGTCATGAACAGGGAAATTAGCTATAGAGACCAAAACCATTTTTTGTACCAAGCTGTAAACATGTTTATTTCTGCTGTGAAGTTGGACATTTTAATATTGGGGCTTATGGAGAGTCAAATGTCCTGCAGCCAGCCTCAAGCAGCCGCTAGAGCAATTACAGTTTTTAGCACTTCCGCATTGGCTTCATTTCCCAGCCACGGAGGTAGCCGCTTGTGTTTACTACATATCCACCAGCTTGAACTCATGTTGTATTCTTTCATCATGTCCTCTTTGTCTCTGTTGTCTTTGGTTTACTGCATATTGCAACCACCTCATTGCACAATAAAAAACAAAAAAATAAACAATGAAGGTCCATCCAATCATTTTCCAAGCATTTTTCAAAAGTTCCCGCCCTTTTCCAAGCAACTTCCCACATGGTTCTGTGTAACCAACGCTGTCAGGTTGACCTGATTATCCCTTTTCCATTAACATTATCCTAGTAGTGAGGTTGTCCTGTTGTACTGAATATCAGCTCACTGTGATTAGCCGTGCTAATATTCAGCACAACAGCACTCCCTCTCGTGATACTGATTTAATAAGCTTTTTAAAATTATATATGCATATTTATATTTTCATTTGTGTTAAACTACATGGCTAGCTCATGCCGTGCTGCCAACAGTTCCTCATAGAACACTGATTGGTCCGTAACCACTGTAGTTCGGACATGAGCACATAGCTCAAAGTCTGAAAGATGGATTCTCATGCGAAATTGTGACTGCGTGACCTCACAAATTCAGCTGATTTGGTTAGAATCAGGTAACTTTTGTAAGAAACAAGTCACTTACTGAATTTTGAGCACTACAATGCCTAGCTAGGTAGCTAGCTTCCAAGCTATTGGATATTTTACATCCCAAAGGAAAAAAAGGGATGAGTAAATTATCAGTAATACCATTTCTTGTTAGGTATGAATGGCTTGTTCATTAACTGCTATACTTGATGAAGAATTAAGTCCACAAAGTTGTACAAATTTTGGTGAAAAGATTTGGCTGTAAAAAATTAAGCGCCACCTAGGCTGTTCCACTGGGCTGTTACTTGTCACAGTGGCAATGAGATCAGCCAATCTCTGATTTCCAACGTATGCTTCCTATTTCTAACCCAGCCATAAAATATAATTTCAACTTGTAAACACAGTCACAGGCTCTCCAGCAACAAGTATTGACAACTGTACTGTAGGTGGCAGCGATAAAATATTTGAAACCATAGAAAAATGACAGCTTTCAGGATTTTTAAAAAACATTTTGGCTGGACTAATTTCTACATTATTCTGTTAAAAATAACCTTACACACTCAGTAATTAGTCTACTATTCTACGAATCTCAACCTGATGTGTGTAAAATGGAAAACAACACTACAATGTTTCACTTTAACCTCAGCGTGTACATAAACATAGGATCTTATCGGTACCCAGCATTTGTAGTGTGCTTTTTGCTATTTACAATTATTGTTTCTGCTAATCTTGTTATAATTCTGGTGATATCTCGTGAAAGAGCACTTCATGAGCCCATGTATATTTTTATTGCATTTTTATCCATTAACTCTCTCTATGGTTGTACTGGTTTCTTCCCCAGATTCCTCATTGACCTTCTGTCTGATGTTCATTTAATCTCTCGTCCTGCTTGTTTCACTCAGATCTATATTATTTACACATATGCTTCCTATGAAATGACCATCCTTAGCATTATGGCATATGATAGATATATTGCTGTATGTGATCCTTTACACTATCACAGAAAGGTGAGCCCGAAGACAGTCCGTAGGTTGGCAGCCTTTGCTTGGATCTCTCCGGCCCTTTCTGTTGGATTATGTCTTTATTTGACCTTCAGGCTTCCTTTGTGTGGCAACAACATCCTAAAGGTATACTGTGCCATCTGGAATATTGCTAAACTGTCATGTGTTAGCACATTAATCAACAATATTGCTGGCTTGTTTGTAACCATAGTTACAGTTATTCTACCTCTTGTCTACGTCTTGTATACCTACTTTCGAATTATGCTTGTGTGCAGGAAAAGCTCGTCTGAATTCAAGAGCAAAGTGTTCGAAACCTGCCTACCGCATACTATTTCATTCGTCAGCTATTCCATCACTATCTTTTGTGACATTGCATTAAGTCGAATTAATGTTGAAAAGATAAACCCATTTCTTGCTGTAATTTTGTCATTGGAATTTGTAATGATACCTCCACTTCTGAACCCTCTTGTGTACGGCCTGAAACTACCAAAAATAAGAAGACACATTTTCAGGATGTTGTCATGTTTAAAAACTCATTCTTAAACTAGAGTCACAAAATTGTGTATTTAATATATTCATATTTAGTTTGTGAATTACTATCAGGTCTGGCTGGCTTTAGCAATTTGACTAAGGTCTTACAAAATCAAAGTTGACTTAGAACTAAACTACACTGCCCCATACGCAGTGTGTCAAGTGAGATGAACATCATATGTACACTATAAGACAAACTCTACACTGAAATAAATGAGAAAGTAATATTTTCTTGTTTCAGAAACAAACTTTCAAGAACAAAATCTTACATCGTCACTGCTATACAGATACATTACATATTCACACTTTAACTCACCAGCCTAACAACACTGTACCCACTAAATAGAGCCAGATATATTACAACCATTACCCACATTTAACTCTGTTGCCACCCATTTTTAAGATCATCCACTATTTTGACTAATACTGCATTCATGCAATGACTGCAAAATGGAAAAACCTCTTATTATTCCTACTTGGGAGATTTCACACCTTATTCCAAGATTTTTACTTCCAATCCTAGCCTTAGTCATATAAATGTATTTATTGTGATACATATTTGGAGTATTTAATTGGAACCAGATACAAACAAACTGTGTATGTCATCTTTTTAATGGGCTGAGACTGATTTAGTTAATAGTGCTTTAAATGTCCAGTCACATTTATGTCCAGTTAGAGTTGCTTTGCCATTTTTCTACTTCTGTAGTACTTCTCACCAATGTCTTAGAGCAACAGGCAGTTTGTAAAGTCTGAACAGTATGACAAACACAGCATAAGAGACATGTAACACTAATTGACTAGTAGCTGAATCCTTCTCTGAATAGCAACTATTACTGTTATTAGTCACAGCACAAATGTCGAGCTTTGGTTTCTCTTCATGGTACCACAATGTGCATTGGCAATAGTAAGAGGAATATAAAGTTATCTAAAGAGTTTGTGTTGTGTGGTCTTTTTTTTAAAAAAAAAAAAAAAACAACAACAAACAACAACAACAACAAAAACAAAACAGAAACATAAGACAACCTATGTAGTATTTCTAACATTGCATCCGAAAAGATGCACATCAATAGCAATCTATATAGTATGAGAAGTTTCACAATTATTAGATACATTTGCCAAACATATTGTGTGAACACATCCAAAGGTCTTGGTAAGCATCCAAACAGGGATATGTTTGAGTGAAGTTGTCTCATCTTAGGGTTAACAGACTATACATAAAACAAGATCAGCTGACAAAGAGTATTTAATGAATTCATGGACTTACAGGGAAATATTATGAAAACTGAATACATTAGGGTATTTGGCCCAGAAACTGTGAAATGAGACACCACAGTGTTTTGAGAGCTGAGCTTGGCAGATCGGAGAATATGGAAGTAATGCATGGAGCAGGTGCTATTACGAAACACTGAATAGTACCAGCATGAACCCCATTCACATTTAGTGTTTCACAACCATGCCCACTGGTGAATTGATGAAAAGTCTGCATTTTTTTAGCTGACGTGAATCTAGTCAATATGTAGAGCCAGCTTCAGTTAATATTTATTGTAAGATAAAAGCTAGATTCTAATTGCGGTAAGCTAACGTGAGCTACAACTAACTAATGTATTAATACTATTAGCATTAAAATGATGCTAGATAGCTCAACTACATACCGTGGCTAGGTTGTTCCTTGGCTAATGCAGTCACTCACATTATTTGTTAGACAGTGCATCATTGATGGATGATAATTTTAGCAGCATAAATGTGATCACACAGAGAAATAAAGTATAACTGTAGATAGCTAATTACTTTTCAGTTGAACAGCTAACATGAAATGTGAAACCATGGAAAATTGACTTTGAGCTACAAAGGATCCAAAGAGCAAAGCTGTTATTGCCTTTAGTGCCTGATGACACGCAACAGGTGTTGGAACTGGAGTCCTGTTTTATGCAGCTGAACAGGTTTTTGAGAAAGTCTTGGGTAAACCTGCAGGTCAACAAATTACTTGTGTCCCTGGACCAGCCCTGGTAGAATTGTAGATGTTGCCATCATAACATCTGCATGCACAGACCTCCAGCTACCCGTTCATCCAATCTTCAGCCCATGGAAGTGTTGGATCATGTCCTGGAGAAACCTGATGGCCTTTTCGTACTCCTCAGTCTTTGCTTGTCCACTGCCATTACCGGATGGAGACACCTACTCCAGAAACCATGCTGTTTACCCTCTGTCCAGGTAGAGGGTGGCCGTTGTTCCTGCTCCACCATGTATTTCACTTGTTGCCTTGCCGTGAAGACATTCATTGCAGGGTTCACCATCTTGTCGAAATGACTGGGCTGGAGGGTTTTATGTGATACATTTGGAACAATTTTCAATGCCAACTCCTCTTGAGAATCCACCAAATCTTTCAACAGACCAATTGAAATGTCAATGGAGGAGAGGTTCTCTTCCGTTACCATGTCTGGTGGAATTGTAAAGGTCTGTCCACAAAGAAGGGCGTTCTTCAAGCTTAGATGTGGGACGTCTGGGATGCAGGAAAGCCTCCATCTGGTCTTGCTGGATGTGGGAAAGATGTTTCATTGTGCCCGAGTCTGTGGTAACATTAACCACATGAAACCCAATGGTAGGTGCTTTGTCCATAATGTCAAGGATGATTGGTTTTTACTTTGCCCCATTACGTATTGCAGCTCCTGTGTGGTCAGGTAACGTCACATCCCCATAAAACATATGTGTTCCCAGGTACAGCTCCATGCACTGTGTGATTGCATCCAGAGTCAGCACACACTCCCTCTTCATCTCCGTGAGGTCATGTCAAACATCTCTATTAATACCACTGGTTCCAACTGTATATGCTACAGCCTGTTGACCCTGTGTTAAAACAGGTACAGGATAAAGTCTATTTCAGGCAGGTGTCTGTATCTTTATGGAAGGTTTCATTGGTCTGTAACATTACATAGAGGATAAAACAGTGACTACAGTAATCACATACTGTTAAATTCTGCTTTAGCAGGTTCTGTATGGAAAGTGTCATGAGATAACTTTTGTGATGATTTGGTGCTATATAAATAAAATTTAATTGAATTGAATGTGGTACTTTCTACTCCTACATCCTAGTAATGACTCCAAGCATTTACATCACATACTGCGCCACATAAACATGCTAACACGTTACCTCTGTAGCTCCTCACAACAGATATTTTATACTTTTTTCACACGTGCCTGTAAAGACAGATACAGAAGTGTTGTTTTTGAGAGTTTAGGCAGAAATACTAACAAAACATTATGTTACAGAATGGTATAAATAATGTTAGCATGATTTACCTGTCCCGGAAACCTGCTATCTCATCTTGCTGATGAAACAATACTCCTGTTGTAACGTGCAGTGGTTAAAGCAACATTGTGTAACTTTTCTACCATAAAACAAAAGATTTTAAATAAATTTGATGCTACTCTGATTTGTAATTAGGTGAATGGCGTCTTTGTCATTCCACTCTGCACCCTGTATGCCTGTCCTTGAACTTTCTTAGAATGACACGCGAAAAGGATTACTTATTTTTGTGAAAGTGGATCATATTTTATGTTCAGCTATACTGGAAATAGAAAAATAAAGTGTATAATGTATATACATTTAAACATGTAGTGATACATTGCTAAATTATCTCATGCTAGCGTTGAAGAGTCCGACTGACATTGGAACAAAGACGCAACACTGTTTTGGTCCGTTTTCCATGTGACTTCAGACCCTGCCAGGAGCGTTTCAGAGGCGTTTTGCCCGCCAACTTGCACAGATTTGGTAATTTTCCTAGTTTATGTGCTTCTAAATATTTAAATGTGGAGGGAGAGGCCGTTAGATGCCACTTAATTCTACACACTGATACTTTGAGTATGCAAGTAACAGCAACATCACGGATTAGAAGTTAGAAGTCCCATGTGAGCAATGGGTTACTGCTGAGAAATAATATAAACAGTAACACATCAGGTTAGGGATGAGTAGATGCCCATTTGTTTCCTCCCATAAATCAGGTTGTACAATTTCAATTTCTTGTGTGCAGTATTAGAATTACATCTAAAACATGATAAACCATAAAACGTTGTGATGGATAATGTTTCAGTAATTACAATGTTTACTCTGTCAGGATTGAATGGTATAGCAAACTACAGAGTTACTCTCTTTGTTCTCACTTTACTGTGTTACTGTGTGATTTGGTTGGTAAATTTGACCATTATTGTGACGATCATAATGGATAAAAGCCTTCATGAACCCATGTACATCTTCCTCTGTAATCTGTGCATTAATGGACTTTATGGGACAGCAGGCTTTTACCCAAAATTCCTCATTGATCTACTGTCTACCACTCATGTCATCTCTTATGCTGGATGCTTTCTGCAGGGTTTTGTGCTGCATTCGTCGGCTTGTGCAGATTTTTCTATTCTAGTGATAATGGCCTATGACAGATATGTGGCTATATGTCGACCTCTGGTTTACCACTCTGTGATGACTAAACAAAGGGTTTGTTTGTTTGTGTTTTTTGCTTGGCTTATACCCTTTTATCTGATTTTCATGAGCACAATAACAACATTAATATCAAAGTTATGTGGCTCACACATACCGAAGATCTACTGTGTAAATTTGTTAATCTCTAATCTAGCTTGCTCTGCCTCAATAGCAAAAATTATCATTCCAGCTTTTAATTATACATTTTATTTTGGGCATGTTATATTTGTTATTTGGTCTTATGTATATCTGATCAGAACATGCCAAACATCTAAAGAGAGCAGGAGTAAATTTATGCAAACATGTCTGCCACATTTATTCTCCTTAATAGTTGTTGTTGGATCTTTGCTTTTTGATTTGTTGTACATGCGATTTGGCTCAAAAACGTTATCACAAAGTGTCCAAAATTTTATGGCGATGGAATTTCTCCTTATTCCTCCAACTATCAACCCTCTGATCTATGGTTTCAAATTGACCAAAATACGAAATCGAATTCAAAGTTTTCTGCATTGTAAGTTACATTCTTAGACAAAAGTCATGAGTCAGAAAAAAGAAAAATATGTTTGCGTATGTATGCAATTTGGGAGAAATACATTAAATATAATATTGTTATTAATCAGTAGACAATGTGACACTTATACATGACCACCAATTCAGGCTGTACAGTACAAAAGTGCCAACACAGCACTTACAGAATGAAAGTAATTTAGAGAGAACAGTACGTTGAATGGAAATCAGGCTTACTATTGTAAATGTATGGAACAATTATGTTTTAAATGTGTCTCCAATCACATGACATTTAACGTTTGTTTGTTTTTTCACTCAATTTTTTATTTCAATTTTAGCAGCTTATACAGTCATATACATGCACACTCACATTTAGTCTGCTGTTTTTCATTTATGATCTGCTTAATACAGCATACGTGGTTAAACAAGAGTCATTTAATATGTTTCAAGCCATCTATGGCCTATAAAATAAATCTGTACTTGATCATACAGTGGTCTCGGTTCGGTATGCACTACAAATCGAACAATACGCAATTTTATATTTATTTTATCAACTTCTGACGATGCATTCTGTGCTGAAACCTCAGTGGATCTGCGCTCGACTACTCCGCCTTAGGCTCCAAGATGGTGGCTCGAAGATCCCCCACCATCTTTCAGATCTGGCGTTTGGAACTACTTTGGTTTTTGTATTAAGTATGACCCCCAAATGATACAGTACTGTATTTGGTTGATACTGTGTTGTTAGAATGTTTCAAATGTTTCAAAATATTAATGACTATGTTTTCAAAATATATTTTATTCTTTTTAATATATACTCTGCTGCTAAGAATGCACCACAGAAGATGGGTGACTTATCAGATGCATTTATTTTATTATTATTTTTACAAGGTGCTGTTTTTGTTTTATATGGCTCTAACTTCTAAGTATGCACAGCAGAAAATGAGGAAGGTAAAGCTGCACCAGATACATTTAACTTAATTTAAAAACTGTACTTTTGAGTTGAAACAAATGTTGGTAATTTCAATAAACTACAAGTTAAAAAAGGCATGGAAATTTCTCTTTTTTGTATCGAAAATTGTCGAACTGTGACACTAAAGTATCGAACCGAGCTGTGAATTTTGTGTATCGTTGCACCCCTTTAACTATGCCTCGAAACTTATTTGTTATGTGTTGTGGGGGTATTGGAAGAATGAATGAAAGTGAGATACCCTTCAATGGATGACATCACAGAGATTTCATTTATTTTTATTTATTTGTTCACATTGCTAACTCAAGCTACTCTGCTGCTTCAACTCCACACTCACCAGTTACAGCAAACTCACAGGGTCAAAACTCATTCCAATGTTAATCTCAAAAAATGGTGTGTCTCATAATAAAGGTCAGTATGGTATATTTTGAGTTAAGAGTCCATGTCAATCCTGCATGCACTCACACTGTTCAAGAACTTTTCCACTGGCATGTACCACACCACAGTGGTTAAATTGGCTTTTGTAAGGAGGGGGAGCCCTTCTTCACTCGCAGTGGTCAATATCTCTCAAAACATTTGTATTTACCTCGCACCATCGGTTTAATACATATTTTATCAATTTATAACCTACTTACTTACTTATCTCACATCAATTCACATATTGGTAACTTATTTAGCCTACATTTCACCATCAATCTACACTGCAATTTGTAAAACTTATTCACAATATACACCATCAATTCACATATTAACAATATTTATTTACATCCCATCAATTTACACTATTATTTGCATTACTTATTTACATCTCACACCATAAATTCACATAGTTAATTACATCTCACACCATAAATCTACATCAATCAAATCAATTGTTTGCTAAACTTTCTTAAATGTCACAACATCAAACCAAATATCAGCAGTCGCCAGTCATTACAGTTAATTCACAACTTTCCAAATAGGACTTAGATCTCTCTTCTGCCTTTCCTGTCTCTGTCTACATGCTATATGGTCTGCTGACCTCCGGGTCATAACCCACTTCTTAACATGCTTGGTTGGGTTCCATATGTCTAGTGGTGGACCCACTAGGTTTATAAACATCAAACAAGACAGATTGTCAATTTTAAGCTGATTCAGAATAGGTCAAATAATAGTGTTCATAAGTGAAAATCCTCTTTCACATTCTGCTGTGCTTACAGCCAGTGTATCTGCTACTTGTTTTAATTTGATGAGTCCTCCGCTTAGTGGCATGTTCTCATTGTCCTTAAAGTCCATGAAATCTTGTTTCACACTAGAGTAATTTATTTTCAGACGATTACATAGCTGCCTTAATTCCAGCTCTCCAAACGGCACGGGTACAGGACTAGGCCAGATTTCAGGTTTCAGGACATTTCGACCATAAAGTTCTATTTGCTCCTCTGTGACCATCCTGGACAGCATACTATTACTCAAAGCATCAAAGAATTTCTGGGGTGGAATCATTGTTTGTCTCCCACCTGTTCTCACTGACACCCCTTTGAATACTCCTCAACAGCCTGACAAGCAAGTTCATAGTGTGGCCCTTTTGTCTCCCTCACTGCTGAAAAAATGTCAGCCTGTCTTTTAATTTTTTTAATCGCTTCTGACAAACCGATGTCCCTGTTTTGTAATGCTTCAGACAAGTCTTTTAGTTCTTCTAGAGCATCAAACATAAGCCCCAGATTTTCAATGAAGTCTGCAGAGGGCAGTTTTTCTCCCAGCCCTTCATACATGCATCTCTCTGAGGAGGTTCTAGCCACATCTTGACTAGCACTTATGAAGTGCTTATGCAGATCATTATACATGTTCCACACAGCCTCAACGGTTCTGTAGGAGGAAGCTACCCGCCTTACATTTAAAACATGACCTATCTTGCGCAACTCTAGTTCTCTAAGGTTCTTTGGAGATTGGTTGTAGAGACTGTACAGTTTATCAAGGAAACTTCTGAAGTGATTAGTCTCAATACAGCACTTTACTGCATCACCAGCTGAAAGTTCCAGCCTGTGATTGAGACAGTGCCAGCCAAAAATGTCAGGATATTTCACTTTTAGCTTTGCATACACCCCTGCCTTTTTACCCAGAATCACTGATGCCGCATCTGAACACAACCCAAGAAAGCATTCCTTTAGAAAGTCATCGTCTAATCCATTGTCCATGAGGCAGTCGAGCAATGCATCAGTTATGCCATCTGCTGTAGTCTGCTCCAGCTCAATGACACTTAAGAAAAAGGTGAGTGGGTCTGAATTTTGCACGGCTGCTCGCATGTATACAACCAAACAAGATTTTTTGTTAACTGTGGTGTAGTGCTTTCATCAATCAGAATAGACACCTTGGGCCTTGTACACCGGATACTCGCCATTAGGACTTTTTTCATTTCTTCTGCAATGAAATGTACAATATCTGTGCACAAAACATTAGTGTGCAGGACTCTTCCCATGTTAAGTCCATTGATTCTTTGTAAATCTATAAGGCCAGGGTGATCAGTGAATGGTCTATTACTTTTGGCAATGTAATACGCCGTTCTAAAGACTTTTTCAGTGGTGCTCAGTTGTTCTTGTTGTGCTCTAAGAAAGCTGGCATCTAATGGACTCTCAGCTTTTTTCTGACAAATTGACTCAGACAGTTTGTGACTGTGTGATGTTTTATGGTCATGTATTTTTTTTCTGTGATTTGTTGGACCCTGACCTTAAAACCCCTGGTGAACCTGCATCTCTACAAACCTCACATCCTAAAGCTTTATTTGAAGCAAATATGAAAGGAAATTTGGTCTTGAAATGTTCATATTGTCCCTGAAGCCAGCATATTGGCAAATTGCTGCTGCTGCTGCTGGGTACTGGGACAGGCCTAGGCTGCTGCTGTTGGGGACTCGGGTTTTGCTGCTGCTGGGGACTCGGACAAGGCCCGGCCTCCATCCACACTGCTATTTACACCTTTCATCATGTGTCCTGAAGTAGGCTATACCTCTACCTGTCCATAAGAATAGTCAACAGACATCCCAACCTGCAGAAACTCATTTCACGTTTGCAAAAATACTGTGGCAAGCTCTCGTGAAACATGCAGGGAGAGACAGATTTTTAATTTCACAACCCAGGTAGTGCCACCGTTCGCAAATTTCAATTTTTTATTTATTTATTTTTTTTTGGTAGTCTATGCCTTTACAAATAAATCACATTGAATTCATGGATCCATCGTTAATTTACAGTTTGAAGGTGAGCATAGCATAAGATGGTTCACCCAGGAACGGTATGATATTAAGTTATCAAATTTTCAAATAAGTGACGCTCTCCTGACTTTCCTATTGACAACTATTCTAAACTGTCTTATCCCTTTTATCTGTCCCTGCATCCTGCATCTGTCTCTGACTCACTCTCATGCACCTAGATGTAGTGGTGGTCTGGTGGAGTGTAGAGATGCGCGGTTAGGCTATTATTTCATCCGCAACCGCGTCACAAAACTCATCATCTGTCCGCCATCCATCTGAACCAACGTTTTTTCAAAAACCACACCCGCCCGCCATCTGCCGTTTGTTTTTGGGTCTATGGATGATGCAAGGCGGTATTTTTTTCCTTCATTTGATTGGTTCAACCGCCACCCGCCCGAATTTAATTAAAATATTATTTTTGTCACATCATCCACCCGACAACTGCGGAATCCACGGCTGTAACTGCCAACCGCGAATCTCTAGTGGAGTGATAATTATTTAGTGAGCAGTATCTATTCTTTCATGTTTATAATCAAAACAAGTTAAACTGAATAGAGCAGTCCTGTCTACAGTAATAATCAAACGAAAGCTAATCGCCCTCCTCATCTTCTCACTATTGCTAACGTAGCGATTTTATAACTGACATTTTATGTTTCTGTGACTTTGTCACAAAAACATTAAGTTGAAAAAATAGACATTTAGTTTCAGTAAGTTAACAATGACCTGAACATTTTGTTCTGATAGTACTTGACCTTTAACCAAATTAACATTTTAACATGACACTGTGTAATGACGATACTTGTAATTTAAGAACAACTTCGTCCAACACTGTACCTGGATGAGGTTGAGGAAGCAGAACTGAACCAGGGATTTGTCCAGAAAGTCACCTGAGAAGAGCTCTGTTTACGAAGGACCCCCCCACCACAATCAGCTGATTGGCAGTGCTGCATCCATAAATGAAGCTCCCGCATGATGGTCCGTGTGATTTCTCCACAGGAACATCTGCATGTCCCTGACGTGTCCATTTTCCGTACCTGGGTCGGCCCTCAGCCGCTGCGGACGGCCTCCAATGCGCATCACAGTATTTATGAAGTGTTCAGCTATTACCTTGGGATTGTTGTTAGTTGTATATGCCTCAATCCACATGATGTGGCGACTAAATCCATCAATGCAGCCGTTAATAGCAATGCCATAGGGCTTTAGTTTATCATATGAACCCATATGCCATAAGGCGTTGGGGCCTCTGCAGGTGTGCTCGCCAGAGCTCAACTCCCTCTGGATCCAAAATCTTAATTATAAGTCGGATTGTTTCTTGAGAAACCACAAAACCCCTCTGAATGGCCCGCTGATGCATCCACCGATAACCCTGCAGTCGACCACTTCCAGCCATTTCCCCCTCCACAAAAGCAGCGATTTCCTCCAAGTCCGCCTGGTTCTTTCTGCGGAAAAGATGCATTTTCTTGCATATTCTTTTTAAAGTCCTGATACTTATGACAATGTGATGCTGATGTGCCAAAAGATTAAGTATCTCCTTGTTTGTGAAACCTATACTAAGTTACAAGTCCACGAAATGCTCCATGGCCCTCATTTTAATAACTCTCCTCCTCTAAAACAACAGGTTAGAATATTATGACTTTATTCTCGTACATTCACATCTTTGTTCTTGTAATATTATGACTTTATTCTCGTAAATTTACGACTTTATTCTTGTAATATTATGACTTTATTCTCGAAATCTATCTAATCAATATCTATGTCCGTATATTATTGATTACTATGAGGCTGTAAATAGTTCACAATGTTTTTATTTATCTGCCATTATATTCAACTAACACAAATACAGTATTGTATTATCATAACTCACAGTCAGCATCACTCATTCAACTGTAAATACAGTAAATGACATAATAGAAATGTGGCAAATATAACTCCATAATTACTGATGACAGATAAATAATGCTGCAAATAAAATGCTCCTCTCACAGTGTTTAGGCTATATTAGCCTAGGCTCTAAAGTTTATGTAGCAGTAGGCCACGAGGAAGCAGCAGAGAGGAGGCAGCAGAGACCAATCAGAGGAGACAGGAACTGAGGAGAGGCTGATTAATACAGGTGTGACTCCAGGAGTCACCTTCTCCAGATCCTTTGTGTGCGCAGTGACTGCTGACTCTCTGCTCTGTGGTAAGATGGACTTTTGTGGGTTTTTAGCATTGTTTTATAACTCACATTTCCACTTTAACACAACAGTTTCAGTCTCTGCAGTCAATGTTTGAGCAGACCACAGCCAAATTGACAAAGGAACGAAAGTGCCTACGTTGCAATAAACAAGGTCATATTGCTCGATATTGTCGCCAGCCCATGCCCATCACCTTGAGAACGAATCCTAACCCGAGTGTCCAGACAGTGCAAGTGGAGCACCCACTGACGGAGCCAACTTTTGTCTCTCACCAGGTAACAGATCTAACTGAGCCTGACTCTAACCCAGTCTCTCTAGAGCTTTTGAAACAGTTGGTGGGTCCATGCACCGTAGTGCAGCTGACCATGAATGGGATCAATGTACCTTCATTATTGGACACTGGCTCAAATGTTACCACACTGACAAAGAGTTTTTTCATGTCCCATTTTCATTCAGACCAGCCTAAAATTAACAACTGTAAGTGGCTAAACCTCTCTGCTGCCAATGGGCTTGCCATCCCGTATGTGGGGTACGTAGAGGTGGAGGTCACTGTCTTAGGTCGAGTGCTTCATGACTGTGGTGTTCTAATTGTTGAAGACCCACCCAGTTTCACACCATTACAGAAACAGAAGGAAAAAGTGCCTGGGCTGTTGGGAATGAACATCATAAGTCAACTGTATACTGACCTCTATGCGGAATATGGTTCTGCCATGTTCTCTATCCCTCAGGTTACACAGGCCGCACCTGGGTGGAGAGAAGCACTACAAATGTGTCATTTGATGGAGACTGAGCAGAGTGAAGAAGGAATCGGTAAACTATGAGTGCACGCTGAGAACCCTGTCCAGATCCCTGCAGGTACCACAGCGATGATTCCAGCCACAGGTCCAAAAGGTAAACAGTACAACTCACTCACACTCCTTTTGGAACCTGATAACAGTGCAACCCACATTTCTGCAGGCCTACTGGTGTCCACAGCTCTAGTCACACTAAAAGATGGACTGGCACACGTTCCAGTTACAAACATCAACAGTGAAGTAGCCTATCTTCAGCCACGAACCCCATTAGGTTTACTGCATTCAGTCCATGTAGTGGAGGCTAATAGTCCCACAATTGTTCCCTAAGGATGTGTGTTGACTACAGGCAACTCAATGCAAAGACACGAAGGGATGCCTATCCATTGCCCAGAATCGAAGAATCATTAGACGCCCTGACCGGTGCTAAATGGTTCTCTACACTAGACCTTGCCAGTGGATGCAATCAGGTCCCTGTAGCTGAAGCAGATAAGCATAAAACAGCTTTTTGCACACCATTCGGCCTGTTTGAATTCAGTCGAATGGCTTTTGGGTTGTGTAATGCACCCAGTACTTTCCAAAGATTAATGGAAAGGATATTTGGAGATCAAAGTTTGCAGTCTCTACTTCTGTATTTGGATGATGTAGTTGTCTTTTCAACCTCTGTAGAACAACATCTGGAAAGATTGGAGCTGGTGTTACAGCATCTGCAAAAAGAGAACTTAAAGGTCAAGTTGAGCAAGTGTTGCTTCTTCCAAAAACAAGTCAAGTACCTGGGCCATGTGGTGTCTGAGGATGGGGTCGCCACTGATCCAGACAAGATCGCTGTAGTGGCCCAGTGGAAATGTCCAGAGACTGTTAAAGAACTAAAATCATTCCTTGGTTTTGCCAGTTATTATCGGCGATTTGTTCCTGGCTTTCCTCAAATTGCCTCCCCATTAAACTCTCTGGCTGCAAAACTGACTAGTAAAGACAAGAGAGTCAAAAATTCAATCAAACCCCACTGGACTAAAACATGTCATACAGCCTTTCAGACGCCAAAACAGAAACTCACCACGGCCCCAGTGCTAGCTTATGCTGATTTTAATAAACCATTCATCCTGGACGTAGATGCTAGCCATGATGGATTGGGGGCAGTCCTGTCGCAAGAGTGGGAGGGCAAAGTTCGACCCATTGCTTTTGCTAGCCGCAGTCTGAGGAGAACTGAAAGAAATATGCAAAATTACAGTTCCATGAAACTGGAATTCTTAGCCCTTGAATGGGCTGTGGCAGAAAAATTCAGAGAATACCTGGTGGGTCAAAAATGCACAGTCTACACCGACAACAATCCTCTAAGCCATCTCCAGACAGCCAAATTGGGAGCAGTTGAACAAAGGTGGGCCTCAGAATTGGCAAGCTTCGATCTAGACATCAAATACAAACCAGGAAGAACTAACACAAATTCAGATGCTTTGTCCAGGCAAAATGTGAACATGGAACACATGCTAACCCTTGCTCCTATGTCTGCCCTTTCAGAGGAGCTGAGGTGTGCAGTGCAAAAGCAGCATGCTGTATTGACTCCTCAAAATTGTATATCACAGGCTGTAATGGTGTCTCCTGGGGAGGCTGAAGCTAACCTTGCTGTGTTGCAGGCAGAAGACCCACTGATCCGGGAGTTTCGCTTCTTCTGGGACAGACGACAACAACCAAATAAGGATGAGAGAAAGAAGGCATCACCCATGCTCCTGAAGCTCTTGAAGCAATGGGATCGGGTAATTGAAAAAGATGGTATTCTTTTTCGACAGGTGGAGTCACCGGAAGGGGGACCAGCTTGGAACCAGCTACTATTGCCACAAAAACTGCAAGGGGATGTCCTTCTCAGTCTTCATGACAACCATGGCCACCAAGGTGTGGAACGGACCACAGATCTCATTAGGAGGAGATGCTACTGGCCAGGTATGAACAATACAATAGAGGAGTACTGCAAAGCTTGTGAACGCTGTACATTGGCCAAAGATGTTCATACTCAACCACGGAGCTTTATGGGCCACCTGACAGCCTCTAATCCTAATGACATTTTGGCTATAGATTTTACTGTTCTAGAGCCCGCATCTGATGGCCGGGAAAACATCTTAATCATGACAGATGTGTTTTCAAAATATGTACAAGCCATTCCAACTAGAAACCAAACAGCGGTAGCAGTAGCTGAGGCTTTGGTTAAACACTGGTTCTATGTTATTGGAGTCCCTCGCCAGATACATTCTGACCAAGGACGTTGTTTCGAGGCTAAAGTAATACAGGAGTTGTGTCGTATTTACAACATCACAAAAACTAGGACGACACCATACAGACCTCAAGGTAATGGCCAATGCGAACGGTTTAACAGGACCCTCCACGACCTGCTCCGGACCCTGCTGCAGGAAAAGTAAAGGCAGTGGACAGTGCACCTGCCTCAAGTAATATTTGCTTATAACACCACAAAACATCAATCCACAGGATATTCACCACATATGTTAATGTTTGGACAAGAACCACGGCTGCCTATTGATTGTGTGTTAAGTGTCACAGGACAGCCGAAGTCGCTGACAGCAGATGAGTGGACCGCTGACCATCAGGACAACTTGGCCTGCATTTACCTGGGAGCGAGGCAGCGGCTTCAAGCAGCTGCTGACCGACGAGCCAAACAGCACAACAGCAAGGTCAAAACAGATACTTTGCAGCCTGGACAGTTAGTCTACTGCCGGGACCACAGCCACAGACGACGGCATAAGATACAGGATCACTGGAGCTCAGTGCCGTACAAGATTGTGCGGTGTCCACAAAATGGAGGGCCAGTGTACACAATCAGTCCAGCGGAGGCAGAGGGACCCCTGAAACAAATACATCGGTCAGAACTACGTCCAGCTGCAGGT
Source organism: Sciaenops ocellatus (assembly GCA_033000465.1). NCBI lineage: Eukaryota > Metazoa > Chordata > Actinopteri > Sciaenidae > Sciaenops > Sciaenops ocellatus. The sequence continues at coordinate 14,863,746 of CP136868.1, forward strand.
AAACAGATTGATTTATCAATAAATGACCCAGGTCTCCCTGAAGATCTACTCATGGTTAATGATTATGATGACACCCCTCAACCACCATTTGTTGTTGAGTTTTCCCAGAGACCTGTAACTGATGTGGTGGAGCAGGATGACACACCCCCACCACAGCCAGATGTTGTGGAGAGGCCTGGGGCAAAACAAGAGGGATCACGGCGTCCTCGTAGGACCACAGCCGGACAGCACCGAAACCCCCATCATCTCCCAAGATCAACCACAATCCAAGTGAATCAAATTATTGCCCCTTGGCAAGGGTTTCACAGGCCTTGGCTCTGAAGCCCATCGACGGGCCGTCGATTCATTTCAAGGGGGCAGATTGTAGCAGTAGGCCACGAGGAAGCAGCAGAGAGGAGGCAGTAGAGACCAATCAGAGGAGACAGGAACTGAGGAGAGGCTGATTAATACAGGTGTGACTCCAGGAGTCACCTTCTCCAGATCCTTTGGTAAGATGGACTTTTGTGGGTTTTTAGCATTGTTTTATAACCAGAGTAGTTTTACCAGTAGTAGTATTTTATTGTTAGGGTAGTGTAGGGGTGCATGTGTGCACCCCGAGGTATCTGTATTTTAATGATTTTAATTGTGGGTCTGTCATTTGTTTGTAGGACGAAGCCTTGACTGTTTAAGCATAGAGGTATGCAAAATATCAACATTTAAACCTCATACTATAGTTATGTCCTACAAACTAACAGTGCGTCTTTGTTTTTTTAGGTACAGCACTGACTGTCGTTTATTTTAGTTTAGTATTTTAGATTTTAGCAATATTGATTTTATTGTTTTCCTTATTGAGTCTGCTTAGTTTTAGGATTTTAACATTCTGTCTTCTTTCGTTTCTAGTGTTGCGGCTGGTGGGGTCCTCCATTCACCGGTGTGTTTGAGATGCTGGGAGTTCACTTTAGTTGGTGATATGGTTTGTGGTTGCACATTGAATTAGTGTGGTGTTTTTATTTGAAGTGTGTTGGGTTTGTATTTCCTTTGGATATTTAGTTACTCCCAGTGTCCTAGGCCGTGAGTGGTTGGTCTCCCAGCCGTGGTATGACTGTCTGTCCTCTTGTCTTTCATACTGTGTTCTTTTAGAATTTTGTTTATTGTAAAATAAATGGCAGATTGACCCACATTGACCGTTGTGGCCTCCTTAATTGACGCCCCTGTGTGTTAGATCATTCCAAAAGGTTACATTTATTAACACATACTTGTGTTAAATCAAGTGTGGTGAATAAGAGTATTATTATTAACGACATATAATGCTGCAGTTAAAATTGCGTTTCACCCCTCACATTGTTTTTAGCCTATGAGCTATATTAGCCTCAGCTCCATAAAACGAGTGTTTGTGTTTTAAATAAAGTCTCTATCATCTTGTTTATTGCTGTATTTATCTTCTTACATTTGACTAGGGGAAGTCTTTTTGACGACACAACTCCGTGAAGTCCATCCGAGTCTGAATCTGCCTCGTTTCACGCTGTACGGAGGTAAAGATCCAGTCAACTCGGTTGAATCAGTGAATTATCTGGGTCTGGTGGATCGGCAAGCGATCCACGGGTCTCCTGAGTCTTTTGATTCTTGGGTGTTCCCGGCTCTGTACGGATTTACTCGATGCATCTGACTCTGAATCTGAATCCAGGTCTGTGCTACTGAGTCTGAGTCTGCAGGAAGTTACGCTGATCCGCTGTGTCGTCTGAGTCATTTGAGTCTGCCGGATCGGCAAGCGATCCGCGGGTCTCCTGAGTCTTTTGATTCTTTTGATTCTCGGGTGTTTCCAGCTCTGTACGGATTTACTCGTGCAGGATGGATCTGAATCTGAATCCACGTCTGTGCTACTGAGTCTGAGTCTGCTCTGCAGGAAGTTACGCTGACCCGCTCAGCTCATCTGAGTCCCGACTTCCGAACCATTCTAGCGGTGGAAACAAGCTTATTGTCCACAATTATAGCGAGGCATGTTGTAATGTAATTGTACAGGTTAAAAGGAGAGTAGTGAATGGCGCATTTTATCATTTTAATTTGCATATGTGGCCCTCTGTTAGGCGAATGTAGAACGGTAAAGATCCAGATTAATGGAGACTATGACTCGTGAATCCCGAGTCAGTTAGAGGATCAGGGTTAAAGATCCGGATGAATCACAATTCATACACCACTAGCATGTACTGCTCCTCACACAGCCTGAGCGGCCTGTCTCGTGACAAATGAACGATCCGTATGAATGAACTGTTTGTGCTTACTGCTTGTCACACAGCCTGAGCAGCCATGCAGCTGCTTTGTGGTGATAGAATGTACTGCATGGAAATGAACGAATCACTCACTGAGACGACTCATTACTCCTGAGTCATATAAAAGATTAGTTCATGTTGAACGATATGTTCACGACCGACACACCACTAATCTGTTGCTGCCATGACAGGATAAAAACTGCTGTTATAGGGAGACGGCTCAGGTTGTTGGGGGTTGACAGACAGTGTTGGATGCCTTTCCTTTTCCAGAGAAAATAGTATGTATTCAAATGCATTTTAATGTTTGTGGGTTTTTTTCAAATTTAGGAAATAGAAAAGTTTTGAATTTTCAATGTGATGAATAATTCTTCTGTAATTACTCTGTTCACTCTTTCAGGGTTAAGTGGGATTACAAATTACAGAGTTACTCTCTTTGTTCTCACTTTACTATGTTACTGTATCATTTGGTTGGTAAATTTGGCCATTATTGTGTTAATCATAATGGATAAAAGCCTTCATGAACCCATGTACATCTTCCTCTGTAATCTGTGCATTAATGGACTTTATGGGACAACAGGCTTTTACCCAAAATTCCTCATTGACCTACTGTCTACTTTCCATGTCATCTCTTATGCTGGATGTCTTCTGCAGGGCTTTGTGTTGCATTCTTCAGTTTGTGCAGATTTCTCTATGCTGGTGTTAATGGCCTATGACAGATATGTGGCTATATGTCGACCTCTGGTATACCACTCTGTGATGACAACACAAAGAGTATGTGTGTTTTTATTTTTTGCTTGGCTTATACCCTTTTATCTGGTGTTCATGGGTTCAATAACAACAGCGAGACTGGGGTTATGCGGCTCACACATACCAAAAATCTACTGTATTAATTTTTTGGTTGGTAAACTGGCTTGTACTCCCTCCATAGCAAGCGTTATTGTTCCAGCTTTTAATTACACTTTTTATTCTGGACATTTTATTTTTATTATTTGGTCTTATGCATATCTGATCAAAACATGTCTGACATCCAAAGAGAACTGGAGTAAATTCATGCAAACATGTCTGCCACATTTAATCTGTTTAATTATTTTCTTCATATCTTTGTGTTTTGATTTGTTGTACATGCGATTTGGCTCACAAGTATCACAAAATGTCCAGAATTTTATGGCGATAGAATTTCTCCTTATTCCTCCAATAATCAATCCTCTCATATATGGTTTCAAATTAACACAAATAAGAAACAGAATTATACAGTTTATATGTGGAAAACATCTCTAGACTAGACAAAATGTTTAATGTTTAATCCAAATGTGAATTTCAATATCAAGGAATCACTGTCAATTAAGTTATTTGTTGTTTGTTGTTTATTTTAGATATTTTGCGTGTCAATCATAAAGCCAGGCTCAGATGTTAAATTAGTAACAATAAAGAAATTTCAGTAACACTTTTTATGAAGACCACACCAATAGGGCATCATGAGAGTATTCATAGAATTATAATTGTACAATATAATAAATCGAAAATAATGTAATGTATTCATAATGATTTATGACTCCATGTATAATCAAATGCTTTCTGATGCACTATATGAACAGCCATAACATTCTTATTAACATCTCTAGACTAGTACACTATTATGTATTGTTTGTGTTTTTCATATTTATGTCCATTTATGCAATCAAATGTTTAACGTTTAATCAATGTATGTATTTCAGTATCAATAAATCATCGTCTTGTCTAACATAAAAGTATTTTGGTGGTTTTAGGGGTGATGAGCGTGCCAAGCATGAAGTCAGGTTCAGATGTAATATTAATGACCATCCTATAGATGCATCTTTCAATAATCTATTGCTAAATTTACAGGAAGGGTTCAGTTAAATATCACTCTCAGCTTATGGCACAATAAAAACGTGCTTCATTGTTATCTGCTGCTATAGTTTGCTATTAGACGCAGTGTTCAGTATATGGATACACTGGTACCGCAGTTATTGTGAGACGTGCATTGATGCAGGAAACACTCTCTCCAGAGGAAAGGAAGTTAGGAACCACAGTAAAATAAAACACAGATATCTGAAAGCACCATTACTAATTAAGCATTCAGAGTCTTACTATAAATGAGTATAGTAAGCATAAAGCCTGGTTCAGGTGTAAAAATAGTTATCTTTAACAATGAATTGATTTCTTAGTTTATCCTTTTAAATAATCTTTGCTAAATTTACAATAAGGTTGAGTTTAACAGTCTTTGACTAAACCTATTCGAGCATGCATTCATCAGAGCAAGAGTCATTTATACCTGTTTGTTCAGTGTATAGTCTTTCTATTTGTATAGCTGGCCAGTGGGGACGTCGTCAGCAATTCATGTGTCACACTGTCTGTAAGGATGTGTTATCACTGCTCAACATCCTTTACTCTGTAGTGACGGCGACGTTTGCCCTCTGATTACCACTTAAACCCCATAAATAACATACAATGGAGAAATGTGAGGCAATGCAATTGATTTTGTAACAAGCATAGATTTGTCCTATTAAAAACCTTGGCTTAGGCAGCTGATTGTAAATCTTTGATGGGTATATACTGTGTACTATAAGTGATTCCAACATCAGATCTGGTTTCTACCTAAGTCCATTTCTTTAGTTGTTGTGTTGGAGTTGGGCAGCTTGTAGACCTGGCTGCATCAATCAATCACTCAATCAATCACTCAATCACTCAATCACTCACTCATTCACTCACTCACTCAATCAACCAACTATTCAATTTCATATCTCATGAGCTTGTACAGTTCAACAACTGCACATAGCTCAAGAAGTGGAATGGTGTGAGCAGGAAAAAAGGCCAATTTTGACTTCCCCCATGACAAATCCAATACGGTATTGTCCTTTAGTACTGGCAGCTATCAAGTCAACTCCTGCAGCTACTGTAGAAGCATCTTAAAAGGTGTACACAGTGACATTGGGATGTAGCATTTTTCTATGTGCAAATCTTCAAGAGCCTTTAAAGAACCCTCCCATAGGTTCCATTGTACCTCTTTTTGTGGGAGAGAGGAGCCACTCCTCCTCCACTTACTCTGTTCCTGGACTAGTGGACTAGCTACAAGGCCCAAGAGGTCATACAAACTGTTGACCGTCGACAACAAGCCTGTGAATGGCTTCTTTTTGCAGGACTCCTGGTAAGTAAAGCTGTCGCATTCCACTCCCAGGTCCAGGTCAAGGTCAAGGATTAAGGATTCAAGGATTCAAGGAGTTTTATTTGTCATTTCAACACATGTTAAACATGGGATGGAACGAAATTAGTTTCACTGGTCCCGGAGTAGCCCAATGTCAAGAGTAATAAAATAAAATAGAACTAGCTAACTAAGTATAAATATTAAAATAAACAAGACAAAATATGCAAATTTAAACAAAGTATATAAAATAAATATAGGAGTCTAAACAGGAAACAACAGTATAACACCATATTAAGTGAAGGATTAACTGCAGATAAGCATGAAATGAAATGACATGAAATAACAATGATATGACAACAGTATACATGTACCTGTGCCATTGAGGTAGTATTAAAGTGGCAGTTGTGCTATTGCAATGTTCAGGTCGTGCAAAACAACTGCATTGTGCAAGTATTGCAGTGCAAGAAAGTAGTGTATTGTCTGGTGGCCCTGCTCTTAATGCTCCGCAGCCTCCTGCCTGAAGGGAGAGGGACAAACAGAGCTTGTGCGGGGTGAGTAGGGTCCTTCATGATGCAGGAGGCCCTTTTCCTGCATCTGGAGGTGTAAATGTCCGTGGTGGTGGATAGGCTGCATCCCACAGTCCTCTGTGCAGCTTTAACCACCCTCTGCAGAGCCTTCTTCTCTGCCTAAGTCCTTTTCTAGTGTCTTTTCTACCTAAGTCCATTTCTTTAGTTTTGTATCAAGCGCTTGTCTGGATGTTGGGCCTTGGGCCTACTAAACTCCTGCATCCCAGTCAACTACCCTTGTACCTGCTAACATGAGTTTGACGTTGACATCCCTAGGGCAGTACAGGTGTCAAGCAGCTGTGGTAGCCATGGGACACTGCAATTTCTTTTATTTGTTGTTGTTTATTGTGTATTTATTTGTGTTAAATTGTTTGCTTTTGTGGTTAAAGTAACACCATACAGAGTAAGGCCATTGTCTATAGAACAATTTGTTGTTAGTTATGGACGTTCCACTAATGTTTTGATTGAATGAAAATGAAATGATTTTGATTGAATTGTGATGCTGGTTTCATTGGCGTTTAAGATTTTTCTACATATCTTATATACTGTGAATAGTTTCTATTTGAAATAAACTTACTGAAATAAACTATGATCTTGTTTTGTAAAACGTTTTTCAGTTTTCACTTTTATTTCTGCCATTCAGTTGGCTGCCTCCATTGGATTGTCTGAACTCCCATGTTTACCGGCTCATTATTTGTTGGTGCTATGAAAGTATATAAACTGAATACAGAATACTGAAAACAGTTCAGGCTGTTAGGGATGGACAGACAAAGCTGCATGTCCTTTTAGTAGGGTTTGCACATGCAACTTTCTTTCTCTTTAGCATTAAAATCTCAGATTTAGAATGATTTAGAAAAAAGATTTTCAATGTGATGGATAACATTTCAGTAATTACTCTGTTCACTCTTTCAGGGTTAAGTGGGACAACAAACTACAGAGTTACTCTCTTTGTTCTCACTTTACTGTGTTACTGTGTCATTTGGCTGGTAAATGTGACAATTATTGTGATCATCATTGTGGACAAAAGCCTTCATGAACCCATGTACATCTTCCTCTGTAATCTGTGCATTAATGGCCTTTATGGGACAGCCGGCTTTTACCCAAAATTCCTTATTGATCTACTGTCTACCACTCATGTTATCTCTTATGCTGGATGTCTTCTGCAGGGTTTTGTGTTGCATTCCTCAGCTTGTGCTGATTTCTCCATTTTAGTGTTAATGGCCTATGACAGATATGTGGCTATATGTCGACCTCTGGTATACCACTCTGTGATGACTACACAAAGAGTTGGTGTGTTTATATTTTTTACTTGGCTCATACCCCTTTATCTGGTGTTCATGGGTTCAGTAACAACAGCAAAGTCAAGGTTATGCGGCTCACACATACCAAAAATCTACTGTATTAATTTTTTGGTTGGTAAACTGGCTTGTTCTGCCTCCATAGCAAGCGTTATTGTTCCAGCCTTTAATTATACTTTTTATTTTTTACATATTATGTTTATCGTTTGGTCTTATATGTATCTAATCAGAAAATGCCTAGACTCCAGTGAAAACAGAAGTAAGTTCATGCAAACCTGTCTGCCACATTTATTTTGTTTAATAACTGTTGTTGTATCTTTGCTTTTTGATTTGTTATACATGCGATTTGGCTCACAAACGTTATCACAAAGTGTCAAAAATTTTATGGCAATAGAATTTCTCCTTGTTCCTCCAATAATCAATCCCCTCATATACGGTTTCAAACTGACACAAATAAGAAACAGAATTATACTGTTTTTATCTGGTAAACGTATCTAGACTAGTACATCATGATCTGTTGTTTGTGTTTTCATATTGATGTCCATTTATCCAAGCGCAAAATGTATATCATAATTTCTATTACATCTATCTCAATATGAATAAATCACTGTTTTATCTAACTCTGTTTTTTGTAGCTTTTTATGGTTTGAAACACATAATTCTGAAAGCACCGTTAAGAAAAAAAATTATACAGTTTAAGATCAAAGAATCAACATATTGAAAATATTTTGCTGAAAAGTTACAATCTCTCATATGTCAGTCACCTAATGAGTTACTGTTTTTGCACCATCAATTTAAATTATACTTAGCACAATATATATATAATACAATAATATTATCTATATTACATTATTTTTCATGTCGACCTCTGGTATACCACTGTTTGTTTTTGGGTAATTAACATGCACTGTAGACTTAAGATTATCGCTGTTGTTTTTAAATGTCTAACCATGATGCAACTTGGTAGAAAAAAAATAAAGAAATATTTTGCAGCGCAACTGAAAACATCAGAAAGCCTCTGCAAGTTAATGTACATACTGGAAAAAAATGCACGCAAACCAGATTTTTTCTGGGGAAGTGGGGCAGTACATAAAAATCACAATATATCAAGCAGCAGCAGATAATTCTTTGAAAAGTGTTTATAAGCAGTGTAATGAAAATACTTAAAGCAAGAAATTTAGATATTGTCACTTAAAGCATAAAATTAACACCTGAATGATATTAACTATAAGTCATTCAGCTTACAGCATGCAGTGTAGTTTTGTTTGCGTGTGCATGTGTAACAAAAGAAAATCTCACTGTAAGGATTGATGTTGGCTAGCAGTCATTTAAATGTATAATTTATAATAATATTTATACTATTCATGAACTGTACTCCAGAGCCACCTGCTTACAGGGCTGGCATACGGCATAACTGCTGTGAGTATGGTCTAGGCCTGCTCTATATGAAAAGTAGTCTGGTGGTATGGCAGCAGATACTTCTGTGTCACTTTCCAGACAGCAGCAGGGTAACCAAGCTGTCGCAAATATCCTTTGGGCTCTGCGCAGGCACCTCATCTCATCAATATCACTGATGCTTGGTAGTTGTGTTTTTTTTTTTTTTTTTTAACTTTGTTTATTGGGTTTTGCAGATGTATACAATTGTATTAAAACATTTACAAAGAGTTAAGTATACTTTTTTTTTTTTTTTAGAAAAACAACAGAAAAAGAAAGTGGTCATTGAAGTACTGTTGAATACCCAAACAACTTCTATAAAACTAGCCTCAATGAAAATAATTAAATAAATAAATTTAAAAAATAGGACTAGGTCAGAAATAGACAATTGAAAAAGAATATAGACAAAACAAAAAAACAAACAAACAAAAAAAAAAGGAGAGAAGAGATTGACTCCTTTTTTAAAATCCAATGTGAAAAGCAGGATCCTGGATGCTGTGATGGAGCCAAGATATGGGGGACAACGATTTCCCTTAGCTGCTTTTTTCTTTCAACCATTTTATTTTTCTGCAATTGCACATTATCCAGAAGTAGACTGGGCAGTTGTTATGCCCAGCTCGTTCAAGAGCATAACCAAAGAGGGAGAACCACACAGCGACCAGTTAAATTAACCATAAATTTATTTAAAGAACAAAAGTTAAATGTAATTATGAGATAACAAAAGAGCCAACAGAACACAACCAAACCAAACCAAACAAAACTACACTGGAGTCCTGGAGGCACCAGCCATCCAGGAGGGAGAGCAGAGCCCGCCATCTTAGAAAAGCCATGCTTTTATAGATGGCCACAGGTGGCGAGGTGGGAGGGAGCCAGGCTGGAAGAACCTGAAAAGGGAGGAGCATAGAGAGGCCAGCAAAACACAAGATGGCCGAGGGCCATCACAGCAGTGGAATAGCGTTAGGTCCAAACTTGGTTAGCTTTGCTTTTATCCTGGCTCTCTTCCCCCTCTTCCTGGGGCAGTCAGATTACTTGCAGGTCTAAAGGTCTGCTGCATTTTATCCAGTCTCTGCGCTTTCTTTTCCAATGTTAATGTTTGTATTTCTGTCATAAGTAATACATGTTTCTGTACTTCTCTTCTGGTGTTAAAGTGTACATTTTTACTAAACCTTACTTGTACCTTGTACCCTGCCTGTGTTGTTTCAAAATATCTTTCAGTTTTTGATAAAATGCAAACAAGTTGTCAACCTCCAGCCTCCTCTGCACCTGAAAACTAGTAACAATTTTGATTCCTGGCACATATGCCTCCAGCCTGCCTAATGTCTAGCATCCATCTTCACATGGGTCTGGCCTTGCCATTTTCAAGTAGTACTTTGTTGGAGTCCCCAGAAGAAGTTGTGGGCCCAATGGCTCCCAGTGCCTCAGTCTCACAGCTGCCCAGTGCTACAAAACCTCCACTGCCCGTTAGAATCCTCTGCAGCCATGTCATTGACCCATTCAGTCAGCCATCTCTGCTTACACCCAACCAGATCATCAGTCGGCTGCGTTTCTTGGATTGTTTAAATTCCCATGTTGACATTGTCACTGTATGTTGCTGCCATGAAACAATATAAAAGGGATGGATCAGTGATGTCAGACTGACAGTTCAGGCTGTTAGGGATAGCAGAGACACAGAGCTGGATGTCCTTTGTAGTTGGGTTTACAAATGCAATTTTCAATATGATGGATAATGTTTCAAAAGTTACGATTTTTACTCTGTCAGGGTTACATGAAATAGCAAACTACAGAATTGTTCTCTTTGTTCTCACTTTACTGTGTTACTGTGTGATTTGGCTGGTAAATGTGACAGTTATTGTGACAATTGTTCTGGACAAAAGCCTCCATGAACCCATGTACATCTTCCTCTGTAATCTGTGCATCAATGGACTTTATGGGACAACAGGCTTTTATCCCAAATTTCTCATGGATCTTATGTCTACTTTTCATGTTATCTCTTATGCTGGATGCTTTCTGCAGGGTTTTGTGCTGCATTCGTCGGCTTGTGCAGATTTCTCTATGCTGGTGATAATGGCCTATGACAGATATGTGGCTATATGTCGACCTCTGGTATACCACTCTGTGATGACAACACAAAGAGTTGGTGTGTTTGTGTTTTTTTCTTGGCTTATACCCTTTTATCTGGTGTTCATGGGTTCAATAATAACATCACAATTGAGGTTATGCGGCTCACACATACCAAAAATCTACTGTATTAATGTTTTGGTTGGTAAACTGGCGTGTACTCCCTCCATAGCAAGCGTTATTGTTCCAGCCTTTAATTATACTTTTTATTTTTTACATGTTATGTTTATTGTTTGGTCTTATATGTATCTAGTCAGAAAATGCCTAGACTCCAGTGAGAACAGAAGTAAGTTCATGCAAACATGTCTGCCACATTTAATCTGTTTAATTATTGTTGTTGTAGCTTTGCTTTTTGATATGTTGTACATGCAGTATGGCTCAAAAGAGTTATCACAAAGTGTCCAGGATTTTATGGCCATAGAATTCCTTTTTATTCCTCCAATAATCAATCCTCTCATATATGGTTTCAAACTGACACAAATAAGAAACAGAGTTATACAGTGTTTGTGTGGTAAACGTCTAGGCCAGGGCAATAAGTTTTGTTTTAAAAGTTGATGTTGTACATTTACATTGACTCAAGTTATTTAGTACAGCAGTACAAAGAACATTGCTAAGTTCAAAAGAAATAAGAAAGAAAGCATTTTGTAGTATAGTTACCATGCTGTTTTTCATAGTCAAATTCAGTTATACTAAGAATAATACAGTACATCTATACAAATATATCTCTATTAGTACCTTTGTTTGTGTCATGAATTGATGTGCATTATACACATATCATCATCTCTGTTGTTCTTTTTAATAACCATAACCTTGATGCAACCTGGTGAAAAATAAAAGAAGAAATAAAGTGACTGAAAACATCAGAAAGCCTCTGTAAGTTTTTACTTTCATCCTGGCAGAAAATGTATGTAAACCAATAGTTGCTGGGAAAGTAGGATAGTACACTAGAAAGTCTAAAAAAACGGCTAGTCTTTGGAAAATATTGATTTTCATAAAATCTGTGCTCCATTGTCTGTCTGTACCATATCAGATATATCAAGATTAGATAAATGAAATCAGACTGACTGTTCAGGCTGTTAGGGATGGAGACACAGAGCAGGATGTCCTTTTTAGTCAGTTTTTTTCTCCAGATTTTTAATAATACAGAAACTAAACATTTCAATGTGGTGGAAATTACTACTCTGTCTGGGTTAAATGACATAACAAACTACATATTTGCTCTCTTTGCTCTCGCTTTACAGTGTTACTGTGTGGTTTGGCTAGTAAATGAGACCATTATTGTGACTCATTGTGGACCCAGAAAAACAAACCCAGAGCCACCTACTATCAGGTTCTGCTAAAAGCATAGGCCTTAGACAGTATAAAATATGGACGTTGTTTCCGTGACGTCACCCATAGGCCAATGTGAAGCTCAGAGTGTGGTAGCTCTGGGCAAAGATGTGGATTGTGGGTGGTGCTGCAGTGAGAGAGAATGTCGCCGACAATGCCACATAGTTTAAAAAGAACCTAGGACTCTACTGCCAGGTAAGGCTACACAGGTTTCCTGTAGCCATTTCTGCCTTCACTCAGGCCTCTCTGCACCCAGCCAGCTCATCAGTCAGCTGCCTCCATTGGATTGTTTGAAATCCCAAGTTCACTAGCTCATTATCTGTTGCTGCCATGAAGGGATATGAACTGATATCAGAATAACAGAATAACAGATAGTTGTTTTAGATTTAAAATGATATAGAAAAGTGTAGAATTTTCAATATGATGGATAATGTGTCAGTAATTACTCTGTTCACTCTTTCAGGGTTACGTGGGATAACAAACTACAGAGTTACTCTCTTTGCTCTCACTTTACTGTGTTACTGTGTCATTTGGCTGGTAAATGTGACAATTATTGTGATGATCATTATGGATAAAACCATTCATGAACCCATGTACATCTTCCTCTGTAATCTGTGCATTAATGGACTTTATGGGACAGCAGGCTTTTACCCCAAATTCCTCATTGATCTACTGTCTACCACTCATGTTATCTCTTATGCTGGATGTCTTCTGCAGGGTTTTGTGTTGCATTCATCAGTTTCTGCAGATTTCTCCATTCTACTGTTAATGGCCTATGACAGATATGTGGCTATATGTCGACCTCTGGTATACCACTCTGTGATGACAACACAAAGAGTATGTGTGTTTTTATTTTTTGCTTGGCTTATACCCTTTTATCTGGTGTTCATGGGTTCAATAACAACAGCGAGACTGAGGTTATGCGGCTCACACATACCAAAAATCTACTGTATTAATTTTTTGGTTGGTAAACTGGCGTGTACTCCCTCCATAGCAAGCGTTATTGTTCCAGCCTTTAATTATACTTTTTATTCTGGACATTTTATTTTTATTATTTGGTCTTATGTATATCTGATCAAAACATGCCAAACATCCAAAGAGAACTGGAGTAAATTCATGCAAACATGTCTGCCACATTTAATCTGTTTAATTATTTTCTTTGTATCTTTGGGTTTTGATTTGTTGTACACACGGTTTGGCTCACAAGTATCACAAAATGTCCAGAATTTTATGGCGATAGAATTTCTCCTTATTCCTCCAATAATCAATCCTCTCATATATGGTTTCAAATTAACACAAATAAGAAACAGAATTAAACAGTTTATATGTGGAAAACATCTCTAGACTAGACAAAATATTTAATGTTTAATCCATATGTGAATTTCAAAACCAAGGAATCACTGTCAATTAAGTTATTTGTTGTTTGTTATTTATTTTAGTTATTTTGCGTGTCAATCATAAAGCCAGGTTCAGATGTAAAATTAGTAACAATAAAGAAACTTCAGTAACACTTTTTATGAAGACCACACCAATGGGGCATCATAAGGATATTCATAGAATAATAATTGTACAATATAATGAATCATAACGCTTTATGACTCCATGTATAATCAAATGCTTTCTGATGCACTATATGAACAGTCATAAAATTCTTCTTATTATCCGTGATGTTTCATTATGTAACTTATAATGGATTACTTCAAGTGTTTTATAGATGCTTTTGACCAGTTATAAAGTTTGATTACGATCATCATATATATTTACATATTAACACCTCAACAGTGTAGTCTAATAGTGGCTCAGAGAACGCTGAAGCACTAAAGCTTGGAAATCTCACTTTTTCCGGTAGAAATACCTTTTGACCAATGATGACGCAGACACTTTCATGCACTTGAACACGGTCTGTTGTTTTTCAAACTGGGGCCTAAATATTAATATTACGATGTGAAATTAACACTGTTAGGGTTAACTCTAACCTCATGAAAACACCCAAAGACAAGTGTGAGGCAACTACATGATCAAACATCAGACTGTGTGTAATGTGATTGATTTTGTATCAGGCACAGACTTTTCAAAGTGAAGGCATTGTGTCATTAGGCCACTGAATGAACTCTTACATGTATACATATACTGTAAGTGATCGATGAAAATGTGAGCAAATGCTGAGAAAGCTGGACAAAATCAGATCTCGGTCATAATTTCATTGGTTAATTTTTGGTATAAAGCATTTTAAAATGGTCACACTGGTAAGTATGAATCTGATGTGTGCTGTTTTCTACGTCAAATTATAAAGAATTTGTAGTTGTCAAAGTTTACATTTTATCCTGAAATCTGCTTTTCACTGCCATTCAGAGCAAGTTTTAAATACACAACTTTACCAAGTTTCATACTTTAAATTTTATTGTTTGAATTTAATGTCTTTTTGCAAAATATCTGATTGACTTTTTGACAAAATACAAATAAACTCTAAACCTAGATACTGAACGATAGATGGCAGTTTCACACCAGGTGCATTATAGAAATGTCATTAACATGCCTACTATACAAAATGCAAACAAACTCTAACCCTAGATACTAAACAATGGCAAGAGAGAAAAAATAATTTTCATTGATTTGATAAAGATCGATTTTTTGAAGCTTTGAAGCACAGAGAGGTCATTACTGGAGATTCAGATTCTTTTTTTCTTCGACAGCTGCCTCAGTTGTACTTATTTTGCTCCAGCCATTTTCTTATGTGAACTCTTGACAATGTCCAGAGATCAGGTGCCCTTTTACATATGTAGCACACAACCAGAGATTGTTCTGGGTGGCAGGAGGAGGGCTGATCTGTAATCATGATTGTCGTGACTACCAAAAAGAAACTTGATTAGTCACTAATGGTGGCTTGAGAATTGTTCTTCACTCGGTTTCAGGCAAAACAAAATACTGTGCAAAGGTTTCTTCTCTTTCGGGTGAGGTTCCCATTTATTGCAAACAAAAGGAAATGAAAAAAACAAAACATTACCATGTAGGTTGTTGGTGACTGGAGCTTAACATAAAGCTGCTTTTCAGCTGGATGCCGTGATGCCGGTAAGAACTGGTGTGCTCCCCACCACCATTCAACTCAAACTGATTTCAGTCTTATTCTGTACACCTGGTGCTGGGTGGTTACCAATTAGACAGAAACAAAAATACTACACCCTAGTGGTCAAACAAAATATACACACACAATGGGCTCCTACAGACCGGCCCCATAATTGTTTTGTTGTGCACTTACAATTACATAATTATATACACTTCAAAAGGAGCCAAAAAGGTCTATGTGCAAATCTTCTTTTCTTTTCTTCATTGACCAGAGGTTACCAGCACATAATCAATGTTGGGATCTGATCTTTACCATCAGTCCTTAACTACATGCCTCAAGTAACATGCAGAGCTTTGTGACAGGTCTTTCCAGAAAGCCTGTCTTGGTTTTAAGCTGAACTGACAGGACAACACCTCTCCAGTCTGGAAAGGTTTTGGTCACCTTGCCCATCAGCCATGAACTTCTTGGAGCAGAGGGGTCCATGATAATAACAATGTCATTAACAGAGAAGTTCCTTCGTGGCTTTGTCCATTTTTGTCTCTCTTGGAGCAGTGGAAGATACTCCCTTACCCACCGCTTCCAAAATAAATCTGACAGATACTGAACCTGTCTCCATCTCTGTTTAATGTACAAGTCGTTTTCATCAAAAAGTCCAGGAGGAAGAAGTGGTTTGGCCTTCAACAGCAGAATGTGATTTGGTGTAAGTGTTTCCAGATCGTTTGGGTCATCAGACAGTTTAGTGATTGGTCGACTGTTAAGAATGGCTTCAGCCTCACACAGAACAGTACAAAAACTCTCATCATCCACGATTTGCTGCTTGAGGATGGAGTACAACACCTTCCTTATGAGGCGAATGATCCGCTCCCATGCTCCACCATGATGAGATCCAGCAGGGGGGTTAAATGTCCATTCTATTCCTCTTTTTGTTAAAGCACTTTGTATTTTACTGTGATCCAGGTTTATGAGAGCTTCCCTTAGCTCTCTTTCTGCTCCAACAAAATTTGTACCGTTGTCTGACCTGAGGTTGGAGACTTGTCCATGTAGACACATGAACCGTCGAATGGCATTTATGTATGAATCTGTAGTAAGTGAGTGGGTTGCTTCAAGATGTACTGCTCGACTAGTCATGCATATGAAGACCACTCCATATCTTTTGACCAGGTTGCGACCTCTCTTGATTTCAATAGGTCCAAAATAATCCACCCCTACATTAGTAAATGGTGGCAAATCTGGCAAGATTCTTTCAACTGGAAGGTCAGACATTTTCTGTTCTCCAACCCTCCCCTGAAGACGCAGTCAGCAATGATTTTTCTGCAGGCTGAGTTTGCATTTGTAATCCAATAGGTTTTTCGAAGAGCAGATACCATATGATTATGTCCAGCATGACCCACTTGCTTGTGAATGTGTTGTAAAATAAGTTTAGATATGGGTTGATCCTTAGACAGAATTATGGGATATTTCATTGCCTCAGGCATGGATGCCTTCCTAAGGCGGCCTCCTACTCTTAACAGCCCATGTTGGAGTACGGAATCCAACCTGTAGATGTCACTGTTGGTCTGCATAGATGATGCTCTTTTCTCCAAGAGAGAGATTTCCTTTTGAAATCTTTGCTGTTGACAGAGACGAACAATTGCAAATTCTGCATTGTGTAAATCGTCCCGGGTCAATAGTTGAACCTTTATCTTTGCTTTGTGGTTAGCATCTGAGAAGTGATGCAGCTGTGCATTGTTTACTTGTCCAAAGTCCTTTGGCTTGATACATCGTTCCACCCTTAGCAGTGACAGTTTATGAAGATTTGTCAGCCAATGTGCCCATTTCTGTAAAAAGATTTGTGATGTTTTATCATCCCAACCAACCTTTCTTTTGCACAGCTCCTGTAGTATCAGCTTGGGAGGCAGTGTGAATGTTGACAAGAATCCAAGAGGATCATAGATGGAATTAACCACTGACAAGATTCCACGGCGTGTACATGGATGACTTTCAAGTGCAATCTTGAATATGAACATGTCTGATTCCACACACCAGTGCAGCCCAAGAGCTCTTTCCACAGGTAAGTTGTCTTTATTCAAATTGAGCTCTTTGGATGCTTTAGAACGATGTTCTTCAGGGATGCTTGCTATAACTGCTCGACTATTGCTCATCCATTTTGAGAGCCGAAAGCCTCCCTTTGCACATGCAGAAGTGAGATCTTGTACCATCTGCAGAGCTTCTTGTTCTGAGAACACAGACTTTAAACAATTGTCCACATAAAAGTTTTGCTTGATGGTCTGTAGCACTTTGTCACTGTAATGAGCCATGTTGTCATCAGCAACTCTCTTTAATGCATAACTGGCACAGCTCGGTGACAATGTTGCTCCAAAAATATGAATCTCCATTCTGAAGTCCACCAGAGGTTGTGTCACATCTTCATTATGCCACCACAAAAAGCAAAGAAAGTCAACATGTTTCTGAGATACTTTCACTTGTTGAAACATGGCCTGAATGTCGGCTATTATGACAACTGGTTCCTGTCTAAATCTCAGAAGAACACCAAAAAGGGAATTTGTGAGATCAGGACCTTGTAACAGCTGGCTGTTCAAGGAGGTGCCCTTGTAACTTGCTCCACAATTGAACATGACTCTTAATGTTTTCTTCTTAGGATGATACGATGTGGAATGTACCAGATTTTGCCTTCAATGCCATTCAGTTTTTTTTGAGGTACCTGCTCCGCATAACCATTTTTAATCACATCATTAAGGAAGTGGACATACTCCTGATGATGACTTTCTTTTCAAGCTCATGACACGTTGCTCAGCAATGCACCAAGTTTGGCATTATGACATTGTCAACCTTAAAGGGTAGGTCAACACAGTAGTGGTTGTTTAAGACACGTTGTCTTTTCCATAATCTGGAGAAATCTCATATCCTCCCTTGATATTAAAGTGTCCTCACATGACCTTTCATTGAAGTCTTGATTGTATTGTGTAATCAACAGCTGTTCCACTTTATTAATGGAGCTCCTATTGACAGTGACAGTAGGGCAGCCATTCTTCCATGTATCACTTCAACTTCTTCTAAGTGGGCCGTTCACTACCCATCCCAGTAGAGTTTGAACAGCATAGGGTCCGTCATTACAGCTGTGGATGATTTCCCAAGGTTCCAAAAGCTTTGGG